>NC_069401.1:38406831-38421509 GCF_026875155.1 Cherax quadricarinatus | reverse complement strand
CTTTTTTTTCCTGCCTCTTCAGTGGGTCCTTTCCTCTCTCTCCGAACCCCGGGTTTTAAACATGATTTTCCCCCTTTTCCTCCCCCCATTGCCTCTCCCCTGTGACTTGGTTTGTCTGTATGTGGATTTTCTCCCTTGATTTTTCCAGTGGCTCTTGGTAGCATGGTTGTGCCTCAGCATTCGACTTATCTCCCTCTCCATCTGCACCCATCTGCTCTTCCCTTCCACTCCCTGGCCCTTCTTTGCAGGCTGATAGGACCTTAGCATATTTCATATCTCTTCCTTCCTGTTTCAGCCTCTCAGCTTCGTATGGTGTGTCTTCTCTGGTCACTACCCTGAGACTTGCTTCAGCCTGTTTACCTCAAATTCTAGGACCTTTACCCTGGCTACTGCAGTTTCGACTTGTGCCTCCCAATTCTTCGTCTCCTTCTCCAACCTCTTTTCCCATTTCACAGAGAGCTCTTTCTCCATTTTTTCAGAAAGCTCTCCTAATTTTCTCTCCCATTCTTGTCTATCTTTTCCACTGCTCCTCCATCCATTCCTCCTACCAGTACCATTGTCATCTGATCCCTGATTCCTGCGAGTCCCAACCATTTTTTTTTTTTTATTAAAAGAGAAAGTGAAAAAGAAAAAAGGGGGAGAGAGTGAGAGAGAGGGAGAAAGAGGAGGGAGGAGAAGAGGAAGGGGGAGAAATGAGAGAGAGGGAGTGAAAGAAGAGAGGGAGAGGGAGAATAGGAAGAAGGAGAAAGGAAGAGAGAGAGAGAGGGGGAGAGAAGGGGGAAGGGAGGGAGAGGAGAGAGAGGAAGAGAGAGGAAAGAGAGAGTAGGAGAAGAGGAAGAGAGGAGAGGAAGAGAGAGAGAAGAGAGGAGAGGAAGAGGAGAGAGAGGAGGAGAAGAGAGAGGAGAGGAGAAGAGAGAGAGAGAGAGGAAGAGAGAGAGAGGAGAGGAGAGAGAGAGGGGAGAGGGAGGGGGGGGGGAGGAGGAAGGGTTAGAGGAGTCACTTCACAGGAAGGTGTGAAATCCTGTATATGGGTGTGTGTGTGTGGATGTGTGTGTGTGTGTGTGTGTGTGTGTGTGTGTGTGTGTTTGTGTGTGTGTGTGTGTTGTTTTGTGTGTGCATGTGTGTGTGTGTGTGTGTGTGTGTGTGGTGTGTGTGTGTGTGTGTGTTTTTGTGGTGTGTGTGTGTGTGTGTGTGTGTGTGTGTTTGTGCCCCCACTTCTAAGTATTCATACTGCTAATAAATATCAGTAGTAATACCCGTATTTCTAAAACTACCAACAGTGATTCTAGCACTTATCACTTCTACTTATAAAACACAGAAAGTAATTAGGTTGTAAAATTTAGCTTGTCTGAGCTTCTAGGAGTGTCTGACGTCACCCTCACTAGGTTTCCCCTCGCTAGGCTTCCCCTCGCTAGGTGCTCTCGCTAGAACATTATCTTTCACCTAAATCTATGCTATTTCTGCTCTAATTCTGG
Source organism: Cherax quadricarinatus (assembly GCF_026875155.1). NCBI lineage: Eukaryota > Metazoa > Arthropoda > Malacostraca > Decapoda > Parastacidae > Cherax > Cherax quadricarinatus. Next base: position 38,420,034 of record NC_069401.1, on the reverse strand, counting down.
TAATAGCTTGCAGGAAAGTGAGTGACCAGTATCTACAGTGATGCACGGCGGATTCGAACCCCCAAAAACTACCCAACAGGTGAGTGATACTTAAGCTGGCAGTTGTGCGATGACAAGTTGCCAGATTGCTGATGACGTTAGTCGTCTCGTACCACCACGCATTCTATCACTATTTTGAAAATTCTTCACCTGTGATCTTATTAACCGTATATGCTCATGCATCCCGCGTCCCTCAATGTCACTTATGTAGAATACACTTCACTTATATTGGAATACCACTTCACATTCGGTGTTCCACTTTATATGTATACATGTCACACAACTGTTTGTGATGTCACTGTTTCAGCAGTGCCTACTGCCACCTTCCCTTGTTATATATTATATTTTTCCCTTTCTACTTTTGCTTATTAAAACTTTTTCACTCTCACTGTATGGTTGCCACCCACATTTAATTGTTATCCAATCTCTCCGAAAATTCTTGAACTCCCGTTCCCCACACTCACTTGAATCTTTGTATATTTGATCTGGTGCAACAGAAGCTACTAGCCATAACGTTTTGACACTTTGAAAATATTGAAGATTCAGGCTTCCTCTCGACTTTTTTTTTATAATAAACTCTGGTTATCACTGTAGGATTTGTTTCACTGACGTGTCACTACCATGTTTACTGATAGCAGTTACTGCTCGATCTTAAAAAACCACTAAAAGTGCTCGAGCTGTGACCCACGTCGCTGACTGACTGTGTGTGTTGTGTGTGTACTCACTATTTGTATTCTCCTATTGTGGTTTGCAGGGGCGAGTCATAGCTCCTGGCCCCGCCTCTTCCACCGGTTGCTACTAGGCCCTCTCTCTCCCCGCTCCCATGTGCTTTATCAAACCTCGTCTTAAACTGTGTTGGTTCCTGCCTCCTTTCATCATTTTCTAGTCTATTCTCTGCTTACAACTCTATGACTTGACGTAGAAATACTTCCTACTATCTCTCTGACTCATTTGTGTCTTCAACTTCCAATTGTGGCCTCTTGTTTCTGTGTCCCCTCCCTGGAATCATCCTGTCTATTCCACCCGGCAGTATTTATATGTCGTTATCATGTCTCCCTGACCCTCCTGTCACTCCAGTGTCGTCAGGCCGATTTCCCTTAATCTTCTCTTCATTAGGAACATTCCCTTAGCTCTGAACTAACCTAGTCGCCAAACCTTTGTACTTTCTCTAGTTTCTTCTTGACGTTGCTTTTCAAGTGCGGGTTCCAAACAGTGCTGCATACTCCAGTATGGGCCCTGACATACACGGTTGTACAGTGTCTTGATGATTCCTTACTAAGGTATCGGATTGCTGTTCTCAGTTTCCAGGCGCCCATTGCTTGCCAGCAGTTATCTGATTGATGTAGTGCTTCCGGAGGACCATGCTCCGGTGGTTATTACTCACCCAAAGATCTTTTCTCCTTGAGTGAGGTTTTGCTGTCTTTGGCCACCCTAGCTATTCTCTGTCTTGTGGTCTTCTGTGCCCTTCCCCTATCTTCATGGACTTTGCATTTGGCAGGATTAAAATTCCGAGAACCATTTGCTGACCAGGTGTCAGTCTTCGGTCTCTTTTGAAGCCGGCCTGGTCCTCATCAGATTTAATTCTCCTCATTAACTTACATACATCTGCAAACTGGGACCATTCTGAGTCTAACCCTTCCGTCATGTCGTTCACATATACCAAAAATAGCACATGGTCCTAGGGACGACCCCTGTGGGACCCGCTGTAACTTGTTGCCCCAACTGTGGATAATATTACGTACCATGACTCGTTGATTGCCTCCCTGTCAGGGTATTCTTGATCCATTGCAGTGCCCTTCTGTTATATGAGCGCCTGAGCTTCTGCTTTGCACAATCTCTTGTGAGGAACTGTGTCTAAGGCCTTCTTGCAGTCAGAAGATGCAATTCTCAAACCCACCTCTCTCTCTTGTCTTAACTTCTGTTTTTTATCATAAAACTCCAGAAGGTTTTGACAGGATTCGCCTTCCGTGAATCCGTGCTGGTGTTGGCATTTATACTCCGTGTGTGTGCAGTGTGTTTGTGTGTGTGTGTCTGTGTGTTGTGTGTGGTGTGTGTGTGTGTGTTTTGGGTTTTTGTGTGTGTGTGTGGTGTGTGTGTGTGTGTGTGTAATGTGTGTTTGTGTGTGTGTGAGTGTGTGTGTGTGTGGTTGTGTGTGTTGTGTGTGGTGTGTGTGTGTGTGTGATGTGTGTGTGTGTTGTGTGTGTGTGTGTGTGTGTGTGATAGAATGCGTTTTCACATGTAAGACAGTAAGTCACGCAAATTACGTGTTTTAAGGCAGAATTAATATTAATAATAATAATAATAGTAATAATATAATAATAATAATAATAATAATAATAATAATAATAATAATAATAATAATAATCATAATAATAATAATAATAATAATAATATATTGATGATAATTATGATAATTATGATAAAAAGAAATAGTAAAGAAGGTGAAGAAAAATAAGAAGGAATAAAAATAAACGAGGTGAAGGACACTATCATTGTTTACAATCATTATGTTCCCTCAGTATAATGAGAACTATTATGTTCTTTTAATATAATGAGAACTATTATGTTCCTTTAATATAATAAGAACTATTATGTTCCTTTAATATAATGAGAACTATTATGTTCCTTCAGTATAATGAGAACTATTATGTTCCCTCAATATAATGAGAACTATTCTGTTCCCTCAGCATAATGAGAACTATTGTGTTCTTTTAATATAATGAGAACTATTATGTTCCTTCAGTATAATGAGAACTATTATGTTCCCTCAATATAATGAGAATTATTATGTTCCCTCAATATAATGAGATTTATTATGTTCCCTCAATATAATGAGAACTATTGTTCCTTCAGCATAATGAGAACTATTATGTTCCTTCAGTATAATGAGAACTATTATGTTCCCTCAATATAATGAGAACTATTCTGTTCCTTCAGTATAATGAGAACTATTATGTTCCCTCAATATAATGAGAACTATTCTGTTCCTTCAGCATAATGAGAACTATTATGTTCCTTCAGTATAATGAGAACTATTATGTTCCCTCAATATAATGAGAACTATTCTGTTCCTTCAGTATAATGAGAACTATTATGTTCCTTCAGTATAATGAGAACTATTCTGTTCCTTCAGTATGATGAGAACTATTATGTTCCCTCAGTATAATGGGAACAATTATGTTCCCTCAGAATAATGAGAAAAATTTATGTTCTTTCAGTGTAATGAGAACTATTATGTCCCCTCATTATAATGAGAACTATTATGTCCCCTCATTATAATGAGAACTATTATGTTCTCTCAATATAATGAGAACTCTTATGTTCCCTCAGTATAATGAGAATATTTCTGCTCCTTCAGTGTAATGAGAACTATTATGTTCCCTCAATATAATGAGAACTCTTATGTTCCCTCAGTATAATGAGAATATTTCTGCTCCTTCAGTGTAATGAGAACTATTATGTTCCCTCAATATAATGAGAACTATTATGTCCCCTCATTATAATGAGAACTATTATGTTCTCTCAATATAATGAGAACTCTTATGTTCCCTCAGTATAATGAGAATATTTCTGCTCCTTCAGTGTAATGAGAACTATTATGTTCCCTCAATATAATGAGAACTCTTATGTTCCCTCAGTATAATGAGAATATTTCTGCTCCTTCAGTGTAATGAGAACTATTATGTTCCCTCAATATAATGAGAACTCTTATGTTTCCTCAGTATAATGAGAACATTTATGTTCCTTCAGTATGATGAGAACTATTTTGTTCCCTCAATATAATGAGAACTATTATGTTCCCTCATTATAATGAGAACTATTATGTTCCCTCAGTATAACGAGAGCTATTATATTCCCTCAGTATAATGAGAACTATTATATTCCCTCAGTATAATGAGAACTATTATATTCCCTCAGTATAATGAGAACTATTATATTCCCTCAGTATAATGAGAACTATTATATTCCCTCAGTATAATAAGAACTAACTGAACGCCTACGTAATGTTTCCTGGCTTAACTTTATCTTGCTTGTGTTCCCCGCTCGTGGGTGGTTTGTTTACAGTCTTTGCACGCTTTAGTTATCCTGGTAAAAATGCCGTCCAGACCTCGCCTTCAGGGATCTCCAACTGCTGGGCCTCTGAAGAAGTATCTTGGAGGACATTGTTTCCTTACAGCGATGTCGTGATGACAGCCGTTCGCTGATGGCGATGTAATCGGTCGACACAACTTTACACGGAAGTTATAAACAGCTAATGTGTGGGATCGGTGGCGATTATGTCTGAAGTAAACAATGAACAATATTTAATATGGCAAGGTTGTATTTTTGTCAAGAAAATATGAGGAAAGCATAAATGTTTCGACTTGACCTGGTATTATCATTTATTATGGCCAGGGAGTGAGGTAGGTGTCAGACACTAGTGTCCTCCTTCAACAAACAATGATAAAAGCCCTTCCCATCTCTAGAAGTTCTTTACATAAATAAACATTACACATTCCATTATATAAATCGTAGTTTTATTTTACACATGCGTGATTTTGTTATTGGTATAACACCAAGTCAAATGACTAGAAGTTTAGCGCTGTTGGCTGAACACCGGTGAAAACCTCAACACACCCGACCAGACACATGCTTCTACTCTCTATAGAATATAGGTCACTTAATAGGACTATCACCTAAAGTAGGATTATTGAGGTAACCTGTTCACCACCAGTAAACAATATTTTATCTTAAATAGAAATTAAAATCTCAATGTATATACGGTGGCCACTTGGCCTGGTGGAAAGAGCTCCCTCTTCACACAGTGAGGGTCCGGGTTGGATTCCTGGCGAGGGGGTGGAAACATTTGGCGTGTTTCCTTACAATGGTTGTCCATGTTCATCCATCAGTAATAAAGGGTTCCTGGGTATTAGTCGACTGGTGTGGGTTGCATCCTGGAACAAAACTGACCTAATTTGCCCCAAATGTCCAGTATAACAAGGGGCTTTATACACAGTAGTATGTCATTGATGTCAGCTAGGACTGTATACCTTGTACATGTACTTGTAGAAATAAAGATATTATTATTATTATTATTATTATTATTATTATTATTATCATTATTATTATTATTATTATTATTATTATTATTATTATTATTATTATTATCATTATTATTATTATTATTATTATTATTATTATTATTATTATTATTATTATATAGACCTTCTTGTGTACATATCTTGACTGGGATATACACTCCTGCTTCTCCAGTATTCCTGAGTGTTTGTAAATCACGATTATTAAAGTTAATGCAAATGTTGCCAGTGGAGTGCATTTAATTTAAAGTAAGATGAGGAGCTAGACACACACACACACACACACACACACCTGTTTACTGTGATCTTGTACATATGTATATATATATATATATATATATATATATATATATATATATATATATATATATATATATATATATATATATATATATATATATATATATATATATATATATATATATTTATACATATATATATATTTATACATATATATATATATATATATATATATATATATATATATATATATATATATATATATATATATATATATACATACATATATATATATATATATATATATATATATATATATATATATATATATATATATATATACATATATATATATATATATATATATATATATATATATATATATATATATATGTATATATATATATATAAAATATATATATATATATAATATATATATATATATATATATATATATATATATATACATATATATATATATATGTATATATATATATATATATATATATATATATATATATATATATATATATATATATATATATATATAATATATATATATATATATTATATCGATCTTTTGGAGTATGAGCAGGGTAATATTTAGTGAAGGGATTCAGGGAAACCGGTTATTTTATATAACCGGACTTGAGTCCTGGAAAATGTGGGTTTGGGGTTTGGGATTTTGGCAGTTTGGAGAGATATATTGTGTATTTTTATACGAAATATACTTCTAAACTGTTGTATTCTGAGCACCTCTGCAAAAACAGTGATTAAGTGTGAGTGAGGTGAAAGTGTTAATGATGATGAAAGTATTTTCTTTTTGGGGATTTTCTTTCTCTTTGGGTCACCCTGCGTCGGTGGGAGACGGCCGAATTGTTTGAAAAAATACATACATACATACATATATGTATATATATATATATATATATATATATATATATATTATATATTATATATATATATATATATATTTTATTTAATATATATATATATTATATATATATATATATATTATATAAAATATAATATACAAAACAACCACTGTGAAAAAATAGAGAAATTCCAACCGCTTTCGTGACTACTCACATTATCAAGGAACAATAAAAGTAATGCATCAGAGGAAGGCATGTAAAGGGTCTAGACCACACCTCACTATCACATCCCACAACAAAGCAACACCTGACGCGCGACTCATAAGAAAGAGAACACTGCAGTGGGCCCGCTGGCCCAACTAGACAGGTCCTTCACACAACCCACAAACAAACTAGTCTACCCAAGAATTAAGAATTTTAAAATTGATTATTTTCCAATGTATTATTACATTCTTCCCAAATTCTATTAATTATAACTGGATCTAATTTATATAAACCAAAGGAAATATTCATATTATTGTCAAAACTGCATTTTATGGAACAAGATTCAATTATATTCCTGTCGACCATGGACTTGCTTGATACAACTTTCTCAACTTTTTGAAAATCAATTGGATGGTTAAAATCTCTCACATGAATAAATAGAGCATTGGAATCTTGTCCAGTTCTAATGCTATATTTATGTTGTTTTAATCTTAGTTCGAGATTTTTACCAGTTTGACCGTAATAAACTTCATCGCAAATTTTACAAGGAATCTTATAGACACATCCGTCAGCATTTTTGGGAGAATTCTTTGTCAAAAAATTTTTTACTGTATCAAGATTTTTAAATACAACTTTGATATTAAAAGTCTTAAGAAGAGAAGGCATATCAACCAAGTTTTCATGGTAAGGGAGAACCAACATATTTTTAGTTGAATAAGGCTGGTTGTTCCTTTTTGGATTGTAAAAAGTATTTCTAGCAATCTTAAAAAAATTATCAATTACGTTTCTTGAGTATTTCAAATCATTAGCTATTTCATAAATTTTGAATATTTCCTCATCTATGAACTCTGGACTACAAATACGTAAAGCTCTCAAAAACATTGATGAGAAAACAGACAGTTTAACTCTATCTTGATGTGAAGAATAATAGTGCACATAGGAACAGTTATTTGTAGGTTTTCTGTAAATTTTAAATTTGAATTACCCTTGATAATTAAAACATCTAGAAAAGGCATTGAGTTATTTTCTTCAAACTCAACGGTAGAGTTTATAGAATGGGCTAAGCTATTTAATTTGCCAAGGAAATGGTGTATATCTACATTCTTGGGCATAAGACACAAAATATCATCAACATATCTGAACCATTTAGCTCTGTTAGGGAGGATTGTGTTAAGCAGCCTTGTTTTAAAAAATTCCATGTATAGGTTACTAAGAACAGGTGAAAGAGGATTTCTCATTGCCATACCAAACTTCTGAGTGTAAAACTTATCATTAAATACAAATTTTGCATCAACAATGCAAAGTTTAGTAAGTTTAATGATAGTAGGAACTGGCAATGGTAAATCATAATTAACAAGTTCTTCAGATAAGAAACTTAATAAATCATCAACAGGAACTTTCGTAAACAAGGAAGTAACATCAAAACTAACCATGTTAAAATCATTTAAGTCAGTCAAGGAGCTTAATTTATCAACTAAATCTATGTTGTTTTTAACATTAAGTTAGAAATTTTGCCAATAATAGGGCTCAAAATGTTAACAATCCATTTGGATATTCCAGAGGTAAAGTTGCTAAACAATGGAGACCCCACACACCTGTTGGATGGCTGCCTCGACCTTACCTTCTGGTCAAGACAACTCGCAGCAGGAGCCACATGGAAAACTCATCCTCACCTTGTCAGTGACCATTTTGCAGTGATCACCACCTTCAACATCAACAGGCCTCCCACAGTTGTGCTGCCTCCTAGATGGAGGCAGCACATCTGTGGGAGGCCTGTTGATGTTGATTCTTGTAATATATATTATCACATTGTGATAATATATATTACAAGAATCTTAGTAAAACGTTTTAGATGAATTTCGCTGCTGCCAGTTCGACTTCCTTTTTTTCCGATCATTCATAGCATTAATAACTTAGATACCAGACCTTAAGAAGCATACAGGATTAGGCTCTAAACATCTCTAATCTTTAGTAAACATTGAAAATGTTGTTTAGACCATTAATAGACCATGCTGTTTTAGACCATTAATAATGCTTCATCTGAGGTCTCACATTTAACTCTAGTGATCAATTTAGTAACTTCAAAATTTAACTTGAAATTGGATAAAATTCTAAACAAGGGAAGCCTGTTGGAAATAGAGTTAGTTACTGTGAAGGTCAGGAGACTACTAGACAATCAATATGGATTGGCTACGTTCAGTCACATAGGTTAATCTGCGTTAAATTAGTTCACTTGGTGTAACTAGATCAAAACTGGTCTGAAATAAGTCAGGTTATCAAGCTGATGGTGGGGCTGGAATTGTTGGCGATGGTGGTGGTGGTGGTTGTGGTGGTGGTGGTGGTGGTGGTGATGGTGGTGGTGGTGGTGATGTTGGCCGTAGTGGTGGCACTGGTGGTGGTGATGGTTGTGGCTGTGGTGGTGGCGGTGGTAATGGTGAGAATGGTGGTGGTTGTAGTGGTGGTGGTGGTGGTGGTGGTGGTGGTAGTGGTAGTGGCGGTGGTGATGGTGGTCTTGGTGGTGCTATTGATGGTGGCAGTGGTAATGGTGGTGGTGATGGTGGCAATGATTGTAATGGCCGTGGTGGTAGTAGTGTTTGTTGTGGTAATGTTGGTGATCGTGGTGGTAGTGGTGGTAGTGTTGGTGGTCGTGTTTGGAGTGGTGGTAGCAGTGGCAGTGGTTCGAATGGTGATAGTGGAAGTGGTGTTGATGGTAATTGTGATAGTAATAACGGTTGTAGTGATGTTGTTGCTGACTGTAGTGGTGGTGGTGGTGGTGGTGGTGTTGGTAGTCGTGGTAGTAATAGTGGTTGTAGTGGTGGTAGTGGTGGGAATAGTGGTGGTGGTTGTGGTGGTAAAGTAATCCCAGACTTATCCCAAGACTGAGGCCAAGTGACCCACAGATTTACCCCAGGTTTACCCCAGGTTTACCCCAGGTTTACCCCAGGTTTACCCCAGATTTACCCCAGGTTTACCCCAGGGTTTACCTTCTACACCCCATTTATGAACCAGCTGATCGCTAGATGTGTCTTAATTAACTCTCTCAAAATCAGTTCTGTGGTACTAAACAAGTTTCACATGTAACGATGACACATCAAACACCAGCCCCAGGTCTGCTCGCCGTAAACTTGATCTCCTGGAACATCGAAGTCACTCCCCACTAAGACAAGTTATACCAACTTTCCTGTGACCGTTTTAACCACTTAATGAGGACAAATTTTCCCTTTGGTAGCCTGATCAGCGAGGTTGTTGCTGCCAGCTGCCCGTATGCCCTATGAAAGTCCTGTGTGATATTACGGATTATTTATTCCTTGAATCAGGTTTGATTCGAGTTTCATGGATCAAGATCCCTTTACCAGCATCAAGAGAAAACAAGAGGGAAGCCTCTTTAAACAGCGCCAATATCCACTTTAGCGGGTCACGTCGGTTAAAGTGGATCAGGCGCCATTACGTTAAGGCAAGCTATTGGAAACCAAGTTATGTTGATCCAAAGAGGATTAGCAGCTTCAAAATTGAAATGTATTGACCAAGAAGGTCTATTACATGAGCACCAGCCTGTGTGGGCGGTACTTATACTGGTGGCGACCGTACTGGTGCTTGTGGTGACGGTACTGGTGATTGTGGTGACGGTACTGGAGCTTGTGGTGACCGTACTGGTGCTTGTGGTGACGGTACTGGTGATTGTGGTGACCGTACTGGTGATTGTGGTGACCGTACTGGTGCTTGTGGTGACCGTACTGGTGCTTGTGGTGACGGTACTGGTGATTGTGGTGACGGTACTGGAGCTTGTGGTGACCGTACTGGTGATTGTGGTGACGGTACTGGTGCTTGTGGTGACGGTACTGGTGATTGTGGTGACCGTACTGGTGCTTGTGGTGACCGTACTGGTGCTTGTGGTGACGGTACTGGTGATTGTGGTGACGGTACTGGAGCTTGTGGTGACCGTACTGGTGCTTGTGGTGACGGTACTGGTGATTGTGGTGACGGTACTGGAGCTTGTGGTGACCGTACTGGTGCTTGTGGTGACGGTACTGGTGATTGTGGTGACCGTACTGGTGCTTGTGGTGACGGTACTGGTGCTTGTGGTGACCGTACTGGTGATTGTGGTGACGGGACTGGTGCTTGTGGTGACCGTACTGGTGATTGTGGTGACGGTACTGGTGCTTGTGGTGACGGTACTGGTGCTTGTGGTGACCGTACTGGTGATTGTGGTGACGGAACTGGTGCTTGTGATGACCGTACTGGTGATTGTGGTGACGGTACTGGTGATTGTGGCGACGGTACTGGTGCTTGTGGTGACGGTACTGGTGCTTGTGGTGACCGTACTGGTGATTGTGGTGACGGAACTGGTGCTTGTGATGACCGTACTGGTGATTGTGGTGACGGTACTGGTGATTGTGGCGACGGTACTGGTGCTTGTGGTGACGGTACTGGTGCTTGTGGTGACCGTACTGGTGATTGTGGTGACGGAACTGGTGATTGTGGTGACCGTACTGGTGATTGTGGTGACGGTACTGGTGCTTGTGGTGACCGTACTGGTGATTGTGGTGACGGCACTGGTGTTTGTGGTGACGGTACTGGTGCTTGTGGTGACCGTACTGGTGATTGTGGTGACGGTACTGGTGCTTGTGGTGATGGTACTGGTGCTTGTGGTGACCGTACTGGTGATTGTGGTGACTGTACTGGTGCTTGTGGTGACCGTACTGGTGATTGTGGTGACGGTACTGGTGTTTGTGGTGACCGTATTGGTGCTTTTTGTGACGGTACTGGTGCTTGTGGTGACGGTACTGGTGATTGTGGTGACAGTAATGGTGATTGTGGTGACGGTACTGGTGCTTGTGGTGACCGTACTGGTGCTTGTGGAGACCGTACTGGTGCTTGTGGCGACAGTACTGGTGCTTGTGGTAACAGTACTCGTGCTTGTGGTGACGGTACTGGGGGTTGTGGTGACGGTGCTGGTGCTTGTTGTGACGGTACTGATGCTTGTGGTGACGGTACTGGTGCTTGTGGTGACAGTACTCGTGCTTGTGGTGACGGTGCTGATGCTTGTGGTGACAGTACTGGTACTGGGGGTGACGGTACTGGTACTGGTGGTGACGGTACTGGTGCTTGTGGTGACGGTACTGGTGCTTGTTGTGACGGTACTGGTACTGGTGGGGACGGTACTTGTGCTTGCGGTAGTGGTGGTGACGGTACTGGTACTGGTGGTGACCGTACTGGTGCTTGTGGTGACTTTACTGGTACTTGTGGTGAAGGTACTGGCGATTCTGGTGGTGAAGGTGGTGACGGTACTGATACTGGTGATGGCCGTACTGGTGCTTGTGGTGGTGGTGGTGACAGTACTGGTGCTTGTGGTGATGGTACAGGTGCTTGTGGTCGTAGTACAGCTTGTGGTGACGGTATTGGTGCTTGTGGTCGTAGTAGTGCTGGCGGTGACGGTACTGGTGCTTGTGGTGGTGGTGGTGACGCTACTGGTGCTTGTGGTCGTAGTAGTGCTGGCGGTGACGGTACTGGTGCTTGTGGTGGTGGTGGTGACGCTACTGGTGCTTGTGGTCGTAGTAGTGCTTGTGGTGACGGTACTGGTGCTTGTGGTCGTAGTAGTGCTTGTGGTGACGGTACTGGTACTTGTGGTCGTAGTACTGCTTGTGGTGACGGTACTGGTGCTTGTGGTCGTAGTAGTGCTTGTGGTGACGGTACTGGTGCTGGTGATCGTAGTAATGCTTGTGGTGACGGTACTGGTGCTTGTGGTCGTAGTAGTGCTTGTGGTGACGGTACTGGTGCTTGTGATCGTAGTAGTGCTTGTGGTGACGGTACTGGTGCTTGTGGTCGTAGTAGTGCTTATGGTGACGGTACTGGTGCTTGTGATCGTAGTAGTGCTTGTGGTGACGATACTGGTGCTTGTGGTGACGGTACTGGTGCTTGTGATCGTAGTAGTGCTTGTGGTGACGGTACTGGTGCTTGTGGTCGTGTAGTGCTTGTGGTGACGGTAATGGTGCTTGTGATCGTAGTAGTGCTTGTGGTGACGGTACTGGTGCTTGTGATCGTAGTAGTGCTTGTGGTGACGATACTGGTGCTTGTGGTGACGGTACTGGTGCTTGTGATCGTAGTAGTGCTTGTGGTGACGGTACTGGTGCTTGTGGTCGTAGTAGTGCTTGTGGTGACGGTAATGGTGCTTGTGATCGTAGTAGTGCTTGTGGTGACGGTACTGGTGCTTGTGGTCGTAGTAGTGCTTGTGGTGACGGTACTGGTGCTTGTGATCGTAGTTGTGCTTGTTGTGACGGTACTAGTACTTGTGATCGTAGTTGTGCTTGTGGTGACGGTACTGGTGCTTGTGGTCGTAGTAGTGCTTGTGGTGACGGTACTGGTGCTTGTGATCGTAGTAGTGTTTGTGGTGACGGTACTGGTGATTGTGGTCGTAGTAGTGCTTGTGGTGACGGTACTGGTGCTTGTGATCGTAGTTGTGCTTGTGGTGACGGTACTGGTGCTTGTGGTCGTAGTAGTGCTTGTGGTGGCGGCACTGGTGCTTGTAGTCAGGTAGTGCTGGCGGTGACGGTACTGGTGCTTGTGATCGTAGTAGTGCTTGTGGTGACGGTACTGGTGCTTGTGGTCGTAGTAGTGCTTGTGGTGACGGTACTGGTGCTTGTGGTCGTAGTAGTGCTTGTGGTGGCGGCACTGGTGCTTGTAGTCAGGTAGTGCTGGCGGTGACGGTACTGGTGCTAGTGGTCGTAGTAGTGCTTATGGTGACGGTACTGGTGCTTGTGGTCGTAGTA
>NC_069401.1:38381831-38401831 GCF_026875155.1 Cherax quadricarinatus | reverse complement strand
TATGTCATCCAGCACTTGTTGGTATATTCCCTCTTGGTGTTCCCTTCTGTGCTGTGTGTGTGTGTGTGTGTGTACTCACCTAGTTGTACTCACCTAGTTGAGGTTGCGAGGGTCGAGTCCGATCTCCTGGCCCCGCCTCTTCACTGATCGCTACTAGGTCACTCTCCCTGAGCCGTGAGCTTTATCATACCTCTGCTTAAAGCTATGTATGGATCCTGCCTCCACTACATCGCTTCCCAAACTATTCCACTTACTGACTACTCTGTGGCTGAAGAAATACTTCCTAACATCCCTGTGATTCATCTGTGTCTTCAACTTCCAACTGTGTCCCCTTGTTACTGTGTCCAATCTCTGGAACATCCTGTCTTTGTCCACCTTGTCAATTCCTCTCAGTATTTTGTATGTCGTTATCATGTCCCCCCTATCTCTCCTGTCCTCCAGTGTCGTCAGGTTGATTTCCCTTAATCTCTCCTCGTAGGACATACCTCATAGCTCTGGGACTAGTCTTGTTGCAAACCTTTGCACTTTCCTAGTTTCTTTACGTGCTTGGCTAGGTGTGGGTTCCAAACTGGTGCCGCATACTCCAATATGGGCCTAACGTACACGGTGTACAGGGTCCTGAATGATTCCTTATTAAGATGTCGGAATGCTGTTCTGAGATTTGCTAGGCGCCCATATGCTGCAGCAGTTATTTGGTTGATGTGCGCTTCAGGAGATGTGCCTGGTGTTATACTCACCCCAAGATCTTTTTCCTTGAGTGAGGTTTGTAGTCTCTGGCCCCTAGACTGTACTCCGTCTGCGGTCTTCTTTGCCCTTCCCCAATCTTCATGACTTTGCACTTGGTGGGATTGAACTCCAGGAGCCAATTGCTGGACCAGGTCTGCAGCCTGTCCAGATCCCTTTGTTGTTCTGCTGGTCTTCGATCGAGTGAATTCTTCTCATCAACTTCACGTCATCTGCAAACAGGGACACCTCAGAGTCTATTCCTTCCGTCATGTCGTTCACAAATACCAGAAACAGCACTGGTCCTAGGACTGACCCCTGTGGGACCCGCTGGTCACAGGTGCCCACTCTGACACCTCGCCACGTACCATGACTCGCTGCTGTCTTCCTGACAAGTATTCCCTGATCCATTGTAGTGCCTTCCCTGTTATCCCTGCTTGGTCCTCTAGTTTTTGCACCAATCTCTTGTGTGGAACTGTGTCAAACGCCTTCTTGCAGTCCAAGAAAATGCAATCCACCACCCTCTCTCTCTTGTCTTACTGCTGTCACCATGTCATAGAACTCCAGTAGGTTTGTGACACAGGATTTCCCGTCCCTGAAACCATGTTGGCTGCTGTTGATGAGATCGTTCCTTTCTAGGTGTTCCACCACTCTTCTCCTGATAATCTTCTCCATGATTTTGCATACTATACATGTCAGTGACACTGGTCTGTAGTTTAATGCTTCATGTCTGTCTCCTTTTTTAAAGATTGGGACTACATTTGCTGTCTTCCATGCTCAGGCAATCTCCCTGTTTCGATAGATGTATTGAATATTGTTGTTAGGGGTACACATAGTGCCTCTGCTCCCTCTCTCAATACCCATGGGGAGATGTTATCTGGCCCCATTGCCTTTGAGGTATCTAGCTCACTCAGAAGCCTCTTCACTTCTTCCTCGGTTGTGTGCACTGTGTCCAGCACATGGTTGTGTGCCCCACCTCTCCGTCTTTCTGGAGCCCCTTCTGTCTCCTCTGTGAACACTTCTTTGAATCTCTTGTTGAGTTCCTCACATACTTCACGGTCATTTCTTGTTGTCTCTCCTCCTTCCTTCCTTAGCCTGATTACTGGTCCTTGACTGTTGTTTTCCTCCTGATGTGGCTGTACAACAGTTTCGGGTCAGATTTGGCTTTTGCTGCTATGTCGTTTTCATATTGTCTTTGGGCCTCCCTTCTTATCTGTGCATATTCGTTTCTGGCTCTACGACTGCTCTCTTATTCTCCTGGGTCCTTTGCCTTCTATATTTCTTCCATTCCCTAGCACACTTGGTTTTTGCCTCCCTGCCCCTTTGGGTAAACCATGGGCTCATCCTGGCTTTTTCATTATTCCTGTTACCCTTGGGTACAAACCTCTCCTCAGCCTCCTTGCATTTTGTTGCTACATATTCCATCAACTCATTAACTGGCTTCCCTGCCAGTTCTCTGTCCCACTGAACCCCGTTCAGGAAGTTCCTCATTCCTGTGTAGTACCCTTTCTTGTAGTTTGTGTTTGTGTGTGTGTGTGTGGTGTGTGTGTGTGTGTGTGTGTGTGTGTGTGTGTGTGTGCGTGTATACTCACGTAGTCGTGGTTGCAGGGGTCGAGTTATAGCTCCTGGCCCCGCCTCTTCACTGGTCGCTAGTGGGTCACTCTCCCGTACCCATGAGCTTCATCATACCTCTGCATAAAGCTAAGTATGGATCCTGCCTCCACTACATCGCTTCCCAAACTGTTCCACTTCCTGACTAATCTGTGACTGAAGAAATACTTCCTAACATCCCTGTGATTCATCTGTGTCTTCAACTTCCAAACTGTGTTCCCTTGTTGCTGAGTCCCATCTCTGGAGCATCCTGTCTTTGTCCACCTTGTCAATTCCTCTAAGGATTTTATATGTCGTTATCATGTCTCCCCTATCTCTCCTGTCATCCAGTGTGGTCAGGTCGATTTCCCTTAACCTCTCCTCATAGGACATACCCCTTAGATCTAGGACTAGTCTTGTTGCAAACCTTTGCATTTTCTCTAGTTTCTTTACGTGCTTGGCTAGGTGTGGGTTCCAAACTGGTGTCGCATACTCCAATATGGGCCTAACGTACACGGTGTACAGGGTCCTGAACGATTCCTTATTAAGATGCCGGAATGCTGTTCTTAGGTTTACTAGGCGCCCATATGCTGCAGCAGTTATTTGGTTGATGTGCGCCTCAGGAGATGTGCCCAAAACCTTTTTCCTTGAGTGAGGTTTGTAGTCTCTGGCCCCCTAGACTGTACTCCGTCTGCAGTCTTCTTTGCCCTTCCTTAATGGTTCATGACTTTGACTTGGTGGGGTTAAAACTCAAGGAGCCAAATTTTCTGGACCAGGTCTGCAGCCTGCCCAGATCCCTTTGTAGTTCTGCCTGGTCTTCGTCCGAATGAATTCTTCTCATCAACTTCACATCATCTGCAAACAGGGACACTTTGGGTCTATTCTTTCCGTCATGTGTTGTGTGTGTGTGTGTGTGTGTGTGTGTGTGTGTGTGTGTGTGTGTGTGGTGTGTGTGTGTGTGTGTGTGTTGTGTGTGTGTTGTTTTTTGTGTGTATTACCTATTTGTAAACCCCCCTAATTGTGGTTGCAGGGGTCGATTCACAGCTCCTGGCCCGCCTCTTTACTGGTCGTTACTAGGTTACGTCCTCCCTGCTCGGTGAGCTTTATCGTACCTCTTTTTAAAACTATATATTGATCTTACCTCCACTACATCACTTTCCAGACTATCCACTTCCCGACTAAAGAAATACTTCCTAAAATCCCTGTGACTCATCTGAGTCTTCAACTCAGATGAGTCACAGGGAAGATCTGATGAAAGAGTTCCCTTTATGAAGCAAGTGATCATCCCGACTATCGAACTAAACAAGAGCTTCTGTTTCTGATTCCCCCTGTTTTTAGGATCCTTCTCAGTTTCTTCGTCAATGCAGTTCAGGAGCTTTCTTAAAACTATATTTTGTGTTATCACTACAACATCAAAAATTTTGCCTAACTTCTTAAAGTGACAGGAGGACATCACTGAAATCATGTTTAAATACAAGTGCTTTTTGAAGACAATAGTGTGCTGTGTAGTTTATCCCAAAAAATTACACTACACAAGTTTTAAGGTTATATACGAGTATCCCCGAACAACTGAGTATAAGGGTTTTATATTCTATACTACTAATTTTAAGTTATTGTACGTGGAAAAGAGTTACGTACCGTGGCTGAACAATTCACAGACAGCTACGTGGCTGGAACAATTCACAGACAGCCCACAAATTCCAGATAAATTTTCACGACCTGAAGTCCTGCTGCAACAATTCACAATTCCCACAATTCCAAGATATTTTTTTTTATGGCGTTATGTCCTACCTTACCATTGTGGTTCTCGGTGTAATAGTGTTATTCAGAATCGTTATTTATTCGTTTTCACCAGAAATATTCTATTTCTACTATTTTGTTATTGCCTGGCTGAACAGTACCTCGGAAGTTTTGACAGCTGCTGGATCAACTTCACCACCTTCCCGTATTTTTCCGACCCATATCCTGCTGCAACTTTCACCAAAGCAAATTCCAACATTTTTTATTTAAATCATGCCCCTATTGCCTTTTTCTGTGAATAGTGTGTCCATCTTTTTAAATCTTTTCCCCTTCTTCTTCTTCATCTTTTCTTCTTCTTCTTTTCCCTTGTTTTTACTTCTCTCCTTACTTGTATTTTTCCTCCTTCTTCTTCCTCCATCTTTTTCCCTTTTTCCTCATCCTCCTTATTTCTTCTTTTATTCTTCTTCTCTTTTTCCTTCTCCTTCTTCTTCTTCTTCTTCTTCTTCTTCTTCTTCTTCTTCTTCTTCTTCTTCTTCTTTCCATTTTCCTCCTCCTCCTCTCCTCCTGGTAACTATTCTAGACCTCTTCTTTCTTTTACGCTTCTTCCTCTTCTATAACTCACCCCTCTTTCCCTCCCCCTCCCCATTCTTGCCCTCTCCTTCCCTTCTTCCCCTCCCTTCCCCACCCCTTCTACCCCTCTCCTAACCCTTTTCCCCTCCCCCTCCCTCCCACCCCCCCAGCATTTCCAAACTCCAATAATCAAGAGCCACAACCCCTCCTCTCCCCTCTTAGAATTCTCTCCTACCTAGATCTTTCCCCTTCCATCTCCCCTTCACACCTCCCCCTTCCCCTCTCCCCTTCCCACCTCCCCCTTCTCATACTTCCTCTAGACCACCAACCTCTCCTTCCCACACAATTAATTTCCCACCACCTCCCCTCTTTCCACACCCCGTCAATCCCCACCCCTCCACCCTTCCTTACACCGTCACTTCCCCACCACCTCCCCTCCTTCCCCTCACCATCAATTCCTCCGTCGATCAGGTCACTGATGATGCTCAGGGTTAACTGTACTGGTTACCACCCCTCACTCCCTTCTATATCCCTCTCCGTCCACCCCTTCTCCTTACCCCCTTCCCCTCACCTCCTTCTGTATCCCTCTTCCCTCATCCCTTCCCCTCATCCCTTCTCCTCATCCCTTCTATATCCCTATCTCTCCACGCCTTCCCATCACCCCATATATATCCCTCTCCCACCACCTCTACCCTTCACCCCTTCTATATCGCTCTTCCTTTACCCCCTCCCATCACCCCTCACAGCAGTGAGTGTCCCCCTCCCGTCACCATTCACAACAGTGAGTGTCCCCCACCCGTCACCACTCACAGCAGTGAGTGTCCCCCTCCCGTCACCCCTCAGAGCAATGAGTGCTCCCTCCCGTCACCCCTCACAGCAGTAAGTGCCATCCTCCCGTCACCCCTCACAGCAGTGAGTGTCCCCCTCCCGTCACCCCTCACAACAGTGAGTGTCCCCCTCCCGTCACCCCTCACAGCAGTGAGTGTCCCCCTCCCGTCACCTCTCACAGCAGTGAGTGTCCCCTCCCGTTCACCCCTCACAGCATGAGTGCCCCCTCCCGTCACCCTCACAACAGTAAGTGCCCCCTCCCGTCACCCCCCACAGCATTTAGTGCCCCCTCCCGTCACCCCTCACAAACAGTAAGTGCCCCCTCCCGTCACCCCTCACAGCAGTGAGTGTCCCCCTCCCGTCACCCCTCACAGCAGTGAGTGTCCCCCTCCCGTCACCCCTCACAGCAGTGAGTGTCCCCCTCCCGTCACCTCACAGCAATGAGTGCTCCCCTCCCGTCACCCTCACAGCAGTGAGTGTCCCCTCCCGTCACCTCTCACAGCAGTGAGTGTCCCCCTCCCTTTACCCCTCACAACGTGAGTGTCCCCCTCCCGTCACCCCTCACAGCAGTGAGTTTCCCCCTCCCGTCACCCCTCACAGTATGAGTGCCCCCTCCCGTCACCCCTCACAGCAGTAAGTGTCCCCCCCGTCACCACTCACAGCAGTGAGTGTCCCCCTCCCGTCACCCCTCACAACATGAGTGTCCCCCTCCCGTCACCCTCAAAGCAGTGAGTGTCCCCCTCCCGTCACCCCTCACAGCAGTGAGTGCCCCCTCCCGTCACCCCTCACAGCAGTGAGTGTCCCCCTCCCGTCACCCCTCACAGCAGTGAGTGTCCCCCTCCCGTCACCCCTCACAGCAGTGAGTGTCCCCCTCCCGTCACCACTCACAGCAGTGAGTGTCCCCCTCCCGTCACCCCTCACAGCAGTGAGTGTCCCCTCCCGTCACCACTCAAGCAGTGAGTGTCCCCCTCCCCTCACCCCGTCACAGCAATGAGTGCCCCCTCCCCTCACCCCTCACAGCAGTAGTGCCCCCTCCCGTCCCCTCACAGCAGTGAGTGTCCCCCTCCCGTCACCCCTCACAATAGTGAGTGTCCCCTCCCGTCACCCCTCACAGCAGTGAGTGCCCCCTCCCGTCACCCCTCACAGCAGTGAGTGTCCCCCTCCGTCACCCTCACAGCAGTGAGTGTCCCCCTCCCGTCACCCCTCACAGCAGTGAGTGTCCCCCTCCCGTCACCCCTCACAGCAGTGAGTGTCCCCCTCCCGTCACCACTCAAAGCAGAGAGTCCATCCTATGCCGTTACTGTTCGTCCTGGACGCTGGTCCTGGACGCTGGTCCTGGACGCTGGTCCTGGACGCTGGTCCTGGACGCTGGTCCTGGACGCTGGTCCTGGACGCTGGTCCTGGACGCTGGTCCTGGACGCAGCCAACGCTTCATGGACGCTGGTCCTAGCGGGGTGGTCCGGACTGTATGGGTTTCCGACCTTTTGTTCAGACTTGTAGTCAGGCACTGTATTGTTCCAGGACGTGGTCCTGGCAGACAGCAACGTCTTCCCAAAAATTTATATATCTGAAATGTATTGTTAGTCGGATTGTTCAGGCTGTGTATTGTTCCAGCACTGTTATTGTTCAAGACATTGTATTGTTCCAGGCACTGTATTGTTCCAGGAACTGTGTTGTTCCAGCATTGTATTGTTCTAGCAATGTATTGTTCCAGGCACTGTATCGTTCCAGGCACTGTATTGCTCCAGATACTGTATTGTTCCAGACTCTGTATTGTTCCAGACACTGTATTGTTCCAGGCACTGTATTACTCCAGCACTGTATTGTTCCAAGGCACTATATTTTTCCAGGGACTGTATTGTTCCAGGCTGTGTATTGTTCCAGGCACTGTATTGTTCCAGACACTGTATTATTCCAGCACTGTATTGTTCCAGGCACAATATTGTTCCAGCAGTCTATTGTTCCAGGCACTGTATTGTTCCGGGCACTGTATTGTTCCAGGCACTGTACTGTTCCAGGCACTGTATTGTTCCAGGCTGTGTATTGTTCCAGGCACTGTATTGTTCCAGGTATTGTATTGTTCCAAGCACTGTATTGTTCCAAGCACTATATTGTTCCGGGCACTGTAATGTTCCAGGCACTGTATTGTTCCAGCTCTGCATTGTTCCAGACACTGTATTATTCCACACACTGCATTGTTCCAGGCACTGTATTGTTCCAGACACTATATTGTTCCAGGCAATGTTTTGTTCTAGCACTGTATTTTTCCAGCACTGTTTTGTTCCAGACACTGTATTGTTCAAGGCACTGTACTGTGCAGGCATTGTATTGTTGCAGACACTGTATTGTTCAGACACTGTATTGTTCCAGTCACTGTGTTGTTCCAGGCACCGTATTTTGACTACTATTCTTCTTAGTAGTAACAGCTCTCTTGCTGTCACTCCCAAACAGTGAGTGACCTACTTAAGAATATCTGTGAATACTGTAGTATCTGTGAATGCTGAAGTATCTGTGAATGGTGTAGTATCTGTGAATGCTGTAATATCTGTTACGAATTGGACAACTGAGTAGTGATAGACATAGTAGAAGTTGTAGCATTAGTAGGCTGCAGAGCTGGGGCCGAACTACATTACTCATCTGATGCAAAAATGTGTTCGTAACGCCGACTAGTGGTGAAAAATGCACCAATATCAGCGAGATCCTGCTAATAATGACGATTTTCAACCATTCCAAGACAATTTTAGATACATGGTGTCCCACTTGGAGGTTCTTAAGCGTGGAAAGCCACGGTCATTGTTGCATCTATGAGGAAATTCCTAATTCAACATGCAGAAGAACCAACGGTAATGATAGGTGGTGACATACCAGCGAGACTGTACCTCGTGGTTCCCCTGAGTAACATTGATGACCGACGAGTGACCACTGTGTTCTTATTTTCGACTACTTCACACACAAAAAAATAATTGAACGCTGGAAAGGTGAAGTGCTCAAGAAATCAGCATACTGAAAAGGAAGCGATGATGAAATGAGAAAATTAATGAGCAAAAACGCGAGAATGAGTTGGCAAAAAGAAAGAAATGCAAGAAATGATGAATTATCTCAGTCAAAAGTGCAGAGAAATGGAACCGGCGAGAAATATGGAATTACTTCACCTCAAAGGTGCAGAGAAACACGACGTTGTTTTAATTTGCGCACAAAGAAAAAACAAGTAAGAAACACAAGAAAAGCCGAGGTTCACCCGACGATGCAAAAGGCGAAGGTAAAGGTGAGAAACAATGGAAAAAAAAAAGTACAAAAAGACAAGCGCAACAAAAGAGCGAAGATAGTCGGAAGGAAAAATCAAATTAAATATATTGGGATGGGGATCGACACAGAGAGATAATTCGAATGTGAGTTTAGAGAAACGATGAATGCAAAGTGGGCGAAACATAAAAGTGAAAGAGCAATTGTGCACAGACAATAACGAATTTCAAAACAACGCAATAATTTGGGAAGGTTCCACAGCGATTAAATCCGCAGGAAAAGTGTCAGAAGAAGAACCATGAAGGCAGCTTGGTGGGGAGGAAGTGTATGGGTTGAAAGGTATTTCAAGGTCCACCAGACCAGACATCACGACGAGACAACAACAAAGAGACACTCCACACATGAAAGTAGAAAGCATAACGGTACCCGACAATATGGACGGACGGAGTCATTCCAAATGAGTGACTAAGGTCCCAGGGCCGAAACGTGTCCATTAAAGATGCTCTAAGTGCGTCCTCTCATCCTAGTGATAATCAGGAGTAAGGCTTAAAGTTATTTCGTTTCAAGCATCACGAGTGCAAGAGAAATTTAGGTTAAAGGAGATCCCAGATAGCTAGAGTGGAGAGGACTGAGAGCTGTGGGAGAAACGGGGTCGAGGAGTCAGGAAAGAAGGAGCAGGTGCAACATAGAAGAAAAAAGGAGAATGTCACAAAAAAATGGAAAAAAATATATATAGAGAATCCCTGTAGGATATAAGAGAGGTCCGGTTCAGGCTACAGAGGATTCGAATCCACTTAAGCTAATGAAGATCAGATTAAGCTAATGAAGATCAGATTTCATGACAACTTGAGCTGAAATCTGAAAACTGAAAGATTACGAACAAGACGATAAGCTAGAATAAGAAAAGTGAACGAACTTCATGAGAAGGAAAGGATAGAATTAAGAATGCAAAAATATATATTAACGGAAGATAAATTAAGAAAACTAAAAGACACCTAACATCAAAACAAAAAAGAACAGCTAAATAATCGTTCATAGAGAACGATGGAATAAAACATAAGAAAATGATCAATTACAACTATCATTATCACTGACAGTGTTAATGATAGTGACAGGAGAGACTACACTGACAGTGTTAATGATAGTGACAGGAGAGACTACACTGACAGTGATAATGATAGTGACAGGAGAGACTACACTGACAGTGATAATGATAGTGACAGGAGAGACTACACTGACAGTGATAATGATAGTGACAGGAGAGACTACACTGACAGTGATAATGATAGTGACAGGAGAGACTACACTGACAGTGATAATGATAGTGACAGGAGAGACTACACTGACAGTGATAATGATAGTGACAGGAGAGACTACACTGACAGTGATAATGATAGTGACAGGAGAGACTACACTGACAGTGTTAATGATAGTGACAGGAGAAAACTACACTGACAGTGTTAATGATAGTGACAGGGGAGACTACACTGACAGTGATAATGATAGTGACAGGAGAGACTACACTGACAGTGATAATGATAGTGACAGGAGAGACTACACTGACAGTGATAATGATAGTGACAGGAGAGACTACACTGACAGTGATAATGATAGTGACAGGAGAGACTACACTGACAGTGATAATGATAGTGACAGGAGAGACTACACTGACAGTGATAATGATATGACAGGAGAGACTACACTGACAGTGATAATGATAGTGACAGGAGAGACTACACTGACAGTGATAATGATAGTGACAGGAGAGACTACACTGACAGTGATAATGATAGTGACAGGAGAGACTACACCGACAGTGATAATGATAGTGACAGGAGAGACTACACTGACAGTGATAATGATAGTGACAGGAGAGACTACACTGACAGTGATAATGATAGTGACAGGAGAGACTACACCGACAGTGATAATGATAGTGACAGGAGAGACTACACTGACAGTGATAATGATAGTGACAGAAGAGACTACACCGACAGTGATAATGATAGTGACAGGAGAGACTACACTGACAGTGATAATGATAGTGACAGGAGAGACTACACTGACAGTGATAATGATAGTGACAGGAGAGACTACACTGACAGTGATAATGATAGTGACAGGAGAGACTACCCCCGACAGTGATAATGATAGTGACAGGAGAGACTACACTGGCAGTGATAATGATAGTGACAGGAGAGACTACACTGACAGTGATAATGATAGTGACAGGAGAGACTACACAGACAGTGATAATGATAGTGACAGGAGAGACTACACTGACAGTGATAATGATAGTGACAGGAGAGACTACACTGACAGTGATTAATGATTTGTGACAGGAGAAACTACACCGACAGTGATAATGATAGTGACAGGAGAGACTACACTGGCAGTGATAATGATAGTGACAGGAGAGACTACACTGACAGTGATAATGATAGTGACAGGAGAGACTACACTGACAGTGATAATGATAATGACAATAGAGACTACACTGACAGTGATAATGATAGTAACAGGAGAGACTACACTGACAGTGATAATGATAGTGACAGGAGAGACTACACTGGCAGTGATAATGATAGTGACAGGAGAGACTACACTGACAGTGATAATGATAGTGACAGGAGAGACTACACTGACAGTGATAATGATAGTGACAGGAGAGATTACAATGACAGTGATAATGATAGTGACAATAGAGACTACACCGACAGTGATAATGATAGTGACAGGAGAGACTACACTGACAGTGATAATGATAGTGACAGGAGAGACTACACTGGCAGTGATAATGATAGTGACAGTTGAGACTATCACTAACAGTGATAATGATAGTGACAGGACAGACTACACTGACAGTGATAATGATAGTGGCAGGAGAGACCACACTGACAGTCATAATGATAGTGACAGGAGAGACTACACTGACAGTGATAATGATAGTGACAGGAGAGACTACAGTGACAGTGATAATGATAGTGACAGGAGAGACTACACTGACAGTGATAATGATAGTGACAGTTGAGACTACACTAACAGTGATAATGATAGTGACAGGACAGACTACACTGACAGTGATAATTATAGTGACAGGAGAGACCACACTGACAGTGACAGTGACAGGAGAGAGTACGCTGACAGTGATAATGGTAATGTCAAGAGAGACTACACAGAGAGTGATAATGATAGTGACATTGGAGACTACACTGACAGTGATAATGATAGTGACATTGAAGACTACACTGACAGTGATAATGATAGTGATAATTGAGACGACACTGACAGTGATAATGATAGTGACAGGGGAGACTACACTGACAGTGATAATGATAGTGACAGTTGAGACTACACTGACAGTGATAATGATAGTGACAGTTGAGACTACACTAACAGCGATAATGATAGTGACAGGACAGACTACACTGACAGTGATAATGATAGTGAAAGGAGAGACTACACTGACAGTGATAATGATAGTGACAGGAGAGACTACACTGACAGTGATAATGATAGTGACAGTTGAGACTACACTAACAGTGATAATGATAGTGACAGTTGAGACTACACTAACAGTGATAATGATAGTGACAGTTGATACTACACTGACAGTGATAATGATAGTGACAGTTGAGACTACACTGACAGTGATAATGATAGTGACAGTTGAGACTACACTAACAGTGATAATGATAGTGACATGACAGACTACACTGACAGTGATAATGATAGTGACAGGAGAGACCACAATGACAGTGTTAGTGACAGTTGAGACTACACTGACAGTGATAGTGATAGTGACAGTTGATACTACACTGACAGTGATAATGATAGTGACAGTTGAGACTACACTGACAGTGATAATGATAGTGACAGTTGAGACTACACTAACAGTGATAATGATAGTGACATGACAGACTACACTGACAGTGATAATGATAGTGACAGGAGAGACCACACTGACAGTGATAGTGACAGTTGAGACTACACTGACAGTGATAGTGACAGGAGAGAGTACGCTGACAGTGATAATGGTATGTCAAGATAGACTACACAGAGAGTGATAATGATAGTGACAGTTGAGACTACACTGACAGTGATAATGATAGTGACATTGGAGACTACACTGACAGTGATAATGATAGTGACAATTGAGACGACACTGACAGTGATAATGATAGTGACAGGGGAGACTACACTGACAGTGATAATGACACTGACAGTTGAGACGACACTGACAGTGATAATGATAGTGACAGGAGAGATTACACTGACAGTGTTAATGACAGTGACAAGAGAGAGTACGCTGACAGGGATAATGACAGTGACAGGAGAGACTACACTGACAGTGATAATGATAGTGACAGGGGAGACTACAGACAGTGATAATGATAGTGACAAGAGAGACTACACTGAGAGTGATAATGATAGTGACAGGAGAGACTACACTGACAGTGATAATGATAGTGACAAGAGAGACTACAGTGACAGTGATAATGATAGTGACAGGAGAGATTACACTGACAGTGTTAATGACAGTGACAAGAGAGAGTACGCTGACAGGGATAATGACAGTGACAGGAGAGACTACACAGACAGTGATAATGATAGTGACAGGGGAGACTACAGACAGTGATAATGATAGTGACAAGAGAGACTACACTGAGAGTGATAATGATAGTGACAGGAGAGACTACACTGACAGTGATAATGATAGTGACAAGAGAGACTACACTGACAGGGATAATGATAGTGACAGTTGAGACGACACTGACAGTGATAATGATAGTTACAGGGGAGACTACACTGACAGTGATAATGATAGTGACAGTTAAGACAACACTGACAGTGATAATGATTGTGACAAGAGAGACTACACTGACAGTGATAATGATAGTGACAGGAGAAACTACACTGACAATGATAATGATAGTGACAGGGGAGACTACACTGACAGTGATAATGATAGTGACAAGAGAGACTACACTGAGAGTGATAATGATAGTGACAGGAGAGACTACACTGACAGTGGTAATGATAGTGACAGGAGAGACTACACTGACAGTGATAATGATAGTGACACGGGAAACTACACTGACAGTGATAATGAGAGTGACAGGAGAGACTACACTGACAGTGATAGTGACAGGAGACTACACTGACAGTGATAATGATAGTGACAGGAGAGACTACACTGACAGTGATAATGACAGTGACAAGAGAGACTACACTGACAGTAATGATAATAGTGACAGGAGAGCCTACACTGACATTGATAATGATAGTGACAGGAGAGACTACACTGACAGTGATAAATATAGTGACATGAGAGACTACACTGGTAGTGATAATGATAGTGACAGGAGAGACTACACTGATAGTGATAAATATAGTGACATGAGAGACTACACTGATAGTGATAATGATAGTGACAGGAGAGACTACACTGACAGTGATAAATATAGTGACAGGAGATAGACACTGATAAATAACACAGAAAATGAAAACTCAAAATAAAGATGTGAGACAAGGAATGGAGAGGCAGGAGGAAAAAGGAAAAATATAGTGATTTGTAGACTCTGTGAGAGAGATTAGACATTAAGGCACAATAACTGCACAAAGAAAGAAAATTTTGAAGTGAATCGAGGAAGAAATGGAAATAAATGAGACACAAGAACATAAACACGAGAGAAACTCTGCGTATATACACAAATATAGAGCAGACTTTAAGTACTAGTTATACAGTGTTACCGAGTACTGTAAAAAAAATTTATATAAAATAACGCTCCATGTATAATGTCATTTTCCGTGTAGTGTACT
Organism: Cherax quadricarinatus; assembly: GCF_026875155.1. Taxonomy (NCBI): domain Eukaryota; kingdom Metazoa; phylum Arthropoda; class Malacostraca; order Decapoda; family Parastacidae; genus Cherax; species Cherax quadricarinatus. Next base: position 38,387,314 of record NC_069401.1, on the reverse strand, counting down.
GAACGCGTTTTATTCCTGTCCGCGGGCAGTGGCCAGGACAGGGCGGATGGAGGGTGGTTAGTCATATAGCGCGGGACGGGGTAAAGTCATCATGTTTGGGGGGGTTTTTCATTGGGTAATTTGGTAAGTGTTTTAGTGTATCCATAGGTGTTTTTTTTTAAGTCCCTTCATGTTTTTTTTAAAACCCTAGTATGCGGGGGCCTGTATTTTGGGAGAGTTTTTAACGTTTCACTGATCTACCAGAAGGAAAGGAGTTAGAAGTTAATTAGGAAGCCAGATGTAAGTGAGAGGGGAAGGGGGAGTGTGTAATAAAGGGTTTAACTGTAGGGTTTTGTGGTTAAGGGGGAAAAGTAGGCGTGAAGGGGTTTGAAGAGATCATTCCTGCTCAACCTGTGCTGAGGGGTCGTCAGCTGTCTCTCCTCAGTCCCCCACACCTGGTGGAGGGCTTTTTAGACGACAACAACAATGGCGATGGGTTTTCGAAAAGATTAAACTGTTTGTAATTTACCTCAAAAAGGGGAAAAGATCCCCCGCGCAACGATTAAGTGTTGGTGCCCAAGATCATCTGCTGTATATGGCACCGCGTAATCCTTGTGGGGTTGCCCTTAAAAAGGGCTATCACGGTTTTCGTCAAGTGTTGCGTACCAAGACCTACGGCAGATTTGTCAACCAGTATCAGGATGTTAGCAGAAGTCACCCCAGCAGTCACAGTTTGTTTCAGACTTTCCAATACTATACGTGGGACATGTGCGAAAAAGGCCTTTTGAGGCTAACAAGTTGACATACGTGACGCCTTCAAAAACTATGGGGAAAATCCACCAGGTACGGTTTGGTTGGGTCACTTTGCTGGTTTTCAGGGGGTCTTTCACGTTAAAAATGTCCCTGCGCCAACCAATACTTCGTACATAAACCTAGAGGAGTTCCGTACCCAGGTGTATGTTACGTATCCTGGACAGAGACGAACTTGTCGCCTTTGCGGAGCATTGGACCACATTGCTGCACAATGCGTTAAGCGCCAGCCGCCCTCAGGACGTGGTCATCGTCCGGATGGTGAGGCTCTCGTCGGAATCTGGCAGATGAAGTAATCAGAGGACTTACCGCGCCTGAAATCGTGGAGTGATGAGGTGGATCGGGCCATGCTCGTGGAGTCATCCTGCGTGACTCTACCTGGTACGGTCACACGATGTGGTAGAACATGGTGACGTGAGAGCCCTCAAGCCAAGAGAGGATGCTGACATGGACGCTAACATTGTATCGACATTGAGCGACCTTTTAGCTTCGCAGGAGTATGATTCTGTGCCGTGTGTGCTGCATTGGAGTGTTCAGATGAGGAGAGAACACAGTTAAAGGACGTCGATCAGTTAATTAAACGTAAGTGAGTAGAAGGTCCGAGATTCATACTGTTGCTGTAGAAGTTCACAAGGAGAACATTACAGGTCCTGATAAAGTTGAGGATGCTGTTTTTAGGAAGCGTGCGGCTACCCCCGCCCGACTCCGACGATGTCTTGACCCCTGGACAGCGCTAGGGAAGAGGGTCGGAAGTCCGGGGGGTCGCGTGTTCCAGGACAGCGAGTAATTAACAAGAATGTACAGGTAAAGTGGCGCCTTAGGCGTTAGACGGTTATGGGAAGGTGTAAGGATTTTTATGCAAAGGAAAGAGGCTCTACATTGGATGGATGATTTGAGACCTGGACGGTTCTTTACTGTTGCATGGGTTTCGGAATTTACCCTGTGAAGAATAAAATCTAAAGGAACACTCCAGAGCTGAAAATGGTTTTATGATGGCACATTCGAGTGGAAAGTGGTGGCTGTGTTGGTGATAAGCCGTCCGCTGTGTCTTAGACTGGAAAAGGGGAAGGGCCCAATCGTGAGTTTAGGGTAGGTATGGGTTGGGGTATAGGAGGGTAGGTTGTAACAACAACTGAAGAGATAAGCTATTATGTTGATAATTGGTTTAATATCAAATGTCTAAATAAAGATGTAACTTGTGAATAACAGATTTGGGCGCAGAATGTGTGTGGTGAAGAATGAACGTTCAGGGTGGGCCATAACTGAATCTGAGGTGTGGGAGGCTTGCAGGGAATTTGCAAGGGTAAGGCGCCAGGAATGAGGGCTTCCATGTAAAATTTATTTTTCAACATTGGGGGGTCAACGGACTTTTCGGGTACTTTTTACTAAAGCGATAAAGGAAGGGGGGTCTTTTAGGTTTTCTCAGAGTAGGGGCGGTTTTGGTGTTATTTTAAAAAATGTGCATCCCGTACATTTAAAGGTTTACCGACCAATATCATAATGTGTTGATTATAAATTATATCCCAAAATTTTTAATAAATAGGTTAAGAAAGTTTTGAAAAGGAAATCAAAAGGGGCCCAGTTTGGCGTGCCGGGGTGGGACAATTATGATGGTCTGGGAAATCGGGGATTTTTGTCGGGGAAAGGGGCGAGGGGGGGGGGTGGTGTTTTGGCTTTAGACTGGCAAGCGCTGTTGAAGTGTAGAAAAGGGATGTGCTGGGGAATTTTATGAGAGGGCAGGGTTTTGGTAATGAGTATAAGTGGGTCGCTCTTTGTAAAATGTGGGGGGGTTTAGATACAAATTAATGGAAGTTAGGAACTTATTCAAATTGAATAGGGGCATTCGACGGGAGCCCTATGTCTAAAAATGCCTTTGCTTCATGCGGACCCTTTTTATTGGACTTTTTGTGGGGGGGGTGTAATTCTCGTGGGGTTCGGGTAGTGATCGACCGCCATAGTAAGTTTGAATGATACAATTTCCCTAGCAGAGGGAGCATTTAATTTGTGTGGAAATTTGTAGATATATTTGGTGAGCAACAGGAATGGATTTAACAAAGAAAAATCAAAGATTATGAATTTGGAGATTGGGCGGAGAGGAGGTAGGTGTAGAGCGTGGACGGTGGTGATAGTTACTATATGTTGTAAAAGTATATGAAGAGTTGATGAACGGGGGCAGAAATTTTGGGGAGGGTGGTAAAAATGTTTTGGGGCGTTAAATTTTTTAAGGCCAAACTTTTAACCCCACACCATTGGCGATAGTAATTAATGTTCTTTTTTTTGAAAGTTTGGCACTTGCGCCTGTACCCACTAATAACGGGGATATCAAACTCTTTTAAATAGAGTTTTTAGATTTCGGGGGGTTCGGGTGCGATGACTCCAAGACGGGGGTAGAGACACCAATGCGTAAAGGGGGGTTGGGTCTTGTTCCCTTTAAAGACCGAGTCATTGCTTTTTATTGAAACTCTTTTTCTCCGACGGGGTGGCGGCAGGTGGTTTAACAGAAATGTTCGGACCTGCGCAGGTGGTGGAGACGGCGATGTAATAAAGTGCAAAACATGCTACGTGTGTTATGTGCAGCGAGACGTGGGGAAACGTTAAATTTTGTACTTTGGAAAGAGTGGGTATGGTAAAAGTTAGGGAGAGTTCAAGGAATGTTCCCCATGTACGCTGGTGTGATATATGGAAGCGGTTCTCATTACGTCTCCTTCCTCGAGTACGGAAGTGGGTTTTTAAATTTTTGCACGGGATTCTGCCCTCCAAGGTGGTTTTTAATCGGCTGTAGAGGGGACCCGGGTTGTTCAGCGTGCGGGGGGGACGAAACAGCGTTTTTATGTTGTGTTTTTTGTTAAATTTAGGTATAGACTTCGTGGTTTTTAAAAGGGTTTTTCGAAGGTAGGGGGGGGGGGGTTTGCTGTAATTAGCGTTGGTTTTGATGTGGGTGGGGTTTCACTGTTACAAGGTGCATTCATATGTCGTAGCCGTTATATTATGTGTCCCTGGGCTTTTGAGACATTTTAAGGGAAAAGCAAATCCCGGGTTTTTTTCGGGAACAATTCTTAAAATAAGTGTCGAAACTTAGTTATAGGGGAAGGGAGAAAAATTTTTTCCCCCTCATACGAGCGTTAGATTAAAAGGGTTTGAGATAATTTGTGTTTGTTTATTGGGTAATCTTACGGGCTGGTCAGCTGCGTTTAATTGTTGTAAAATTTGTGTGTTTTTGAATGTTTTATGTATTCTCTAATGTTGTTTTGTCTCCAATGTGTATTATGTCTCCAATGTGATGTATTTAAAAAAAATGTAAAAATTTTTTTAGTGCAAAACGTAAGAGTTTTGTCTTTTTATTCTTTTATACCAAACATTGGTTTTGTATAACGTGTTTTCCTATTACATGTATTATGATATTTAAGTAATTGATTCTTATTTTTGTTGAGATGTAAAATAACACCTCGTTTTGTTTATTTGGTTTTTTCGTCGTCATTCATTAATCCTATGTCTATGTTTGGGTGGGATGATATGCTTTTGTGTGGTGTTATTGTGTGTGTTTTTTTTTTTAACACTTTATTATACGTCTATATACTTACCCAGTGGCTTGCCCTTTTTATTACAAAATAGACAGTTCTTTAATAATGTAAATGTGTTTGTGCTGGTATAAAAACCCTTGTCAATACTTTTTTTGTGGTTTAAAGGGGTATTCCTATATTGTACGGTATCGTTCGCGTGTGAGATTTGAGTGGAGGATTTGTTAAGTAATTTGACTACAGGAAATCTTTATAACCAATGTTAGAAAAATTTAAACTGTTCCATGTGAAAATAATGTACTTTGCACTTGCGTTTGTTTGTAAGCGTGGGGAGTTATAAACCCTTTTCCTTTTAAGTTTAGGGGAAAAGTGTATCATTGTAGTTTTTGCTTCATATAAAAAAAAAAAAAAATCTGTTGAGTACTCCAACATGGTTTGGGTTAAATGATAGGATGAGGGAGCAGTAGGGGGGGGGGACCCACCGGGGTTTAAGTGTGGTGTGTAATATTACTGTAGGGAGGATTTTGTTAATTTATAGACTAAACGAGTTTTACATATTATATTTTTGTAATGTCATGTTTTAAATAAAATATAAAAAAAAAATAAAGGGGTTTAAATTAAGGGGTTTTTTGAAGTTAAGGGAAAAGGAGCAGGAGAGGGTTTTGAAGAGGAAATTTTACTAGTAATTCAGTGGTGATCGTTTTAAAAAAAATATAAAAAAAAAAAAACAGTGGTAAAATTTCTAAAAAATACAAGTGTATAGGGACTGGAAAAAAGAAATAAATATTTTTGTATATGAGTAAAAAGCGAAGAGTGAAAATGGGAGGGATTAGGGGGGGACAGGCTGCCAAATTATTTACATTTTTTTCTTCAATTCCCTGAAGAAAGAAATCATCATGGGGGTTGGAAAAGGGGAATGGAGTAAAAGCCCCTGGACAGTAAAAAAACCCCAAAATTTGCCTCCCACCAGAAAAGTAAATGTCCTTCGCCTAAGGTATGGGAACACCGCATACCCAAAAAAACATGGACACACCTTTATTTTTAGCGCTCTTAAGTGGTGTATCCCAAAATTAAACCCGGACCTAAACTATTGTGCAAGGCAAAACAGACAGTAAATGCGGCGATAAAGACGGTTTTAGCTAGGAAGTAAAACCCTTAACTCCATTTTAACATACA
>NC_069401.1:38355195-38381331 GCF_026875155.1 Cherax quadricarinatus | reverse complement strand
TTTCTAAAAAAGAAAAACTTAATCAAAGACCTAAAATACAAGTGGAAAAGATCTCAACACATTTCTCTCACTTGTCGATGCACCAACCGATTAAACATCCTCAAGATGAGCTTCAATTCCACTAGTAAATCCCAATCATATTTCTTGCACAAGTACCACTGTATGTCAAGCCTCTCCATTATATACATATCATAAGTGTTATACAACCAATATACGAATCATAATTGTAGTCTCTGTTATATAATCGCACTGCTGGTCTATATTATCCCGTACTGTTCTGTGTTACAGTGTATTTAGAGTGTCTCCCGTTCCTTGCATAGTTTTATTTTGAGTTACTTTGGTTTTTCTTTTTATTAAACAAATTATTTTTAGACACTTATGCAACACATGGGAATCTTTATTGAAGAAACGTTTCGCCACACAGTGGCTTCATCAGTCCAATACAAAGTAGAAATGGGTAAGGAGAGGAGAAGTTTGAGGTAATCAGTCCCTCAACCTGGAATCGATGTGTTCAGTCCATCACTCTTGTAGGATTACCTCAAACTTCACCTCTCCTTACCCATTTCTACTTTGTATTGGACTGATGAAGCCACTGTGTGGCGAAACGTTTCTTCAATAAAGATTCCCATGTGTTGCATAAGTGTCTCAATTCTTCAACTTGTCGGTTTTCTAAACCATTCATCACACAAATTATTTTAAATCTAATTTATTTTCGAGTATCTTGCAATTTTTATCTTGCTTGCTCTCCATAATTGATTTTTGTTTTATAGTTCTTCCATATTCCACTTACACAACCATTAAGTGCACCATTTACACTCTTAAATACACTTATATCCTCTTTATTAGTAATTACCATAATTTGTACGTGTTATCTCTCTATATCCCATTTTCTGTTATTTACCTCTATCATATTCGTGTCCCTTGCAAGTTGTACATTGTTAGTTATATACTTTCTAGGTTCTTCCCAGTTACTTTCATAATCAATTTTGTTCATATAATTCTACATTCTGTTCCCTGCCTATATTGTTCCTTGCATATTTTATCCAGTTTCTCGTATATCTTCTTTGTTCATTACTTAGTGATTCATTTTTCTTTGCACAACACTGCGTTTTGGTTTCTCATTTATGTACTCTTCCTTCATATTTTCCCAGTTCTCCTCGTCTTATTTTTATTAAAGCCTTCGTTTCTTACCCAGTGTTATTATATCATTACGGTATTTAACTATTAAATACGGTAATGATATTTTAAGTCGTATTTTTCGTTATGTCTTTAATGTAGTTCTCTTTTATTGTTTATTAAACAGTTGTTTTATTCTTTTACCCTTCATTTATTTTTATGCTTTTTTACCATTTTTTTCCTTTTCAGATTTTACTAAAACTATACCCATTTTTCTCTTATGTAAATACTATCAAAGAATGCTAATATAAATCCAGACTTATCCAGCTCTCAGACCATTGTAACAGTTTACAGTAAACTAAGACTGCAAATAGTACACAACTAATCAAACACAAATTTCAATAACAACATCTTTCATCTACACTGCCAGATCTCTGTGTCTACATAGCCATATTTTAGCCAGAAACTTGGATAAAACATGGTTATACATTAAAATGGTATAAAATACCGACAGGTTGTTAGGTAAGACACATACCTAACTGTTGCATATGTGTCTTACCTAACAAAACATGGTTATATAGACATAGTTTACCTGCGGAAGCAGCCAGACATAATTGCAAAACTAATCAAAAGTAAAGGCAAAATTGCTATATATTATCCTTATGAGATCTAACTTTACATGTAGCAGAGATGAATATAAAGAGTGTATATATATTTTCTCCATTTACAGCTAAAAAGATAAGTGCCGCAATAGCAATAAGAGCTGCCTACGATCACATGCTAATATAGGCATCTTTGTGGACAACCTTAAAGACCAAATTATAAATAATAAACTAAACAAGCATCACTGATAATTGCTGGTGACTTCAACATCAATCTCATCCAAGAAGTCCCCATAAATATTTGAGTTTCTAAACATGTATAATTGTTTACCGTTGCCCACAATAACCAGATCCCCCAGGCGAATCAGCCAAGCATCTGCATATTATCTTGACTAGTTGGAGTATACCTGGAGAGGGTTTCGGGGGTCAACGCCCGTGGTAGATCAGGGTCTGATTGAACAGGCAAGGGGACGTACGAACCACAGCCCGGTTGGTCAGGTACTGACTTCAGGTGCCTGTCCAGGGCCTTCTTGAAGACAGCCAGAGGTCTATGGACTGATGAAGCCACTGTGTGGCGAAACGTTTCCTCAATAAAGATACCCAAGAGTTGCACATGTGTCTAATTTATCAACATGTCGGTTCTCTGAACCATTCATCTACAAATCCCCCTTATGTATTCTGGGAGGCAGTTGAACAGTCTTAGGCCTCTGACACTTATTGTGTTGTCTCTCAGTGTACTCGTGGCCCCCTACTTTTCACTGGGGGAATGTTGCATCTCCTGTCAAGTCTTTTGCTACACTCGAACAAATATAACAGCTTCTCTAAAAGTTGGCATAACCATTAATAACACAACTAATCATTACCCAGCATTCCTTGTTATCAATAAAACCAAATTCACTCATGCGAAAAAGTTTTCCTTCAAAATTATTCAATTCTTCTACAGTATTGTGCTTTACAAAGCGAATCAGGTCACAACAAACATATTAATGGTCTGTAGCTAACTAGCAACATCCTCCTGCTTGTAAAGATTTTTTACAAATGTTTAGGTTATATTTAAACAGATTCCAAGAAATAAAAAGTGATGTGGAAAATAACAAAAAAAAATAACTAAAATAACTAAAATAACTAAAAATAACTAAAAGACACTTTCTCTAATACTGAGCTCACGTAAAATCGCTAAGACCAAATAAATTGTGCTGTCCAAACCTAATGAACCTCCCATCCATACCGCTGATACAGCAAATGACCCTAATGACTTCTCAACTATAGAGTCGAGCTTTGCCAGCAAAACTCCAAATTTCATTGATTAGGTTAATGCTGACTTCAGCAATAGTTACCAAGGCATCCTCCTCCTGTTCTTATTGTTGATGTAACAAGACAGATAATAAAGCAAGTGTATCATCATTCATATGTAAGGAAACTGTTCATGTGGTTTTTACCAGTCGTTGCAGCTCGGGTAAATCTCTTGAAGTCTTAGCTAGTATACTTAAATAAGCATGTGTTACCCCAGTCCACAAAGATGGAGACGACTGAAATCAACAACTATCGTCCATTATTGTCCGAAATCTTTGAAACGATAGTAGATAAACGATGATAGCATTTATTAATAAGCAGAACATTCTTAACCCTTACCAGTTTGGCTTCATTTCAAACTTTCAAGGGTTAATAGCACAAATGATACTATCCTTAACAAAACAGTCAACGACCACCTTATAAGGATTTGTAGACGTAAAGTGGTCTGATCAACTCGGTGTAACTGTTGGCCGCATGCAACCAGCTGGTCAGGTACTGACTTTAGGTGCCTGTCCAGTGCCTTTTTGAAGGCAGCCAGGGGTCAATTGGTAATCATCCTTATGTATGCTGGAAGACAGTTGAACACTTATTGTGTTGTCTCTTATCGTGCTAGTGGCGCCCCTGCTTTTCATTGTGGGGATGTTGCATCGTCTGCTGAGTCTTCTGCTTTCATAGGGAGTGATTTTCGTGTGCAAGTTTGGTAATAGTCCCTCTAAGATTTTCCAAGTGTATACAATCATGTATCTCTTCCTCCCGCGTTCTGGGGAGTACAGGTTGAGGAACTTCAAGCGTTCCCATTAATTTAGGTGTTTTATCGCAGTTACGCGTGCCATGAAGGTTCTCTGTACATTTTCTAGGTCAGCCCTGAAAGTTGCTGTTAATGTGCAGCAATATTCCAGCCTAGATAGAACAATCGACTTGAAGAGTGTCATCATAGGCTTGGCATCCCTAGTTTTGAAAGTTCTCATTATCCATCCTGTCATTTTTCTAGCAGATGCGATTGATACACTGTTCTGGTGTTTGAAGGTGAGATCCTCTGACATGATCACTCCCAGATTTTTTATATTAGTTTCTAGCTCTATTGTGTGGTTGGAATTTGTTTATACTCCGAAATATTTTTAATTTTCTCACATTTTCCATATCGGAGTAATTGGAATTTCTCATCATTGAACTTCATATTGTTTTCTGCGGCCCATTTAAAGAATTGGTTGATGTCCGCCTGGAGTCTTGCGGTGTCTTCAATGGAGGACACTATCATGCTAATTCGGGTGTCATCTGCAAAGGAAGACACGGTGCTGTGGCTTACATCCCTGCCTATGTCAGATATGAGGATGAGGAAGAGGATGGGAGCGAGTATTGTGCCTTGTGGAACAGAGCTTTTCACAATAGCCGCCTCAGACTTTACTCTGTTTACTACTACTCTTTGTGTTCTGTTTGTTGGGAAATTATAGATCCAGCTACCATCTTTTCCTGTTACTCCTTTGTCACGCATTTTGTGTGCTATTACACCATGGTCACACTTGTCAAAGGCTTTTGCAAAGTCTATGTATACTACATCTGCGTTTTGTGTCTTCTAGAGCATCAAAGACCTTGTCATAGTGGTCCAGTAGTTGGGACAGACAGGAGCGACCTGCTCTAAACCCAAGTTGCCCTGGGTTGTGTAACTAATGAGTATCTAGATGAGTGGCGATTTTGCTTCTTAGAACCCTTTCAAAGATTTTTATGATATTGAACGTTAGCGCTATCTGTCTGTAGTACTTTGCTATTGCTTAACTTCCCCCTTTGTGGAGTGGGGCTATGTCTGTTGTTTTTAGCAGTTGTGGGACGACCCCTGTATCCATGCTCCCTCTCCAAAGGATGTTAAAAGCACATGACAGGGGCTTCTTGCAGTTCTTGATGAACACGGCTTTCCGTGAGTCTGGGCCTGGGGCAGAGTGCATGGGCATGTCATTTATCGCCTTTTCGAAGTTCTATGGCATCAGGACAATATCAGATAGGTTTGGGTCAACCAAATTCTGTCTCTCTCTCTCATAAAAAAATCATTTAGGTCATCGATTCTCAATCTGGTTAGCGGCTCGCTAAAAACCGAGTCATATTGGGGCTTGAGTAGCTCACTCGTTTTCCTGTTGTCATTTGTGTAGGACCCATCTCGTTTAAGTAAGGGCCCAGTATTGCATGTTGTTCTCAATTTTGATTTGGCATAAGAAAAGAAATATTTTGGGTTTCTTTCAATTTCATTTATGGCTTTTAGTCCTTCTGTTTATCTTGGCTCCTGTAAGATTCCTTTAACTCTAATTCGATGTTTACTATTTCTCTGACCAGTGTCTCCCTACGTATTACAGATATATTGGTCTCTTTTAGCCGCTCTGTTATTCTTTGCCTTTGCCTGTTAAGGGACCACCTTTCTCTTTCTAGTTTACATCTTCTACTCTTTTTCCTTGAGTATACCTCGAGTGCCACAGAGTTAATTTGCTCTAGACAGGGTAAGATCCGTGTTGCTTAGGCTGTTTTCCCAGTTATATAACTTAGGGCCTGGTTGACTTGGTCCCACCTCATGTTTTTTTATTGAAGTTGAATTTGGTGAAGGCTCCCTCGTGACTATCACATTTTGCTGGTCAGGAGCCCTGTCCTTACATGTCTGAACCTCTGTTATGTTGTGATCTGAGTATATTGCTTTTGATATGGTAATATTTCGTATCAGATCATCTTTGTTAGTGAAGATGAAGTCCAGCATATTCTCCAGTCTAGTAGGCTCTATTATTTGCTGATTTAAGGTGAATTTGGTGCAGAGATTTAAAAGCTCATGTGTGTGCGGGCTTTCATCTGAGCTGCCTCCTGGTGTTATCTCTGCTACAACATTATTTGCTACATTCCTCCATTTTTGATGCCTTAGGTTGAAATCCCCCAGGATCAAGATGTTGGGGGCAGGAGCTGGAATATCTTCTAGACAGTGATCAATTTTCAGAAGCTGTTCCTGGAGTTGTTGGAAAGTTGCATTTCTAAGAAAATTTCTACAGCAGTAGGCATATGCTTCACAAACAATATTACTCACTGTTTACTACTTGTTAATCTCTCCCTACCACACTTGTGCTTAAGGAAGTACTACACCAAGTCACCTAAAACCCATTGTTACCCAATGAAAATCTGACGTTAGAATAATCACCCAATCAGGTTCCAGACAACCCATCACCACAGCGTAAAAGTCTTAATTTACCCAACAGGCAATAAATCCATACATGACGCTTAGAACAAACTTCAAAGCAGCACTTCACGTCTCCCCGGAGAGCTGCAACACAACACACATGCAACATGAGTAATAAGTATTTCTTTGATTAATATACCATGTATTCGGCTCAACCTTATAGGAACTCTTTGAAAATAAAATGCCAAACAAAATTTGAACTCCCCTTTTGCCATCTGCTTCAACAATATACTGTCACTTAACACTGACTTAAACCCTGCTAAAACTAATTCTGTTAAAACCCATTTTATCAACAGTAACCCTTTTACTCCAAATTAAATTAACGTTTATATGGATATTCTCACTATTTCCAAATATATTTCAACTTACGTAATAACCAAAATTTGTTCCACCTCAGGATTCACCAAATGAAAATGTTTTGAAAAATTGTCACAGAAAAATTAACTTTGTTATAAATCATAATCCCATTTATTATATATATATATATATATATATATATATTATATATATATATATATATATATATATATATATATATATATATATATATATATATATATTATATATATATTATATAATATATATATATACCTGGAGTATACCAGGAGAGAGGCCCGGTCTGAGACCAGGCCTCGTGATGGATCAGGGTCTGATCAACCAGGCTGTTACTACTGGCCGCACGCTAGCTGACGTATGAACCACAGCCCAGCTGATCAGGTAAAGACTTTAGGTGTCTGTTCAGTGTCTTGAAGACAGTCAGGGGTCTATTGGTAATCCCCTTTATGTATGCTGGGAAGCAGTTGAACAGTTTTGGGCCCCTGACACTTAATGTGGTCTCTCAGTGTACTCGTGGCGCCCCTGCTTTTCACTGAGGAAATGTTGCATCTCCTGCCGAGTCTTTTGCTTTCATAGGGAGTGATTTTCGTATGCAAGTTTGGTATTAATCCCTCTAGGATTTTCCAAGTGTATATTATCATGTATCTCTCTCGCCTGCATTCCAGGGAATACAAATCAAGGGACTTCAACCGTTTCCAGCAATTTAAGTGCCTTATCATACTTACGTGTGTCGTGAAAGTTCTTTGTACACTCTCCAGGTCAGTAATTCCGCCTGCCTTGAGAGTGGCAGTTAGTGTACAGCAGTATTCCAGCCTAGAGAGAACAAGCGATTTGAAGAGAATCATCATGGGCTTTGCGTCCCTAGTTTTGAAGGTTCTCATTATCCATTCTATCATTTTTCTAGCAGATGTGGTAGATACGTTGTCGTGGTCTTTCAAACAAGAGGACAAGAATTTGAACAATGCAGCTGGCCGAGGTTGATGAACTAATTACATCATCTTTGCTACTGCGCTTGCTGCATCTGTTTGACTGATGAAGACCTACTGCGTAAGCGAAACGTTTCAATCAAGAGTAAAGATATCACAGCTGTTACAGGTGTCTTACCCTCATCTTGACGGTATTAAATACCATTTTTCAACATTCCAACAGATGCACTGGACTCTGTTTACCACTCTTCTCATATACCTTTTCATTCTTTTTGTCCTATTTCGTCTTCATCTATTCCCTCCCTGGCCACCCCTCCCCACCCATCATCTTCCCTCCTCCCTTCAAGTCACCAGCCTCTGGACTCAAGTTTCACGACCTGGTGTCCCTGTTTCTTATAGCCTTCATCTCCCGCTGCTCCGCTCTTCCATGTTTATCTTCCTCACTTTGTTCTTTCCTGAGGTAACCCGTGGCTGCAGTGTTCCACCGTGGCTGCAGTGTTCCACCGTGGTTGCAGTGTTCCACCGTGGCTGCAGTGTTCCACCGTGGTTGCAGTGTACCACCGTGGTTGCAGTGTTCCACCGTGGTTGCAGTGTTCCACCGTGGTTGCCGTGTTCCACCGTGGTTGCAGTGTTCCACCGTGGTTGCAGTGTTCCACCGTGGTTGCAATGTTCCACCGTGGTTGCAGTGTTCCACCGTGGTTGCAGTGTTCCACCGTGGTTGCAGTGTTCCACCGTGGTTGCAGTGTTCCACCGTGGTTGCAATGTTCCACCGTGGTTGCAGTGTTCCACCGTGGTTGCAGTGTTCAACCGTGGTTGCAGTGTTTCCACCGTGGTTGCAGTGTTCCACCGTGTTGCAGTTTTCCACCGTGGTTGCAGTGTTCCACCGTGGTTGCAGTGTTCCACCGTGGTTGCAGTGTTCCACCGTGGTTGCAGTGTTCCACCGTGGTTGCAGTGTTCCACCGTGGTTGCAGTGTTCCACCGTGGCTGCAGTGTTCCACCGTGGCTGCAGTGTTCCACCGTGATTGCCGTGTTCCACCGTGGTTGCAGTGTTCCACCGTGGTTGCAGTGTTCCACCGTGGTTGCAGTGTTCCACCGTGGTTGCAGTGTTCCACCGTGGCTGCAGTGTTCCACCGTGGCTGCAGTGTTCCACCGTGGTTGCAGTGTTCCACCGTGGCTGCAGTGTTCCACCGTGGCTGCAGTGTTCCACCGTGGTTGCAGTGTTCCACCGTGGTTGCAGTGTTCCACCGTGGTTGCAATGTTCCACCGTGGTTGCAGTGTTCCACCGTGGTTGCAGTGTTCCACCGTGGTTGCAGTGTTCCACCGTGGTTGCAGTGTTCCACCGTGGTTGCAGTGTTCCACCGTGGTTGCAATGTTCCACCGTGGTTGCAGTGTTCCACCGTGGTTGCAGTGCTCCACCGTGGTTGCAGTGTTCCACCGTGGTTGCAGTGTTCCACCGTGGTTGCATGTGTTCCACCGTGGTTGCAGTGTTCCACCGTGGTTGCAGTGTTCCACCGGGCTGCAGTGTTCCACCGTGGCAGCAGTGTTCCCACCGTGGTTGCAGTGTTCCACCGTGGCTGCAGTGTTCCACCGTGGCTGCAGTGTTCCACCGTGGTTGCAGTGTTCCACCGTGGCTGCAGTGTTCCAGCGTGGCTGCAGTGTTCCACCGTGGTTGCAGTGTTCCACCGTGGTTGCAGTGTTCCACCGTGGTTGCAGTGCTCCACCGTGGTTGCAGTGTTCCACCGTGGCTGCAGTGTTCCACCGTGGCTGCAGTGTTCCACCGTGGTTGCCGTGTTCCACCGTGGTTGCAGTTGTTCCACCGTGGTTGCAGTGTTCCACCGTGGTTGCAATGTTCCACCGTGGTTGCAGTGTTCCACCGTGGTTGCAGTGTTCCACCGTGGTTGCAATGTTCCACCGTGGTTGCAGTGTTCCACCGTGGTTGCAGTGTTCCACCGTGGTTGCAGTGTTCCACCGTTGTTGCAGTTTTCCACCGTGGTTGCAGTGTTCCACCGTGGTTGCAGTGTTCCACCGTGGTTGCAGTGTTCCACCGTGGTTGCAGTGTTCCACCGTGGTTGCAGTGTTCCACCGTGGCTGCAGTGTTCCACCGTGGCTGCAGTGTTCCACCGTGGTTGCCGTGTTCCACCGTGGTTGCAGTGTTCCACCGTGGTTGCAGTGTTCCACCGTGGTTGCAATGTTCCACCGTGGTTGCCGTGTTCCACCGTGGTTGCAGTGTTCCACCGTGGTTGCAGTGTTCCACCGTGGTTGCAGTGTTCCACCGTGGTTGCAATGTTCCACCGTGGTTGCAGTGTTCCACCGTGGTTGCAGTGTTCCACCGTGGCTGCAGTGTTCCACCGTGGCTGCAGTGTTCCACCGTGGTTGCCGTGTTCCACCGTGGTTGCAGTGTTCCACCGTGGTTGCAGTGTTCCACCGTGGTTGCAATGTTCCACCGTGGTTGCCGTGTTCCACCGTGGTTGCAGTGCTCCACCGTGGCTGCAGTGTTCCACCGTGGCTGCAGTGTTCCACCGTGGTTGCAGTGTTCCACCGTGGTTGCAGTGTTCCACCGTGGTTGCAGTGTTCCACCGTGGTTGCAGTGTTCCACCGTGGTTGCAGTGTTCCACCGTGGTTGCAGTGTTCCACCGTGGTTGCAGTGTTCCACCGTGGTTGCAGTGTTCCACCGTGGTTGCAGTGTTCCACCATGGTTGCAGTGTTCCACCGTGGTTGCAGTGTTCCACCGTGGTTGCAGTGTTCCACCGTGGCTGCAGTGTTCCACGTGGCTGCAGTGTTCCACCGTGGTTGCCGTGTTCCACCGTGGTTGCCGTGTTCCACCGTGGTTGCAGTGTTCCACCGTGGTTGCAGTGTTCCACCGTGGTTGCAGTGTTCCACCGTGGTTGCAGTGTTCCACCGTGGCTGCAGTGTTCCACCGTGGCTGCAGTGTTCCACCGTGGTTGCCGTGTTCCACCGTGGTTGCAGTGTTCCACCGTGGTTGCAGTGTTCCACCGTGGTTGCAGTGTTCCACCGTGGTTGCAGTGTTCCACCGTGGTTGCAATGTTCCACCGTGGTTGCAGTGTTCCACCGTGGTTGCAGTGTTCCACCGTGGCTGCAGTGTTTCCACCGTGGCTGCAGTGTTCCACCGTGGTTGCCGTGTTCCACCGTGGTTGCAGTGTTCCACCGTGGTTGCAGTGTTCCACCGTGGTTGCAATGTTCCACCGTGGTTGCCGTGTTCCACCGTGGTTGCAGTGTTCCACCGTGGTTGCAGTGTTCCACCGTGGTTGCAATGTTCCACCGTGGTTGCAGTGTTCCACCGTGGTTGCAGTGTTCCACCGTGGTTGCAATGTTCCACCGTGGTTGCAGTGTTCCACCATGGTTGCAGTGTTCCACCGTGGTTGCAGTGTTCCACCGTGGTTGCAGTGTTCCACCGTGGCTGCAGTGTTCCACCGTGGTTGCAGTGCTCCACCGTGGCTGCAGTGTTCCACCGTGGCTGCAGTGTTCCACCGTGGTTGCAGTGTTCCACCGTGGTTGCAGTGTGTTCCACCGTGGTTGCCGTGTTCCACCGTGGTTGCAGTGTTCCACCGTGGTTGCAGTGTTCCACCGTGGTTGCAGTGTTCCACCGTGGTTGCAATGTTCCACCGTGGTTGCAGTGTTCCACCGTGGTTGCAGTGTTCCACCGTGGCTGCAGTGTTCCACCGTGGCTGCAGTTGTTCCACCGTGGTTGCCGTGTTCCACCGTGGTTGCAGTGTTCCACCGTGGTTGCAGTGTTCCACCGTGGTTGCAATGTTCCACCGTGGTTGCCGTGTTCCACCGTGGTTGCAGTGCTCCACCGTGGCTGCAGTGTTCCACCGTGGCTGCAGTGTTCCACCGTGGTTGCAGTGTTCCACCGTGGTTGCAGTGTTCCACCGTGGTTGCAGTGTTCCACCGTGGTTGCAGTGTTCCACCGTGGTTGCAGTGTTCCACCGTGGTTGCAGTGTTCCACCGTGGTTGCAGTGTTCCACCGTGGTTGCAGTGTTCCACCGTGGTTGCAGTGTTCCACCAGGTTGCAGTGTTCCACCGTGGTTGCAGTGTTCCACCGTGGTTGCAGTGTTCCACCGTGGCTGCAGTGTTCCACCGTGGCTGCAGTGTTCCACCGTGGTTGCCGTGTTCCACCGTGGTTGCCGTGTTCCACCGTGGTTGCAGTGTTCCACCGTGGTTGCAGTGTTCCACCGTGGTTGCAGTGTTCCACCGTGGTTGCAGTGTTCCACCGTGGCTGCAGTGTTCCACCGTGGCTGCAGTGTTTCCACCGTGGTTGCCGTGTTCCACCGTGGTTGCAGTGTTCCACCGTGGTTGCAGTGTTCCACCGTGGTTGCAGTGTTCCACCGTGGTTGCAGTGTTCCACCGTGGTTGCAATGTTCCACCGTGGTTGCAGTGTTCCACCGTGGTTGCAGTGTTCCACCGTGGCTGCAGTGTTCCACCGTGGCTGCAGTGTTCCACCGTGGTTGCCGTGTTCCACCGTGGTTGCAGTGTTCCACCGTGGTTGCAGTGTTCCACCGTGGTTGCAATGTTCCACCGTGGTTGCGTGTTCCACCGTGGTTGCAGTGTTCCACCGTGGTTGCAGTGTTCCACCGTGGTTGCAATGTTCCACCGTGGTTGCAGTGTTCCACCGTGGTTGCAGTGTTCCACCGTGGTTGCAATGTTTCCACCGTGGTTGCAGTGTTCCACCATGGTTGCAGTGTTCCACCGTGGTTGCAGTGTTCCACCGTGGTTGCAGTGTTCCACCGTGGCTGCAGTGTTCCACCGTGGCTGCAGTGTTCCACCGTGGTTGCCGTGTTCCACCGTGGTTGCCGTGTTCCACCGTGGTTGCAGTGTTCCACCGTGGTTGCAGTGTTCCACCGTGGTTGCAGTGTTCCACCGTGGTTGCAGTGTTCCACCGTGGCTGCAGTGTTCCACCGTGGCTGCAGTGTTCCACCGTGGTTGCCGTGTTCCACCGTGGTTGCAGTGTTCCACCGTGGTTGCAGTGTTCCACCGTGGTTGCAGTGTTCCACCGTGGTTGCAGTGTTCCACCGTGGTTGCAATGTTCCACCGTGGTTGCAGTGTTCCACCGTGTTGCAGTGTTCCACCGTGGCTGCAGTGTTCCACCGTGGCTGCAGTGTTCCACCGTGGTTGCCGTGTTCCACCGTGGTTGCAGTGTTCCACCGTGGTTGCAGTGTTCCACCGTGGTTGCAATGTTCCACCGTGGTTGCCGTTTCCACCGTGGTTGCAGTGCTCCACCGTGGCTGCAGTGTTCCACCGTGGCTGCAGTGTTCCACCGTGGTTGCAGTGTTCCACCGTGGTTGCAGTGTTCCACCGTGGTTGCAGTGTTCCACCGTGGTTGCAGTGTTCCACCGTGGTTGCAGTGTTCCACCGTGGTTGCAGTGTTCCACCGTGGTTGCAGTGTTCCACCGTGGTTGCAGTGTTCCACCGTGGTTGCAGTGTTCCACCATGGTTGCAGTGTTCCACCGTGGTTGCAGTGTTCCACCGTGGTTGCAGTGTTTCCACCGTGGCTGCAGTGTTCCACCGTGGCTGCAGTGTTCCACCGTGGTTGCCGTGTTCCACCGTGGTTGCAGTGTTCCACCGTGGTTGCAGTGTTCCACCGTGGTTGCAATGTTCCACCGTGGTTTGCAGTGTTCCACCGTGGTTGCAGTGTTCCACCGTGGCTGCAGTGTTTCCACCGTGGCTGCAGTGTTCCACCGTGGTTGCCGTGTTCCACCGTGGTTGGTGTTCCACCGTGGTTGCAGTGTTCCACCGTGGTTGCAATGTTCCACCGTGGTTGCCGTGTTCCACCGTGGTTGCAGTGCTCCACCGTGGCTGCAGTGTTCCACCGTGGCTGCAGTGTTCCACCGTGGTTGCAGTGTTCCACCGTGGTTGCAGTGTTCCACCGTGGTTGCAGTGTTCCAACCGTGGTTGCAGTGTTCCACCGTGGTTGCAGTGTTCCACCGTGGTTGCAGTGTTCCACCGTGGTTGCAGTGTTCCACCGTGGTTGCAGTGTTCCACCGTGGTTGCAGTGTTCCACCGTGGTTGCAGTGTTCCACCGTGGTTGCAGTGTTCCACCATGGTTGCAGTGTTCCACCGTGGTTGCAGTGTTCCACCGTGGTTGCAGTTTTCCACCGTGGTTGCAGTGTTCCACCGTGGTTGCAGTGTTCCACCCTGGCTGAGATACGAGCCCAGGATCTTTAGTTAGCTTAAGAGTCGAGAAATGTCAGTGCAAGAACCACAAGAATTAATTTCTCATCTTTGTTTTCCACTCTTCTTTCTTCCTTGTCCCCGTGTTGATATTTTTGACTCTTCTCCTTCCACCTCTTTACTTCCCTATTCCACTTTCCAAACTTATCGTCCTTCATTAAAAATATTCTTTTTTTCCCTCCTCCGAGTCCTCTTGCCTCTATCCCTTAATTCCTTTCGTCTCCCTTCTTTCCTTTCTCTTCATATCTTTCATATTTTTTCTCCTTTCCTCTGTCTGTTCCATCCTTCTAATCCAGCACATAACTGAAATATTTAGACGAATTTTAGACCTAATAACAAAAGCAAAATCTTTTTTACCGAGTAAAGAATGTCAAAATATGAATTTATTAATAAAATATCCAATGGTCCTATATTAATAAATATTGACTTCGAAGATTTTTTCCTGGGAAAGAAAATTGTTGCCATTTTTCAAACTTGTCGTAAGAGTTATATAGAGAATCAGAATTCACGTTTGTTTTCAATTTTTTTTTTTTTTTTAGATTTACATTCTAGACTCTCATTATTATTCATTTGAGGTGATGATGCGTGTCATATACGCGCTCTGGGTAGCCTATGTCTTTTTTTTTAAGACAAGATGTGATCAATGAAGTCTAGGAAATGAGAAGACCTCAGTTCGAATCTATAAAAAGAACCTGAAGAAGACCAGGTATATTTGCATGGATGCTGGAATATGGATGCTTAATATTTCAATGAAATATTAAGCATCCATATTCCAGCATATTACATAATTATTCAACAGATATTTTACAATGAGTTAATTAAGGTGTATCTCTACAGAACAAAGAATATTATAACGTATATTGCATTGCCATCATGAAATCTTGTTGACGGCTGCATTGTGAAAGGAAATATTTTTCTTCGAACGATTTTGAATGCTTGTAGCAGCTTGTGGAGGTCACCGCCCCCCTGTCCGGTCCCACACCAGCCCTTCTGGTTGCTGCCTGGATCAGATTGTTAGTGCTCGCCGCTCATAGCCCAACGTATGCATTATAGCCCGGCTGATTGGGAAGTTATTTTTTAATTATTATTTTTTCCATGTCAGTCAGGTAAACTTGATGACGATGCTTGAGGACAATGGCCTTAGCATACAAAGGTTGTGAATAGTAATGAACCCGCACTTTCCATTACACAATAACTGAAGACAGATGGGAACAAATGTCCGCTGCGTTAGGACACCTAGTTGCTACGATTTCCAATTGCTTCAAAACACTTCTCTCAGAAGATGGATTAGGCTACAAGACTATGGCCGAGAACAATATTGTTGTCCAAGAACACTTAAGCGATCCAGGGTGAGTAGGAAACAGGGCAATGAGGCAACAGATCGAATCACAAAGCCAAATAGTATAACTCATCCAGACTCCAAGGGAGCTGAGAAGAGGGAAATTCCTACTGGAGTCTTCTTAAGCTATAAAGTTCGCCATCAGAGCAACAAAAACATCATTCCAAAGAGACATGCTTCTTCTGGGAGAAAATTGCAGCCTCAGGAAGACCTGGCACAATGTGTTGTCATTTAAGCGTGATGTCTGCGTGAGGCAATACACTTTCAAAGTGCACGAGAAACCGTTGCTCGCCAAACTAAGTGCTGGACACCGAGTGTCATGCCCAGTGTTTTACCTCTTTGTGTTTTACCCCTCTGTTTTACCTCTCTGTGCTTTACCTCTCTGTGCTTTACCTCTCTGTGTTTTACCTCTTTGTGTTTTACCTCTTTGTGTTTTACCCCTCTGTTTTACCTCTCTGTGCTTTACCTCTCTGTGCTTTACCTCTCTGTGTTTTACCTCTTTGTGTTTTACCTCTCTTGTGCTTTACTTCTCTTTAAAATGAAGCAAAAGGTATAAAAAATCACCTGACAAATCATAGACAAGTACAACCGTAGCATTGCATTATGTGGACTACCTTCCTAGTTTCCTATATTGAGGATATTGAAGAAGTTCGTGTGTATGTAAAGAACAACACGAGAACTGCTGGGAATCCAAGTGACAGGATATTTGTGTTCAACTACAATGAAAAACATTATATTGCATTACCTTCCGAAAGGGATATTAGTAACAGACTCCTGTCTGTCTTCAAGAGAGAGCTGGAAATTTTTCTTAAGTCAGTCCTTGCTCAGCCTGACAGTGTTTAATATATATGTATGTATGTAATCTTGTTTCGTTGCAGGGAGAGCACCTTCACAAGTAGTACTAATATGCACAGCCAAAAATCGGGAGAAACCATTATATACCAAGTTGTAACAATTCAGACGAACACCTATAAGTGAAACTTTGTACTTTCCGTATGATGTGCTGCTGGACAACTGGTTAACACGATCTCTTTTTACTGTAAAGTGGAGGAAGCTGCATATTACCCTCAACTTTAAGTCGGTCTTTTTAACAACAATATTAACCACAGTCCAGGGTCATAAAGTACACAAGACTCATTCCAGTGAGGTGAGATTGTGCAGATGTGATGGAATGTGTGAATGTTTGATTTTGCGGCCGAAGAGGCTGATTTATTTTGCATCCATTATGTGTGTGGGGGGGGTTGCGCAAGAGCATATGGATACATAAAAGAACTAGGAACTAGGCCCCAAAAGGGTTAACAGGAGTACATCAGGGTTTATATCTACAGTTCACTTATCTGATGCAAGCAAATTTAGAAAATTCGATTAAAATGTCTGGTATATTATTTTCATTATTAATATATCTTGACATATCACAGAGGCAATTATACTATCTCTATATTCCTCAATAAGTGCATAGAAAAAGTACATAGTGTTCAAGATAGTAACCATAGTGCTGGCCACATACTTTGCATTTTGCTAGTCATCTGTGTGTCTTCCAATCTGCCAGAAGCACTTGTAACCAAGCCTAAGTCTGGTTATTACAGTAACAGTCAGTCTGTTCACACTGCAAGTTGCTCCATGAACGTACTTATCTACGCTCATGTTAACAAGGTGGGTTATTGATCTACTCAGGCTTGTAACTACGTTCTTACAACAGGAACCCTTCATCACATCAAAATTTACTGTTGGTGAGCCTCGGATACCTTTTATTTTTAATTATTTGACATTATTCCTTTTAATGCACTGACGAAATATTAGACTAAAGTCAATTCAACATGAACAAAATTGATGTCAAACTAAAGTTCTCAAACTAAAAGATCCAAATACTTTTCTAAAGGTATATACTATGTGCAAAATTTCATACTTTTATGATCAGACACACCATTTATTCACAAATTTGATGCTCTCTCTCTCTCTCTCTCTCTCTCTCTCTCTCTCTCTCTCTCTCTCTCCTCTCTCTCTCTCCTCTCTCTCTTCCTCTCTCTCTCCCCTCTCTCTCTCCTCCTATTCTCCTCATTTATTTTCATTCCACCTTCCCTGGCCACTGGCGTGGCCACAAAAACCGGGATCTCGTGCATTACGTGACACAGTAAAGCAAAGGCCGTTGTAGGAGAATAATGGTGGTTATGGTAGTGATGGTTGTGGTTATGGTACGTACTGGTGATGATGGTTGCTGCGAGTAAAGGATGGCATGATGTCACTACATTCGTCAAAGTGATTGGCCGTGGTCTGGGTCTCCGTCCTATAACAGCCATAAGTCCTATGGAAGGAAAGTAGCAAGAAGTCTGTTGTAAAACAAACCGTTGAACGGGTGTAGTGTCAACCCATGGCGACTGAATCCTAAAACTCCAAGCTTGGCTTGGACTCATTAGCCTGGAATCAAACCTTACCCATTCCGCGGTTTGTTTGCAATCTTGTTCATACAGTTTCGTGAGTGGTGGTAAGCGTTGCTATGCACGATGGTGTCTGAGGACACAGAAGTAAATATGGTACTTGTTGATTCTAGGACGGACCGTGACAGAGCGCAGCTACCTTACCTGTTGGACTTACTGGTCTGCGTGCGAGTAATGACGAGGAAGATAAAGCGAGAAAGAACAGTGAAATGGAAGGAAACAGAGAAAACGAAAGAAAAAAAATAGAGAAATAAAACACAACGATAAAAAAGAATGGCCAAACATGAAGAAACCGAAAGATAGACAGAGCAAAAGCAGGAGAAAAACGCATAGAGTTGAATTTTTTTTTTCAAAAAGACAATGGTTGTACAGAGAGATGAAGTTAGCATTTCAAAGCCTTCAACTGGTCGTGACGTGTTCAGGGTGTAACTGTAGCTGCCATTGTTTCTAACTTTCTTGGCGAGAAGAACTGAGAGAGAAAGAGGAGGTTGAAGTATCTGAGAGAGAGAGAGAGAGAGAGAGAGGAGAAGAGAGAGAGAGAGAGAGGAGAGTGAGAGAGAGAGAGAGAGAGAGTAGAGAGAGAGAGAGAAAGAGAGAGAGAGAGAGAAGAGAGAGAGAGAGAGAGAGAGAGAGACAGAGAGAGACAGAGACAGACAGAGAAAGAGAGAGAGAGAGAGAGAGAGAGAGAGAGAGAGAGAGAGAGAGAGAGACAGAGACAGAGACAGACAGACACAGAGACAGAGACAGACAGAGAAAGAGAGAGAGAGAGAGAGAGAGAGAGAGAGAGAGAGAGAGAGAGAGAGAGAGAGAGAGAAGAGAGAGAGAGAGAGAGAGAGAAAGGAGAGTATTGGTGCCTCTTGGTGAGAGGGGAGAGGCATCGACCTGACTAACAACAACAAGCACTGCTGTCAGCACTGGGCTGGTTGATCAGAGAATGCACCGCATTTAGCCAGCAGAGGATCGAGTCCTCATCACTCCTTCCGATGAATGACTCACATAGTTTTAGCCTTCCATTAAATACAATTACAATCTTGCCTCATCACCTATGTTAAACGCCTGTGTCTTATGTTCATCACCTGTGTTAAACACCTGTGTCTTATGTTCATCACCTATGTTAAACACCTGTGTCTCATGTTCATCACCTGTGTTAAACACCTGTGTCTTATGTACATCACCTATGTTAAACACCTGTGTCTTATGTTCATCACCTATGTTAAACACCTGTGTCTTATATTCATCACCTATGTTAAACACCTGTGTCTTATGTTCATCACCTGTGTTAAACACCTGTGTCTTATGTACATCACCTATGTTAAACACCTGTGTCTTATGTTCATCACCTATGTTAAACACCTGTGTCTTATGTTCATCACCTGTGTTAAACACCTGTGTCTTATGTACATCACCTGTGTTAAACACCTGTCACATATGTTCATCACCTGTGTTAAACACCTGTGTCTTATGTACATCACCTGTGTTAAACAACTGTCTTATGTACATCACCTGTGTTAAACACCTGTGTCTTATGTACACCACCTGTGTTAAACACCTGTGTCTTATGTACATCACCTATGTTAAACACCTGTGTCTTATGTTCATCACCTGTGTTAAACACCTGTGTCTTATGTACACCACCTGTGTTAAACACCTGTGTCTTATGTACATCACCTATGTTAAACACCTGTGTCTTATGTTCATCACCTGTGTTAAACACCTGTCTCTTATGTTCATCACCTGTGTTAAACATCTGTGTCTTATGTACACCACCTGTGTTAAACAACTGTCTCTTATGTTCATCACCTGTGTTAAACACCTGTGTCTTATGTTCATCACCTGTGTTAAACACCTGTGTCTTATGTACATCACCTGTGTTAAACACCTGTGTCTTTGCCAGTAATTAATGAAAGCACCCCTGGGAGTATTTTCAGTGTACCTTGTATAACCTTAAATTTTCCACCGGGGAAAAAAAACTGAATGTTCACCATACACCCCTCCAAGTGTTTGTTCAGCCCTCCCCCCTCCCTGTGTATGTTCAGCCATCCCACCCCCCCCTCCAAGTGTATGTTTTTAGCCATCCACCCCCTCCAGTGTATGTTCACCATCACCCTCCAAGTGTATGTTCAGCATCCACCCCCTCCAGTGTATGTTCAGCCATCCACCCCTCCAAGTGTATGTTCAGCCATCCACCCCTCCAAGTGTATGTTCAGCCATCCACCCCTCCAAGTGTATGTTCAGCCATCCACCCCCTCCAAGTGTATGTTCAGCCATCCACCCTCCAAGTGTATGTTCAGCATCCACCCTCCAAGTGTATGTTCCATCCACCCCTCCAGTGTATGTTCAGCCATCCACCCCCTCCAAGTGTATGTTCACCATCCACCCTCCAGTGTATTTCAGCATCCACCCCCTCCAAGTGTATGTTCAGCCATCCACCACCTCCAAGTGTATGTTCAGCCATCCACCCCTCCAAGTGTATGTTCAGCCATCCACCCCTCCAAGTGTATGTTCAGCCATCCACCCCTCAAGTGTATGTTCAGCCATCCACCCTCCAAGTGTATGCACAGCATCCACCACTCGAAGTGTATGTTCAGCCATCCACCCCTCCAAGTGTAGTTCAGCATCCACCCCTCCAAGTGTATGTTCAGCCATCCACCCCCTCCAGTGTATGTTCAGCCATCACCACCTCCAAGTATATGTTCAGCCATCCCCCAATCCAAGTGTATGTTCAGTATCCACCCCCTCCAAGCGTATGTTCAGCCATCCAACCCTCAAGTGCATGTTCAGCCATCCACCCCCTCCAAGAGTATGTTCAGCCATCCACCCCTCCAAGTGTATGTTCAACCATCCACCCCTCCAAGTGTATGTTTCAGCCATCCACCACCTCCAAGTGTATGTTCAGCCATCCACCCCCTCCAAGTGTATGTTCAGCCATCCACCCCCTCCAAGTGTATGTTCAGCCATCCACCCCTCCAAGTGTATGTTCAGCCATCCACCCCCTCCACGTGTATGTTCAGGCATCCACCCCCTCCAAGTGTATGTTCAGCTATCCACCCCCTCCAAGTGTATGTTCAGCCATCCACCCCCTCCAAGTGTATGTTCAGCCATCCACCCCTCCAAGTGTATGTTCAGCCATCCACCCCTCCAAGTGTATGTTCAGCCATCCACCCCTCCACGTGTATGTTCAGGCATCCACCCCCTCCAAGTGTAAAGGTTTCAGCCATCTACCCCTCCAAGTGTATGTTCAGCCATCCAACCCCTGCACGTGTATGTTCAGGCATCCACCCCTCCAAGTGTATGTTCAGCCATCCACCCCTCCAAGTGTATGTTCAGCCATCCACCCCCTCCAAGTGTATGTTCAGCCATCCACCACCTCCAAGTGTATGTTCAGCCATCCACCCCTCCAAGTGTATGTTCAGCTATCCACCCCCTCCAAGTGTATGTTCAGCCATCCACCCCCTCCAAGTGTATGTTCAGCCATCCACCCCCTCCAAGTGTATGTTCAGCCATCCACCCATCCTCGTGTATGTTCAGCCATCCATCCCCTCCACGTGTATGTTCAGCCATCCACCCCTCCAAGTGTATGCTCAGCCATCCAACCCCTCCAAGTGTATGTTCACCCATCCACCCCCTCCAAGTGTATGTTCAGCCATCCACCCCTCCAAGTGTATGTTCAGCCATCCATCCCTCCAAGTGTATGTTCAGCCATCCACCACCTCCAAGTGTATGTTCAGCCATCCACCCCCTCCAAGTGTATGTTCAGCCATCCACCCCCTCCAAGTGTATGTTCAGCCATCCACCCCTCCAAGTGTATGTTCAGCCATCCACCCCCTCCAAGTGTATGTTCAGCCATCCACCCCCTCCAAGTGTATGTTCAGCCATCCACCCCCTCCAAGTGTACGTTCAGCCATCCACCCCTCCACGTGTATGTTCAGCCATCCATCCCCTCCACGTGTATGTTCAGCCATCCACCCCTCCAAGTGTATGCTCAGCCATCCACCCCTCCACGTGTATGTTCAGCCATCCTCCCCTCCAAGTGTATGTTCAGCCATCCACCCCCTCAAAGTGTATGTTTAGCCATCCACCCCTCCACGTGTATGTTCAGCCATCCACCCCCTCCAAGTGTATGTTCAGCCATCCACCCCTCCAAGTGTACGTTCAGCCATCCACCCCTCCAAGTGTATGTTCAGCCATCCACCCCTCCATGTGTATGTTCAGCCATACACCCCCTTAAAGTGTATGTTCAGCCATCACCCCCTCCAAGTGTATGTTCAGCCATCCACCCCTCCAAGCGTATGTTCAGCCATCCACCCCCTCCAAGTGTATGTTCAGCCATCCACCCCATCCAAGTGTATGTTCAGCCATCCACCCCTCCAAGTGTATATTCAGCCATCCACCTCTCCAAGTGTATGTTCAGCCATCCATCCCTCCAAGTGTATGTTCAGCCATACACCCCCTCCACGTGTATGTTCAGCCATCCACCCCTCCAAGTGTATGTTCAGCCCTCCACCCCTCCAAGTGTATGTTCAGCCATCCACCCCCTCCAAGTGTATGTTCCGCCATCCACCCCCTCCAAGTGTATGTTCAGCCATCCACCCCCTCCAAGTGTATGTTCAGCCATCCATCCCCTCCACGTGTATGTTCAGCCATCCATCCCCTCCAATTGTATGTTCAGCCATCCACCCCTCGAAGTGTATGTTCAGCCATCCATCCCCTCCAGTGTATGTTTCAGCCATCCACCCCTCCAAGTATATGTTCAGCCATCCACCCCCTCCAAGTGTATGTTCAGCCATCCACCCCCTCCAAGTGTATGTTCAGCCATGCCACCCCTCCAAGTGTATGTTCAGCCATCCACCCCCTCCAAGTGTATGTTCAGCCATCCACCCCCTCCAAGTGTATGTTCAGCCATCCACCCCTCCAAGTGTATGTTCAGCCATCCAAACCCCCTCCAAGTGTATGTTCAGCCATCCACCCCCTTCAAGTGTATGTTCAGCCATCCATTCCCTCCAACGTGTATTGTTCAGCCATCCACCCCTCCAAGTGTATGTTCAGCCATCCACCCCCTCCAAGTGTATGTTCAGCCATCCACCCCTCCAAGTGTATGTTCAGCCATCCACCCCTCCAAGTGTATGTTCAGCCATCCACCCCCTCCAAGTGTATGTTCAGCCATCCACCCCCTCCAAGTGTATGTTCAGCCATCCACCCCCTCCAAGTGTATGTTCAGCCATCCACCCCCTCCAAGTGTATGTTCAGCCATCACCCCCTCCATTGTATGTTCTGCCATCCAACCCCTCCTAGTGTATGTTCACCATCACCCCCTCCAAGTGCATGTTCAGCTATCTACCCCCTCCCAAGTGTATGTTCAGCCATCCACCCCCTCCAAGTGTATGTTCAGCCATCCACCCCCTCCAAGTGTATGTTCAGCCATCCACCCCTCCAAGTGTATGTTCAGCCATCCACCCCTCCAAGTGTATGTTCAGCCATCCACCCCTCCAAGTGTATGTTCAGCCATCCACTCCCTCCAAGTGTATGTTCAGCCATCCACCCCCTCAAGTGTATGTTTTAGCCACCCCCCTCAAGTGTATGTTCAGCCATCCACCCCTCCAAGTGTATGTTCAGCCATCCACCCCCTCCAAGTGTATGTTCAGCCATCCACCCCCTCCAAGTGTATGTTCCCCGGCACTCCCTCCAAAGTATGTTCAGCCATCCATCCCTCCAAATGTATGTTTAGCCAATCCACCCTCCAAGTGTATTTTCAGCCATCCACCCCTCCAAGTTATTTCAGCCATCCACCCCCTCCAGTGTATGTTCAGCCATCCACCCCTCCATAGTATGTTAGCCAAACCACCCCTCCAAGTGTATGTTCAGCCATCCACCCCTCCATGTTTCACCATCCACCCCTCCAAGTGTATGTTCAGGCCATCCACCCCCTCCAGTGTTTGTTTAGCCATCCACCCCACCAAGTGTATGTTCAGCCATCCACCCCTCCAAGTGTATGTTTCAGCCATCCACTCCCTCCAAGTGTATGTTCAGCCATCCACCACCTCCAATTTTTTCCCATCCACCCCCTCCAAGTGATGTTCAGCCATCCCCCCCCTCCAAGTGTATGTTCAGCCATCCACCCCCCCAAGTGTATGTTCAGCCATCCACCCTCCAAGTTGTTTCAGCAAACCCCCAAAACCCCCCCAAGTTATTTCAGCCATCCACCCCTCCAAGTGTTTTTCAGCCATCCACCCCCCCAAGTGTATGTTTTAGCCATCCACCCCCTCCAAGGTATGTTCAGCCATCCACTCCCTCCAAGTGTTGTTCACCATCCACCACCCTCAATGTATGTTATCCATCCCCCCCTCCAAGGGTATGTTCAGCCATCCACCCCTCCAAGTGTATGTTTAACACCACCACCTCCAAGTGTATGTTCACCATCCACCACCCTCCAAGTGTATGTTCAGGCATCCCCCCCCCAAGTGTATGTTCAGCCCTCCCCCCCTCCAAATGGTATGTTCAAACCATCCACCCCCTCAAGTGTATGTTCAGCCACAACCCCTCCCGGTGTATGTTCAGCATCACCCCCCCTCCAAGTGTTTTTTCAGCTATCCCCCCCTCCAAAGTGTATTTCAAGCCATCCCCCCCCTCCAAGTGTATGTCCAGCCATCCCACCCCTCCAAGTGTTTTTTCACCATCCACCCCTCCAAGTGTATGTCAGCCATCCACCCCCTCCAAAGTATTTCAGCCATCCACCCCCTCCAAGTGTATGTTCAGCCATCCACCCCCTCCAATGTAGTTTCAGCCCCCCCCTCCCAAATGTATTGTTCAGCCATCCACCACCTCCAAGTTTATGTTCGCCATCCACCCCCTCCAAGTGTATGTTCAGCCATCCACCCCTCCAAGTTATGTTCAGCCATCCCTCCCTCCAAGTGTAATGTTCAGCATCCCCCACCCTCCAAGTTTTGTTCGCCATCCACCCCCTCCAAGTGTAGTCACCATCCACCCTCCAAGTGTATTCAGCCCTCCACCCTCCAGTGTAATGTTCAGATCCCCCCCCTCAGGTTGTTCAGCCATCCACCCCTCCAAGTGTATGCCCGCCATCCAAACCCCTCCCCTGTATGTTCAGCCATCCACCCCTCCAAGTAGTTCACCATCCCACCCCTCAAGTGTTTTTAGCCATCCACCCCTCCAAGGTATTTCAGCCATCCACCCCCTCCAAGTGTATGTTCAGCCATCCACCCTCCAAGTGTATGTTCAGCCATCCACCCCTCCAAGTGTATGTTCAGCCATCACCCCTCCAAGTATTCAGCCATCCACCCCTCCATGTTGTTAGCCACCCCCCCTCCAAGTGTATGTTAGCTCCACCCCTCCAATGTTATGTTCAACCTCCCCCTCCAATTTATGTTTACCTCCCCCTCCAATGTTTTCGCCAATCCACCCCTCCAAGTGTATGTTAGCCCTCCACCCCTCCAATTTTTTTAGGCATCCACCCCCAAGTGACCACCACCCCCCTCCATTGTTTTCAAAATTCACACCCTCAGTAAGCCCAACCACCCCCAAGTTATTTCCCACACCCCCTCCAAATTTCACTCCCCCCCTAATGTTACACCATCCCCCCCCGTTTTGCAGCCACCACCCCTCAAGTGTTAGCACCCCCCTCCCTAAAGGGGTTGCCTCCCCCCCAAATGTATTTTTTTATCCCCCCTCCCAAATTATTTCCCCCACCCCCCTCCAAGGGGGTAGCACCAACCCCCTCCAAGTTAGTTTTGGCCTTCCACTCCCTTTAAGGTAGTTCGCCTAACCCCCCTATTTGACCACACCCCCTCCAAGTATGTTCCCATCCACCCCTCAAATGTATGTTCACATCCACCCCCCCAATGAAATTTGATCCCCCCCCCCTTTTTAAGCCCCCTCCCCCCTCCAAGTGTATTTTCCCCCCCCCCCAAAATACAAATCCCCCCCCCAAGGTTTTTCCCTCCATCCCCCGTTTTTGCATCCCCCCACCCCAAGTGTATTTCAGCCCCACCCCTCCAAGTGTATGTTCGCCCTCCACCCCCTCCAAATGGTTCGCCATCCACCCCCTCCCGGTATGTTCACCATCCCCCCTAAGACCCCCAAACCCTCCGTGTATGTTCAGGAAACCCCCCCCTCAAGTGATGTTCAGCATCCACCCCCCTCCAATGTTTTTCCGCCATCCACCCCTCCAAGTTATTTTCAGTTTCCCCCTCCAAGTTTTTCAGCCATCCCCCCCTCAAGTTTGTTCAGCATCCACCCCCTCCAAGTGTAGTTCCCCCCCCCCAGGAGTTAGCCATCCACCCCTCCAAGGTTGACAACCCAAAAAGGATCAATCCCTCCCCCCCAGGTATGTTCGCCATCACCCCCCTCCAAGGGTTTTCTACAAACCACCCCCCCAAAATTAGCCCCAACCCCCCAATTAAACGCCCCCCCCCCTTTTTAAACCCACCCCCCCAAGTGTATGTTTTCAGGCCCCCCCCCCCCAAAAGTGCCCCTATCCAAAGGAGGCATCCACCCCCCAAGGGATTTTCCCTATCCCCCCACAGCGCCCTTCCCCCCCAAATTTATGTTAGCCCCAACCCCTTTGGGGTTTTCCCCCTTTCCCCCCCCTCAAAATTTTTCAGCCCCAACCCCTCCAAGTTTAAATTTTTGCCTCCACCCCTCCAAGTTATGTTACCATCCACCCCCCTTGGGGTTTTTTGCC
>NC_069401.1:38347695-38350195 GCF_026875155.1 Cherax quadricarinatus | reverse complement strand
TCTGCGGCCTTCTTTTGCCCTTAGTCCCAATCTTCATGACTTGCACTTGTGGATTGAACTCCAGGAGCCAATTGCTGACCCAGGTCTGTCAGCCTGTCTCCGATCCTTTGTAGTTCTGCTTGGTCTTCGACTAGTGTATTCTTCTCATCAAACTCACGTCATCTGCAAACAGGGACACCTCAGAGTCTAGTTTCCTTCCGTCATGTCCGTTCACAAATACCAGGAACAGCACTGGTCCTAAGGACTGACCCCTGCGGGACCCCGCTGGCACAGGTGCCCACCTCTGACACCTCTCCACGTACCATGACTCGTTCTGTCTTCCTGAAAGTATTCCCTGATCGCATTGTAGCGCCTTCCCTGTTATCCCTGCTTGGTCTCCATTTTTGCACCAATACTCTTTTGGAACTGTTGTCAAACGCCTTCTTGCAGTCCAATAAAATGCATATCCTACCCACCCCTCTCTCTCCTTGTCTTACTGCTGTCACCATGTCATAGAACTCCAGTAGGTTTGTGACACAGGATTTTCCCGCCCTGAAACCATGCTGGCTGCGTGTTTGATGAGATCATTCTTTCTAGGTGTTCCATCTCACCACTCTTCACTGATATCTTCTCCCATGATTTTGCATACTATATCTATCAGTGGACACTGGTCTGTAGTTTAGTGCTTCATGCTTTCTCCTTTTTTTTAAAGATTGGGCTTAATTTTGCTGTCTTCCATTGCCTCAGGCAATCTTCCCTGTTTCGATAGATTATTTGACATATTGTTTGTTAGGAGGTTACACATAGCGCCCTCTGCCTCCTCTCTCAATACCCATGGGGATATGAGTTTATATCTGGACCCCATTGCCTTTGAGTATCTAACTCACGTCAGAAGCCTCTCACTACTTCCTCGTTGTGTGCACTGTGTCCATCCACATTGGTGGTGTGCCCCACCTCTCCGTTCTTTCTGATTCCCCTTCTGTCTCCCTCTGAGAACACTTCTTTGATTCTCTTGTTGAGGTTTCTTTCACATACTTCACGGTCACTTCCAGTTGTCTCTCCTCGCTTCATTTCCTTAGCTGAAAACCTGGTCCTTGACTGTGTTTTTCCTCCTGAAGTGGCTGTATCAACAGATTTCGGGTCAGATTTGGCTTCGCTGCTAATGTCACTTTCATAGTGTCTTTGGGCCTCCCTTCTTATCTGTGCATATTCGTTTCTGGCTCTACGACTGTTCTCCCTTATTCTCCTGGGTTCAGTTGCCTTCTATATATTTCTTCCATTCCTAGCACATCTTGGTTTGTTGCCTCCCTGCACCTTGGGTAAACCATGGCTCCATCCTGGCTTTTTCATACTCCTGTTACCCTTGGGTACAAACCTCTCCTCAGCCTCCCTTGCATTTTGTTGCTTGCTACATATTCCATCATCTCATTACTGGCTTCCCTGCCATTCTCTGTTCGCACTGAACCCCGTTCAGTGTAGTTCCACATCCTGTGTATCCCTTTCAGTATTTGGGCTTCCTTCGTCTGGCCTTCCTGCTTCTCCCTCTCACTTGTGCTCTACTGGGTTTGTATTCGAGATAGCTTAAAACCACATGGAGTCACTGGCCCCAAGGGGTCTTTCATACTGCGAAAGATCCTCGATAACTGCACTACTGAAAGGTGATATCTAATCCATCCGGCCTTGCTGGTGTCATCGTCCCTCTCTCTCTTCTGTAGTTCCCTTACGTGTTGAACATGAAGTTCGTCCAGTACCACCTCCATCATCTTATCCCTCCATGTATCTTGGCCCCCATTGGTCCAAGTCTCCCAAACGATCACACTTGTGGTTAAGTCACCCATGATCAGGAGCTTTGCCCTGCATTGCATGAGCTCTTCTGTCCTACTCTAGGCCAGGTGTGTTCAACCATCGCTCTACATTGGCTCTCGTCGTACTCTTGCCTCGGCCTTCCTGCTGTTCTGTGGTGGTTCAATACATCACTGCTAATACCACCTTGGGACCTCCGAGTGAAGTGACCCCACTATGTAATCAAGTCCTTTCTTTCTCCGCTAACTCCTCTCTCCAGCTAATCAAAATTCCAGCGGGTGGGGTGAAGCACCGCACGCCTCCCCCCCCCCTGTTCCCTCTGTCTTTCTCAGATTTGTAACCGTGGAAGATGGCATCTTATCATACGCTTTAAGCTTGGTTTCTGTAAGAGCTATGATGTCCGGTGATGCTTCTTTGACCCTTTCCGTGCCACTCCTCCCCTTATTTTGAGTTATTCCATCAGCGTTTGTGTACATAATTTCATTTTCCTTTCAACACTGTGGTTGGGGGCCTGCGTGGGGGGTGGGAGACCTGGTGGCATACTGTGGGGATGCTATAGCTTCGAGTTGGGTGGAGAGCCTGTGGTAAATGGTTTAGTGTGTGTGGGATGGTGTGATAGGTTGTATGGTTATGAGAGTAGTTGTGTGTGTGCTTGCCCTGCTGTCTGTCCTGCTCTGACAGACCTCTGCTGATATCCCTCCTTGCTCTTTTCCTATCT
>NC_069401.1:38285195-38340195 GCF_026875155.1 Cherax quadricarinatus | reverse complement strand
AAGCTCTGGCCTGTGAACAGAGCTGAGCTGGAGAGTCTCGGGAGGAGAGACTGTTGGAGACATTGGGCAGAGTACTGGCTTGGAGCAGTGCTCGTGCTGAGTAGGTCTTGGGACCTGTGGCTTAGTTCCTGCAGTGAACTGTCCTCTGTTCTATATTGTAAGCTATATTCATTTTCGTCAAGTTGATTGTGTTCCCTGTCTCACTGCTTATGTGTACCACCCCATTTATCTAAACCCCAATGATGTACTCCTGTTCCCTAATATATTATTGAACAAGGACTTAATAATAAACTGTGTTTGAGTAGAATAGTAATATTCAATGTCCCCGTTACTTATTCTTATTTCCATTTATTTATGTTTAGTTAAAGTAGTGAGAGGGTGAGTAGTGTGGAGTGCAAGGGTAGAGTAATGAGAGGTGAAGTTGTAGTCACCAGTGACCTCACATTACCTACCAACCTCCACACTCGTCCCTCCTACTGCCTCGCCTGTCCCCTACCTACGGACTCTCTCCTCTTACCCCCATATTTCCCCAATTATTACCCCCCTATATGACAGGCTGGCCAAAACGACATGGGTTCGAATCCTCGGCCCACATCAGTGTTCTTATTAATTCAATACAACTCGCTCGTGGTTACAATAATACAAAATATTGCTCGTGAAGGCTAGTACACCAAACGGGGATTAAAATGAAATTAGCTCAGAGGCACCCACATTACCGTATGGTCTAGGATCAATGTAAAACACCTAGCTCTGTTGGGTGCTTGATTCTTAAATAAGGATTGCATGGTCCTGTGGGTTAGACCTTTGTGTGATTTTCGATCACCATGAGGCGGGCCAAAACGACATGGGTTCGAATTCTCGGCTAATCGTAGTGTTGTTATTGATCCAATAACACTCGTTCATGGTTACATTGATATATATATATATATATATATATATATATATATATATATATATATATATATATATATATATAATATATATATATATATATATATATATATTGTTGTGTGTGTGTGTGTGTGTGTGTGTGTACTCACCTATTTGTACACACCTGTTTGTGGTTGCAGGGGTCGAGACTCAGCTCCTGGCCCCGTCTCTTCACTGATCGCTACTATGTCCTCTCTCTTCCTGCTCCATGCGCTTTATCATACCGCGTCTTACAGCTATGTATAGTTCCTGCCTCCACTACCTCACTTTCCAGACTATTCCACTTTCTGAGAACTCTCTGCCTGATGAGATACTTCCTAACATCCCTTTGACTCATCTCAGTCTTAGTTTCCAACTGTGACCCCTTTTTTCTGTGTCCTATCTCTGGAACATCCTGTCTCTGTCCACCTTTATCTATTCCTCGCAATATTTTGTATGTCGTTATCATGTCTCTCCTAACCCTCCTGTCCTCCAGTGCCATCAGGCAGATTTCCTTTAACCTTTCTTCGTAGGACATTCCCCTTCGTTCTGGAACTAGCCTTGCTGCAAACCTTTGCCCTTTCTCTAATTTCTTGACGTGCTTCACCAGGTGTGGGTTCCAAACTGGTGCTGTATACTCCAGTATGGGCCTGACGTACACTATATAGTGTCCTGAACGATGCCTTCACGGAGACTCACACAAAAGATCACTTTGAATTTAAAATATAAATTAATGGTTAAAAACCTTTTTAGATGAAACGGTGAACAGGCAAAAGGGGAGGTTGGCCTGTATGTCAAGTTTCCCCTCATCTGCACGAGTTGCGAACCCAAAAATGGGGTAGTTGAATTTATCTAAAGATCGAGAACAAAAACCTAGTCAATGTGGTTGTTATAAGCCCCAGATGAAACCTCCAACAGTTCAAGGAACGCTCTAAAAAATTATTACTTTTGGGAAAAAAACCTTCCAGCTCCCCCCCAAAATCTTACTGCTTGGTATTTCAACCTGGGGCTTACAAAATGGAAGAAGTAGAAATAATGTTATGCTGAAACAATCCCGGAAGGGGTAGGCAGATAAAAGGTACCACCTGAGTACTAATCTCTGCAAAAAAAAACCCCCCTTAAGCCAGCAGATGTGGAGCCAAAAGACTAAAAAACACATTGCCCTTATCTTCACAAATAATGGGGACTGATAAGAGACATAAGAATATAAAAAACAACAAATTTCCCGACAAACCCCTAATCAAAGTCCAGAGCACATGATAGGGGCCCTGATCAGCAGAATGCATGTCCTGTGAAGGGTTTTGTCTTCACAAAATACAATACAACAACAAAAACATTACTGGGAACAGGAAAATATATCTTAAAAAAAACTGTTGGAAAGATATCTTAAATAACAAGGATCCAAACCGTCCCCTAAAAGGATAAAAATTCCTGGCAGTGAAGTGTTTCTAGGCAATTCCCCCAAAGAAAGAGAGGAGCAGGGGAAATGGAGAGAGAAAGACTTTCCCTCTACAGAGACGAGAAGAGTCACTGAGCTCCCAGGAGTGCTAGAAAATTGTCCGAAAGAGATGCTGCCCGGGGAAGTGGAAACTTAAACTTAATTTAAACTGACTCTTACAGGAATCAGGAGGGGACACGAGGAGCTTAAAGCTATTGTGAAATTTAAAAGAAATTCGAAATATTTTTTTTCATATCCCAAAAACGGGCAAATATACCATCTGGGTTCGGCCCTTACTCAAGACAGGATGGGATTTACCAGTGGCAACAAGGAAATGAGTGAAATATAAAATCCGTACGACTCTGGTTTTGAACCCATAATCAGCCCGAGGATCGACGACCCAAATGTTTTCTTCTGAATGAGCCTGAAAACTCCAAAAATGGATGCCGATTTGATATTCCCCTAACCCCGATAGACTTCAAAAAAACCTTGACAACTGCCCGTGCACTCAGCCCCGGGCCGACTCGTGGAACTCTGTATTCATTATGAACTGCAAAAAAACCTTTGCGTCCCCTAAGTAATTGGGAGGAGTTTGGGGACATGGGGGTGAAATTCCCAGTCACTTAAAGAAGGGAAATATACCCCCCACCCCATAAAGGGCAGCAAAGAAAATAGTAAGAACTATGGACAATGCTCTAAAGCCCCACATCAAAAAAAATCTTTGAAAGATGCTAAAAGCAGGTTTGCAAATCCCCTGGATTCCCAAAATCTCCCAAAATCCGGGCAACATGGGTTGGGGGCAGGTCGCTCCTGCCTCTCCCAACTACTGGTCACTAGATAGGGCCCTTGGTGCACTGGAAGACAATCAGAAAGCGATGAATATACACGACTTTGCAAAAAACATTGACAAAAACCCATCATGGTGTAAAAGCCCCCAAAAAAACGTGCTAAAGGAATAACTGGGAAAGTGGGGGGAAAGGATTTTTAACTCCCAAAAACGAACACAAAGAGTAGTGGTCAACAGAGCTAAATCGGAGGTTGCCATAGTGGGAAAAGCCCGTTCCACAAAGGAAAAGTACTCGCCCCATTTATTCCCCATCCTCTACCAGACTAGACAGAGATATTCCCCAGCACCGTATCACCTTTTCGATGTATAGGATCTGCATGAGGCTGTCATCTTTGAGGGCGCGGTTTAACCTCCAAGAAGATAAAACAAAGTTTTCCGTGGGCAACGGGGAACAAAAAGATGTTCAAATGAGGGCAATTCCAACTACTCTGCTATGGAAAAAATTTGGGGAGATAATAACTGAAAAAGAGTATAACAAACTTTGGGCATACAATGAGCGGAAAAAAAGTAAGGGACTGGGGGGTAGAATGTTGAGGATCTCACTTTCAAGGATCAAACGTGCCACGATCACAGTGCAAAGAAAATCATGGATGGATAATAGAATGTTCAAAAAGGGATGCCAAAAATGTGATCCTTTTAAAAACACTTTTCTCTCTAGGCGGAATACTGTTGTACATTAACATCTCCATTCAAAGCAGGTGAAATTGCAGAACTAGGTGTAAAAAATTCCCTTTTTGCACGTATAAGTTCTGTCAAGCACCTTAATACTGGGAAAGCTTGGAAAACACTTGACTTTTACTCGTTGGGAAAGAGGAGGGAGAGATATTATAATCCACACTTGGAAAATCCTGGAAGGAATGGTCCCCAAACTGCACACAAATCATCCCCCGAAAGTAAAAACTGGGAGGCGATGCAAAAGCCCCCCTTAAAAGTAGGGGCGCCTTGGTAATAAGGGGGAAAACACCTAAGTGTCTGGGGACCCAAGACTGTTCAACAGCCTCCCCTCAAGCTTGGGGGAAATTTCCCAAAAAACTCTGGTGCCCTTCAAGAGAGGCTGGAAGATACCTAAAAATCGTGCTGGTAGCCGAGTTGTGGTGTACGTTGGTGAAAGCAGCCCGTGTAACAGCTGGGGTTTATCAGGCCCCCGATCCACCGGGAGGCCTGGTCATGGACCGGGCCGCGGGGGCGTTGATCCTCGGAATAACCTCCAGGTATCGGAATGCTATTCTCAGGTTTGCCAGGCGCCCATATGATGCAGCAGTTATCTGGTTGACGTGTGCTTCCGGATACGTGCTCAGTATCATACTCACCTCAAGATCTTTCTTCTTGAGTGAGCTTCGCAGTCTTCGGCCACCTAGCCTGTACTCTGTTAGTGGTCTTCTTTGCCCTCCCCCAAGCTTCATGACTTTGCATTTGACTGGGTTAAATTCGATAAGCCAGTTGCTGGACCACGTGTCCAGCCTGTCCAGGCCTCTTTGAAGTTCTGCCTGATCCTCATCTGATTTAATTCTTCTTATTAACTTCACATCATCTGCAAACAGGGACACCTCTGAGTCTATCCCTTCCATTATGTCATTCACATATACCAAAAACAGCACTGGTCATAGGACTGACCCCTGTGGAACCCCGCTCGTCACAGACGCCCATTGTGATACTTCATCTCCTACCATGACTCGTTGTTGCCTCCCTGTCAGGTATTCTCTGATCCACGCCTCCTTGCCTCCCCTTCTGTTCCTTCTGTATGTGCTAGTGTCTGTGTGTGTGTTTTTAGTTGCTTCAAACCGGAGCATGCAATCTTGGTATATATATAGCAATGCACGTGTGCGAAAGCATGCACATGCAAACGTGAGCACACACACACACACACACACACACACACACACACACACACACACACACACACACACACACACGGAATGTTCCAGAGAGGGGACACAGAAACAAGGGGGTCACAGTTGGAAATTGAAGACCCTGATTAGTCAAACGGATGTTAGAAAGTATTTCTTCAGTCATAGAGAAGTCAGGAAGTGGAATAGCCTAGCAAGTGAGGTAGTGTAGGCAGGAACCATACATAGCTTTAAGCTGACGTACGATAAATCTCATGGAGCAGGACCTAGTAGCACTCAGTGAAGTCGGGGCCAGGAGCTGAGTCTCGACCCCCTGCAACCGCAATTAGGTGAGTACAATTAGGTGAGCACACACACACACACACACACACACACACACACACACACACACAACACACACACACACACACACACACACACACACACACACACCTACACACCTACAACAGGCTAGTGTCTAATCGACATGTGCCTAGGACAAAATGGTAAACTAAACCACACACACCAAATAGGTGAGTACACACACACACACATAGGTGAGTACACACACACAAAATAGGTGAGTACACACACCCCACATACACCCACTGCTCATATACAACAGGCCTAGTGTCTATTCGACATGTGCCTAGGACAAAATGGTAACTAACACACACACACACATACACACACAACACACAAAAAACACACACACACCACACACACACACAACACACACACACACACACACACACACACACACACACCTACACACCTACACACACACAACAGGCCTATGTGTCTAATCGACATGTGCCTAGGACAAAATGGTAACTAACATACACACACACACACAAATAGGTGAGTACACACACACACACACATAGGTGATACACACACACACATAGGTGAGTAACACACACACACATACACCCACGTGCTCTATACAACAGGCCTAGTGTCTATTCGACATGTGCCTAGGACAAAATGGTAACTAACTAAAACACACACACCCACACAAACACACCTACACACACCTACATACACACAACAGGCCTAGTGTCTAATCGACATGTGCCTAGGACAAAATGGTAACTAACACACACACACAACCTACACACCTACAACAGCCTAGTGCCCTAATCGACATGTGCATAGGACAAAATGGTAACTAACACACACAACAGGCCTAGTGTCTAATCGACATGTCCCTAGGACAAAATGGTAACTAACACACACACACACACATACACACACAACACACAAAACACACACACACACACACACACACACACACACACACACACACACACACACACACACACACACACCTACACACCTACACACACACAACAGGCCTATGTTAATCGACTTTGTGCCTAGGACAAAAATGGTAACTAACACACACGCACACACACACACACACCAAACACACACACAACACACACACACACACACCACACACACATACACACACATGCACATGCACACACACACATATAATATACACACACACATACACACACACACAACACACACACACAACACACACACACACACACACACACACACACACACACACACACACACACACACACACACACACACACACACACCTACAACAGGCCTACTGTCTAATCGACATGTGCCTAGGACAAAATGGTAACTAACACACAACACACACACACACACACACAAAACACACACACACACAAAACACACACACACACAATCACACAGATGCAATCTTCCCACCAGGATACCAGATCATGAGAAAAGATAGAAGGGCAGGGGAGAGT
The DNA here is from genome assembly GCF_026875155.1 of Cherax quadricarinatus. NCBI lineage: Eukaryota > Metazoa > Arthropoda > Malacostraca > Decapoda > Parastacidae > Cherax > Cherax quadricarinatus. Next base: position 38,333,376 of record NC_069401.1, on the reverse strand, counting down.
GGGGTTGCTCTGCTCGTAAAAAACAATGGAAATTCGAGAAAATGGAAGGAATAGATGAGACGGGGGAAAGAGACTACATAGCAGGTACCTTCAGTCTGGGGAACACAAAGTGGTCATTGCAGTGATGTATAATCCACCACAGAACGCAGGAGGCCAAGAGAGGAATATGAAGAGAGCAACAGAGCAATGGTGGACAAAACTTGCTGAGTGGCAAGAAGAGCTCACTCCAGCAGAGCAAAGTTCTGGTATGGGGGATTTCAACCACAGGGAGATTGACTGGGAAAAAACCCGGGGCCACATGGGGGTCCCGAAACATGGAGAGCCAGGATGTTGGACGTGGTGCTGGAAAACCTCATGCACCAACATGTTAAGGACACTACCAGAGTGAGAGGGGAGGATGAACCAGCAAGATTGGACCTTGTGTTCACCCTGGGCAGCTCAGACATTGAGGGCATCAAGTATGAGAGTCCCCTAGGAGCTAGCGACCACGTGGTTCTGTGCTTTGAATACATAGTAGAGCTGCAAGTGGAGAGAATAACAGGAGTAGAATGGGAAAAGCCTGACTATAAAAGAGGGGACTACATAGGGTTGAAGAACTTCCTGCGGGAGGTCCAGTGGGACAGAGAACTGGCAGGAAAGCCAGTAAATGAAATGATGGAATATGTAGCAACAAAATGCAAGGAGGCAGTGGAAAGGTTCATTCCAAGGGCAACAGTAACACGGGAAGACCAGAACAAGCCCCTGGTTCACCCGACGGTGTAAGGAGGCAAAAACAAAGTGCAATAGAGAATGGAAAAAGTACAAAAGGCAGAGAACACACGAAAATAGGGAGATCAGTAGCAGAGCCAGGAATGAGTAGCACAGGTAAGGAGGGAGGCCCAGCGACAGTATGAAAATGACATAGCATCGAGAATCAAGACAGACCCGAAACTGTTGTATAGCCACATCAGGAGGAAGACAACAGTCAAAGACCAGGTGATCAGATTAAGGACAGAAGGTGGAGAACTCACAAGAAATGATCAGGAGGTATGTGAGGAGCTGAACAGGAGATTTAAGGAAGTTTTTACAGTAGAGACAGGAAGGGCTGTGGAAGACAGAACAGAAGGGAACATCAAGAGGGAATATACCAACAAGTTTTGGATGACATACGAACAACTGAGGAGGAGGTGAAGAAGCTCTTAAGTGACCTTGACACCTCAAAGGCGATGGGACCGGACAACATCTCCCCATGGGTCCTTAGAGAAGGAGCAGAGATGCTGTGTGTGCCTCTAACCACAATCTTCAACACATCCCTTGAAACTGGGCAACTACCTGAGAAATGGAAGACAGCTAATGTAGTCCCCATATTTAAGAAAGGAAACAGAAACAGGCCAAACTACGCCTTGTCTCTGAATGTATTGTGGCAAAGTCAGGGAGAAGATTATCGGAGGAGAGTGGTCGAACACCTGGAAAAGGGAAACAAGATTATAAATGAAACCGCGGGGTTCATGGAAGGCAAATCTTGTTCACAAACCTCCGGGGTTTTTTTAGACAAGGAAACAGAAGAAAGACATAGAGAGGGGGTTTGGGGTAGATTGCTTTTTTCCTAAGCAGGAAGGCCTTTGCACAGATCCCCACAAGAGATTAGTGCAGAACGAGGATCGGCACACGAAAAGAAAGGGCACTGCAATGGAAAAGGGAATACCTGACGGGAGGCAGCAATGAGTCAGGTACTTGAAGAGGTATCAAAAAGGGGCGCTGTTACGAGGGGGGCCCCACGGGGGCATTCTAGGCCAGTGCTATTTTTGATATATGTGAACGACATGAGGAAGGAATAGATTAAAGTTCCCTGTTCGCAGATGAGTGAAGTGATGAGAAGAATTAAATCGGACGAGGTGAGGCGGACTGCAAAGAGACCGAGAGGGTGGGGGCATGTGGGCCCGTAATGGGTTCCGAATTCAATCCAGCCAAATGCAAAATCATGAAAATTGGGGGGGGGCAAAAGGACCCCAACAAGTATAGGGTAGGTGGACAAAATACAGACCCCACTCAGGGAAAAAGACCTGGGGTGACCTAACACCGACACACACCGGGGGCACACATCAACCAAAAACCGCTGCAGCATACGGGCGCCCGGCAAACCTGAAATAGCGTTTCGATCCCCTTTAAAAAGGAACTTCAAGCACGTACATGTGATTTTGGCCCAACTGGAGTATGCCACCATCTGGAACCCACACCTGGTCAAACACGTCAAAAATTAGGAAAGACAAGGGTTTTCAACAAAGGGTGCCCGAGCCAAGGAAAGTGACGAGGAAAGGTTTAAGGGGAAAACGGGCTGACGACACGGGGGACAGAAGGGCAGGGGGGACATGATAACACTACAAAATACTCGGGGAATAGACAAAGGTGGGCAGAGATAGGATTTCCAAGGGGGGGACCAAAGGGGCAAGGGTCACAACTGGGAAACTGAAGACTCAGACAGTCACAGGGCGTTAGGAAATTTTTCTTCAGTCATAGAGTTGTCAGCAAGTGGAATAGCCTAGCAAGTGAAGTATGGGGGCAGGAACCATACATAGTTTTAAGAAGAGAAAGACAAAGCTCAGGAACAGAGAGAGAGGGGCCAGGCGATCAGTAAAGGGAGGGGGGGCCAGGAGCTGAGTCTCGCCCCCTGCAACCAAATTGGGTGAGTAAAATTAGGTGAGTACAACATTCACATACACAACACACACACACGCACCACACAACGTAAAATTAGAGACGTGAAAAGGGTTTGCAACAAGATAGCCCCCAGAGTAGGGGGTTGTCCCCGAAAAAAGGGTTTGAGGGAAATCGGCCTGACGACATGGGGGGCCAGGGGGGAAAGGGGAACATGAAAACGACATATAAAATACGCACGGAATAGATGAGTGGAAAAAAGACGGAATTTCCCAGAGATGGGACACAGACACAAAAGGTCACAATTGGAAGTTGAAGACTAATGAATCAAAGGGATGTTAGGAAGTATTTTTCATCATAAAGTGTCAACCAGGAATACCTAAAAGTGAAGTAGTGGAGGCGGGAAACCTACATAGTTTTTTAAAGGGGAGGTAGATAAATTCTGGGGCAGGGAGAGGACCCTAGTAGCAAACAGCGAAGAGGGGGGCCAGGACTTGACTGACCCCCCAACCACAAATTGTGATACACACACACACACACACACACACACACACACAACACAACACACACCACCTACAACCCACACAACCAACACCTAGTGTCTAAACGACATGTGCCCGGGCAAAAGGTAACAACACACAACACACACACGCACACACAACATCTACACACCTACACACCCACACACACAAAAAGGGGCCCATGTCTAATCACAGGCCTAGGACAAAATGGTAACTAACACACACACATAAAAAACAAAAACACACCCACACCTACACATACACACCCACACACACCTACAACCTACACACCCACACCTACACACCTACAACAGGCCTAGTGTCTAAAAGACTGTCCTAGGGCAAAATGTAACTAACCACACACCCACACACACCTACACACACACAACAGGGCCCTTTTCAAAAGACATGTGCCTAGGGCAAAATGGTAAATAACACACACCACACACACACCTACACACCTACACACCTACAAACACACAACACGCCTAGTGTCTAATCGACATGTGCCTAGGACAAAATGGTAACTAACTAACACACATACACATACACACACACACCTACACACCTACACCTACACACCTACAACAGGCCTAGTGTCTAATCGACATGTGCCTAGGACAAAATGGTAACTAACACATACACACACACACACACAGGACAAAGACAGGATGTTCCAGAGATGGGACATAGCAACAAGGGGACACAGTTGGAAGTTGAAGACACAGATGAATCACAGGGATGTTAGGAAGTATTTCTTCAGCCACAAAGTAGTCAGGAAGTGGAATAGTTTGGGAAGCCATGTAGTGGAGGCAGGATCCATACATAGCTTTAAGGAGAGGTATGATAAAGCTCAAGGTTCAGGGAGAGTGACCTAATAGCGACCAGTGAAGAGGCGGGACCAGGAGCTTGGACTCGACCCCTGCAACCTCAACTAGGTGAGCAAAACTAGGCGAGTGCGTGCACACACACACACACACACACACACACACACACACACACACACACACACACACACACACACACACACACAGTCTAGGGGGCCAGAGACTACAAACCTCACTCAAGGAAAAAGATCTTGGGGTGAGTATAACACAAGGCACATCTCTTGAAGTGCACATTAACCAAATAACTGCTGCAGCATATGGACGCCTAGCAAACCTCAGAACAGCATTCCGACATCTTAATAAGGAATCATTCAGGACCCTGTACACCGTGTACGTTAGGCCCATATTGGAGTATGCGGCACCAGTTTGGAACCCACACCTAGCCAAGCATGTAAAAAAAAACTAGAGAAAGTGCAAAGGTTTGCAACAAGACTAGTCCCAGAGCTAAGAGGAATGTCCTACGAGGAGAGGTTAAAGGGAAATCAACCTGACGACACTGGAGGACAGGATAGGGGAGACATGATAACAACATATAAAATACTGAGAGGAACTGACAAGGTGGACAAAGACAGGATGCTCCAGAGATGGGACACAGCAACAAGGGGACACAGGTGAAAGTTGAAGACACAGATGAATCACAGGGTAATAATAATAATATATTAGGAAGTATTTCTTCAGCCACAGAGTAGTCAGGAAGTAGAATAGTTTGGGAAGAGATGTAGTGGAGGCAGGATCCATACATAGCTTTAAGCAGAGGTATGATAAAGCTCACGGTTCAGGGAGAGTGACCTAGTAGCGACCAGTGAAGAGGCGGGGCCAGGAGCTTGGACTCGACCCCTGTAACCTCAACTAGGTGAGTCCACGCATACACACTAACACACACATATACAGAAGAAACAGAAGGGGAAGCAAGGAGGCGTGTATGGAGCATCGTGCAGCCGCAACTGAGCAAATCCAGACGACAGCTCTGCCGAACGTAATATACAAATGTCTTTTTGTGGTTGTATGAGGGAATTTGGATCTGTCGCTGCATTACTGACAGGAGAGTCATAAACTCTGCTCTGGAGAACTATCATACATAGAGCACTTAATTAACACTTAGTAAGGGAGAGAAACTGGGTGGCACCACATGTGGTGTCACACACATAAGCGAGCACTCGCAGGCGCTAAGGTCAGACAAAATACACTAACATTGTAAGTGAGTAAGTTTATTCAGGTATCTACAAATACAGTACACAGAGCATCATATGCATCATACATAGCAGCACATGTGTAGAGAACCTAGGATAACCCAGTAGGTTTGACAGCATTACAACTTTGATGGTGTAACTTAAATAAAATGGTCCTGGCTCTTAAATGGCTGCTGAATCTACTGTCTAGGGGCATTTAAATTGCACTGAAAAACACAGCAATTCTCGTGCCAGCATGTACTCATACAAATTACGAAGCGTGAGTGCAAATAATTAATGCTGTATAAAGGACACAAAAACTCACCTATACAAAAATATCTATATTAATAATAACTTATATACAACTTACAATCTACTCCACTACAACATCACCTTTACTCCAGGTCACAGGAAGGTGTCATGACACCTCCCTCCTTCCTGCTGGCTACTTAACCTACAGTTAAAACGTTAAATACTCTCCAAAACACAGACTCTTGAACACACTGGGGCCTTAAAAAACACGAGAGCATTTATATACTAACTAAATTATAGTGTACACTAAAAAACTTGCCAAAATTACCTACTCACACTACCGCCCAAACATGATGGCTTCACCCCGTCACCACCAGTCTCGTACTGACTCACAAACATCTGATCTACTTGTCTCCTGGCCACTGCCTGACTGACCAGGAATAATACCCGTCTGGATTCCGTACAATCCCGGAACTATGGAGCATTATCTATACTATTTTATTACAATATTTTAAATGCAGCACATTGCATAACACAGTGACACATACATACATACATACATACATACATACATACATACATACATACATACGTACGTACATACGTACATACATACATACATACATACATACATACATACATACATACATACATACATACATACATACGTACGTACATACGTAAACATACAAACATACATACAAGCAGACCATCAATACACACACACAAGCTTGTAAAGCTCACACCTAGCAGCAAATAGGTACCTGGGTGTTAGTCGACTGGTGTGGGTCGCATCCTGGGGGACAAGATTAAGGACCCCAATGGAAATAAGTTAGACAGTCCTCGATGACGCACTGACTTTCTTGGGTTATCCTGGGTGGCTAATCCTCCGGGGTTAAAAATCCGAACGAAATCTTATCTCTCTTAACAGAAAACTCTCCCTCCCTCCCCCTCTCCTCCTCTTCCTCCTCTTTTTCTTTCTCTTTTTCATCCTCCTCCTCTTCCTCCTTCTCTTCTTCCTCCCCCTCTTTCTCCCTCCTCCCCTCCCCTCTTGATTTTCCCCTCATTTCCTTTTCCCCTCTCTCCTTGTACCCCCTAACCTTCCCCCAATCACTCTCCCCCTCTGCCACTGTCCTCTGCCACTCCTCCTCTTCCTCCTCCTCCTCCTCCTACCCCTCTTTCTCCCTCCTCTCCCCTGTTGCTTTTTCTCTCAGTTTTCCCTTTCCCCTTCCTTGTATCCTTTAACCTTCCCCCTCTGCCACTCCTCTTCCTCCTTCTTCTACTCCTCCTCTTTCTCCTCCTCCCCTCCTTCCTTACTTTTTCCTCACTTCCTTTCCCCCTCTCTCCTTGTACCCCTTAACCTTCACTCCATCTCTCTCTCCCCCCCGTTGCCACTCCTCTTTCTCCTTCTCCCCCTCCTCCTCCTCTTTCTCCTCCTCCTCTCTCCCCTTGCATTTCCCTCATTTACCTTTACCCCTCTCTCCTTGTATCCCCCAACCTTCCCCCCATCTCTCGCTCCCTCTGCCACTGTCCTCCTTCCCACTCTCTATCCCTCTCCCCCTCCTTACCTCCCTCCCCCTCTCCATCCCTACAACAAACACCCCCCTCCACACACTCACACTCGATCCTGAAAGTACAAAAGCTCTTCTTTCCGTGGTAGAAAAAAAAATGGGTTACCAAAGATCAGGATGGAGAGCCAAGGGTCTGGTGGAAGAGCCAGGGAGGGAAGACTGGAAGCCAAAGCTCACAAATGGGAGGAAGGGAGAGGATAGCTGCAGAGAGCAGTTAATGGGAGCTACAAGCCATAGAAGCAGAAGCTAAGATACTGTGCTTAGAAGAGGAACTAAAAAGTCTGAAACAGCTTCAAGAACCAAAGAACAGTACATCCATGACATCAGGAACTTCTATATCAGTTACAGATGAGAGGACTGTAGGGAACAAAGGAGCTATACTGTATGCAAAGGCCCTATCAGACCCACGTGGGGCCCAGGAAAAGACAAGGAGCACAGCAACAAATGTGGGGACTAAAGAAAATGAAGGAGCTAAGCTATAAACCATACCACGGGTGGGTTTGAACCCGTGGGTTCAAACCCCACCAGTGGTATGGTTTATTTACAATAGTGTCATTACAATTTCGTGAGTCGAGTTAAGCTATATGCAGAGACTCTAATAGACAACTGCATGGCCAGGAGCAGCTGAGCAGGAAAGGCAGACCACTGAGCACAGAGGCTTCAGCCAGAGAAGAATTTGAAGGGAGTAAAGCTTCAATGGAAGGAACTAAATCACCTCAGGGGTTGCAAAGGGAGACGCAGTGGGAGGACGAAAGGGAGAGGTCAGTTTTTGTCTACGGGCTCCAGGAAGTTGAAGGGGAAACTTATGATGCAAGAAAACAGGAGGAGAAACAAGGGACCAAAAGTGTCATGAAAGCAATAAGTGAGGACGACATGACCCATTTGACAAAATTTCAGAGAATTGGGTGGTTTGCAACAGGAAAAAAAACGGCCAGTCAAAGTAATTTTCAAGGCAGAATCAGCTCGAAACAGGATCCAGCTGGAAAACACGACTAAGGGACAAACCAGAGTACAGGAGAGTGTACCTCGATCGAGATAGAACACAAGATACCGAAAGAGAGGGTACAAAGATGAAAGGAGGACCAAGAGGCAATGACAGAGATGAGCAGGAGAACCCAGACCCAGGTGGAAGACATAACACACCCTCCTCCAGAAACACCCACAGAAGGAATCCAACTATCACAACCACAATGCAGCTGAACAGTCTAAACCAAAACCCACACACTGTTCCCTCTGCCCCCACCCCCCACATCACAAACTCCACCCCTACAGCAACCTTCCATAGGCACTCTGCCCCCACCCTGCTCATAACAGACAGCACCTCCACCACAACCCCATAGGTTGCTGCCAGGGCTCCCGCTCTCCCAATCACACCATTCTCCCTGTACCACAATTTTAGAGAAGAATGTGAAGGTTTGGTATATGAATGTAGATGGAATAATGAATAAATGTGAGGAGAGGCATGAAAGAAATAATGAGACATCCCCAGAATCATAGCAGTCACAGAAACAAAACTCACTGAGACAATAACAGATGCAATCTTCCCACCTGGATATAAGATCCTGAGGTAAGATAGAAGGAGCAGAAGGGGAGGAGGGTTTGCACTACTCATTAAAAACCGATGGGGATTTGAGGAAATGGAAGGAATTTACGAGATTGGAAAAAGGGATTACATAGTTCAAACATAAGGTAGTCATTGCATTGATGTGTAACCCACCACAGAACTGCAGGAGGCAAGAAAGGAATATGAAGAGAGCAACAGAGCAATAGTGGACAGAAGGGCTCACTCGAGCAGAGCAAAGTTACTGGTTATGGGCGATTTCAACCACAGGGAGATTGACAAGGAAAATCTGGAGCCACATGGGGGTCCCAAAACATGGAGAGCCAAGATGATGGATATGGTACTGGAAAACCTCATGCATCAACATCTTAGGGACACTACCAGAGAGAGAGGGGAGGATGAACCAGCAAGACTGGATCTCGTGTTCACCCTGAGCAGCTCGGACGTTGAGGACATCACATATGAGAGGCTCCTTGGAGCTAGTGATCACGTGGTTCTGAGCTTTGAATACATAGTAGAGTGACAAGTGGAGAGGGTAATAGGAGTAGAATGGGAAAAGCCAAACTATAAAAGGGAAGATTACACAGGTATGAGGAACTTCTTGCAGGAGGTTCAGTGGGAGAGAGAGAAATGGCAGGAAAGTTAGTAAACGAAATGGTGGAATATGTAGCAACAAATGCAAGGAGGCAGAGGAAATGGTACAGGAGGCAAAGGACCCAGGAAAATAAAGAGATTAGTCAAAGAGCCAGAAACGAGTATGCACAGGTAAGGAGGGAGGCCCAGCGACAGTACAAAAACAACATAGCATCGAAAGTCAAGCCTGACTCGAACCTGCTGTATAGCCACATTAGGAGGAAGACAACGGTCAACGACCAGGAAATTAGGATGATGAAAGAAGGTGGGGAGCTCACAAGAAACGATCAAGAGGCATGTGAGGAACTCAACACGAGATTTAAGGAAGTATTTACAGTGGAAACAGAAAGGACTCTGGGAAGACAGAACAGAAAAGAACACCAACAAAGGATAGACCATCAAGTGTTGGATGAAATACACACAGCTGACAAGGAGGTGAAGAAGTTGCTAAGTGACCTTGATACCTCAAAGGTAGTGGGACCAGACAACATCTCTCAGTGGGTCCTTAGAGAGGGAACAGAGACGCTGTGTGTGCCACTAACCACAATTTTCAACACATTTCTTGAAACTGGGCAAGTGCCTGAGGCTGGAAGAGGCAAATGTAGTCCCCATTTTTAAGAATGGAGACAGAAACGAGGCACTAAACTATACACCAGTGTTACTGACATGTATAGTATACAAAATCATGGAGAAGATTATCAAGAATAGAGTCGTGGAGTGACTGAAACGGAACAAGATTATGAACGACAACCAGTACGGATTCATGGAAGGCAAATCCTGTGTCTCAAACCTTCTGGAGTTTTATGACAAGGTAACAGAAGTAAAACACGAGAAAGAGGGGTGGGTTGATTACATTTTCTTGGACTGCAAGAAAGCCTTCGACACAGTTCCTCACAAGAGATTAGAGCAGAAGCTAGAGGATCAGGCATGTATAACAGGAAGGGCACTGCAATGGATCAGAGAATACCTGACAGGGAGGCAACAACGAGTCATGGTGCGTGATGAGGTATGACAGTGGGTGGCTGTGACGAGCGGAGTCCCACAGGGGTCAGTCCTAGGACCAGTGCTCTTTTGGGTATATGTGAATGACATAATGGAAGGGATAGACTCAGAAGTGTCCCTGTTTGCAGATGATGTAAAGTTAATGAGGAGAATTAAATCAAATGAGAATCAGGCAGAACTACATAGAGACCTGGACAGGCTGGATGCATGGTCCAGCAACTGGCTCCTCGGATTGAATCCTGCCAAATGCAAAATCATAAAGATCGGGGAAGGGCAAAGAAGACCGCAGACAGAGTACAGGCTAGGTGGTCAAAGACTTCAAACTTCACTCAAGGAGAAAGATCTCGGGGTGAGTATAATACTGAGCATGTCTCCGGAAGCACACATCAACCAGATAACTGCTGCACCATATGGGCGCCTGGCAAACCTGAGAATAGCGTGTCGATAACTCAGTAAGGAATCTCTTAAGACTCTGTGCATCGTGTACGTCAGGCCTATACTGGAGTATGCAGCTCCAGTTTGTAACCCACACCTGGTCAAGCACATCAAGAAATTAGAGAAAGTGCAAAGGTTTGCAACAAGGATAGTTTCCGTGCTAAGGGAAATGTCCTATGAAGAAAGGTTAAGGGAAAGTGGCCTGACGACACTGGAGGAGAGGAGGGTTAGGGGAGACATGATAACGACATACAAAATACTGCGAGGAATAGATAAAGTGGAGAGACAAGATGTTTCAGAGATGGGACACAGAAACAAGGAGTCACAATCGGAAGGGATGTTAGGAAGTATTTCTTCAGTCATAGAGTTATCAGGAATTGGAATAGTCTGGCGAGTGACGTAGTGGAGGCGGGAACCATACATAGTTTTAAGCCGACGTATGATAAAGCTCATGGAGCAGGAAGAGAGAGGACCTAGTAGCAGTCAGTGAAGAGGCGGGGCCAGGAGCTGAGTCTCGATCCCTGCAACCACAAATAGGTGAGTACACACACACACACACACACACACACACACCACACACCACACACACACACACACACACACACACACACAAACACACGCACATGCAGACACCCTGACGACACTGGAGGACAGGAGAGATAGGGGGGACATGATAACGACATACAAAATACTGAGAGGAATTGACAAGGTGGACAAAGACAGGATGTTCCAGAGATTGGACACAGTAACAAGGGGACACAGTTGGAAGCTGAAGACACAGATGAATCACAGGGATGTTAGGAAGTATTTCTTCAGCCACAGAGTAGTCAGTAAGTGGAATAGTTTGGGAAGCGATGTAGTGGAGGCAGGATCCATACATAGCTTTAAGCAGAGGTATGATAAAGCTCACGGCTCAGGGAGAGTGACCTAGTAGCGATCAGTGAAGAGGCGGGGCCAGGAGCTCGGACTCGACCCCCGCAATCTCAACTAGGTGAGTACACACACACAGACAGACAGACACCACTCACACACACACACACACTTCCTCAGCGGGGTTTAGTGGGACAGAGAACTGGCAAGGAAGTCAGTAGACGAGATGATAGAATATGTTATAACAACATCCAAGGAAGCTGAGGAGAGGTCTGTACCCAATGGTAACAGGAATAATGAAAAGGCAGGATGAGTCTGTGGTTCACCCAAAGGTGCAGGGAGGCAAAAACCAAGTGTGCTAGGAAATGGAAGAGGTATAGAAAGCAAAGGACCCAGGAGAATAAGGAGAGCAGTCGTAGAGCCAGAAATGAATATGCACAGGAAAGACAGGAGGCCGAAGGCAATATGAGAATGACACAGCAGCGAAAGCCAAATCTTAACCAAAATTGTTGTACAACCACATCAGGAGGAATACAACAGTCAAGGACCAGGTAATCAGGCTGAGGAAAAACGACCGCAAAGTATGTGAGGAGCTCAATAGGAGATTCAAAGAAATGTTCACAGAGGAGACAGAAGCGCCTCCAGAAAGGCAGAGAGGTGGGGTACACCATCAAGTGTTGGACACAATACATATAACCGAGGAGGAAGTGAAGAGGCTGTTAAGCGAGCTAGACACCTTAAAGGCAATAGGGCCGGATAACATCTCTTCTTGGGTCCTGAGAAAGGGAGCAGAGGTGCTTTGTGTACCACTAACAACTATCTTCAACATATCTATCGAAACAGGACAACTACTAGAAGTGTGGAAGACAGCAAATGTAGTCCCAAATTTTAAAAAAGGACACAGACATGAAGCACTGAACTACAGACCAGTGTCACTGACGTGTATAGTATGCAAGGTCATGGAAAAGATTATCAGGAGAAGAGTGGTGGTACACCTAGAAAGGAATGAGCTTATCAACAACAGCCAGTACGGTTTCAGGGACGGGAAATCCTGCGTCACAAACCTACTGTAGTTCTATGACAGGGTGACGGCAGTAAGACATGAGAGAAAGGGGTGGGTAGATTGAATTTTCTTGGACTATAAGAAGGCGTTTGACAAAGTTCCACACAAGAGATTAGAGGGAAAGCTGGAGGACCAAGCAGGGATAACAGGGAAGGCACTACAGTGGATCAAGGAATACCTGTCAGGAAGACAACAGTGAGTCAAGGTATATGGCGATGTGTCAGAGTGGGCGCCGGTAACGAGCGGGGTGCCAAAGGGATCAGTCCTAGAACTGGTGCTGTTTCTGGTATTTGTGAACGACATGACGGAAAGAATAGACTCCGAAGTGCCCCTGTTTTCAGATGACGTGAAGTTGATGAAAAGAATTCAATCAGACGAAGACAAGGCATAACTACAGAGGGATCTGGACAGACTGCCGGCCTGGTACAGAAACTGGCTCCTGGAGTTCAAAGTGTAAAGTCATGAAGATTGGGGAAGGGCAAAGAAAACCAAAGTCGGAGTACAGTCTAAGGGGCTAGAGCCTACAAACCTCACTCAAGGAAAAGGATCTTGGCGTGAGTATAACACCGGGCACATCTCCTGAGGCGCACATCAACCAAATAATTGCTGCAGCATACGGGCGCCTGGCAAACCTCAAAACACATCCGACCTAAATAAGGAGTTCCAAATTTAGGACCCTGTACACTGTGTACGTTAGGCCCATAATGGAATATGCAGCGCCAGTTTGGAACCCTCACCTAGCCAAGCACGTAAGAAAACTAGAGAGAGTGCAAAGGTTTGCAACAAGACTAGTCCCAGAGCTAAGGGGTATGTCCTACGAGGAGAGGTTAAGGGAAATCGACATGATGACACTGGAAGACAGGAGAGTTAGTGGGGTTATGATAATGACATACAAATACAGAGAGGTTATAGACAAGGGGACAGAGACAGGATGTTCCAGAGATGCCCAGCAACAAGGGTCATAGATTTTGAAGCTGAAGACTCAGATGAACCACAGGGACGTTAGGAAGTATTTCTTCAGCCACAGAGTTTCAGGAAATGGAATAGCCTGGGTAATGATGTAGTGGAAGCAGGATCCATACATAGCTTTAAGAAGAGGATGAATAAAGCTCACGGAGCGGGAAGAGGGACCGGATAGAGGACAGGTGAAGAGGCGGGGCCAGGAGCTATGAATCGACCCCTGCAACCACAAATAGGTGAGTACATAAACAATCGCACGCACACACACACACACACACACACACACGACACACACACACACACACACACACACACTCACACACAAACACACACACACACACACACACACACACACACACACACACACACCACACTCACACACACACACACACACACACCACACACACACCACACACACACACACCACACCACACACACACACACACACACACACACACCACACACCACACACACACACACACACACACACACACACACACACACACACATTACAGAATTAGTTTCGGGTCCTGCGACTGAACCAACAATAAATTACAAGTTTACAAAAAAAAACAACGTTGCTAATTTCTAGAAATTGAAGTTTTGCAGACGTCTGTTATTGTTGGGAGATTACTGAATGTAAACGAGACGTATGTACTCACCGATTACGTTTGTACTCACCCGAGTAAACGTATTTACTTACTGAGTTATATAAACTTGGTGAGTTATGTACATGCTGTATGACCCATGCGAACTTAGATCTGGTTTGAATAAGATAAAAATAATACTAATAATAATAATAATATTAATAAAAATAAATAATAATAATAATAATAATAAAATAAAAATAAAATAATATAATAATCATAATAAGAATAATAATAATAATAGATAATAATAATAATAATACATAATAATAATAATAATAATAATAATATAATAATGAATAATAATAATAACCTCGTTGTTTTTGCTGGGGGTCAGGTTATATCTATCATATTAACTACTCCTCACTGGAATCGAGCACCCACACTCTGCAAGAGCCGGAAGCGTTTAGCGCTTTACCACAACTAACAGTAATAATAATAAGCATTTCTTAACCTCGCTTGCTAATTTCTCTCAGATCACTTTTTCTCAGACGACGTGTGTGTTGTGAGTGCTGTGTGTGTGTGTGTGTGTGTGTGTGTGTGTTGTTGTGTGTGTGTGAGCACCTGACGAACGGAGGATGGAGGAAAATCCTTCTTCTCACTCTTTCACTCATCTTCAATAGTAACAGTAGCTCGGACCTTAATCATTTTCATCAGTTAATCTCAGTTCTGTCTCTGGAGGTTTTATGCTATCTGTCCTCATGTTTTGTAATCGTGTTCTTTTTTCTCTGTCCCTACTACTCACGTTGACCTTCGGCAAGCTTGTTCTCTTTTTTTTTCTACCGTGTCCTCTTGCATACAGACCTTCGCAGGTCCATGTGTTCTCTAACTTTCTTGGGTTTCCTTATTGTTAAATATACATAACATACTTTTCATGTGCCCATAACACGTGTGTGCCTTTCAGGACGTGTAAAAAATAGTTGTACGCTGTGTACACCAAAACCTGAGTCACAGCATATTGCTTACTGTGACTCGCTTCCCACGGGATATTAAATATTAATATATTCATCGAAGCTGCCAGCGCTATTCCTTTCTGTGGTCTATCTAAAGAGTTCCTCAGGATTTTGCCTTATACTTTGCCCTCCGAGGGATTAGGAGGACAGGATGAGATAAGAGTTTTAAGAAGAAATGGTTCGGAAGAGGGAGAACCTTTTTTTTTACTAAAATAAATTGGATGGCATCAGAAGCCTGCTTGCGGCCCTATTCTAAGCTAGTCACAGAAGGTGGGAACAAAAGCTAGTAGCAGCATTTTGATAAAAGTGTTATTTTACGTATTTTAGCCTGAAAAGGAGTTATCAGAATGACTGTCGCAGCCCTTAAATCGTTTCAATATTCATAAAATAACATTTTAGCTCATGTTTTCTTACTTTTTTTTTTAAATGTTTCACATGTTTTTAAGAAATCATATGAAATATTCAATATTCCATCACTCAGGTTGGTGTCCATGCAAGGTGCTGAAATCTGTCAGGCCTTCAAGCCGGCCCTGAACTACGTTGATAGGGTAGAAGCAAGGTGAAGATGATGAGTGTTTTTTTTTGTGTTAAGCAACGGGTAGGGGAGCGGGAAGAGGGAAGGTGGGTAAACAGAATAGACGAAAGGGGTCGTGACAAGGAGGAAGGAGATTATGGTTAGACAGACAGGGCAGAGATGGCAGACACTGGACACAGTAAGGTAGAAATGACAGAGATACAGAACACGTAACGTTACGTTGAAATGACATGGCCTGCAACACACCATCCATGTAGCTTGAACCTCCAACACCCCATAATGGAGGGTTGAACCTCCAACACACCATTTATGGAGGGTTGAACCTCCAACACACTATTATGGTGGGTTGAACCTCCAACCCGCATTATGGTGGGTTGACCCCTCCAACACACCATTATGGTGGGTTGAACCTCACAACACACCATCATGGGGTTGAACCTCCAACACACCATTTATGGTGGGTAGAACCTCCAACACACCATTATGGTGGGTTGAACCTCCAACACACCAACATGGTGTGTTGAACCTTCAACACACCACAATGGAGCGTTGAACCTCCAACAACATCTGGTGGGTTGAACCTTCAAACACATCCATGGTGGGTTGAACTTCCAACCCACCAACATGGGGATGAATCTCCAACCCACAACATTGTGGGTTGAACCTCTTAACACACCATTATGGTGAGTATGAACCTCGAACTCACCAACATGGTGGTTTGAAACGTCCAACACAACATCATGGGGATTGAACCTCCAACACACACGAATGGTGATTGAACCTCCAACACACCATCATGGGAGGGTGAACCTCCAACCACCATCATGGTGGGTTAAACCTCCACAAACTTATGGTGCGTTAAACCCTCGAACTCACACATGGGGGTTGAACCCCCCCAAAACCCCACCATCATGGTGGGTAAACCCCCCCAAAACCCACCATCATGGTGGGTAAACCCCCCCCAATCCACCATCATGGTGGGTTAAACCTCCAAGAAACTTAAAAGTTCAATGATAAAAAATTCAACCCCCCTTTTTCCAAGGCCCAAAAAAATTTTTAAAATTCACCAAAGTTTTTTTTTTTTTCTTCCTGAAAAATATGCGTTGTATGGTTTTCCAATAATCCTGTTTTTTTCGTCTTGATTTTTTTTTCCAGCAAAGTTGTCGTCCCTCATGAAACTTAAAAAAAAAAGATACTGAAACAAGTATTTTTGTCTTATTTTCTGGGGTTATATTTGACTCAAATAAAGAATGGGGGAATGGGGGGTTAACAGTTTTGACCCAGTAAATAGGGGTTTTAGCTCCATTTTTTGGGATGAAGAGGCTTAAACCGGGAAATTAAGCCCTTTCCCCAACCCTCATCATGAAGCGGGTTAAGAACGGGACAAGAAATCCTGGTGGGGGGGCCCGTTTAGCAATAAATTTAAACGGAAAAATTTTCCTGTTTTCCGGGGGTAACCATCGTTTTCTTTTCAACCCGCAAAGTCTTCGTTGTAACTCTAACCAAAGGGTCCACATTCTTGACTTTAAAAGAAGGTTGAATTCGAACATCCCCTATTTTTAATATTCTGTCGGAGAAATCAAGCAAATATGTTAAAGCTGTATTTCCAATTTTCTAAATTTCCCCATATGTTGCAACCCCTAAATGGGTTGCAATGTATTTTTAAATTATATTAATGTATATTACTTTAATTTTAAATTTTATATTGCTTATATTTGGTAATAGCTAAATTGTAATTTTTATGCTTTATATTTTTATTTTACTGCTAATACTGTAATTATCGCCTTTGTCGTTTTCTGCCCCCTTCTGTTTCTGAGCGCGCTGTCCACGGAGCTATCCGTGTCAAGGGGGGGGGGGGGTTCCCCACCCCGCCTGAAAATATTCGTCTGGTCTGACTCTTTGGTGGTTGGACTATTCCAGACAAAGTCTAAAACCTCTTATAGGCCCCCCTTTTTGGGAAAATCGTTTTTGTCTTATTTTGTTGTTCTGGAGACTGTTTACAGAACATTTTATAGATTTGTATTTTGCGTTGTTTGAGGTTGTGTGTCGAAAAGACGCTCTGAGAACTCGGGTCCTAAGCTGTGTTCTGACCTAATTTGTACTGGGAATTTTGGGATTTTCACTCGGGGAATTTCTTTGCTGAATTAGATTCGAGTATGGGGGTTTTGTGACTTTCGTGGAGGATTGATGTGGTCCCCCCTGCTGTCGTTATATTTTCTCCTTGTTTCCCGATTCTGTGTCGCAGCCGCTTTTTATATTGCTTTTGGGGTTAGCATTTTTTTATTTTTTCAAGCAGGTGTTCTGGTTGCCGTCGCAAGAAGGGTTTTTATTTGTGGGGTTTGTCAGTCACTTGTTTAAGTCTAGTCGAGTCGTGGCTGCAAAAATTAGAGCATTAACACATACAACAAAAAATTTGTTAAAATTTGTAAAATCTTATTAAATGTTAAAGTACCAACGGTTTCTTAAGATTTAAAAAGTGATATTTTTCTTTCGCCAATACTACTTACACAGATTTGGGATTAATATTTTTTTGATTATTTGATCAATTTAAATTTTAAATTTTTATATGCCCAGACAAAATTTAAAAATTTTTTAAATTTTAATTTTTTAGTTTAACCTACCATTGTAATCCCGAAGCCTATTCAAACATCTGAATTTTGGTAATGGACAAGGATTGGTAATTGTTACGAAAAAACCAAAACGGCTGGATGCTGAAGGGCAGTTCTTTCTAATATTCATGGAGTCTCTAAGCTTTTTGAAACGCGTTTTTTGTAACCCATAAACCCTGTGTTAATGATCTTGGAAAGATAGAAGATGAAGTCTTTTTTATCCCCACACCCTGTGTTAATGACTCTTGGAATGATAGAAGACTGAGTCTTTCGATTCTCCAAACATGTTTAAAGAATCTTTAATGATAAAGCTGAAATCTTAGAGGGAAAGCTGGTGGACCATAGCAGGGCTAAACTGGGAAGGCACTACAGTGGATCAAGGTATACTGGTCAGGAAGACAACAGTGAGTCAAGGTATATGGCGATGTGTCAGGAGTGGGCGCCTGTAAACTGAGCGGGGTGCCAAAAGAGGATCAGTCCTACAATGGTGCTGTTTCTGGTATTTGTGAACGACTGACGGAAAGAATAGATCCGAAGTGCCCCTGTTTTCAGATGACGTGAAGTCATATGAAAAGAATTCAATCAGACGAAGACAAGGGCATAAACTACAGAGGGATCTGGGACAGACTGCCGGCCTGTACAGAAACTGGCTCCTGGGTTCAAAGTGTAAAGTCTGAAGCCATTGGGAAGGGAAAAGAAAACCAAATATCGGAGTACAGTCTTAGGGGCTAGAGGCCTACAACCTCACTCAAGGGAAAAGTATTCTTGGAGTGAGTATATCAGCCGGGCACATATTCCTGAGGAGCACATCAACCAAAATAATTGCTGCAGCATACGGGCGCCTGGCAAACCTCAAAACAGCATTCCGACGTCTAAATAAGGAGTCATTCAGGACCCTGTACACTGTGTACGTTAGGCCCATAATGGAATATGCAGGGCCAGTTTGGAACCCTCACCTAGCCAAGCACGTAAGAAAACTAGAGAGAGTGCAAAGGTTGCAACAAGACTAGTCCCAGAGCTAAGGGGTATGTCCTACGAGGAGAGGTTAAGGGAAATCGACATGATGACACTGGAAGACAGGAGAGTTAGTGGGGTTATGATAATGACATATGAAATACAGAGAGGTATAGACAAGGGGGACAGAGACAGGATGTTCCAGTGATGGGACACAGCAACAAGGGGTCATAGTTGGAAGCTGAAGACTCAGATGAACCACAGGGACGTTAGGAAGTATTTCTTCAGCCACAGAGTTTCAGGAAATGGAATAGCCTGGGTAATGATGTAGTGGAAGCAGGATCCATACATAGCTTTAAGAAGAGGTATGATAAAGCTCACGGAGCGGGAAGAGGGACCGGATAGAGGACAGGTGAAGAGGCGGGGCCAGGAGCTATGAATCGCCCCTGCAACCACAAAAAAAATTTTTTTTTTAAGGTGAGTACACAAAACAAACGCTACGCACACACACATCACACACACACACACTCAACACACACACACACACCACACACACACAAACCAACACACACACACACACTCACACACACACACACCCACACACACACACACACACTCACACAAATTACAGAATTAGTTCCGGGTCTGCGACTGACCCAACAAATAAATTACAAGTGTACAAAAAAGTTGCTAATTTCGAGAAATTGGAAGTTTTGGCGACGTCTGTTTTGTTGGGAGTTTACTGAAGTTAACGAGTACGTATGTTCTCACCGAGTACGTATGTAACCTTAATGAGTATATTCTTGGTGAGTAATGTACATGCTGTACGACCCATGCGAACTTAGATCTGGTTTTGGAATAAAGATAAAAATATAATAATAATTAATAATAATAATAAAATAATAATAATAATAATAATAATAATAATAATATAATATATGTAATAATAATTATATAATAATAATACTATATAATTAATAAATAATAATAATAATTTTAAAGATAATAATAAGATTAATGATAATAGGTAATTAATAATATATATAATAATAATAATAAATAATAAATAATTATTAATAATAATTTTAATAGTAATAATAATAATAATAATAATAATAATAATAATAATAATAATAATAATAATAATAATAATAATAATAACCTCGTTGAGTTTGCTGGGGGTCAGGTTATATTATCATATTAACTACTCTCACTGGAATTCGAGGCACCCACACTCTGCAAGAGCCTGGAAGCGTTTATCGCTTTACCACAACTATACAGTAATAATAATAAGCATTCTCTTAACTCGCTTGCTAATTTCTCTCAGATCACTTTGTCTCAGACCGACTGTGTGTGTGTGTACTCACCTATTTGTGGTTGCAGGGGTCGAGTCCTAGCTCCTGGCCCCGCCTCTTCACCGGTTGCTACTAGACCATCTCTCTCCCCGCTCCATGAGCTTTATCAAACCTCGTCTTAAAACTGTGTATGGTTCCTGCCTCCACTACGTCATTTTCTAGGCTATTCCACTGCCTTACAACTCTATGACTGAAGAAATACTTTCTCTATCTCTCTGACTATTTGTGTCTTCAACTTCCAATTGTGGCCTCTTGTTTCTGTGTCCCCTCCTGGGGAACATCCTGTCCTTGTCCTACCTTGTCTATTCCACGCAGTATTTTATATGTCGAGTTATCATGTCTCCCTGGACCCTCCTGTCCTCCAGTGTGTGTGTGTGGGTGTGTGTGTGTCGTGTGTGTGTGTGTGTGTGTGTGTGTGTGGGTGTGTGTCGTGTGTGTGAAGACCTGGACGGAACGGAGGATGGAGGAAATTCCTTCTTCACTCTTTTTCACTTCATCTTCAATAGTAACAGTAGCTCTGAAATTATCATTTTATCTGGTTAATCTCAGTTTCACGTTCTCTGGAGGTTTATGATATCTGTCTCATGTTTTGTATCGTGTTCTGTTTTCTCTGTCCCTACTTCTCACGTTGTCCTTCGGCAAGCTGTGTGTTCTCTTTTTTTTTTTCTACCGTGTCCTCTTGCATACAGACTCCCTTCGGCAGGTTCATGTGTTATCTAACTTTATTGGGTTCCTTATTTTAAAATATATAAACATATTTTCATGTGCCATAAAACACGTGTGTGCCTTCAGACCATTGTATAAAAATATTTGTTACGCTGTGTACACAAAAAAACCTGTGTCTCAGCGTATTGCGTACTGTGTCGCTTCCACGGGATATTAAGATTAATATATTCTTCGAAGCTGCCTGCGCTAATTCCTTGCTGTGTCTAGACTAAGAGTGCCTCAGGATTTTGCCTTTACTTTGCCCTTCCGGAGGGATTAGGAGGACAGGATGAGGATGATGAGTTTTAAGAAGAAATGTTCGGAAGAGGGGAGTACCTTTTTTTTTACTCAAATAAATTGGATGCATCAGAAGCCTGCTGCGGCCCTATTCTAAGCTAGTCACAGAGTGGGAACAAAAGCTAGTAGCAGCAGTTTTGATTAAAAGTGTTAATTTACGTATTTTAGCTAAAAATGAGTTATGTCAGAAAATGACTGTCACAGCCCTAAATCGTTTCAATATTCAATAAAATAACATTTTAGCTCATTTTTCTTACTTTTTTTTTAAATGTTTCACATGTTTTTAAGAAATCATATGAAATATTCAATATTCCATCACTCAGGATGGTGTCCATGCAAGGTGCTGAAATCTGTCAGCCTTCAGCCGGGGCCCTGAACTACGTTGATGGGTTAGAATGGCAAGGTGAAGAATGATGAGTGTTAAGCAGACGGGGTAGGGGAGCGGGGAAGAGGGGAAGGTGGGAAACAGAATAGAAGAAAGGGGCCGTCGTGACTAGGAGGAGGAGATTATGGTTAGACAGACATGGGGCAGAGTTGCTGGGACACTGGACTCAATGGAAGGGGAAATGACAGAGGAGGACAGAACACGTAAACGTTACGTAGAAATGCTCAGTGGCTGCAACACACCATCATGGTAGCTTGAACCTCCAAACACAACGTTATGGCGGTTGAACTCCAAACACTCCATTTATGAGGGTTGAACTCCAACAAATATTATGGTGGGTGGAACCTACACCGCCATTATGGTGGGTTGAAACTCCAACACACTATCATGGTGGGTTGAACCTCCATCACACATTATGGTGGGTAGTAACTCCAACAATCCATTATGTGGGTGAACCTCCAAACACACCATCATGGTGGGTGACCCTCCAACACACCATTATGGTGGGTTGGAACTCCAACACACCATTATGGTGGTTGAAACCTCCAACACACCATCTTGGTGTTTCTGTAGTAGTAAAACCAGTTACCAGTAACCAGTGTACCGTTGGGAATCATCGGACAACCGTCTCTGCTGAGTCACTGTCTATTAATATTGCGCTGAACTGACATTATCAAAGACCCTCTCAGGGTAATGTGGGCGGCCGGTTCAGTCAGTGTTACGAGTGTGAGAAAGGTGGAAGGTAACGGCTGTCAGGGGCTCTCTCCACTTATCTGTAATTCATACGTAATAACAGCCTACGTGAGTATTTCTTACCTAATCCACGTGTCGAAATCCCACAATGGATAATGGTGACAGCGGTGTGGAGCGTGGATTTACGTTTTTAAGGGTAATTCAAGTCGTTAGAAGGCTGTGGGATGCGGCAGGGTCAAAGGTGATCCGTCACCCACCAAATACCCTCACGCACCACCTCCAGCCACCAGCCGCCTGGACTCCCCTCACAACTTCAGCCAGCAGCCTGTTGCAGCCGTTTCAAGCTTCCTGGCTTAGTTCGTGTGCTAATTGCTTCAATCTCTGAGGGGGTTGACCCGGATTTTGCATTTATAGCCTAGTCAGTAGCCAGACTGTGGAAGTGAACACCAGTCTGCTTTCTTCCAGCCTGTCTCCTGTCATCCAACATGTTCCTCCGTGCTTTGTAGCATCGTTACACGTCTTCCAGTAGCCTTCTCGTGGGGTAGCCAGTCAGCCAACCCAGCTTCTAACACAGCTGATGAGAGAAGTAAGCCACGCAGTAAGAAGTAAGCCAAGTTCATATGAGTATGGTCTATATCGCTTTGTGCTCCCTGTTGGATGATAAGAGTGGTTTTTCTCCATTCTGTGGCATAGAGTGGTTATCAATCCACCTTCGTGGGTAGGGGGGGTGCACGGCAGTGCACCAGCGAGAGTCACACCCACCACACACTTTCTCACACCACCCCCCACCACCATCTTACTCCACACCACCACAAACCAACCACCACCACAGCCACCTCCTCCACACAGCCATCATTACTGTGGTCCTGTTTGTACTTTGTCCGGGTTCATAATACTGTTTTGGCTCACCATAATGGTCAAGAGATTGTAGGTAGCGCCAACGATAAAAACCAATTATGTGTGTTCCCGAGAACGCCCATTTCTTTCCGACAACAGTGAGTGTAGGTGGACGTAAGCCCTCACCGCCCGTCTACTACTCCAGACTTTCTGATAATTTTCTTGAGACATTTTTCTTGCATTTAAAGCATTTGCTTGTGTGAGACATTTATAGTAAATTCTTGTGTACTCTAAACCTTGTTGTTTCAGTGTTAACGCAGTTTTTCTTTGATCGTTAATTTTTACAATATTTTTCAGTGTTTTCATTTTCTTATATTTTTTTTCTTTCTGTGTTTTTTTCTTATGCTACTGTCTGTAGTAAGTATTATTGTGTAGTGTACCAGTCAGTCACTCTGTGTGATGTGATTCATTTTTTTTTAGTGTATTCTTTCAGCGTTGTATTCTCCAGTTAATTGTCCATTGTATTTCATGGCAGGAATGATATTCCACCCCAGTTTACTAAATTATCCATTTAATTTATATGTGTGTCTTTTTTCGTATGCCACAGTGTCTCATTCCTCTACTTTTTTCGCAGACTGTGTACCATTATTTTTTGCCAGCAACTTTTTGTCGTATCAGTCTCAAGCAAGATTTTGTCGTATCAGTCACAGCGAGATTTTGTTGTATCAGTCACAGCAGGAATTTGTTGTAAGAATTTACTAATACTGTTGTGTGGCCCCGCCACTGTAAGTGTTTTATTACCTGTTTTGTTCCTTTGTTTTATTTTATTTTCATGTCTTTATAATTTCTTGAACAAATTCACTCTTGATGCACTTCATTACTTTTTAACGTAAAGTGTTTTCCTTACTCTGTTTGAGTAAATTGTTTTGTCTTAATTTACAATTAAGAGTTAAAGTGTTCAATCAGTTTTTTTTTTTTTCTTTCATAATTTTATTTCATATTTAACCTTGGTTTCCCAGTGACCCTTTACTCCCTGCAGTGATATTTCTACACTTTATTTTGTTGCACTTGTTTCTGCAGTGAATTATTTTCTTTTATTGATATTTTTATG
Source organism: Cherax quadricarinatus (assembly GCF_026875155.1). NCBI lineage: Eukaryota > Metazoa > Arthropoda > Malacostraca > Decapoda > Parastacidae > Cherax > Cherax quadricarinatus. The sequence goes on along the minus strand of NC_069401.1, from coordinate 38,308,737 downwards.
ATTATATTTTAATTTTGTCTATGCAATCTTAGAAAATACTTAAATTTCCAGTTAACAATTTAATAATTTTTATTTTATACTTTCACATTGATTAAAAATTTAATTAATTAAATTTCTTTTTTTGCAAGAGTAAGACAGTCATTTGCATTTAATTCAGTCTCCAGTAATATTTTTATTGTATATTTCAATGTAAATTGTTCTTGGTCTATAGTCCTTTAAATTGGGTTTTCCTTCCTCTTGCAGTGTATCTTAGACATTTTTTTTTTATTCCTTCTGCCAAAATTAGTTGGTATAATCTTTTATTTCAATTTAGAATTTTATATCATTTTTATTGTTCATTATTTTTTGCCTTATTTGTTCTCGTGGTTACTTTGCCATTATGTCTCACATACCGTCAAGTGATAATTTAGTGAATGTCGACACTCAGACCTCTCAGGTACTATTGCTGTCCTGTCATCAGTCCTCACTGTTTCGTAGCGACGAAAGACCGACTCAGGACACCGAGATATTATAGTTTTACTCTGTTCCCTTGATGCGTTACCTTTATTTCAATGGCCATGTTACATGTCTGGAAGCATGGTTTGCAGCCATTCGTTCTCGTGCTAGTGCTTCTGGTGAAGGTCCTCCTTCAGAGGAAAGTTTTATCAGACTTGCTAAAGAAAGCTCTTTATCGATATCCTGCTGCTGTTCACGTTGTTGATCTCCTTGTTATGCGTGACTTCAGGAATCTTACTAAGTGGTCACAATATGGGAACTGAATTAGTTCTTTCCTTTTCCCAGTAACAACAAGGCTGATCAATATGTCGTTTTAGGGAACTAGGTGAATGCTACACCCATGAGTAATGAATCGTTGAGTGCATTTGCTGATTAGATTAGACAAACTTTTATCATCATTTATCAATGCTGTACAATCATCATCTTTTTCCCTGAAGAGGCTAAACAATTTACAGGAATCACTTGCTTAAATAGAAGGCTTTTGGTGCAATTAAAGAACTAATGCGCCTGCTTCTGTGTGTGCTATGAGGCTCATCCTCCAACTGTAATGATGGAACCCTTACAGACCTTAAATCTGGTTCAGTTCCTTGTGCCACCAGGCGTACTTTCTCTTGTATTTAAAAGTAATGTCTCACATATTGCCTCAGTTCTGCACCACCTCTTGTTTGCCCAACAGAGACAAATCGGGTCGTCAACACATCTCTGAGATCACCAAGAACAGTTGTACTGAGTCGTTATACACCTCGTTTAGTATTCATAGTTACATTCAGTAACCATAGTCGGCGGATTGTTACAAACTGTGGTTTCCGTGGCCTTATTGCAATTAACTTGTCCTGATAGTTTACCTAAGAGACGCGTACTGATGTTGATACTCAGATCTTCCTACTGTACTTATCATAGAATACATGGACATGACACATCTGAGTGTTTTTTTTTTTTTTTAAATTGTCCAATATCCTTCAGTACCTAGGTCTTTTCCGTGGTCGTTCCAACTCAGAAATACCCGTAGAGGAAACAGATCTCGGGGTTTTCAAAATAACCAGAACCAGGCTCATTCTCTCAATTCTCAAACTAAACAGACCAGGACTCGTTCTACCAAATTCGGGGCCCGAATTCGAGCGCCCCAGTCAACCGTCCCATGGTGACAGTACCATAGGTGATAATGAGTACACCATCCCCGTTCACAACTCCTTTGAAGCCTTAAGCAGTCTCGAGATGAAAACCCTGCTATGATGTTTGCTTCACATGTCTCTGTCATAGATTGATTTTGGGGATGGAGAAGAACAAGTCTTTTCTGATGACAATCAACACTTTTGTTTGACAATTTCCAATGCAAACCATAGGACCCTATAGTCATAAGCAACATCTCCCATGTTTATATGCGCCGTTCAATTTGTTATGGGACTCTGGTGCGCAAGGTCAATATTATTAGGTCTAGTTTGTTTAAGGGGATAAGAAGTTACGACATGTCCTTCTCGTAGAACCGTCTCATGTGTCCTCCCTTAGTGGTGTATTTTTCTCACCTGCGTGTCGAGGTCGGACTTCCCTAACCTTTTCTATCCAAGGTAGAGACGTCAACTGCTTTCCTTCCTTGTTGTCGACCAGATTACTTATCCGGGTGACCTTCTACTGGGATTTGCTTCATGCGAGACTTACGCATTGTGATCGACCTTATCGATGGCATGACAAATTGACGACTTGATCGGTTCAGTCTGGGGTTACCCCAAACTTGGTTCAGAAATCTGTTTACTTCTGCAGAGTATGATGTACGGATTAAGTCTTTACAAGCTAAATGACATTTCCAGTAGCGTACACCAAGCGGTCAGGCATGGTAATTCTGTCACTCCCATCAGTGTTCCACCTATACCTTTGAATTTGCTGGATAGTCCGATGCCTCAAGTGTCCGAGGACGGCTCAGATGCCTTGAGTGCACAACCTATCCCTGCAATGCCTGCTAGTTCGAGTAGTAGTTTCTCCACAGGGGACGCCTTGTCGGAAAAAACAATACTGCATCTAGTATTGCCATCTCTTGTTGATGTCACATGCCGTCTGCAGAAGACGTCTCTGTTGCGGCTAGTGCTCTCCTAGAGTGTCAGTAGTTGTTCCTAGTGTTCCAGATGGTGTTAACGTCCTAGTTGAAGTGATTCTTGCAAAGTAAAAAGGTTATTTGTTGAACCATACTTACTGTTGTAAGAGATAGTAGATACATTTCTACTGGCCAACACTTGGTCACAGTGTCGCCTCAGAGGCAAATACCAATCTTGCTGGACCTTGTTCACTATCCTAACCCTTTCAGGTATAGAGGATGAGTTGTAACCCTGACCAGTGGGTCGGTGCTATTTCTGCCGGGAGACTCATCCAATTCACTGGCATCAATTGTTCCTCAGTTGAGGAGAAAGACTTTGCTCCCACTGACTTCCCAGATGAAGTCAAACGTTTTGTTGATCTCTGATTGAACAACGTCATAAAGACATTGCTTTAACTGGTGAGAAGATGGGTATAACGAAAATTTGTCCCATCGTATTCCACTAGAACCTGGTACAGACCTATCTACATACCTGCGTACTGAATGCCTCATTCACAAGTTGCTGTCGCAGAAGAAATTGATCAAATCAATATGTTAAGATGGAGTATTGCCCTAGCAATTCACTTGGGAATGCACCCTTGATACTAGTACTAAGAAGGTGGTACTTGGGCCCAGTAATTGAGGTTAGGAAGTTAAAGCGAAATACCATTCAAGATCGCTTGTCACCACTCCCTGTACTGGGTGATCTTTTACGTAATATCTGAGATAAAAAAGTCTTACAACCCTAGATTGGTTACAAGGGTTTTGGCATGGTCCCTCTTCCACGTGGGAAAGCAGAGCTAACTACATTCCCACTCATACAGGTCATTTTCATTCCTCCGTAGGCATTTGGATTACCAATCTTCCCCTAGAACGTTCTCAAGGTATGACTATTATCTTTAGAGGTCTCTTAGGTAATGCACTTATGGTTTGTACTTAGATGGACGTTATCGTCATGTCTAATAGGGACGTGGATAACACTTGAAAAAGACTTGATGTAGTACTTGGTAAGCTTGAAGAGCCTATTTAAAGATCCAAACTGTAAAAATGTCAATTTTTCAGATCAGGAAATTTGTTTCTTGGTTCACGTAGTCACTCCTAGAGGGGTTACGACTGACCTAAGAAGTAAAGTAACTGCAGTACTAAATTTTCCAACTCAAAACTGCTGATGCCGTATGGAACTTTGTGGGCTTAGCGTTTTTATTGATCATTCATTGCCAATTTTTCTTCCATAGCTGCTCCTATAAACTGGTTGCTTAAGAAAGATGCCCTTATGTTTGGGACCTTCCGTCAAAGAAAGAGCATTCCAAACTCTAAAAGAAAAGCTAACATCTGATCCAATTTTGAAATTTCCAGTTTTTCTAAGCCCTTTCTATCTGACACTGATGATAGTTCAATTGGCATATGGTGCCGTACTAGCTCAGAAGACCGATGGGCAAGTACAACCAGTTGCATTTGCTAGCCGAGTCCTTACGAAGGCTGAACGTAATTATACTGTACTGAGCAAGAAGCTTTAGCACTAGTATAGTCTTTAAAGCACTTCCGATGACAATTTATCAGTACTCTGTTCATGTCTTGACAGACCTACTCCCTCTGATACCCTTATTCCAGAACAAACAAACCTACTGGAAGGTTAGCTAGATGGACCTGACTATCAAGAGTTCAATCCCACTTTGAGGTTTACCGTGCAAGTCAAAGGTAGTCGCAGATTGCCTTATCGCGACATGTTAGTATGTAACTGCAGACCTCCATTTAGTGCTGATGATGTAAAAGAATGCTCATAACGAACAGATCCCATGTGGTGGGTGTGATTCGATTTACCTGCTCCAGGAAGGATCTTATTTGAATGTGAAGCCAACCAGCACACCCATCAGTGACTTTGTCATGAACAAGATTACTGTATCGAACAAGCGAGTTGGGTACTCCTAGCAGAAGAGTATACAGTTAGTAAGTTACACTGTCACTAGTGAATGATGCCTTAAAGCTAGTTCACGATTAACTGGTGTTGCACACCTTGGTATGGAGATCGTTCAGTAAAAAACAAGCCAGATTGAAAATATTTTGGCTCGAATGGGCAACTGATATTTCTGAGTTTGTTAAGAAATGTAGTGTCTGCATGCAACATAAAGAGGCAATGCTAATGGCCCTAATCCAATCCAAGTGTATCCAACTAATAGCGAACCTTGGAAAGAGTAGATAGACTAGATTTGTAACTTAATTCCAATGGGTTTCCCTCAAGATAACAATCATCTGTGGTTATGGTAGTCCAATACACCAGGATATTGCGAGTTAGTTCCTATTGCAGATAAGACTGCCGAGACAGTAGCTAAAGCGTTTAAAGAAGCAATAATTGAGGCTACCACCCCTAGTCCTTAGTATCAGATAATGGAGGTGAATTTTTGTAATGAAATTCTTGTAAATTTGTGTACCTTGTACAAGATATACTAAATCCACCATTGTTCCTCATCATCCTCCAGCAATGGTTAGCGGAACGAACCAATAAAAAAAAAAAAAAAAAAAAAAAAAAAAAAAAAAAAAAAAAAAAAAAAAAAAAAAGAAATTACTTGATGTCTTGGCCCATATCAATCCAACAGTGAAACTTGGGATGAGTTATACCTGATTTGCAGTGTGCTATAAATTCTGCTGACATATGTTTCTATAGGTGGACACTCCACATTTTGCATTGTATTGGTGTAGATAAACGTTGCTATATGAGTTGTTTTTATTTCTAATCGAAACCAAATTACACCCTGATTGATTTCATAGCAGATCGTCCCCCCCCACCCCCCCCCCCCTTACCCTAGCTCAAAGTGTTTTTTAGAAGAATCCGTGAAACACATTCATAAAAATCAACAGCTGATTTACAAGAGTCGGCAAAACAATCGAGCAAAGCCATCCTAATCAAAGTCAGGTTCCGTGAGTTATGCTGTTAAAACTTTCAACAAAACGTCTGGTTGCCAAGCTTGATCAAAAGTTTGTTGGTCCTTATCGAGTAGTTGACCACATCACTCGAATAGAGTGACCATAATACAACTAAAGTATATTAGAGATCGAATCTTAAGAGCAAATCTGATTCCCAGAGAAAATAACATGAAGCGCCCAGTCTCACCCACGGATCTGTATACACCACGACATGCCGCTATCACCCGTCCGCATCACCGAACACTCCTCCTGTCGCTACATCCCGCTTTTCCTCCCCTCGTTTCGTCGCCCATGCCTTTCATATTGACGTCCCAACACAGACTAATGTGACGACTATGACAATCCTTCCTGATACTGTTCTATCTTCCTCTGATATCAGTCAGACGAATCAACCTGAATGTCGTTTTTTCCCTACGTACACGGACAGGTATTGTGACAATCCTCAAGTTTCATATGGTAATTTCCAATTCAGATTTGCCTCATATACAGATGAGTTAGCCAATGCTACAGGAGTTTGATCCTCCAAGAGATGACACCCATTCTGCATATGGCCCAATCTTACCCTAGCAGAGTTGGGGTTAATGTAAAGAAAAAAAAACCTGTATTAGATGAATAATTCCAGTATCAACTATCAAGTATTCAAGGAATTTTTTTTGTGTTCATGTTCTCTCCGCATTCGGAGAGGGTTAACAGTTTTGATTTTGCGTGCACCGAATCTGCTTTTGATTAAAACCCCCCACGCTTTTTTGTATATATATTCCTTCTCAGAATCCGTAGATCAAACGAATACCTGATCGATCGATCAAAATTTTATTTTATCAATTGTAATCTCAACGTTGAGTTCGTTCATGTGTTGAGTTTTTAAGTTGTACTATAGTTATAACTTGTATTGCATTACAGTTTCCAGTTACGTGAAGCTTTTCATTCCCATGTTCTACTTATGTATATATAATGTTTAATGTTGTGTACTTTGACATTGTATTGTATCAGCCCAAGACGTATACCTGCCATCTCTGTTTGTATTAGTTGTTTTGTCGGGACGACATACGTTGTGGCGCCGAGGCTCTCAGTTGTGGCTAACCATGTTTCCAGTAACCAGTTGTACCGTGACTCAAGACCAACCGTCTCTGCTGAGTCACTGTCTATTTCATATTGCGTCTGAATGTCATTATAATCAAAGTCCACTCTCAGGTTACTGGGGCGGCCGGTACAGTCAGTGTTACGAGTGGTGAGCAATGGAGCAGGTAACGGCTGTCAGGGCTCTCTCCACAATATCTGTAAGTATACGTAATAAACGCCTACGTGAGTATTTCTTACATAATCCACGTGTCGAACTCCACACATGATAGTGTGATGGGAACCTAAAACACCACAAGGTGCGTTGAACCTCCACAACATCATGGTGGGTTGAACCTTTTAAACACTATCACCATGGTGGGTTTTGAACGTCCAACCCACCATCATGGCGTGGATGAATCTCCAACCCACTTCAATGGGGTTGACCTCTAACACCACCTTTTGGTGGGGTGAACCTCGATCACCATCATGGTGGGTTGAAAACGTCCAACACAACATCAGGGGGGATTTTAACTCTAACACACCACGATGGTGAGTTGAACTCCAACACACCATCTTGGAGGGTTGATACTCCAACCCACCTTCATGGTGGGTTAAACCTTCCTACAACAACTTTTTGGTGCGTTTGAACCTCGAATCCCATCATGGTGGTTGATCCTCCAACCCACCATCTGGTGGGTGAACCTCCAACCAATCATGGTGGGCTGAACCTCCAATCCACCATCATGGTGGGGTTGAAACTCCTAGATAACCTATATAGTTCAATGATAAAATAATTCAACCCGCCTTTTTCACAGGCCAAAAATAAAAAAAAAAAATTTTAAATTCACCAACAGTATTTTTTTTTTCTTCTGATAAATATGCATTTAGTATGGATTTTCCAATAATCCTTAGTGTTCGTCTTGACTTTTTTTCCAGCCCAAGTTGTCGTCCCTCATGAACGAGCTTAAAAAAAAAAAAAAGATACTGAAACAAGATATTTTATGATCTTTTTTCATGGGGTTATACTTGACTCATAATAGAACGAATGGGGGAAATGGGGAGTTACCATGTTTTGATCCAAGTAATAGTGGCTAGGCTCCATTTCTTGGGATGACGAGCGCTTCACCGGAATTAAGGACCCTTCCACACATCATCACTGTAGCGGGTTTAAGAAACAGACAAGAAATCCTGATGAGTGGGGAGGCCAGTGTCTCAGCCAATCATTTAAACGGAATGAATTTTCCTGGTTTTCAGTTGAGGTAACTCCAGTCAGTTTTCTTGGTCAACCCGACAAATGTCTCTAGTGTGTAACTCTAACCAAACGTTCTCACATTCTTGACGTTAAAGAAGGTTTGAATTACGAACATCACCTACTTTTAACATTCCTGTCGTGAGAAATCCAGACAAATATGTTTGATGCTGTAATTCCAAGTTTACTAAAACTTACCATATGTTGCATCCCCTGAAATGGTTTGCAATGTAGTATATATTTATATTACATGTTATAAGTTACTTTTTCATATTATTTTTATTGATTATATTTGCGATAATAGCTAAATTGTAATTATATTGCTTTATATTATTATTTGATGTCTATCTACTGTAATTATCGCTCTTTGGCTCGTTATCTCTGCCGGCTTCTGTTGTGAGCTGCAGCTGGTCCACGGAGCTATCACGTGATCAAGGGGGGGGGGTTGTCCTCACCTCGCCTGAAGTATTCAAGTCTGGTCTAGCTCTCTTGGTGGTTGGACGTTATTCAGACAAAGTGCTAAACTCTTTATAGGCCCTCGTTGGAAAGATCGTCTCTTTGTTCTTATTATTGTTAAACTGTTCTGCGAGACTGTTCACAGACATTGTATAGACTTAGTGATTATCGACGTTTGTATTGAGGTTGTGTGTCGAATAGACGCTTCTGAGTAACTGCGGGTCCTAAGCTGTAGCTTCTGACCTAATTTGTACTGGTATCTGTGTATTGTCACAGTCGGGGAATTTCTTATGCTGAACTTAGATTCAGTAGTATGGGAGTTTTGTGACTTTCGTGGAGGATCTGATGATGGTCCCTACTAGCTGTCGTTATATTATCCCCTTGTTCCTGATTCTGTGTCGCAGCCGCTTGTTATATTGCTATTGGGCTTAGCATTCTTTTTATTGTTCAAGCAGGCTGTTCTGGTTGCCAGTCAGTCAAGAAGTTAGTTTATTTGTGGACTTTGTCAGTCACTTGTTTAAGTCTAGTCGAGTCGTGAGACATAGCAAACTACTTAGAGCACTTACACACATACACACAAACTATTTGGTATATATTTGTAATATCTTATTAAATGTAATGTACCAGACGGTACTTAAGATTTTAAATGTGATATGTGCTTTCAGCACAATACTACTGTACACGAGATAAGTGATTAATATTATTTTGATTATTGTGATCAATTTAATTTAATTTGATATATGCCTAGACAAATTAATAAATTTATTAAATTTTAATTTCTCTAGTTTAACCTCCCCAGTTGTAATCCTGAAGCACTATTAAATCATACTGAATTCTAATGGATAAATTTGGACAAGGATATGGCTAATTGTTACGAAAACCCGTAACAGGCTGGATGCTAGAAGGGCAGTTCTTTCTAATATTCACTGGAGATCTCTAAGCTTTTAGAATCGCGTTTTTTGTAACACCATACACATGTGTTAATGACTCTTGGAATGATAGAAGACTGAAGTCTTTTGACTCCCCACACACATGTGTTAATGACTCTTGGAATGATAGAAGACTGAAGTCTTTCGATTCTCCACACACATGTATTAATGAATCTTGGAATGATAAAGACTGAAATCTTTGACCTCCACACACACGTGTTAATGACTCTTGGGAATGATAGAAAACTGAAACGTCTTCTATGCCTGTCAGCATACGTGTTCATGAGGCAGAGAGAAAAATATCAGCAATCCCGCCAGTGAAAAAATTTAATAGGTATCTATATCACAAAAACCCACTACCTTGCGGACGTGAGCAAAATACTTAAACCTGCCAAATGCTTGCACCAGCAAAATGCTTGTACCCGTGAATTTAAATATAACACGTTCCAGCAGGACCTTTTATTTTTTTTTCTTTGATTGAACAAACTATGGTATGAGAAGAGTGAGCGGCCTCCATTATCATATAAAAAAATACGTGTTGGGAGCAACAGCCTCACTGTTTCCCTGTCATAGCCCACCACACAGCATGGGTTGCATACATAAGGTAATGAATATGTCATCCTGAACTGGGAGAGTTCAGTTGGTCGAGGAGAATATTGTCACGTATTCCATTACAGTTCACTAACAACAGATGTTAAATATAATAGAACTAGAACTATTCAGCTTGGAAGATAAATATGAGAATCAAGAGAGAGGCTAAAAACGGAAGGAAGAAGTAGGAAAGGAGGGTGAGAGAAAGATGGAGGGAAGGTGGTTGGTGAGGACGGTGGGAAGAAGGGTGGATGGAGAGTAGGTGGAAAGAGGGAAAGTGGGGGAACAGAAGGTAGATGGAGGGAGGGTGGTTTGGATGGATGGATAATGGTTGTTAGGGAGAGTGGATAGATGGATGGAGGGGTCCCTGCTAACTTTATACTTGTTGAGCCACACCCTATCCTACCACATTACACACGACACATGACACCATACAATGACACCACACATGATACACCACACATGACCCCCAACCACAAGACACCACCACACATGACACCCCACATTATACCACCACACATGATACTTTCCACAATGACACCACACATGACACCACCACACATGACACCACCACACATGGCCACCACCACACATGACACCACCACACATGACACCACACATTAAAACCACCAACATATACTACCCCATATGGGCACCACCACACATGAAAAACCACCCCACATGATACCACCCCACATCATGCACCACACATGATACCACCACACATGATACCACCACACATTATACCACCACACATGATACCCCACACATATATCACCACACATGATACAACCACACATGATACCACCACACGTGACACCACACAGGATACCACCACACATGATACCAACCACACATGATAAACCCCCACACATGATGCCACCCACACGTGACACATGATACACCGCACATGATACAAATACATATGGCACCACCCCCACATGATACCAAATACTCATGATACCACCACATATGACACCACCACACAATACCATCACACATGATACACCACCGTGACACCATCACCATGATACCACGGGTACTGATACCACCCGCACATGATACCACCACACATGATACCAACACACATGATACCACCACACGTGGACACCACCACACATCATGCCACCACACATTGATACCACCACACATGATAAAAACCACACATGGCACCACCACACATGATACAAATACTCATGATACCACCACATATGAAAAACCCCCACATATAATTTCCATCACACATGATACCACCACACATGACACCACCACACATGATACCACCCACATGACAGGACCACACATGATACCACCACATATGACACCACACATGGCACCCGCCACACAAAATACAATCACACATGATACAACCACACATGAAAACACCACACATGATATTATCACACATGATTTCCCCCACACAAGACACCACACATGATACCACCACACACGATACACCCAACACATGATACCACCCCTCATGATACCACCACACATGATACTACCACACATGATACCACCACACGTGACACCACACATGATACCACCACACGTATTTCCACCACACATGGGCACATGATACCACCGCAATGAACAACCAACACATGGCACCACCACACATGATATAAATAAACCCTGATACCACCACATATGACCCACCACACGGCACGACCAACACATGATAAAAAGCACACATTATACCACCACATATGACACAACACATGAAACCATCACACATGATACCATCACACATGACACCACCACACCCTGATACTAAACCACACATACCACCACACCTTGATACCAACGCACATGATACCACCACATATGATACCACCACAACATGATACCCCACACGTGACACTACCACACATGATACCACCACCCATGATGCCTCCACACTTGACACATACCACCAATATGACACTACCACACATGATACCACCACATATGACCCACCACACATGATACCATCACAAAGATACCACCACACATGACACACACATGAACCACCACACATGCCCCCACATATACCACCACACATGATACCACCACATATGACTCACCACACATGATACCACCCAATGACACCACCACAAAAAGATACCATCACACATGATACCACCACACGTGACACCATCACACATAATACCACGACACATGATACCACCACACATGATACACCGCACATGGTACCCCCATACATGATACCACACTGTGACACCACCCCACATGATTTCCACCACACATGACACCACCACACATGATACAACTACACATGACACCACCACATATGATACAAATACTCATTATACCACGACATATGACACCACCACACATGATACCATCACACATGATACCAAAACACATGACACCACCACAAATGATACCACCACACATGATACCACCAACACATATACCACCACACATGAACCAACCGTACATGATACCACCACACATGATACCACCACACATGATACCACCATACATGATACCACCACACTGTACCACCACAGTGACCCACCACCATGATCCCACCACACATGATCCCCACACATGACACATGTCCCCAAGCCAGATAAAACCCACCGGGCCCACCCACATGTCAAATACTCTCCCCACCACGTTGACGCCACCACACATGATCCATCACAAGGGTTCCCACCAAAAATTTAAACCACACATGCACCACCACACGGGAACAAATACTCATGATACCCCCCACATATGACACCCCACCATACCTCACACACCCTAGGTAAAAAATTGTAATAAATATAACACACGTGGACACCATCACACACGTACCACGACCATGATACCACTGCACATGATACCACCACACATGATACCATGTTGAAACCCCGAATGGGGAAATTATTTATGTATATATATTTATTATCTTTTTATATAATTTTATATGTTTTTATTTGCGTAAAAGCAAAAACGTGAATTATTGCTTTATAATATTTTTTGACTTAAAATTTCCTGTTGTTGGGAGGATGTAACATATTATGTGCTCAGTTCAAATCTTGATGCTAACTATGTAATTTCGTTGTGGCTCGTTAGACTGCCCGGTTTGTTTCTGAGCTGAGTGTCCACGGAGCTATCCGTGAACGATGGGGGGGGTCTCACCCCACCTGAAGTATTTAGTTGTTAGACTCTCTTGGTGGGTTTGGGGACATTTTCTGTTCATTATTCTTGTTAGTTCTGTAAACTTTGTTCATAGAACATTTATAGGGTTTGTGATTTTCGACGTTGTCTGAGGTTGTGGTTGCAAGCACTCTAAACAACTCGGGGCCTGAGCCCTAGCCTCTGACCTAATTTGTACTGGTATCTGTGATTAACAGTAGGGATTTTTTATGTGAATTAGATTCAGTAGTAGGGGGATTTGTGTTTTTTGTGGAGGATCGTGAGGGCCCCTACTTGGGTGTTATATTATCCCTTGCCCTGATTGTTGTTTTTGCTTTTGGGCTTAGCATTTTTTTTTGTTCAAGCAGATGTTTCTTTGCCAGTCGGTAAAGGGAAGTTAGTTTTTTTCGAGGACTTTGTCATCACTTTTTTTTAAGTTAGTCGAGTTGTGAGACATAGCGAACTACTTAGAGCATTTACACACACATACAATTTTTCTTGTCATATTTTTTAAATTCTTAAAAAATGTTAATGAAACAGGCGGGTATTAAAGAATTAAAAATGTGATATGTGCTTCAGCACAAAAATTTGTATGGGAAGAAGTGATATTATTTTGATTCTGTGTTTTAATTTAATTTAATTTAATTTGAAATATACCTCTGACTTGTTTACACCCTTTTTTCATTTTTTTTATTATCACAAGGGTATACTATTACATGTTTTTTTTGCTATTTCATTAATATTTTTCGGATTTAATTCCTTAGTAGCAAAAAAGGGATTTACTCGATTATAATATTATTGGTGTATTAAATTCTTTGTATTTAGGGAGGTCATTTAATTTTTTTCAACTGCTGGTGACCCGGCCAAACACAATAGGTGTTTTTGGCGCTCGACCCCCGCTCCGACGAGACAAAGTGGGTGGTAAAGCCTCAAGAGTTCAGTTCTTCCTTCCTCACCTCTCGTGGGGGAAACTCCCTATTCCTGGGTTTAAAAATTTTGGTCCACGGGGGTTCGCTAGGATCCCCCAGTACCTCGGACGGATCTGACAGAAAAATTCCCGGGCGAAGTGGTGTTGCTGTTTTGGAGAGTGGTGATTGCCCCCAGCTCTGCTAGGAGTGAATTTAAGCAGTATTTGGTTCAAAAGGACGGTGAAAAAGTCCCTGGGAGACAACTCGCCTCAAAAAATTTCCCTTTAAATGTAAAAATTTCCTAACCTCATTGTAAAAAGAAAGTTTAAAAAGTGAATTATTATTGAAGTGTTACGTTTCGTCTCATTTGGATTGAGTTTAAAAAAGGTTATTATGTGAAAGGGAAAAATTTTTGATAATAGGCCGTTCAGAAATATAATCAAGATAATACTGTGTATTTTTTTAAGTGAACTTAAATGTAAATTTATGAGTACTCTTTTTATGGTGCGACCTTTTTAAAGTTATATAAAAACCCTTCTATGGTTTTTTAAGAAACTTAATAAAAAACCGGAAAGAAACATTGGATTGTTTACTACTGAACCCTTGAATGATTTCATCTAGAACAGGGTATTTAATCCTGTTTTTTTGTTGCAAGAAAGGGCCCCCCTTAAACAGGCTTAATAGTGGCCCTGTACGCAACAAGACTTAATAAATTTTTTAAAATTTTAATTTTCTATTTTTAAAGTAGCCAAAAAAATTTGAAAACCCTTTAAAGCACTTTTGAATCAAAACTAAAATTCTGATGGAAAATTGGAAAAGGGATACTAAAGTACACGACTATTTGGGCTAAAAAAACCCAGTAACAGGCTGGATGTAGAAGGGCAGTCTTTTCTAGTTTTCACTGGGATCTTAAGATTTTAGAATCGCGTTTTTTGTAACTTTACCACCACGCATTTTACCCCCCACACATATACCCCCAAAACATGCCACCCCCAAATATGACCCACACATAACCCCACAAATGTTCCACACATGACCCCATGATACCACTGCACATGATACAACCACAACGTCACAAACCCAAAACGAAAACCACCCACATGATACCCCCACATATGCACCACAGGCCCCCGCCCCACACAAAACAACACACTTTCCATCGCCCCTACCACACATGAAAAACCACCACACATGAAAACCCCACACGGTTTGCCACCGCACATGAGGGCCCCCACACAAAATTATAAACATGATACCACCACACATGCCCCAAAACCCAATTTATCCCACCACATAGGGATACAACCAAAAAAGATACCCCAATTTTGACATCACCGCACATGTTTACCCCCAAAAACATGCCACCACATAAAACCACCACACATGATAAACCACTTTATGACATAAACCGCACAGATACCACCAAAAACATGATACCCACGGGGAAAACCACCACAAAGATACAACCACCTGGCCCCAAACCATATTTATCCAAATACTCATTTTTTTCCCCGACTTTATGACACCACACATCCCACCACACATCCCCACCCCCACATTTTACCCCCAACACAACAACCACACGGGCCCACCACCACACATATACAAATACTCATGATACCACCACAAAATTGCACCACCACACATGAAAAACCAAACCCACACTTGACACCCCCAAACACATAAAAACCCACACAGGGCCCCACCACACATGATAAAACCAACATGATACCACCACAAAATTGCACCACCAAAACATGATACCATCACACGTGACACCACCACCCCCCTACCCCCACACATCCCCACCACATGTGATACCCCCACACATGATACCACCCATGGGGAAAACCACCACCAAAACCCCCAAATGTGAAAACCCCAAAAATATCCCACCACATAGACACCACATGATGCCATCACACATGATCCCAAACACACAGATGCCACCCCCAAAAATGATCCCAAACCGCCCCTTAATACCGCACAAAAAGATACCCCCGCACATGTCCAGCACACATGATCCCAAAACCCGCACATGATACCACCGCACATGATACCACCGCACATAAACAACACTGCCACCCCCATCTACTTGAGCGACGGTAAACAATTTTCTCAAATAAAATTTTTAAAACCGTTAGGGTTTCCTTCATTTCTTTTAGACATGGGTTTTCGTCCCCCACCTTGTTGGGGTGCCCCAAAAAGTGGATTTTTTTCAACATCTTTCTTGTAAAGGGGTAGTGGACGCCCGCAATTAGAGGAGTTTTCTGACCTGCACTATCTCTACCTAAAAAAAACCTCCGGCCCCTGAGTCGGGGCAAACCAGTTTACTTAAATTCCTTCGGGGAAAAGGTCCCTCGGCCCAACCCAACAGCCCCTCGCCCAATAATAACACTTGTCCGCACTTTGTCAAAACACGCTCAGGGGCAGCCTGCTAAATGCTCAAGCCTCCTTCCCCCTCTCCGCCCAAACCCCCTTTTCCTGGGCGCCCACAATCTACCCTTTCCTCCCCCCGGATTTATACAAAATTTGATCTCCAACATGTCATCCTTACTTCTCAAAGCCTTTTTTGCAGTTTTACGCCATGCCTAAAACCCACAGTTTTTTTTGTCCCCTTCCCCCCTTTTTTCCCTCCATGAAAAACTTCTTTCTTTCCCAGGGCTTTCGACACCCCCTACTTTTTTTACCCTTGTCTGTTCTATGGGGCGCCTCGTTTTTTTATGAAATCATCTGTCAACATAACCTCCCCGATACTAAATACATTACTTTCCCCTAAAATTTTTTCCCCCTTTAGTCAGATTTCCAAAAATCCCAAAGGCTTTTGGGTCAATGGGTCACTGTGTTAGGTGTAATCCCCAAAAAGGAGTATTGCAGGGGACCTTCCGGTTTTTCCTCGACCATTTATGTACGATGAAATATGGTAAAAAACCTTGGGAATAAATACCCACAAGTTTGGTTTTTGAAAAAACCCGTAAGCAAAAAAACCTTTGGATAATTTTTAGAAACGTTTTTGGGGCTTGGGGCCCTTTATTTAAATTCCCAAAAAATACAGAGGTTGAAAAAAATTATATATAGGGGAGAGAGTGAGGTGTGAGTGAAAGCATGGTAACCCGAAGAATCCATTTTGGGTGAGGACGTGTAACGATGAGATCATATGACTCCTGTGTTTTTGGGTTGGTGGTGCCTTTGCCTACTTTAGTATCTGTATTCTAATGTTTTTTTAAATTTTATGGTTTCCAGTGTTTTCATTTATTGTGCAGTAACGGCGAACAGCGGGCCCAGACCCAACGCCGGAACGTAAACTAGAAAAACCCCGCTAATCGCCCTCACCGACACAACATTGGGTTTAAACCACACGTGCCCAGGGGAAACCTTTGCCTTTCCTTAGGTCAACCAAAAAAAAAACCCCGGAAAAAAAACTCTGAAAAGTCTGGAACATTTTATTGGCCACGAGAGCGATTTTTGGTTTTCCCTGAAATTTCCTTTTCCTTTTTTGCATGCAGTCTGTTCTGTGGGTTTAAAGTCATGCTTATTAACCCAAAGACAAACCCTTTACCTGATGAAAATTAGACAGCAATACAGAAACATTCCGAGGGGTAGCATCCCCAGATAAGGTCACCCCCCAGTGGTTTACGAGGCGCTTGTCTGGCTTTTAAATAAGAAAAATTTAAAAACCCCGGGAAAGGGTGCGGATGAGGGCACACCGCTTTTCTCTTTCACTTTTTAAAAAGAAAAAAGTTCAGCAATTAAGGGGGCCCTTGGGTCTCTCTCTCTTCTCCGGGGTTCTACACAGAAAAGTTTCACCAATAAAAAAAATTCTAAGCGTTTGCTTATATATTATTATTATTTATATATATATAAAATATATATATATATTTTATATATAAATATATAATTTTATATATATATATAATTTTAAAAATTAAAAATAAAATCAGACGCTTCTCAGCCTTTATAGTCGAACTCCCGGTGGAAAGGGCTGGAGGCGCTGGGGATGCGTGCGTTTTTCCCAGAAAATTTTTTTCAAAACGTTTCCTTTTTAGCAGGTTCCCACGTGCCCCCCAACAACTGCAGCAACCCCCGATTTCACAGAGCCCGTGTTTATTTCCAAGTTCAGCAGCGGGTGGACATGCTCTTTTTTGTCAAAAAAATAGTTTGGATGGATTTTTGACTTGAACCACGGACAGCAAAATTTTTCCACCGGCTTCAAAAAGGTGATCAGAAGCAATTTCAAATGAACTGCAATGCGAGAAATACGAAAAATAATACGTGCAAAACACAGCGTTGGAATGAACAAAAAAGCAAGTATCGAGGCCCCGGGCCCAGAGTTACAAACCGTTCTTGTATGAACATCCCTTTAACTGTGAAAAATTTTATCAACCCAGTAAAAAAAAATTCTTTTTTTGGACAATTTAAATTTTAAAACATACAGTTATCTGTTTTTCAATTTTTGAAATTAAAAGGGAAATTCAAAATATAAGGCCCCCGTTTAGCTTTAAAATTCTCTTTTTCAAAATCATTAATTTTATAAAAAAATTTTTCCGCATGACTTGTAACAGACATAAAAAATTTTTCCCCACATTCTTTAATGGCAATTTTTTTTGAATGATATTTTAAAAATATGTAAAAAAATTCAATTCTGATTGCATCAGTACATTTTTGTATGGGATTTTTCCCGGAATTAGCTTTCAACTTTATTCAAAAAAACGGGTTTAAAAAAACAAACCCGTATAAATTCGAGGCTTTTTCCCGCCCCTTTAAAGTTAGATTTTTCTTTTGTTTTCACCCTCTAGTTTTTTCCAGTCAGAATATACTCTCTCAATAAAACTATATTACTTAAATTAAATTTTTCAACGTAACAAAAATTTAAAATTAATTATATATTGTTTTTTAAATACTAGGTAAAATTTTTTTTCTGCTAGATTAAAATTTGGGGTGTAAAAAGAAAAAATGGGATACTCTCCCGCAGACTTAAGGGTTTTCCCGCCCTCCCTAATTTCGCTGATCCCCGGGGAAAACTGTAATTTCCTTTGGGGGGCTTTGGGGGTTTTATCATCTTTGTCTTGGGCACGGCTGAAGAATAAAATAAAAACAATTTCCGTGACTAAAAAAGGGGCACAAAAAGCCCGCACATAGGAGAGAGGAGCTTACGACGACGTTCGGTCGGACTTGTGACTGTAAATGGTCCAAGTCGGACCGAAACGTCGTCGTAAGCTCCTATCTCCTACATGCGGGCTATCTGTGTATTGACCTGGGTGCTTTACCTCTCTTTTATTCCACTCTCTGCCTCTTTACACTTCCCGATACTACTTCTGGCTCTTCTAGATCTTATTCCTCTCTGCCATTGCAAGATATCACTGCCTCTCTTTCACCCTCAACATTTAACATTTCCACAAATTATTCCTTCCGTTATTTAAATTCCTCCACCTCCCTATCAGCCATCTACCTCCTTCCTTCAAGTTCATTTACTATGTGTCCTTTGCGTCTAATTTAGGTGTGGCCAGTGTAAGCCACAGAGATATTCTATGATATGAAGGGGGCTTTGCTGGAGGGGAATGAGGAGGAGGGAGGTCACAGGGGGTAAAGATTTTGAGTGATTAAAATCTTGATCATTCGCAGGCTTCTGTGAGCGTGTTAGGAGTGAAGCGAATGGAGAAGAGTTGTTTTTGATGATTGGCATGCTTTTGGAGTGCAAGCAAGGTAGCACTTAAGGGGAAGGCACAGGAGGGGAAGGGGAAGAGAGAGGAAGGAAAGGGAGGGAGGGGGAAGAGAGGGGAGGGAAATGGAGAGGAGGGCCATCAAATGCTTCAATAATCAGATAATTAACTCGTCATGCAAATTAATTGGGTGTTTTTTGGTCTGTTGTATGCTCTGAATTATGCCCCGCAGGATATCCTGGAAGACAACGCAGACTCTCCCTTAAATGAGGGCCTTGATGTTAATGAAGGGCTTTTGATCCAAGTTAAATTAGTTGCTCTAGCCTTCCTTTGATGGAACCTGTTCCAAGGCACTACGTGACCCTGTAATATACCTGTAACCAGTTCCGATGGGTTTTCTGGCCACGTAGCCCAGCCTAGACTCCGGCTTTCCTCTTGATTATTAGTTACACCAGGTGGCTCCCTGGCTCACATATACGTCACAGTCTGGTTAACCCTGGCACCTTCCGGAGGTAGTGATTCAGTTTTCTCTTGAAGATTTCTACACTTGCTCCAGCAATATTTCTCATATCTGCTGGCAGCAGACAGAATAGTCTGGGACCACGAATGTTGATAATACTGTGTTCTTTTATTATGCATGTAGCACTCATACCTCGTCATTGAGTTTATTTTACATTTCCTCCTATTTCTCTAACTCCAAGAAGCGCTTATGATGGTGTGTAGATTTGGGTCCAAATTCTTAATATTTTATGTATATATTATCATGCAATACACCGCAAGACAAGCCACGGCGGACGGAAATGTTCATCTCAAGTGCTTTCACACGTCTCCATGTGTCATCAGGAACTACTCTTGCAACATTCCATAGTTCCTCATTACGAACGGAGACGTGTGAAATTTCCTGAGCTGAAAATTTCCATCCCACATGGCTCGTCTATCATATATTTTCATGCATCTTTCCCTCAACTCAGGAGAGTACATTCCAAGAACTTTGACGATTTCTTAGCGGTTTAAATGTAAACGAGGGCAATAAATGAGACCAGTAAACGATCAATGTAACCTTTCCAGTTCTGATACCTCTCGTGCTTTGAACAAAGCTATGAACACAGAGCAATATTTTAGGCGTGAATAACTCTGTCGCTTTGTTTTGAAAATTCTCATTATCTATACCTGGAGATTACCTGGAGAGAGTTTCGGGGATCAACGCCCCCGCAGCTCGGTCTGTGACTTTTTTCTGGTTTCTGTTGCATTTGCTCTATTGTGTTCAATAACTGAAAGATCATCTCACATTATAATTTAGAGGTTTTGCACATGTTCTTTTCGTCCTCTGGCGTGGTCCTTGTATTTGATGAATTCTGTACTCGTTGTGAGCACCGAGATGTACCCCAGAGAAGCCGAACAGTACTGACATCCAGGAATCTTTCGATTTTCTTGGATGCGCCACAGACATGTGGGTCTTCCTGCATACAGTGATAATAATTGGACTGATTTGTGTTAGTCTCCCTCTCCTTAAATCAATGAAGCTCAGATGAAGTTCTGGTCGAATTATTTATTGTAATAAAACTACTGTATACACAAAAACTTTTTTTTTTTTTTTTTGGCAAATTATCAGTTCAGTCATATATTTGAAGGCTAATGTGAGATGAAATGTGAGATGACATCTACAATTCTACCATACCTGTGTCTGGGTTCTGACGCGAGCATGTCACAAGTGACACTCAATGATGAATGATAAATCCTACTAAATATTAAGATGTCAACTTTAGAACCATGGACACATTTAAGTGCAGGAAGCATAACGTGTAATTCAGTTAGAAGGATGGAAGACCAATGGTTGATGCTGTTCCAGTTTCTTTACTCGAGTAGTTGCTCTGAATAACAACAACGGCACTACTAGCTATTACGAACACATGTGTAGACTGACCTGCACACCTTGCCGTAACACAATAACCACTTGGAACGAGCAAAAAAGGCAGCATAGAGATTATGATTATATTTCCTTCGCCAATAAAAAGCTAGTATTTATAATATGTATATACCCTATGTACAGTATTTACAACCACGCACAATGAGGTGAATGCAAGCACGAGACACGGCGAGAGTCACAGTGACCAGCTGGGAAGGTAAGTCTGCCGAACCTGTTTCACTAGTGTACGACATCACTTCACAGCTTTGGTGGGCTTCCTTGTGATTGGCTGGTTGAACCAAGGTACTGGTATAACGCGGGACCCCTCCCCTCAAGGAAGGTTCCTTGATGTTGGTGAGGGGCTCTTGATTTAGGGAATTGGATCTGTGCTCCAGTTCCCCAAATTACGCCTGAATGCCTTCCACATACCCCCCCAGGCGCTGTATAATCCTCCGGGTTTAGCGCTTCCCCCTTGATTTTAATAATAATAATAACGCGGGACCCCTGCTTGTTAAACCTTTAGCACCTGGTGTGACATACGCCGAATAAAATTTAACATACTCTTACCATGGCACACTAGCTGTAGTAGTGCTGCGATGTACATGAATTCTGGAAGAAAATGTTGTGTGACCAAAGTATCAATACAATCTACACCAACGAGTTTAGCATCAATACAAATTCTCGTTTCAAACTGACGAAGTTCTCGGGAAAAAATTAGGGGGCAGGTATTTAGAAAGAGGTAATTTATCATGGTTAAACCAAGTGTTGGTGTTTTTCTTGACACTAATCAAAGTATGTCACTCATTTGAAGGTCGGTACTAGTTTTAATGATTTAAGTGGCACTTGTGGTCTGCAGCGACAGGAGTACAATCATCAGTAACCTAAATTACAATCAATTTAAAAGTAATGAATTTGTCTACACAACAGCAAGAATCCTCACTAACACATAATGTTGTAGGAGCAGCGACTGCTAAGAACAAACCTGCTGTGAAAGTTTTGGGACGGATTTGCTTGCTGTTGGAGTGTGAGCAAATAACATTTAAAGGTAATGCAAAGGAGGGGAAGGAGATAAAGGGGGGAAGGAAAGAGAGGGAAAGGGTGAGAGAGGGAAGTGGAGTGGAGGACCATCACATATCAGATAATTAACACAACTCACTGGTGTCACACTCGCTTCCATACAATGTCTACCGCTTTCGTCACTGCACCGTCCGGCTGCCCGCCTCCACAGTGCTTTTTATCACTGGTGTCCAGAAAGTGAAAGTGAATGTTAGGATTCCATCGAGGACCTACTGACAAGATCCCCTTGAAAATGATGGAGAAGGAGCTGTTGTAAATCACTAGATTAGAGGAGTGGAAGAGAGAAGGAAGGAATAACTGGTAGGGATAGATGATAAAAAACCCCGACTCTGGATACAACCCCGGTGGAATAGTGTGTGTGTGTGTGTGTGGGTGTGTGTGTGTGGGTGTGTGTGTGTGTGTGTGTGTGTGTGTATGCGTGTGTGTGTGTGTGTGCGTGTGTGTGTGTGTGTGGTGTGGTGTGTGTGTGTGTATGCGTATGTTTTTGTGTGTGTGTATGCGTATGTGTGTGTGTGTGTGTGTGTGTATGCGTGTGTGTGTGTGCGTGTGCGGGGTGTGTGTCTGTGTGTGTGTGTATGCGTGTGTGTGTGTGTGTGTGGGTGTGTATGCGTGTGTGTGTACTCACCTAGTTGTACTCACCTAGTTGAGGTTGCAGGGTTCGAGTCCCAAACTCCTGGCCAGCCTCTTCACTGGTCGCTACTAGGTCACTCTCCTTAACCATGAGCTTTATCGTACCTCTGCTTAAAGCTATGTATGGATCCGCCCCCACTACATCGCTTCCCAAAAATATTTCCACTTCCTGACTACTCTGTGGCTGAAGAAATACTTCCTAACATCCCTTTGATTCATCTGTGTCTTCAACTTCCAACTGTGTCCCCTTGTTACTGTGTCCAGTCTCTGGAACATCCTGTCTTTGTCCACCTTGACAATTCCTCTCAGTATTTTGTAAGTCGTTTTTCATGTCCCCCCTATCTTCCTGTCCTCCAGTGTCGTCAGGTTTTATTTCCCCTTTAACCTCTCCCCATAGGACATACCTCTTAACCCCGGGACATCTTGTTGCAAAACCCTTTTCACTTTCTCTAGTTTCTTTACA
>NC_069401.1:38268790-38284695 GCF_026875155.1 Cherax quadricarinatus | reverse complement strand
CCGGATAGGGGAAGGGAAGGGGGGGGGCCCAGGAGCTATGAATCGACCCCTGCAACCACAAATAGGGGGAGTACATAAACAATCGCACGCACACACACTCACACACACACACACAACACACACACACACACACACACACACACTCACACACACACACACACACACACACACACACACAACACCACACACACACACACACACTAAAACACCACACACACACACACACACACACACACACACACACACACACAAACACACACACACACCACACACACACACACACACACCCACACACCACCACACACACACACACACACCCCACACACACACACACACACACAATTAAACAGAATTAGTTCCGGGCCCTGCGACTGAACCAACAAATAAATTACAAGTTTACAAAAAAAAACGTTGCTAATTTCTAAAAATTTGGGAAAGTTTTGGCAGACGTCTGTTATTTTTGGGGAGATTACTGAACGTAAACGAGTACGTATGTACTCACCGAGTAACGTATGTACTCACCGAGTACTTTATGTACTTACTGAGTAAATATAAAACTTGGTGAGTAATGTACATGCTGTATGACCCATGCGAACTTAGATCTGGTTTTGAATAAGATAATAATAATAATAATAATAATAATAATAATAAAATAATAATAATAATAATAAAAATAATAATAATAATAATAAAAATTTAGTAAAAAATCATAATAATAATAAATAATAATAATAATAATAATAATAATAATAATAATAATAATAATAATAATAATAATAATAATAATAATAATAATAACCTCGTTGTGTTTTGCTGGGGTCAGGTTATATCTATCATATTAACTACTCTCACTGGAATTCGAGGCACCCACACTCTGCAAGAGCCTGGAAGCGTTTATCGCTTTACCACAACTATACAGTAATAATAATAAGCATTTTCTTAACTCGCTTGCTAATTTCTCTCAGATCACTTTGTCTCAGACCGACTGTGTGTGTGTGTGTGTGTGTGTGTGTGTGTGTGTGTGTGTGTGTGTGTGTGTGTGTGTGTGTGTGAGCACCTGGACGGAACGGAGGATGGAGGAAAATCCTTCTTCTTCACTCTTTTCACTTCATCTTCAATAGTAACAGTAGCTCGGACCTTAATCATTTTCATCAGTTAATCTCAGTTCAGTTCTCTGGGAGGTTTTATGCTATCTGTCTCATGTTTTGTATCGTGTTCTGTTTTCTCTGTCCCTACTTCTCACGTTGACCTTCGGCAAGCTGTGTTCTCTTTTTTTTTTTTCTACCGTGTCCTCTTGCATACAGACCTTCGGCAGGTCATGTGTTCTCTAACTTTATTGGGTTTCCTTATTGTAAATATACATAACATACTTTTCATGTGCCCATAACACGTGTGTGCCTTCAGGACCATTGTATAAAAATAGTTGTACGCTGTGTACACAAAACCTGAGTCACAGCTTATTGCTTACTGTGCTCGCTTCCCACGGGATATTAATATTAATATATTCATCGAAGCTGCCAGCGCTAATTCCTTGCTGTGTCTAGCTAAGAGTTCCTCAGGATTTTGCCTATACTTTGCCCTTCCGAGGGATTAGGAGGACAGGATGAGGATGAAGAGTTTTAAGAAGAAATGTTCGGAAGAGGGGAGTACCTTTTTTTTTACTAAAATAAATTGGATGCATCAGAAGCCTGCTGCGGCCCTATTCTAAGCTAGTCACAGAGTGGGAACAAAAGCTAGTAGCAGCAGTTTTGATTAAAAGTGTTAATTTACGTATTTTAGCTGAAAAGGAGTTATGTCAGAAAATGACTGTCGCAGCCCTAAATCGTTTCAATATTCAATAAAATAACATTTTAGCTCATTTTTCTTACTTTTTTTTTAAAATGTTTCACATGTTTTTAAGAAATCATATGAAATATTCAATATTCCATCACTCAGGTTGGTGTCCATGCAAGGTGCTAAAATCTGCAGCCTTCAAGCCGGGGCCCGAACTACGTGAGGTTAGAATGGCAAGGTAAAGAATGATGATTTTTTAAGCAGACGGGTAGGGGAGCGGGGAAGAGGGGAAGGTGGGAAACAGAATAGAAGAAAGGGGTCGTGACAAGGAGGAAGGAGATTATGGTTAGACAGACATGGGGCAGAGATGGCAGGACACTGGACACTGGAAGGGAGAAATGACAGAGGAGACAGAACACGTAACGTTACGTTAGAAATGCTCAGTGGCTGCAACACACCATCATGGTAGCTTGAACCTCCAACACACCATTATGGCGGGTTGAACCTCCAACACACCATTATGGAGGGTTGAACCTCCAACACACTATTATGGTGGGTTGAACCTCCAACACGTCATTATGGTGGGTTGAACCTCCAACACACCATTATGGTGGGTTGAACCTCCAACACACCATCATGGTGGGTTGAACCTCCAACACAAACCCTTATGGTGGGTAGAACCTCCAACACACCATTATGGGGGGTTTGAACCTCCAACACACCATCATGGTGTGTTGAACCTTCAACACACCACAATGGTGCGTTGAACCTCCAACAACATCATGGTGGGTTGAACCTTCAACACATCACCATGGTGGGTTGAACTTCCAACCCACCATCATGGTGGATGAATCTCCAACCCACTATCAATGTGGGTTGAACCTCTAACACACCATTATGGTGGGTTGAACCTCGAACTCACCATCATGGTGGGTTGAACGTCCAACACAACATCATGGTGGATTGAACCTCCAACACACCACGATGGTGAGTTGAACCTCCAACACACCATCATGGAGGGTGAACCTCCAACCCACCATCATGGTGGGTTAAACCTCCTACACAACATTATGGTGCGTTGAACCTCGAACTCACCATCATGGTGAGTTGAACCTCCAACCCACCATCATGGTGGGCTGAACCTCCAACCCACCATCATGGTGGGTTGAACCTCCAACCCACCATCATGGTGGGTTGAACCTCCAACCCACCATCATGGTGGGTTGAACCTCCAACCCACCATCATGGTGGGCTGAACCTCCAATCCACCATCATGGTGGGTTGAACCTCCAAGATAACATATATAGTTCAATGATAAATAATTCAACCCCGCCTTTTTCACAGGCCAAAATAAATTATAAATTCACCAACAGTATTTTTTTTCTTCCTGATAAATATGCGTTAGTATGGATCTTCCAATAATCCTAGTGTTTCGTCTTGACTTTTTTTTCCAGCAAGTTGTCGTCCCTCATGAACGACTTAAAAAAAAAAGATACTGAAACAAGTATTTTATGATCTTATTTTCATGGGGTTATTAAACTTGACTCATAATAGAACGAATGGGGGAATGGGGGGTTAACATGTTTTGATCCAAGTAAATAGTGGTTAGCTCCATTTCTTGGATGAAGAGCGCTTCACCGGAATTAAGACCCTTCCACACATCATCACTGAAGCGGGTTAAGAACAGACAAGAAATCCTGAGTGGGGAGGCCAGTGTCTCAGCAATCAATTAAACGGAAGAATTTCCTGTTTTCCAGTGAGGTAACTCAGTCAGTTTTCTTGGTCAACCCGACAAATGTCTCTCAGTGTGTAACTCTAACCAAACGTCTCACATTCTTGACGTTAAAGAAGGTTGAATTACGAACATCACCTACTTTTAATCATTCCTGTCGTGAGAAATCAAGGCAAATATGTTTGAAGCTGTATTTCCAAGTTTCTAAACTTACCATATGTTGCAACCCCTGAATGGGTTGCAATGTATGTATATATATATTACATGTATATTACTTTTACATATAATTTTATATTGCTTATATTTGCGATAATAGCTAAATTGTAATTATATTGCTTTATATTATTATTTGACTGTCTAACTACTGTAATTATCGCTCTTTGCTCGTTATTCTGCCGGATTCTGTTGCTGAGCTGCAGCTGTCCACGGAGCTATCACGTGATCAAGGGGGGGTGTCCTCACCTCGCCTGAAGTATTCAGTCTGGTCTAGACTCTCTTGGTGGTTGGACGTATTCCAGACAAAGTGCCTAAATCTCTCTTATAGGCCCTTGTTGGAAGATCGTCTCTTGTCTTATTATTGTTAGTTCTGGAGACTGTTCACAGAACATTGTATAGACTTAGTGATTTTCGACGTTGTATTGAGGTTGTGTGTCGAATAGACGCTCTGAGTAACTCGGGTCCTAAGCTGTAGCTTCTGACCTAATTTGTACTGGTATCTGTGTATTGTCACAGTCGGGGGAATTTCTATGCGAACTTAGATTTAGTAGTATGGGAGTTTTGTGACTTCGTGAGGGTCTGATGATGGTCCCTACTAGCTGTCGTTATATTTTTCTCCTTGTTCCTGAAATTTTGTGTCGCAGCCGCTTGTTATATTGGGTATTGGGTTAGCATTCTTTTTATTGTTCAAGCAGGCTGTTCTGGTTGCCAGTCGGTCAAGAAGTTAGTTTATTTGTGGACTTTGTCAGTCACTTGTTTAAGTCTAGTCGAGTCGTGAGACATAGCAAACTACTTAGAGCACTTACACACATACACACAAACTTATTTGTACATATTTGTAATATCTTATTAAATGTTAATGTACCAGACGGTACTTAAGACTTATAAATGTGATATGTGCTTTCAGCACAATACTACTGTACACGAGATAAGTGATTAATATTATTTTGATTATTGTGATCAATTTAATTTAATTTGATATATGCCTAGACAAATTAATAAATTTATTAAATTTTAATTTCTCTAGTTCGTAACCTACCAGTTGTAATCCTGAAGCACTATTCAATCATACTGAATTCTAATGGATAATTGGACAAGGATACTGGCTAATTGTTACGAAAACCCAGTAACAGGCTGGATGCTAGAAGGGCAGTTCTTTCTAATATTCACTGGAGATCTCTAAGCTTTTAGAATCGCGTTTTTTGTAACACCATACACATGTGTTAATGACTCTTGGAATGATAGAAGACTGAAGTCTTTTGACTCCCCACACACATGTGTTAATGACTCTTGGAATGATAGAAGACTGAAGTCTTTCGATTCTCCACACACATGTATTAATGAATCTTGGAATGATAGAAGACTGAAGTCTTTTGACTCTCCACACACACGTGTTAATGACTCTTGGAATGATAGAAAACTGAAGCGTCTTCTATGCCTGTCAGCATACGTGTTCATGAGGCAGAGAGAAAAATATCAGCAATCCTGCCAGTGTAAAAAATTTAATAGGTATCTATATCACAAAAACCCACTACCTTGCGGACGTGAGCAAAATACTTAAACCTGCCAAATGCTTGCACCAGCCAAATGCTTGTACCCGTGAATTAAGTATAACACGTTCCGGCAGGGACCTTTTATTTTTTTTTCTTTGATTGAACAAACTATGGTATGAGAAGAGTGAGCGGCCTCCATTATCTATATAAAAACTACGTGTTGGGAGCAACAGCCATCACTGTTTCACTGTCATAGCCCACCACACAGCATGGGTTGCATACATGAGGTAATGAATATGTCATCCTGAACTGGGAGAGTTCAGTTGGTCGAGGAGAATATTGTCACGTATTCCATCACAAGTTCACTAACAACAGATGTTTAAATATAATAGAACTAGAACTATTCAGCTTGGAAGAATAAATATGAGAATCAAGAGAGAGGCTAGACGGAAGGAAGAGGTAGGAAAGGAGGGTAGAGAGAAAGATGGAGGGAAGGTGGTTGGTGAGGACGGTGGAAGAAGGGTGGATGGAGAGTAGGTGGAAAGAGGGAAAGTGGAGGAACAGAAGGTAGATGGAGGGAGGGTGGTGGATGGATGGATAATGGTTGTAGGGAGAGTGGATAGATGGATGGAGGGGTCGTGCTAACTTTATACTTGTTGAGCCACACCCTATCCTAGCACATATTACACCACGACACATGACACCACCACACATGACACCACACATTATACCACCACACATGATACTACCACATATGACACCACACATGACACCACCACACATGACACCACCACACATGGCACCACCACACATGACACCACCACACATGACACCACACATTACACCACCACACATGATACTACCACATATGACACCACCACACATGATACCACCACACATGATACCACCACACATCATGCCACCACACATGATACCACCACACATGATACCACCACACATTATACCACCACACATGATACCTCCTACACATGATATCACCACACATGATACAACCACACATGATACCACCACACGTGACACCACACATGATACCACCACACATGATACCACCACACATGATACCACCACACATGATGCCACCACACATGACACATGATACCAAAGCACATAATACAAATACATATGGCACCACCACACATGATACAAATACTCATGATACCACCACATATGACACCACCACACATGATACCATCACACATGATACCACCATCCGTGACACCATCACACATGATACCACGACACATGATACCACCGCACATGATACCACCACACATGATACCAACACACATGATACCACCACACGTGACACCACCACACATCATGCCACCACACATCATGTCACCACACATGATACCACCACACATGATACAACCACACATGGCACCACCACACATGATACAAATACTCATGATACCACCACAAATGAAACCACCACATATAATACCATCACACATGATACCACCACACATGACACAACCACACATGATACCACCACACATGACAGGACCACACATGATACCACCACATATGACACCACACATGGCACCGCCACACAAAATACAATCACACATGATACAACCACACATGACACCACCACACATGATATTATCACACATGATACCACCACACATGACACCACACATGATACCACCACACATGATACACCCACACATGATACCACCACTCATGATACCACCACACATGATACTACCACACATGATACCACCACACGTGACACCACACATGATACCACCACACGTGATACCACCACACATGACACATGATACCACCACACATGATACAACCACACATGGCACCACCACACATGATATAAATACTCATGATACCACCACATATGACACCACCACACGGCACGACCACACATGATACAAGCACACATTATACCACCACATATGACACCACACATGAAACCATCACACATGATACCATCACACATGACACCACCACACATGATACTACCACACATACCACCACACCTGATACCAACGCACATGATACCACCACATATGATACCACCACATATGATACCACCACACATGATACCACCACACGTGACACTACCACACATGATACCACCACCCATGATGCCTCCACACATGACACATGATACCACCACATATGACACCACCACACATGATACCACCACATATGACACCACCACACATGATACCATCACATGATACCACCACACATGACACCACACATGATACCACCACACATGCCACCACATATACCACCACACATGATACCACCACATATGACATCACCACACATGATACCACCACATATGACACCACCACAAATGATACCATCACACATGATACCACCACACGTGACACCATCACAGATAATACCACGACACATGATACCACCACACATGATACAACCACACATGGAATCACCATACATGATACCACCACACGTGACACCACCACACATGATACCACCACACATGACACCACCACACATGATACAACTACACATGACACCACCACATATGATACAAATACTCATTATACCACGACATATGACACCACCACACATGATACCATCACACATGATACCAAAACACATGACACCACCACAAATGATACCACCACACATGATGCCACCACATATACCACCATACATGATACCACCACACATGATACCACCACACATGATACCACCACACATGACACCACCGTACATGATACCACCACACATGATACCACCACACATGATACCACCATACATGATACTACCACACATGATACCACCACACATGATACCACCACACATGATACCACCACACATGATACCACCACACGTGACACCACCACACATGATACCACCACACATGATACCACCACACATGACACATGATACCACCGCACATGATACAACCACACATGGCACCACCACACATGATACAAATACTCATACCACCACATATGACGCCACCACACATGATACCATCACACATGATACCACCACACATGATACAACCACACATGGCACCACCACACGTGATACAAATACTCATGATACCACCACATATGACACCACCACACATACCATCACACATCCTAGGACAAAATGGAACTAACATGATACCACCACACGTGACACCATCACACACGATACCACGACACATGATACCACCCACATGATACCACCACACATGATACCATGTTGCAACCCCTGAATGGGTTACAATGATTATTATGTATAT
This sequence comes from Cherax quadricarinatus, assembly GCF_026875155.1. Taxonomy (NCBI): domain Eukaryota; kingdom Metazoa; phylum Arthropoda; class Malacostraca; order Decapoda; family Parastacidae; genus Cherax; species Cherax quadricarinatus. The sequence continues at coordinate 38,276,225 of NC_069401.1, read as the reverse complement.
ATATAATTATTATCTTTTCATATAATTTTATATTGCTTATATTTGCGATAATAGCTAAATCGTGAATATATTGCTTTATAATATTATTTGACTTAATTACCTGTTGTTAGGTAGGATGTAACATATTATGTGCTCAGTTCAAGTCTTGATTGTCTAACTACTGTAATTATCGCTTGTGGCTCGTTAGACTGCCGGCTTCTGTTTCTGAGCTGCAGCTGTCCACGGAGCTATCACGTGAACGAGGGGGGGGGTGTCCTCACCTCGCCTGAAGTATTCAGTCTGGTCTAGACTCTCTTGGTGGTTGGACACATTGTCTGTCTCATTATTCTTGTTAGTTCTGTAGAACTTTGTTCACAGAACATTGTATAGGCTTAGTGATTTTCGACGTTCTACTGAGGTTGTGTGTTGCATAGACACTCTTAACAACTCGGGTCCTGAGCCGTAGCTTCTGACCTAATTTGTACAGGTATCTGTGTATTATCACAGTCGGGGATTTTCTTATGCTGAACTTAGATTCAGTAGTATGGGAGTTTGTGACTTTTGTGGAGGATCTGCTGAGGGTCCCTACTTAGAGTCGTTATATTATCTCCTTGTCCTGATTGTGTCGCAGTTGCTTGTTGTATTGCTATTGGGCTTAGCATTCTTTTTTGTTCAAGCAGACTGTTCTCGTTGCCAGTCGGTCAAGAAGTTAGTTTATTCGAGGACTTTGTCAGTCACTTGTTTAAGTCTAGTCGAGTCGTGAGACATAGCGAACTACTTAGAGCACTTATACACACATACACACTTACATGTACATATTTGTAATATCTTAATAAATGTTAATGTAACAGGCGGTACTTAAGAATTATAAATGTGATATGTGCTTTCAGCACAATAATATTGTACTCGAGAGAAGTGATATTATTTTGATTACTGTGATTAATTTAATTTAATTTAATTTGATAATATACCTTTAGACTTGTTACACCCTTTTGTTCATTTTGTTCATTTTCTTCTTATTATCACAATGGTATACTATTACATGTTATTTTTGCTATTTCACTTAATATTATATTCAGGAGTAATTCCATTAGTAGCTAAAATGGATTTACTCGACTTTATAATATTATCTGGTCGTATTACTTAGCTTTGTATTTAGGTAGGTCATTTAATTAGTGTCAACTGCTGGTGACCTGGCCAAGCACCAGTAGGTGTTTTGAGCTGCTCGACCCCTGCTCCGACCGAGACAAAGTGGTCTGGTAAAGCCTCACAGAGTTCAGTTCATACCTTCCTCACCTCTCGTGAGGGAAGCTCCCTGATTCCTGATTTAAACTTCTGGTCCCACATGAGGTTCCCTAGTGACCCTCCAGTACCTCGGACGGTATCAGACAGAAACGTCTCGGACGAAGTGTGTGTTGCTGTTTTGGAGACGCTGGTGATTGTCCCTAGCTCTGCTAGGAGTGAATTTAAGCAGTATTGGTTCAAAGAGGACGTGAAAAAGTCATGGGAGACAGACTCGCCTCAAAATTCCTTTAAGTGTAAAATATTCCTAACCTCACTTAGTATATTATTAAAGCTGAATAAGAGTGAATTATTATTGAAGTGTTACGTCTTCTGTCTCATTTGGATTGAGTAAAGTAAAGTGTTAATATGTGAAGAGAAGGTGTTATGATACTAGAGCCGTTCAGTACTATAATCATGATAATACTGTGTATTATCTTTTAAGTGAGCTTAAGTGTAAATTTCATGAGTACACTGTTTTATGGTGCGACCTTTTTAAAGTTAATATAAAACCCTTCTATGGTTTATTAAGAAACTTAATAAAAAACCGGAAAGAAACAAACATTGTGATTGTTTACTACTGAACCCTTGAATGATTTCATCTAGAGCAGGATATTCAATCATGTTTATTTGTTGCAAGAAAGGGCTAAACAGGCTTAAGTAGTGGCCCTGTACGCAACAAGACTTAATAAATTTATTAAATTTTAATTTCTCTAGTTAGTAGCCTACCAATTGTAATCCTGAAGCACTATTGAATCATACTGAATTCTGATGGATAATTGGACAAGGATACTGAGTACACTGACTACTTGCTACGAAAACCCAGTAACAGGCTGGATGCTAGAAGGGCAGTCTTTTCTAGTATTCACTGGAGATCTCTAAGATTTTAGAATCGCGTTTTTTGTAACATACCACCACGCATGTTACCACCACACATGATACAACCAAACATGCCACCACCACATATGACACCACACATGATACCACCACAAATGATACCACACATGACACATAATACCACTGCACATGATACAACCACACACGTCACGACCACACATGACACCACCACACATGACACCACCACACATGATACCACCACATATGACACCACACGGCACGACCACACATGATACAAGCACACATACCATCACACATACCACACATGACACCACCACACATGATACCACCACACTGACCACCACACGTGATGCCACCGCACATGATCCACTAACACATAATACTACACAACACGATACCACCACACATGACACAACCACACATGACAACCACCACACATGATACCACCACATATGCCACCACATATACACCACACATACCACCACATATGACATCACCGCACATGATACCACCACACATGATACCACACGTGACACCACCACACATGATACAACCACACATGGCTCCACCATATATGATACAAATACTCATTATACCACGACATATGACACCACACATACCACCACACATACCACCACACATGATACCACCACACATACAACCACACATGGCACCACCACACATGATACAAATACTCATGATACCACCACATATTGCACCACCACACATGATACCACCACACATGACACCACCACACATACCACCACACATGGCACCACCACACATGATACAACCACACATGATACAACCACACATGATACCACCATATGATACCACCACACATGATACCATCACACGTGACACCACCACACATACCACCACACATGCCACCACATGTGATACCACCACACATGATACCACCACATGTGATACCACACATACCACCACATGTGACACCACCACATGATACCACCACATATGACACCACACGTGATACCACCACATATGACACCACATGATGCCATCACACATGATGCCATCACACATGATGCCATCACACATGCCACCACACATGATACCACCGCACATGATACCACCGAACATGATACCAACACACATGATGCCACTGCACATGATACCAGCACACATGATACCACCGCACATGATACCACCGCACATGATACCAGCACACATGATACCAGCACACATGATACCACCGCACATGATACCAGCACACATGATACCACCGCACATGATACCACCGCAACATGATACCACCGCACATGTATACCACACAACATGTAACCACACACATGATACCACCGCACATGATACCAGCACATATGATACCACCGCACATGATACCACCGCACATGATACCACCGCACATGATACCACCGCACATGATACCAGCACACATGATACCAGCACACATGATACCACCGCACATGATACCAGCACACATGATACCACCGCACATGATACCACCACACATGATACCACCACACATAACACAACACTGCCACACCATCTACTTGAGCGACGGTAAACAACGCTCTCTATATAATTTTAAACCTGTTATGTTTCCTTCATTTCTTTTAGCACATCGGTCGTCTCCCACCTTGTTAGGGTGACCCAAAAGTGGAGTCATCAACATCTTTCTTGTCAGAGGTGAGTGGACGTCGCAATTTAGATGAGTCTCTGACCTGCACTATCTCTACCTACAAAACTCCTGGACCCTGAGTCTGGCTAACCAGTTTACTTAAATTCCTTCGTGGAAGGTACCTCGGTCACACTCCAACAGCACCTCGTCATAATAAGCACTTGTCCGCACTTTGATCTAACACGCTCACGCACGCCTGCTAAATGCTCAAGCCTCCTTCACCCTCTCCGTCCAACCCTTCCTGGGACGTCCACTATCTATCCTTTCCTCCACCCGGATTTATACATACATTGATCTCCAACATGTCATCCTTACTGTCTCTAGCCTCTTCATTGCAGTTTTACGACCATGCCTCAAACCCACAGTTTTCTTGTGCATTCCCCGTTTTCCCTCCACTGATAAACTTCTTTCTTTCCACAGAGGCTTCGACACACCACCTACATTTTTACCCTTCCAGTCAGATATCCAATATCCAATGGCTGGATCAATGAGGTCACTGTGTTAGGTGTAATGCAAAATGGAGTATTGCAGGAGACCTTCCGGTTTTTCCGTCGACCTATTTATGTACGATGAGTTGGTTTAGAAAAACACGTAAGCAAACACTAGGATAATTAATTAGAAAACGTTTCGGACCTGGGACCTTGATCACTTCTAACATACAGAGGTTGAAAAATATTATATATAGGCAGAGAGTGAGGTGTGAGTGACGCATGGTAACCCGAAGAATACCATGTTGGGATGAGGACGTGTAGACGATGAGATCATATGACTCCTGTGTTCTGGGTAGGTGGTGCTTAGCCTACTTGAGTATCATGTATTCTAATGTTTTTGAAATTTTATGGTTTCCAGTGTTACATTCTATTGTGTCAGTAACGGCGAACAGCGAGGCTCCAGACCTCAGACGCCGACGGTATCTAGAAGCTTCGCTAATCGCCGTCACCGACACAAGCATTGGGATAATCCACACGTGCCCAGTACCTTCGACCTCTTCCTTAGGTCAGACAAAAAAAAAAATACCCGAAAAAGACTCTGAAAGTCTGGAACATTCATTGGCCACGAGAGCGATTTGGTTCCATGCAAATTACTTCCATTTCTGCATGCAGTCTGTGGCTGTGGCATAACGTCATGCTTATTTAACAATGACAAACCATTTACTCTGATGAAGTTAGACAGCAATACAGAAACATTCTGCAGAGTAGCATCCACAGATAAGGTCACCTCAGCTGGTGACGAGGCGCTTGTCTGGCTGTAACTAAGAATATAATGCCGGGAAGCTGCGGATGAGACACACGCTAACTCTTACACTTTTAATAAGAAAACGTTCAGCAATTAGGACCTTGATCTCTCTCTCTCTCGGGCTTCTACGACAGAAAAGTTTCACCAATAAAAATATTCTAAGCGTTTGCTATATAATAAATATATATATATATTTCTATATTATATAAATATAATATATTCATATAATAATATTAATTATAATAAATAATATATAATTATATATATATATATTTATAATAATATATATAAATATAATATATATAATATATATATATATATATATATATATATATATATATTATATATATATAATATATATATATATATATATATATATATATATATATATTATATATATATATATATATATATATATATATATCCTCAGACGCTTCTCAGCCTTTATAGTCGAACTCCAGGTGAAGGACTGGAGGCGCTGCGATGCGTTCGATTTCACGAGAAAATTTTTTGCAAGCGTTTCTTTTGAGCAGGTTCCCACAGTGCCACCAACAACTGCAGCAACGCGATGTCACAGAGCCCGTGTTTATTTCCAAGTTCAGCAGCGGGTGGACATGCTCTTTGAAGTCAGAAGATAGTGGATGGATGTTGACTTGAACCACGGACAGCAAAATTTACCACCGGCTTCAGAAACAGGTGATCAGAAGCAATTGCAACATGAACTGCAATGCGAGACTACGAAACTATATACGTGCAAAACACATGCGTTGGAATGATCAATAGCAGGTATCGAGAGCCCAGGAGCTAGAGTTACAAACTCGTTCTTGTATGAACATCCTGGATGAACTGTGAAATTTCATCAACCCAGTAAAAAAAAATTCTTTTCGGACAACTTTATTTAAGTTATCTGTTGTTCATTATTGAAATTAACGTATGTTCAAAATATAAGGCACCGTGAGCTTTATGCTCATTATCAAGTCATTAATTTTATCAAAAGTTTGCCGCATGACTAGTAACAGACATAAAATTTCTCCCCCACATTCTTTAATGGCAATTTTTTTTGAATGATATTTTAAAAATATGTAAAATAATTCAATTCTGATTGCATCAGTACATTTGTGTATGCATTTTCGCAGGAATTAGCTTTCAACTTTATTCAAAAAATCAGTTAAAACAACAAACTGTATAAATACAAGGCATTGTACCAGCACTTAACGTTAGATTTTCTTTTGTTTCACCCTCTAGTTTTTTCTCAGTCATGAATATACTCTCATCAATATACTATATTACTTAAATATTCTTCAACGTAACAAATTAAGATTAATTATATATTGTTTTTAGTACTAGGTATATTTTTTTTCTGCTAGATTAACTGGGCTGTAAACAGAAACAATGCATACTCTCTGCTAGACGTTAAGGATTTTCCCGCCCTCCATACATACGCTGATCCCCGGTAAAACTGTATCCTTGTCTGCTTTTATCATCTTAGTCTTGACACGGCTGAAGAATAAGTAAACACAATACCGTGACTAGAACAGTGCACAAATAGCCCGCACATAGGAGAGAGGAGCTTACGACGACGTTTCGGTCGGACTTGTGACTGTAAATGGTCCAAGTCGGACCGAAACGTCGTCGTAAGCTCCTATCTCCTACATGCGGGCTATCTGTGTATTGACCTGGGTGCTTTACCTCTCTTTTATTCCACTCTCTGCCTCATACACTTCCCCGATACTAACTTCTGGCTCTTCCAGATCTTATTCCTCTCTGCCCATTGCAAGATATCACTGCCTCTCTTTCATCCTCATCATTTAACATTTCCACAAATTATTCCTTCCGTTATTTAAATTCCTCCACCTCCCTATCAGCCATCTACCTCCCTTCCTTCAAGTTCATTTACTATGTGTCCTTTGCGTCTAATTTAGGTGTGGCCAGTGTAAGCCACAGAGATATTCTATGATATGAAGGTGGGCTTTGCTGGAGGGGAATGAGGAGGAGGGAGGTCACAGGGGGTAAAGATTTTGAGTGATTAAAATCTTGATCATTCAGCAGGCTTCTGTGAGCGTGTTAGAGTGAAGCGAATGGAGAAGAGTTGTTTTTGATGATTGGCATGCTTTTGGATTGCAAGCAAGGTAGCACTTAAGGGGAAGGCACAGGAGGGGAAGGGGAAGAGAGAGGAAGGAAAGGGAGGGAGAGGGGAAGAGAGGGGAGGGAAATGGAGAGGAGGGCCATCAAATGCTTCAATAATCAGATAATTAACTCGTCATGCAAATTAATTGGGTGTTTGTGGTCTGTTTGTTGCTCTGAATTATGCCTCGCAGGATATCCTGGAAGACAACGCAGACTCTCCCTTAAATGAGGGCCTTGATGTTAATGAAGGGCTTTCGATCCAAGTTAAATTAGTTGCTCTAGCCTTCCTTT
>NC_069401.1:38228790-38263790 GCF_026875155.1 Cherax quadricarinatus | reverse complement strand
TCCTGACACCTGCTGGCCCTGTTCACCTAGCAGCAAGTCTCCTGACACCTGCTGGCCCTGTTCACCTAGCAGCAAGTCTCCTGACACCTGCTGGCCCTGTTCACCTAGCAGCAAGTCTCCTGGCACCTGCTGGCCCTGTTCACCTAGCAGCAAGTCTCCTGGCACCTGCTGGCCCTGTTCACCTAGCAGCAAGTCTCCTGACACCTGCTGGCCCTGTTCACCTAGCAGCAAGTCTCCTGACACCTGCTGGCCCTGTTCACCTAGCAGCAAGTCTCCTGACACCTGCTGGCCCTGTTCACCTAGCAGCAAGTCTCCTGGCACCTGCTGGCCCTGTTCACTAGCAGCAAGTCTCCTGGCACCTGCTGGCCCTGTTCACCTAGCAGCAAGTCTCCTGACACCTGCTGGCCCTGTTCACCTAGCAGCAAGTCTCCTGACACCTGCTGGCCCTGTTCACCTAGCAGCAAGTCTCCTGACACCTGCTGGCCCTGTTCACCTAGCAGCAAGTCTCCTGGCACCTGCTGGCCCTGTTCACCTAGCAGCAAGTCTCCTGGCACCTGCTGGCCCTTTTCACCTAGCAGCAAGTCTCCTGACACCTGCTGGCCCTGTTCACCTAGCAGTAAGTCTCCTGACACCTGCTGGCCCTGTTCACCTAGCAGAAAGTCTCCTGACACCTGCTGGCCCTGTTCACCTAGCAGCAAGTCTCCTGAACACCTGCTGGCCCTGTTCACCTAGCAGCAAGTCTCCTGACACCTGCTGGCCCTGTTTCACCTAGCAGAAAGTCTCCTGACACCTGCTGGCCCTGTTCACCTAGCAGCAAGTCTCCTGACACTGCTGGCCCTGTTCACCTAGCAGCAAGTCTCCTGACACCTGCTGGCCCTGTTCACCTAGCAGCAAGTCTCCTGGCACCTGCTGGCCCTGTTCACCTAGCAGCAAGTCTCCTGGCACCTGCTGGCCCTGTTCACCTAGCAGCAAGTCTCCTGACACCTGCTGGCCCTGTTCACCTAGCAGTAGTCTCCTGACACCTGCTGGCCCTGTTCACCTAGCAGCAAGTCTCCTGACACCTGCTGGCCCTGTTCACCTAGCAGCAAGTCTCCTGACACCTGCTGGCCCTGTTCACCTAGCAGCAAGTCTCCTGACACCTGCTGGCCCTGTTCACCTAGCAGCAAGTCTCCTGACACCTGCTGGCCTGTTCACCTAGCAGCAAGTCTCCTGACACCTGCTGGCCCTGTTCACCTACCAGCAAGTCTCCTGACACCTGCTGGCCCTGTTCACCTAGCAGCAAGTCTCCTGGCACCTGCTGGCCCTGTTCACCTAGCAGCAAGTCTCCTGGCACCTGCTGGCCCTGTTCACCTAGCAGCAAGTCTCCTGACACCTGCTGGCCCTGTTCACCTAGCAGCAAGTCTCCTGACACCTGCTGGCCCTGTTCACCTAGCAGCAAGTCTCCTGGCACCTGCTGGCCCTGTTCACCTAGCAGCAAGTCTCCTGGCACCTGCTGGCCCTGTTCACCTAGCAGCAAGTCTCCTGACACCTGCTGGCCCTGTTCACCTAGCAGCAAGTCTCCTGACACCTGCTGGCCCTGTTCACCTAGCAGCAAGTCTCCTGGCACCTGCTGGCCCTGTTCACCTAGCAGCAAGTCTCCTGGCACCTGCTGGCTCTGTTCACCTAGCAGCAAGTCTCGTGGCACCTGCTGGCCCTGTTCACCTAGCAGCAAGTCTCCTGGCACCTGCTGGCCCTGTTCACCTAGCAGTAAGTCTCCTGGCACCTGCTGGCCCTGTTCACCTAGCAGCAAGTCTCCTGGCACCTGCTGGCCCTGTTCACCTAGCAGCAAGTCTCGTGGCACCTGCTGGCCCTGTTCACCTAGCAGCAAGTCTCCTGGCACCTGCTGGCCCTGTTCACCTAGCAGTAAGTCTCCTGGCACCTGCTGGCTCTGTTCACCTAGCAGCAAGTCTCCTGACACCTGCTGGCCCTGTTCACCTAGCAGCAAGTCTCCTGACACCTGCTGGCCCTGTTCACCTAGCAGAAAGTCTCCTGACACCTGCTGGCCCTGTTCACCTAGCAGCAAGTCTCGTGGCACCTGCTGGCCCTGTTCACCTAGCAGCAAGTCTTCTGGCACCTGCTGGCCCTGTTCACCTAGCAGTAAGTCTCCTGGCACCTGCTGGCCCTGTTCACCTAGCAGTAAGTCTCTTGGCACCTGCTGGTTCTGTTCACCTAGCAGCAAGTCTCCTGGCACCTGCTGGCCCTGTTCACCTAGCAGCAAGTCTCCTGGCACCTGCTGGTCCTGTTCACCTAGCAGTAAGTCTCCTGGCACCTGCTGGCCCTGTTCACCTAGCAGCAAGTCTCCTGGCACCTGCTGGCCCTGTTCACCTAGCAGCAAGTCTCCTGGCACCTGCTGGCCCTGTTCATCTAGCAGCAAGTCTCCTGGCACCTGCTGGTCCTGTTCACCTAGCAGTAAGTCTCCTGGCACCTGCTGGCCCTGTTCACCTAGCAGCAAGTTTCCTGGCACCTGCTGGCCCTGTTCACCTAGCAGTAAGTCTCCTGGCACCTGCTGGCCCTGTTCACCTAGCAGCAAGTCTCCTGGCACCTGCTGGCCCTGTTCACCTAGCAGTAAGTCTCCTGGCACCTGCTGGCCCTGTTCATCTAGCAGTAAGTCTCCTGGCACCTGCTGGCCCTGTTCACCTAGCAGCAAGTCTCCTGGCACCTGCTGGCCCTGTTCACCTAGCAGTAAGTCTCCTGGCACCTGCTGGCCCTGTTCACCTAGCAGCAAGTCTCCTGGCACCTGCTGGCCCTGTTCACCTAGCAGCAAGTCTCCTGGCACCTGCTGGCCCTGTTCACCTAGCAGCAAGTCTCCTGGCACCTGCTGGCCCTGTTCACCTAGCAGCAAGTCTCCTGGCACCTGCTGGCCCTGTTCACCTAGCAGCAAGTCTCCTGGCACCTGCTGGCCCTGTTCACCTAGCAGCAAGTCTCCTGGCACCTGCTGGCTCTGTTCACCTAGCAGCAAGTCTCCTGGCACCTGCTGGCCCTGTTCACCTAGCAGCAAGTCTCCTGGCACCTGCTGGCCCTGTTCACCTAGCAGTAAGTCTCCTGGCACCTGCTGGCCCTGTTCACCTAGCAGCAAGTCTCCTGGCACCTGCTGGCCCTGTTCACCTAGCAGCAAGTCTCGTGGCACCTGCTGGCCCTGTTCACCTAGCAACAAGTCTCGTGGCATCTGCTGGCCCTGTTCACCTAGCAGCAAGTCTCCTGGCACCTGCTGGCCCTGTTCACCTAGCAGCTAGTCTCCTGGCACCTGCTGGCTCTGTTCACACTAGCAGCAGTCTCCTGGCACCTGCTGGCCCTGTTCACCTAGCAGTAGTCTCTGGCACCTGCTGGCTCTGTTCACCTAGCAGCAAGTCTCCTGACACCTGCTGGCCCTGTTCACCTAGCAGCAAGTCTCCTGACACCTGCTGGCCCTGTTCACCTAGCAGAAAGTCTCCTGACACCTGCTGGCCCTGTTCACCTAGCAGCAAGTCTCGTGGCACCTGCTGGCCCTGTTCACCTAGCAGCAAGTCTCCTGGCACCTGCTGGCCCTGTTCACCTAGCAGTAAGTCTCCTGGCACCTGCTGGCCCTGTTCACCTAGCAGTAAGTCTCTTGGCACCTGCTGGTTCTGTTCACCTAGCAGCAAGTCTCCTGGCACCTGCTGGCCCTGTTCACCTAGCAGCAAGTCTCCTGGCACCTGCTGGTCCTGTTCTCCTAGCAGTAAGTCTCCTGGCACCTGCTGGCCCTGTTCACACTAGCAGCAAGTCTCCTGGCACTGCTGGCCCTGTTCACCTAGCAGCAAGTCTCCTGGCACCTGCTGGCCCTGTTCATCTAGCAGCAAGTCTCCTGGCACTGCTGGTCCTGTTCACCTAGCAGTAAGTCTCCTGGCACCTGCTGGCACCTGTTCACCTAGCAGCAAGTTTCCTGGCACCTGCTGGCCCTGTTCACTAGCAGTAAGTCTCCTGGCACCTGCTGGCCCTGTTCACCTTAGCAGCAAGTCTCCTGGCACCTGCTGGCCCTGTTCACCTAGCAGTAAGTCTCCTGGCACTGCTGGCCCTGTTCATCTAGCAGTAAGTCTCCTGGCACCTGCTGGCCCTGTTACCTAGCAGCAAGTCTCCTGGCACCTGCTGGCCTGTTCACCTAGCAGTAAGTCTCCTGGCACCTGCTGGCCCTGTTCACCTAGCAGCAAGTCTCCTGGCACCTGCTGGCCCTGTTCACCTAGCAGCAAGTCTCCTTGGCACCTGCTGGCCCTGTTCACCTAGCAGCAAGTTCCTGGCACCTGCTGGCCCTGTTCACCTAGCAGCATGTCTCCTGGCACCTGCTGGCCCTGTTCACCTAGCAGCAAGTCTCCTGGCACCTGCTGGCCCTGTTCACCTAGCAGCAAGTCTCCTGGCACCTGCTGGCTCTGTTCACCTAGCAGCAAGTCTCCTGGCACCTGCTGGCCCTGTTCACCTAGCAGCAAGTCTCCTGGCACCTGCTGGCCCTGTTCACCTAGCAGTAAGTCTCCTGGCACCTGCTGGCCCTGTTCACCTAGCAGCAAGTCTCCTGGCACCTGCTGGCCCTGTTCACCTAGCAGCAAGTCTCGTGGCACCTGCTGGCCCTGTTCACCTAGCAACAAGTCTCGTGGCATCTGCTGGCCCTGTTCACCTAGCAGCAAGTCTCCTGGCACCTGCTGGCCCTGTTCACCTAGCAGCAAGTCTCCTGACACCTGCTGGCCTTGTTCACCTAGCAGCAAGTCTTCTAATACCTGCTAGCACTGTTCCCCTAGCAGAAAGCAGGTACCTGGGTGTTAGTCCAAGGCGTTTCTGATTTCATATCTCTGACCTATCTCTGGCTAGTTCATTGTGCACACCATAACTATCCTGTAGATGGTAGTGCAAACGCATGTGAATACACAATAGACCCAGGAACTGGATACCGGGGTCTCAAGAGAGGTTAACACGAGTACATCTGAATTTATATTTATAATTTGCCATAAACTACCTTATATATCATTTTTATTAGTAACATTTTGTCCATAAGTGGACAGCTAAGAACACACTCTTTAAGAAAGTGACCATACGACTGATTCCATACTTTGCATTTAGGTTGATCATCGTCTGTGTATCTGCTAAACTGTCAAAACTACTTGTAACTGTATCTAAGCTTGGCTACTGCAACATCAATCAGTATGTTTATTTTTTTTTTATTATCACACTGGCCGATTCCCACCAAGGCAGGGTGGCCCGAAAAAGAAAAACTTTCACCATCATTCACTCCATCACTGTCTTGCCAGAAGGGTGCTTTACACTACAGTTTTTAAACTGCAACATTAACACCCCTCATTCATGCTATTAAAGTGAGTTGTAGATCTACTCCGGCTTCTAACTGCATTCCTGTGATATTCATAGTCATTATTTTCTTCTCTACATATATTATCTCCAATGCTTGACGTAGATACACCCAGGTTATATTCTACACTTTCCTTCAGGGTACACTCCTTGGGTAATTCATTAACTTCATGAAGGAGTAATTCAGTGTGTGACGGAATCCATAAGAAATGTACATTAATTCCCTTCCCTCTGATTTTTTGTTTCTATCTGTACCCAGCTGCTTTAATGGGCCTGTGGTTAGTCACTGAGTGAGTCAGGTGCCTTCAAAGATGACGAGAAGTGTAGCTCAGTATCATAAGTTAACTTAAGTTCCGTCTGGATGGCAAATAGTTCCGTTTGCAGTGTAACATGTTGTTGTTAATTGTTCCTAACTTAGCGAGGTTGCGATTGTTTGTATCCAGGGAGGTGTAAACAAGAGTAGATGGCAGGAGACTTCTGCTTAGATTCATCACTGTATTTAGTTTATGAAGTATTGTTATGAAATATTATTATTAACATTTAAATGAAAAATATCTTGTCTTTAAAGGCTACAGCTCAAGTGATTTAAGGAAGAGATTAATTAAAAGTGATGGCGGGATGCTGTTGTTGTATACAGTAATACAGTTCGTGCAGGTTACAAAACTTAACTGTATGTTTCACAACACATTTAGATCTGTAGGACTTTGTAAATGGTCCAAGACAGACCGAAACATCGTCGTCAGCTCTCTCCTACGTGCGAGTTGTATATTGTTCCAGTCACGATATTGCGCCTTTTTGTTCTTTGTAGATTCCTCCAAATCTGTCCAGTATAAGAGAAAATACATTGTTTACTCGATATTTCACAATATCTATCTCTTGAACTCGATAATTTCCTGGAGAATTTAACTAAAACTGGAGGATGTCGGAGCAAGGCTCCAGTTCAGCTTTTTTTTTTTTTTTAACAGAAGAACAGACCCGGAACTTTTGTCTCTGGAAAAAATGTCAGGAACTTTTTAACAATTTAGGATTTTGTTTTCTACCCGAAAATATTAATTAACGCGAGTTTCAAAGCCCCGCTAATTTTTTTCCCATCATCGATAATTACATAGACGTAAAATCGAGGGGAAAAACACAATGAATCTTTATCATTGATGATTACACGAACTCGCTCTTCTTTCTTCTTCTTCTCTTCCTTCTCCTTCTTCTCTTCCTTCTCCTTCTTCTCTTCCTTCTCCTTCTCTTCCTTCTCCTTCTTTCTCTTCCTTCTCCTTCTTCTCTTCCTTCTCCTTCTTCTCTTCCTTCTCCTTCTTCTCTTCCTTCTCCTTCTTCTCTTCCTTCTCCTTCTCTTCCTTCTCTTCTTCTCTTCCTTCTCCTTCTTCTCTTCCTTCTCCTTCTTCTCTTCCTTCTCCTTCTTCTCTTCCTTCTCCTTCTTCTCTTCCTTCTCCTTCTCTTCCTTCTCTTCTTCTCTTCCTTCTCCTTCTTCTCTTCCTTCTCCTTCTTCTCTTCCTTCTCCTTCTTCACTTCATTCTTCTTCTTCTCTTCCTTCTCCTGTTTCTCTTCCTTCTCCTTCTTCTCTTCCTTCTCCTGTTTATCTTCCTTCTCCTTCTCTTCCTTCTCCTCCTTCTCTTTCTCCTCCTTCTCTTTCTCCTTCTCCTCCTTTCCTTCTCCTCCTTCTTCTCCTTCTCATTCTTTTCCCCTTCTCCTCCTCTCCTTTTCCTTCTCCTTCTCCTTCTCCTCCTCTCCTTCTCCTTCTCCTTCTCCTCCTTCTCTTTCTCCTCCTTTCCTCCTCCTTCTCCTCCTTCTCCTTCTCCTTCTCCTCTCCTTCTCCCCCTCTCCTTCTCCTTCTCCTCCTTCTTCTCCTTCTCTTTCTCATCCTTCTCTTTCTCCTTCTCCTTCTCCTTCTCCTCCTTCTCTTTCTCCTTCTCCTTCTCCTTCTCCTTCTCCTTCTCTTCCTCTCCTTCTCCTTCTCCTTCTCCTTCTCCTTCTCCTTCTCTTTCTCCTCCTTCTCCTCCTCTCCTCTCCCCCTCCTTTTCCCAAATTTCCTGTTCTCCTCTGTGTTTACTCTTCTTACATTTTCTATTGATCTGTTATTCTCCACTGGGCTTATCTTTGCTACGTTTTGCACACCTATCTCTCTTCCCTGATGTTTACCATCGTATATCAGCGTTTCGCTCTACACGAAGCGAAGAAACGTTGTCTCAGTGGAAGGTTGTTCGTGCCACGTTTCTTTTCTTCACTGCGTTTCATACCTTTATTGTTGCTATGTTTCTCTTCTCTTATTTATCCCCATACTGACCTATATTTCCCGCCTGAGGAGTGCCTTCCTGCCTCTGGAGGGCTTCTGGTCTTAGGAATTGGAGCTAGTCTCTACTCTCTCACGGATCGGACTTGGTATCATCCTCCCCCCCCCCAAGAACTGTTTGACCTCCCTACGGGTTTAGCACTTCCCCGTGAATGCAACAATATCGCTGCTGCATTTTACATTTCCGTCTTTTCCTCCGTGATATTTTCAATCATCGTTTCCATTATCATTATTAATATTTATCATAACTTATCATAATTGCTATGTCAATTATATAATTTAATTTTTTTTTTTTTGGGTTGAGGAAAAACGGATTATAGTTATAATTATTTTACATGAATGAAAATATGTCGTTATTTTATTGTCATACCGGTAAATTAGTATAAATAATCCTAGTTGTCATCATTAGTGAGAGGGGTGAGAGGGGTGAGAGGGGTGAGAGGGGTGAGAGGGGTGAGAGGGTACGGGAGACGGCGATATGGGGTAGGGGGAGAGGGATGTGTTTTGGGAAAGAGAGATATGGAATTGGAGTAGTGTTAAATAGACAGGGGGAGGGGTGGAAGGGGGGCGCAAGGAACCCCAGTTAAGTGATTTACACTGAACTTGACGCTAAATATTACACCCTAAATTCTTCAGGAATTTAAGCATGGAGTGGGGTAAAGTCATGTATAGTCGTCAGGAACCTTAACATTTAGTGATAAGATAATGTACTGCCGTCAAGAACCATAACATGGAGTGACAAGATGATATACTGTTATCAGGAACCATAACATGGAGTGGCAACATAATGAACTGCCGTCAAGAACCGTAACATGGAGTGGCAACATAATGTACTGCCGTCAGGAACCATAACATGGAGTGGCAACATAATGAACTGCCGTCAAGAACCGTAACATGGAGTGGCAACATAATGTACTGCCGTCAGGAACCATAACATGGAGTGGCAACATAATGTACTGCCGTCAGGAACCATAACATGGAGTGGCAACATAATGTACTGTCGTCAGGAACCATAACACGGAGTGATAAGATGCTGAACGCTACATTAATCAACATAATCCTCGAGAATGCTACAGCAGTATGGAGCACATAATCAAGTAAGCATGGAAGATGGAGAGAGAGAGACGATAGATTTGCAATCAGATTACTAACAGATTTGGAGGACATAAGCTGATACTAGATGGAATGAGCTTCACATCAGGAAAGAAGCGAAGAATCAGTGAAGGTTTACGACATGTAAGATACTTCAGGGAACTGAGGGAGTGAACCTCAAGAAAGTTGGATGTGATAGAGACCAAAGCAAAGAAGTACACACGTTAAATGAACACAAAAGAAAGATGAAAAAGACACATGTTGAACACTTAAGTACCTTTATTGCAGTATTGCTAAGTGTTTCGCCTGAACAACAGACTTCTTCAGTCAAATACAAAAGAAAATAGCATTGGAAACAACAGTAGTGGAGAGGTAATTTGGAGGTCAGTCCTTTAGCCACATGGAATTTAGGAAATACCTCTTCATTGCAAAGGGGGTAAAAAATATGGAATGGGCTTGATGACAGGTAAGACGGAAGAATTTAAGGATTAAACAAGAAAGACGAAATAGGAAAAAGGTGAATCAGCTGAGGACAACCACAACTTGAAAACAGAACCAGAGAGCAAAGCAGCGACAGTGTGAGCACAATGTCCAACATTGTGAACCAGCGCCTGGAGTACTGGGGCGATGAGGTATAATCCAAGGCAAGGGAAGCTAGTTTCAATTCCTTGGATCAAAATCCCTTCACCGACATCCCCTTGAGAGGAGGGTTTTTTCCTTAATATACAGCACAATTCTTCAGCAAGCGGCCCATTAATCGTCAGATAAAAATAAAATCACTGACCCAGTGCAATTTATTTCCCACCGTCCGAGTTCGGATAACAAATTAAATCGCCCTGACCAAGCTCCCCGGACGCCGTAATAGCAGACCATTCCATTCACACGGAATAGCACCAGCTTCTCTCTCTCTCTCTCTCTCTCTCTCTCTCTCTCTCTCTCTCTCTCTCTCTCTCTCTCTCTCTCTCTCTCTCTCTCTCTCTCGCTCTCTCTCTCTTTCTCTCTGTCTGTCTGTCTCTCTCTCTCTCTCTCTCTCTCTCTCTCTCTCTCTCTCCTGAAGAAGCGAACAATAACGCTTCATCGGGACACAACTTCCATGAAACGGTAAAAACAAGCTTCTCTTCCGGACATAGTCCTCTCCCTCTCCTCTTCCTGAATTGGAAATAAAGTACGCTTCATCCGGGTCCAGCCTCCTTCCTCTTTAATACCTGAAATGGCACGAGCGAACAATTCTTTAGGACAGTCCTTGTCGCCCTAACACCGCAGTACTCAAGTTTCACCCAAACACAGTCCCTCTGAAGCGAATGATTTGACACAGCCTTCCACTCCACTGAATCTGTTGCTTAATCCCAGTTGCTATGGGCCACGTTCGTCTATGCCAGTTGATGACAGTCACGTTCATCTATCCTGGATTGTGAATCAAGGTCAACTGTCCCAGATGATGTCAGTCTTACTCCTTGCTTATACCTTTTCTGTCTGTCGCGTTCGTGAAGAGTGATTACTGCCCCCTCTAAATCCCGTTCCTTGTTTAGCCCATGTGTGCAACTTTGGCAAGGACCTCAGGAGTGAAGTTAATGATAGCAATAACGACCCTAAGTGCTTCGTAAATCTGGCGCCTACGGTATTCCAGGGCTTTTGTCGCCATTACAGAGATCTGGGTCAGTGTGTGTGTGTGTGTGTGTGTGTATATATATATATTATATATATATATATATATATATATATATATATATTTATATAATATATTTATAAAATATATATATATTTTATTTTATTTATTATTTTTATTATCACACGGCCGATTCCCACCAAGGCAGGGTGGCCCGAAAAAGAAAAAACTTTCACCATCATTCACTCCATCACTGTCTTGCCAGGAAGGGTGCTTTACACTACAGTTTTTAAACTGCAACATTAACACCCCTCCTTCAGAGTGCAGGCACTGTACTTCCCATCTCCAGGACTCAAGTCCGGCCTGCCGGTTTCCCTGAATCCCTTCATAAATGTTACTTTGCTCACACTCCAACAGCACGTCAAGTATTAAAAACCCCTTTGTCTCCATTCACTCCTATCAAACACGCTCACGCATGCCTGCTGGAAGTCCAAGCCCTCGCACACAAAACCTCCTTTTACCCCCTCCCTCCAACCCTTCCTAGGCCCACCCCTACCCCGCCTTCCTTCCACTACAGACTGATACACTCTTGAAGTCATTCTGTTTCGCTCCATTCTCTCTACATGTCCGAACCACCTCAACAACCCTTCCTCAGCCCTCTGGACAACAGTTTTGGTAATCCCGCACCTCCTCCTAACTTCCAAACTACGAATTCTCTGCATTATATTCACACCACACATTGCCCTCAGACATGACATCTCCACTGCCTCCAGCCTTCTCCTCGCTGCAACATTCATCACCCACGCTTCACACCCATATAAGAGCGTTGGTAAAACTATACTCTCATACATTCCCCTCTTTGCCTCCAAGGACAAAGTTCTTTGTCTCCACAGACTCCTAAGTGCACCACTCACTCTTTTTCCCTCATCAATTCTATGATTCACCTCATCTTTCATAGACCCATCCGCTGACACGTCCACTCCCAAATATCTGAATACGTTCACCTCCTCCATACTCTCTCCCTCCAATCTGATATTCATCTTTCATCACCTAATCTTTTTGTTATCCTCATAACCTTACTCTTTCCTGTATTCACCTTTAATTTTCTTCTTTTGCACACCCTACCAAATTCATCCACCAATCTCTGCAACTTCTCTTCAGAATCTCCCAAGAGCACAGTGTCATCAGCAAAGAGCAGCTGTGACAACTCCCACTTTGTGTGTGATTCTTTATCTTTTAACTCCACGCCTCTTGCCAAGACCCTCGCATTTACTTCTCTTACAACCCCATCTATAAATATATTAAACAACCACGGTGACATCACACATCCTTGTCTAAGGCCTACTTTTACTGGGAAAAAATTCCCCTCTTTCCTACATACTCTAACTTGAGCCTCACTATCCTCGTAAAAACTCTTCACTGCTTTCAGTAACCTACCTCCTACACCATACACTTGCAACATCTGCCACATTGCCCCCCTATCCACCCTGTCATACGCCTTTTCCAAATCCATAAATGCCACAAAGACCTCTTTAGCCTTATCTAAATACTGTTCACTTATATGTTTCACTGTAAACACCTGGTCCACACACCCCCTACCTTTCCTAAAGCCTCCTTGTTCATCTGCTATCCTATTCTCCGTCTTACTCTTAATTCTTTCAATTATAACTCTACCATACACTTTACCAGGTACACTCAACAGACTTATCCCCCTATAATTTTTGCACTCTCTTTATCCCTTTGCCTTTATACAAAGGAACTATGCATGCTCTCTGCCAATCCCTAGGTACCTTACCTCTTCCATACATTTATTAAATAATTGCACCAACCACTCCAAAACTATATCCCCACCTGCTTTTAACATTTCTATCTTTATCCCATCAATCCCGGCTGCCTTACCCCCTTTCATTTTACCTACTGCCTCACGAACTTCCCCCACACTCACAACTGACTCTTCCTCACTCCTACAAGATGTTATTCCTCCTTGCCCTATACACGAAATCACAGCTTCCCTATCTTCATCAACATTTAACAATCCTCAAAATATTCCTTCCATCTTCCCAATACCTCTAACTCTCCATTTAATAACTCTCCTCTCCTATTTTTAACTGACAAATCCATTTGTTCTCTAGGCTTTCTTAACTTGTTAATCTCACTCCAAAACTTTTTCTTATTTTCAACAAAATTTGTTGATAACATCTCACCCACTCTCTCATTTGCTCTCTTTTTACATTGCTTCACCACTCTCTTAACTTCTCTCTTTTTCTCCATATACTCTTCCCTCCTTGCATCACTTCTACTTTGTAAAAACTTCTCATATGCTAACTTTTTCTCCCTTACTACTCTCTTTACATCATCATTCCACCAATCGCTCCTCTTCCCTCCTGCACCCACTTTCCTGTAACCACAAACTTCTGCTGAACACTCTAACACTACATTTTTAAACCTACCCATACCTCTTCGACCCCATTGCCTATGCTCTCATTAGCCCATCTATCCTCCAATAGCTGTTTATATCTTACCCTAACTGCCTCCTCTTTTAGTTTATAAACCTTTACCTCTCTCTTCCCTGATGCTTCTATTCTCCTTGTATCCCATCTACCTTTTACTCTAGTGTAGCTACAACTAGAAAGTGATCTGATATATCTGTGGCCCCTCTATAAACATGTACATCCTGAAGTCTACTCAACAGTCTTTTATCTACCAATACATAATCCAACAAACTACTGTCATTTCGCCCTACATCATATCGTGTATACTTATTTATCCTCTTTTTCTTAAAATATGTATTACCTTAACTAAACCCCTTTCTATACAAAGTTCAATCAAAGGGCTCCCATTATCATTTACACCTGGCACCCCAAACTTACCTACCACACCCTCTCTAAAAGTTTCTCCTACTTTAGCATTCAAGTCCCCTACCACAATTATATATATATATATATATATATATATATATATATATATATATATATAATATATATATATATATATGTTGTGTGTGTGTGTGTGTGTGTGTGTGTGTGTGTGTGTGTGTACTCACCTAATTGTGGTTGCAGGTGTCGATTCATAGTTCCTGGCCCCGTCTCTTCACGGTGTGTATGTGTGTACTTACATTTGTGTACTCACCTACATATGGTTCCAGGGGTCAATTCACAACTCCTGGCCCGGTTCCTAGACTACTTTGTTCTGCATCATGGACAATTTGCCTCTTGGCCTTGTCATATCTATTCTTGAAGCTGTGTATTGGAATTGTCTCCACCACTACCTCCAAGTTACTCCATTTCTCATCCACCATGGAGATTAAAGAAATACTTCCTTACACTCCTATGGCACATCTGTGTTTTCATCTTCTACGTGTGTCCCTTTGATACTGGTCCTCTTAATTTATAAAGCCTGTCCCCATCTGTTCTATAAACTTTTCTGAGGATGATGTGACCATCCTCTACTTCCGTTTTTCTCTCTCTCTGCCAAAGTGGCCGGATTCGGTTCCTTCAACCTCTGCTTATAGTGAATTACCTTTGGTTCTCATAATAACCTGGTTATAAACCCTTGGACTTCTTATGCACGTTCTCCATCAGGTGTGTGCTACATGCTGGGTACACACACCCAATGACTGGCCTATGTGGAATGTAGAAGTCTGAAGGATTAACAAACCACGGTACAGGTGAGGTTAGAACCCATGGTTTGTTTGCAATCATATTATTGCGATTTCGTGAGTCGTCTCTAAAGGATTCTTTGCCTAATTAAGGTTAGCTATTTTGTCTTATGCCTCTGGCGTTATTTGCCTGACGTATAATTCAGGTGATATGCTGTTATTATAGTTACCCCAGGTTCTTTTCACTCTGATATTTGAAGCTTCTCTCTACTCATGCTGTACTCTGTGTTTAGTTTGTCTTCTCCTATAAAACACATGACCTCGCCTTTGTTTGGGTTTAACTCGAGAAGTCACTTTGACCATATCTGCGTCTGTTGAGGTCCCATCCCCCCCTCCCCCCGAGTTTATTATTCTTCTCTCCTGTTCCTATTCTTCTCATTAGTTTTATATCGTCAGTAAACAGCGACATAGGATTCATATATCTCTAATAGGTCATTCACGTATATCAGCAATAGAAGCGGTCCTAATACTGATCTTTGGGGAACCTCACTCATTACTCTCTCCTAATATCTCATCCATTACTTTACTTTCTGCCTTCTGTCATTTAGGAACTCTTGACCCACTAGAGAACTCCGCCTATTAACCCTACTTGCTTTTTTCTATTTTCAGGACTGATCTTTGGTGTGGTACTGTATCAATAATTAATTTCTATAGTCCAAGAAGATGCAATCCACCTAAGCAAATTAGGTCTGAGATTATGTTTACGATCTTATTATATGTTTAAACTCTACAGCCAATATAGATAATACAAGAAGATATACCTAATACAAAGAGATATACACCATAAGTTGTATATCTCTCCAAGTGTTGACGATGAAAGTTGACATTAATCTCGATTTTTAGGTATGAAAATATTCACGACTGGTGGTGAACAGGTGACAGACATTAATGACCCTCGTGTAGTCGACAGGCTTCAAACTCAATTAGTCAACCGTCTCTTATTCATAATGCAAAATAAAAAAATTAAAATATAAATATATTGCCTCGTTAATATGTATTCTCTAAAAAAATTAATACTATAATTACATTACCACGTTTGTATGTATACGCTGTTAATAACGTAGTATTTTTACGTTAATATATTATCTGGAAGAAAATAACATCTGTATCAGATGCATTATGGGAGCGTTTTAGTGTAAACTGGAATATTCCCGCTGAAGTAAATATGACTGTAGCTGAAGGTAAGGAGTAAATATAGTTAATTTTATGCCTTAAGGCTCTGAATGTTTTTTTTTTTATTTTATTTTTAGAACTAAATGTTTATAAGTATGATCATAATTTTTAAAGGGATGGACCGGTAAGCCAGCTGAAGGCCTCGGTCAGATCACCACATGCTCCAACGGCGGGTCATCATATGACTAAGACCCGCGTCAAGAAACAATTGTCTTGTTTCTTGTCGAACCTTACCTAGCCTCACCTAGCCTAACCTAACCTAACCTAACCTAACCTAACCTAACCTAACCTAACCTAACCTGTCTATTTAATGACGTACTTGATAATTTTTTAACCCATACACACACACACACACACACAACACACAGAGTAGCATTACTTGGAAAGATAGCTGAGTTAAATTTGAGCCTACACGACAAAGAGGTATAACGGATCTTTCAACCACACCACCTACCCCCCCCTAACCATCCTTCCCTCACACACACGCACACACACACAAGGGCAGACACTCATAGAAGATTTAGACCCTAGTAGCAAGCTCCGCTTTTTATAACCCAGAATTACTGGTATGTATTAGCAGTATCTCCCTCTCACACCTCCCCCACACACACACATATACACACATACACACACACACCTGCACTAGGACAATATGGTAGCTAAATGGTGGCTAATATGGTGGCTAAAGCTCCCGCTTCACACACGGAGCCCGGTTCGATTCCCGCGGGTGGAAACATTTCGACACTTTCCTACACAACAGTTTCCTGTCACCTAGCAGCAAATAGGTACCTGAGGTATTAGTCGACTGTGTGGGTTCGCATCCTGGGGGACAAGATCAGCCCCTAATTGGAAATCTAGACCAGTCCTCGATTACGCACTGACTTCCTTGGTTATCCTGGTGGCTTACCCTCCGGGGTTAAAAATCCGAACGAATCTTATCTATCTTATCTATCACACACACACACCACACACCACCACACACACACACACACACACACAGACCTTTCCCTCCCCCGCTCTTGCTTCACTCCCTCCTCCCTCCTATCTTTCTCCCCCTCCCTCGCGTTTTCTCTCTCATAGCTTTTTCTCCTCCTTTCTCCCCTCTCTCTCTTCTCTCCCTCCCTTCTCCCTCTCTCTCCTCTCTCCCTCACTCTCTCTCACTCCCTTTCCTTCCCTCCCCTCTCATAGCTCTCTCCCACTCCTCTTTTTCTCCCCTCCCTCTCTCTCATGCTTTTCCTCACCCTCCTTTCTCCCTTCTCTCTCTCTCTCTCCTCTTTCTCCCTCCTCTACCCTTCTCCCCCTTCCATTTCTCTCCCTCCCTTTCTTATCTCCCCCCACTCTCTCCTCCTCTCCCTCTTTCACCCTTTTTCCCCTTCTCCCCTTCTACCCTTTCTCTCTCCCCCTCTCACCCTCTCCCTCCTCTAGCCTTCTGTCTGTGGTAATAATAATAAAAAAAAAAATGGGTGACCCTAGAGGACGGAAAATCAGAGATCTGGTAGATGAACCAGGGAGGAAAGACTGGGAGTTAGAGCTCCAAAAAAGGGGAGGAAGAGTGGGGAAGGAAGATAGTAGAGCTTGGTAAGAAAATGGAGGAGCGGATAGCTGAAGAGTGCAGGAAGTGGGAAGTACAGGTCTTAGCAGCAGAAGCTAGGATACAGTGCTTAGAAGAGAAACTGCAAAGTCTGAAACAGATTAGAGAGACAAATGACAATTCAGATGTGACATCAGGAAATTCAATGTCAGACGCAGACAAGGGGACAGTAAGCAACAACGGAAACATGCCGTACGCGAAGGCCCTATCAGACCCACGTGGGGCCAGGGAAAAGACGAGGAGCACACTAAGATCAAATGACAGGTCCGAAGACAATGAAGGTATGCTATATGTAGAGATTCTAACAGCCAACTGCAGTAGCAAGGGACAGCTGGTCATGAAAGACAGTTCACTGAGAATAGAAGTTTCAGATATGACAGGGACTGAAGGCAAGAACATGTCAATGGAAGGAAATAAAATG
The DNA here is from genome assembly GCF_026875155.1 of Cherax quadricarinatus. Taxonomy (NCBI): domain Eukaryota; kingdom Metazoa; phylum Arthropoda; class Malacostraca; order Decapoda; family Parastacidae; genus Cherax; species Cherax quadricarinatus. The sequence goes on along the minus strand of NC_069401.1, from coordinate 38,246,604 downwards.
CCTCAGAGGAAGCAGATGGAGACTCAGTGGGAGGAGGAAAGGGCGAGGTTAGTTTTTGTGTACGGGCTCCAAGAAGCCAAGGGGGACAACTTTGAAGAAATAAAAGAGGAGGAAAAAAAATGATTGAAGGCATCATGAAAACAATAGGTGAGGGCGATATGACCCAGGTGACAATTTTTCAGAGAATTGGGTGGTTTGCAAGTGGAAGGATATGGCCTGTCAAAGTAACTTTCAAGGAAGAATCAGTTCGAACCAGGATTCTGCAAGAGAAAGCAAGACTGAGGGACAAACAGGGGTACCAGAGAGTATACCTCGACCGCGACAGAACACAAGAATAAAGGACTACACTGAAAGAGAGGGTACAGAGATGCAAGGAGGAACGAGAGGCAATGACGAAGATGAGCAGGACCCAGACACAGGAGGAAGGGCAAACACACCCCACAGAATCTCCCACCAAAAGACTCCAACCGCGACATTCCCAACGAAATTGAGCAACCTATACTACAACCCACTCACTGTTCCCTCTGCCACCAACCCCCATATCACAAACCTCACCCCAACAGCTGTCCCTTATGGGCATTCTGACCCCACCCCCATCATCACAAACCCCACCTACACCACAGCCCCATATAGGCCCCCACCAAGGCTCTCGCTCTCCCAACCCCAGTATTCTTGCATGACCACAATGATAGAAAAGAAACTGAAAGTTTGGTACACAAATGCGGATGGAATAACGAATAAACATGAGAAGTGGAACGAAAGAATCAGTGAAAAATCCCCAGACATCATAGCAGTCACAGAAACAAAACTCGCTGAGACAATAACAGACACAATCTTCCCAATGGGATATCAGATCCTGAGGAAAGACAGAAGGAGTAGAGGGGGAGGAGGGGTTGCACTGCTCATAAAACACCGATGGGGATTTGAGGAAATGGAAAGCATGGACATGATTGGAGAAAGAGACTACATTGTAGGTACAATTCAGTCTGGAGAACATAAAGTAGTCATTGGAGTGATGTATAACCCACCACAGAACTGCAGGAGGCCAAGAGAGGAATACGAAGAAAACAACAGGGTGATGGTGGACACACTGGCTGAGGTGGCACGAAGAGCTCACTCGAGCAGAGCAAAGTTACTGATAATGGGCGATTTCAACCACAGGGAGATTGACTGGGAAAACCTGGAGCCACAAGGGGGTCCCGAAACATGGAGAGCCAAGATGATGGATGTGGTACTTGAAAACCTCATGCATCAACATGTCAGGGACACAACCAGAGAGAGAGGGGAGGATGAGCCAGCAAGACTGGATCTTGTGATCACCCTGAGCAGTTCAGACATTGAGGACATCACTTATGAGAGGCCCCTTGGAGCTAGCGATCACGTGGTTCTGAGTTTTGATTATATAGTAGAGTTACAAGTGGAGAAGGTAACAGGAACTGAAGGGGACAGGCCAAACTATAAAAGGGGGGACTACACAGGTATGAGAAACTTCCTGCAGGAGGTTCAGTGGGACAGAGAAATGGTAGGAAAATCAGTAAACGAGATGATGGAATATGTGGCAACAAAGTGCAAGGAGGCAGAGGAAAGTTTTGTTCCCAAGGGAAACAGAAATAATAGGAAGACCAAAACGAGTCCTTGGTTTACCCGAAGGTGTAGGGAGGCAAAACTAAGTGCAACAGAGAATGGAAAAGGTACAGGAGGCATAGGTCCCAGGAAAACAAGGAGATTAGTAGAAGAGCCAGAAACGAGTATGCACAGATAAGGAGGGAGGCCCAGCGACAGTATAAAAACGACATAGCATCGAAAGTCAAATCTGACCCGAAACTGCTGTATAGCCACATTAGGAGGAAGACAACAGTCAAGGACCAGGTGATAAGGCTGAGGAAAGAAGGTGGAGAACTCACAAGAAACGATCAAGAGGTATGTGAGGAGCTCAACACAAGATTTAAGGAAGTATTTACAGTAGAGACAGGAAGGACTCTGGAGGGACAGATCAGATGGGGACACCAGCAAGGAATACACCAACAAGTGTTGGACGACATACATACAGATGAGGAGGAGGTGAAGAAACTGCTAAGGGACATCGATACCTCAAAGGCAATGGGACCGGACAACATCTCCCCGTGGGTCATTAGAGAGGGAGCAGATATGTTGTGCGTGCCACTTACCACAATGTTCAACACGTCCCTGGAAACTGGGCAACTACCTGAGGTATGGAAGACGGCAAATGTAGTTCCCATTTTTAAAAAAGGAGACAGAAAAGAGGCACTAAACTATAGACCTGTGTCATTGACGTGTATAGTATGCAAAGTTATGGAGAAGATTATAAGGAGGAGAGTGGGGGAGCACCTGGAACGGAACAAGAGTATAAATGCCAACCAGCACGGATTCATGGAAGGCAAATCCTTTGTCACAAACCTTCTGGAGTTTTATGATAAAATAACTGAAGTAAGACATGAGAGAGAAGGGTGGGTTGGTTGCATCTTCTTGGACTGCAAATAAGCCTTTGACACAGTTCCTCACAAGAGATTAGTGCAGAAGCTAGAGCATCAGGCGCATATAACAGGAAGGGCACTGCAATGGATCAGATAATACCTGACAGGGAGGCAACAACGAGTCATGGTACGTAATGATGTATCACAGTGGGCACCTGAGACGAGCGGGGTCCCACAGGGGCCGGTCCTAGGACCAGTGCTATTTTTGGTATATGTGAACGACATGATGGAAGGGTTAGACTCAGAAGTGTCCCTGTTTGCAGATGAAGTGAAGTTAATGAGGAGAATTAAATCTGATGAGGACCAGGCAGGACTTCAAAGAGACCTCTACAGACTGGACACCTGGTCCAGCAAATGGCTTCTCGAATTTAATCCTGCCAAATGCAAAGTCATGAACATAGGGGAAGGGCACAGAAGGCCACAGACAGAGTATAGGTTAGGTGGCCAAAGACTGCAAATCTCACTCAAGGAGAAAAATCTTGGGGTGAGTATAACACCGAGCATGTCTCCGGTAGCACACATCAATCGATAACTGCTGCAGCATATGGGCGCCAGGCAATCCTGAGAACAGCATTCCGATACCTTAGTAAGGAATCGTTCAAGACACTGTACACCGTGTATATCAGGCCCATACTGGAGTATGCAGCACCTGTTTGGAACCCGCACTTGATAAAGCATGTCAAGAAACTAGAGAAAGTACAAAGGTTTGCGACAAGGTTAGTTCCAGAGCTAAGGGGAATGTCGTATGAAGAAAGATTAAGGGAAATCGGCCTGACGACACTGGAGGACAGGAGGGTCAGGGGAGACATGATAACGACATATAAAATACTGCATGGAATAGACAAGGTGGACAAAGACAGGATGTTCCAGGGAGGGGACACAGAAACAAGAGGCCACAATTGGAAGTTGAAGACACAAATGAGTCAGAGAGATATCAGGAAGTATTTCTTCAGTCATAGAGTTGTAAGGCAGTGGAATAGCCTAGAAAATGACGTAGTGGAGGCAGGAACCATACACAGTTTTAAGACGAGGTTTGATAAAGCTCATGGAGAGGGGAGAGACAGGGCCCAGTAGCAACCGGTGAAGAGGTGAGGCCAGGAGCTAAGACTCAACCCCTGCAACCACAAATAGGTGAGTACAAATAGGTGAGTACACACACACACACACACACACATGCACACACACACACGCACGCGAACACACACACACACACACACGCACACACACACACATACATAAGCACATATACACTTGACACAAACACGTACCCGTCCCTCCCCTAACCACCTATCTCCCTTCCCTAACCACCTCACCTTAGCCACCTACCCCTCCCCCAAACCATCTAACCTCTCCCCATACCATCTAACCCCATCCCCAACTACCTCCCCCTCCAATAACCACCCTCCCCCTCCCCTATAACCATCCATCCCCTCTCTCTCTCAAGCACATACTCCCTCCTCCCCTAACCACCTCTCCCCCTTCCCTAACCACCTCACCCTAGCCACCTACCTCTTCCCCACACCATCTAACCCTCCCCCAAACCATCTAACCCACCTCCCCCAACTACCTCTCCCCCTCTAATAATTATCCTCCCCCTCCCCATAACCATCCATCCCCTCTCCCCCAACCATCTATTCCCCTTCCCCTAACCACCCCTTCCCCTTCCTTCTGTGGAGCAATGGGGAAACCTAGAACTAGGATGTGAACAAGGGGCTCGAAAGACGAATCTGGGGGGGAGGACTGGGAAGCAGAGCTCAGAAAAAGGGAGGAAGACTGGGGAAGGAGACTAGAGGAACTGGCAAGGAAGATGGAAGAGAGGTTAGAAGCAGAATGCAGAAGGTGGAAGCAACATGCCGCAACAGCAGAAAACAAGATAAAGAGATTAGAAGAGGAGCTGAGACATCTGAAACAGCATAGAGACAAAGATATTACAGAAGTAGCATCGGCAATGGCTACATCAGACACAAACAACGAGTCTGAAGGGAGCATGGAAACTAAACTGTATGCAGAGGTCCTGTCAAACCCACATGGGGCTAAAACAAAGACAGGGAGCACACTAGGACCAAATGTGAGATTGGAAGACATTGAAGGAACTTGGACATGTGCAGGGACCTTACCAGACACCTGTGGGGGCCAGGAACAGGTGAGCAGGAAGGAGAAACCAAGGAGGATAGGGGCCATAGCTAGGGAAGGGACTGAAGGAAGGAACACTCCACGGGAAGGAACTAAAACACATCAGAGGATGCAATGGGAGTCACAGTGGGATGTGGAAAGGGAGAGATCAGTGTTTGTCTATGGGCTAGACGAAGCTAAAGGGGAACTTATGAAGAAAGAAAGCAGGAGGAGAAAAAAGCGATTGAAGGTATCATGAAGGTGATAGGCGAGGGGGAAATGACCCAGGTGGCAAATTTTCGGAGAATCGGGTGGTTCACAGAGAAAAGGAATCGGCCTCTCAAAGTAATTTTCAAGGCAGAATCAACCCGAACCATGATCCTGCACGAGAAAGCACGGCTGAGAGGCAGGCAGGAGTTCATGAGTGTGTACCTCAATCGAGACAGAACACAGGAGGAAAGGAGAACGATGAAAGAGCGAGTTCAGAAACGAAAGGAGAAATGGGAGGAAATGAAAAAGGAGAGCAGAATAACCCAGGAACAAGCGGAAGGATAAGCACATCCCCAGAAACACCTGCAGAAGGACCCCAGTCAAGAAACTAGAGAAAGTGCAAAGGTTTGCGACAAGGTTAGTTCCAGAGCTAAGGGGAATGTCTTATGAAAAAAGGTTAAGGGAAATCGCCCTGACGACACTAGAGGACAGGAGGGTCAGGGGAGACATGATAACGACATATAAAATACTGTGCGGAATAGACAAGGTGGACAAAGACAGGATGTTCCAGGGAGGGGACACAGAAACAAGAGGTCACAATTGGAAGTTGAAGACACAGATCAGTCAGAGAGATATTAGGAACTATTTCTTCAGTCATAGAGTTATCAGGCAGTGGAATAGCCTAGAAAGTGATGTAGTGGAGGCAGGAACCATACATAGTTTTAAGACGAATTATGATAAAGCTCATGGAGCGGGGAGAGAGAGGACCCAGTAGCAACCGGTGAAGAGGCGGGGCCAGGAGCTAGGACACGACCCCTGCAACCACAAATAGGTGAGTGAGTACACACACACACACACACACACACGCACACACACACACACACACACACACACACACACACACACACCACACACACACACACACACACACGCACACACACACGCACACACACTCACACACACACACACACACACACACACACACACACACACACACACACACACACACACACACACACACACACACACACACACACACACACACACACATACGTAACAACAAAATGCAGGGAGGCAGAGGAAAGGTTTGTTCCCAGAGGCAATAGAAATAATGAGAAGACCAAAGCGAGTCCTTGGTTTACCCGAAGGTGTAGGGAGGCAAAAACTAAGTGCATTAGAGAATGGAAAAAGTACGGGAGGCAAAGGGTCCCAGGGAAATAGATTAGTTGAAGAGCCAGAAACGAGTATGCATAGATAAGGAGGGAGGCCCAGCGACAGTACGAAAACGACATAGCATCGAAAGCCAAGTCTGACCCGAAACTGCTGTATAGCCACATTAGGAGGAAGACAACACTCAAAGACCAGGTGATCAGGCTGAGGAAAGAAGGTGAGGAGCTCACAAGAAACGTTTAAGAGGTATGTGCGGAGCTCAACAAGAGATTTAAGGAAGCATTTACAGTAGAGACAGGAAGGCCTCTGGGTGGACTGAACAGAGGGGGATGCCAACAAGGAGTATACCAACAAGTGTTGGATGACATACACACAGCTGAGGAGGAGGTGAAGAAGCTGCTAAGGGACCTTGTTACCTCAAAGGCAATGGTACCAAACATCATCTCCCAATGGGTCCTTAAAGAGGGAGCAGAAATGCTGTGTGTGCCACTAACCGCAATCTTCAACACATCCCTTGAAACTAGGCAACTACCTGAGGTATGGGAGATGGCAAATGTCGTACCCATATTTTAAAAAAAGAGATAGAAAAGAAGCACTAAGCTATAGACCAGTGTCACAGTTCCACTGGGACGAGCCAATCATGGAAAAAATCGCCAACACAATGCTCACCAACGCATTTTTTTGTCAACAAGTCGGCCGTCTTCCACCGAGGCAGGGTGACCCAAAAAGAAAGAAAATCCACAAAAAGAAAATACTTTCATCATCATTCAACATTTTCACCTCACTCATACATATTCACTGACTTTGCAGAGGTGCCCAGATGCAACAGTTTAGAAGCATATGTAAAAATATTTAACATACCCCGCCAAACTACCAATATCCCAAACCCCTCCTTTAAAGTCTAGGCATTGTATTTCTCATTTCCAGGACTCAAGTCCGGCCATATAAAAATAACCGGTTTCCCTAAATCCATTCGCTACATATTGCCCTGCTCACACTCCAACAGCTCGTCAGGTCCCAAAAACCATTCGTCTCCATTCACTCCTATCTAACAGGCTCACGCTGGTTTCCTGGAAGTCCAAGCCCCTCGCCCACAAAACCTGATTTACCCCCTCCCTCCAACCTTTTCAAGGACGACCCCTACCCCTCCTTCCTTCCCCTACAGTTTATACACTCTCCATGTCATTCTACTTTGATCCATTCTCTCTAAATGACCAAACCACCTCAATAAACCCTCTTCAGCCCTCTGACTAATAATTTTATTAACTCCACACCTCCTAATTTCCACATTCCGAATTTTCTGCATAATATTTACACCACACATTGCCCTTAGACAGGACATCTCCACTGCCTCCAACCGCCTCCTCGCTGCAGCATTTACAATCCAACCTTCACACCCATATAAGAAAGTTGGTACCACTATACTTTCATACATTCCATTTTTTGCCTTCATAGATAACGTTTTTTGTCTCCATATATACCTCAACTCACCACTCACCTTCATCAATTTTATGGTTAACCTCATCTTTCATAAACCTATCCGTTGACAAGTCAACTCCCAAATATCTGAAAACATTCACTTCTTCTATACTCCCTCTCTCCAATGTGATATCCAATTTTCCTTTATCTAAATCATTTGATACCCTCATCACCTTGCTCTTATCTACGTTCACTTTCAACTTTCTACCTTTATATATATATATATATATATATATATATATATATATATATATATATATATATATATATAATATATTATATATATATATATATTATATATATATATATATATATAGTATATATATATATATATATATATATATATATATATGCAATAAGATCACAGTAAACAGGTGATTTCGGAATATGCAAAACAACCACTCTGAAAAAATAGAGAAATTCCAAGCGCTTTCGTGACTACTCACATTATCAAGGAACTACATATATATATATATATGCATATATATATATATATATATTATATATATATATATATATATATATATATATATATATATATATATATATATATATATATATATATATATATATATATATATATATGATATATATATATATATATATATATATATATATATATATATATATATATATATATATATATATATATATATATATATATATAATCTTAGGCTAGGCCAGTAAAGTCAATGTGATATATATCTACCAGGATCCCTGGCTTATCTTAGGGTTTAGTTATAGCTGATGTAAGACTACCGGTGATTTATGGCCTTAATAAACCACGTGTGTTTGATAGACTTGGGAAAACCTCACTAATGAGGATCATCCTTTACTGCCGTAACCTTGTGTGTGTGTGAGACACTAAGCAAGTGTTGCCAGCTGTGTAAGACACTAAGCAAGTGTTGCCAGCTGTGTAAGACACTAAGCAAGTGTTGCAAGCTGTGTAAGACACTAAGCAAGTGTTGCCAGCTGTGTAAGACACTAAGCAAGTGTTGCAAGCTGTGTAAGACACTAAGCAAGTGTTGCCAGCTGTGTAAGACACTAAGCAAGTGTTGCCAGCTGTGTAAGACACTAAGCAAGTGTTGCCAGCTGTGTAAGACACTAAGCAAGTGTTGCCAGCTGTGTAAGACACTAAGCAAGTGTTGCCAGCTGTGTAAGACACTAAGCAAGTGTTGCCAGCTGTGTAAGATACTAAGCAAGTGTTGCCAGCTGTGTAAGACACTAAGCAAGTGTTGCCAGCTGTGTAAGACACTAAGCAAGTGTTGCCAGCTGTGTAAGATACTAAGCAAGTGTTGCCAGCTGTGTAAGATACTAAGCAAGTGTTGCAAGCTGTGTAAGACACTAAGCAAGTGTTGCCAGCTGTGTAAGATACTATGCAAGTGTTGCCAGCTGTGTAAGACACTAAGCAAGTGTTGCCAGCTGTGTAAGACACTAAGCAAGTGTTGCCAGCTGTGTAAGACACTAAGCAAGTGTTGCCAGCTGTGTAAGACACTAAGCAAGTGTTGCCAGCTGTGTAAGACACTAAGCAAGTGTTGCCAGCTGTGTAAGACACTAAGCAAGTGTTGCCAGCTGTGTAAGATACTAAGCAAGTGTTGCCAGCTGTGTAAGACACTAAGCAAGTGTTGCCAGCTGTGTAAGACACTAAGCAAGTGTTGCCAGCTGTGTAAGATACTAAGCAAGTGTTGCCAGCTGTGTAAGATACTAAGCAAGTGTTGCAAGCTGTGTAAGACACTAAGCAAGTGTTGCCAGCTGTGTAAGATACTATGCAAGTGTTGCCAGCTGTGTAAGATACTAAGCAAGTGTTGCCAGCTGTGTAAGATACTAAGCAAGTGTTGCCAGCTGTGTAAGAAACAAAACAAGTGTTACCAGCTGTGTAAGACACTAAACAAGTGTTGCCAAGTGTTTGTTTTGTTATTTATGTAATACACAAGTCTTGCCAGTTAAACAAGGCAATGTTACCAGCTATACAAGACAGTGCTGCCAGTTGCGTAAGCCACAAACCAAGTATTGCAAGCTATACTAGACAGTGTTACCATTTATTTATGACATTGTTGCCAGCTATACAAAACAGTGTTACCATCTATGTCAGACAGTGTTGCCACCTACACACACAAAGCCACCACACATCACATAATGAGGAAAAAGGCTAATATTTATTAAATAAATACTCTATTAATATACCTGTAAATAAAAGCGTTTTACACTCGATATTATTTACTGGCCCATTAGAGCAGAGATTTTTTTTTCCTCGATTTTCTTGACGTTATAAAAAGTTGTAGATTTTCAATACTTTCTTTAAAGTCTCTAGTTTTTGATTGATATATCTTTCCTTTGTTTTTAACGCCAATTAATTTTAAAGGTTATAAGTTGTTATCCTATCTCAGTTCATTTTAGAGCCCAGCACTGCCTGAGGTATACTGCCACACCCCAGGATGCCACCCACACCAGACGGCTAACTCCCAGGTGCCGACTTACTGCTAGGTGAACAGGGGCAGCAGGTGTAAGGTGACTGATGCCCAGGTACCTACTTACTGAGAGGTGAACAGGGGCAGCAGGTGTAAGGTGACTGATACCCAGGTACCTACTTACTGTTAAGTGAACAGGGGCAGCAGGTGTAAGATGACTGATACCCAGGTACCTACTTACTGTTAGGTGAACAGGGGCAGCAGGTGTAAGGTGACTGATACCCAGGTACCTACTTACTGCTAGGTGAACAGAGGCAGCAGGTGTAAGATGACTAATACCCAGGTACATACTTACTGCTAGGTGAACAGGGGCAGCAGGTGTAAAGTGACTAATACCCAGGTACTTACTATTAGGTGAACAGGGGTAGCAGGTGTAAGGTGACTAATACCCAGGTACTTACTGCTAGGTGAACAGGAGCAGCAGGTGTATGGTGACTAACACCTAGGTACCTACTTACTGCTAGGTGAACAGGGGCAGCAGGTGTGAGGAAATATGCGAAATGTTTCTCCCCGTTCCGGAGATCGAATCTGCCTCACTAGGACAGCACGATATCTCCGACCTCGGGTTACCTTTGTCCCGAGGTGACGGACTAGACCGAGTGGTCCCGACACATCTCCTCTCGGCTCTGTGTTTCCGTGTGGCCTCTTTCTCGTTTTGCTTCGAATAATGTGTAAAATGCTGCATTCTGGAAAGCTTCAATACAGAGGGTCATTTGAAATGTCATATCTACACACGTATGGCAATGCAGCTACTGAGCAAATGATGGTTCATGTGCTTTCTTCCATTAGTCAACCCACTTTAGCGAGACACAATAAAAGCAGTAATATTAAACGTTATATGATATACTGCGTACTTTGATCAGAGGATCACTAGACTTCAAAGAACAAAAAACGCAGTACGGTGACTGGAATAATACACAAATAACAAGCACTTTAGGAGACTGGAACTTATGACGACTTTTCGGTCCCACTGTGTGACTAGCTAATGGTCCAAGTCGGAACGAAACGCTGTCATAACTGTCACCTTCCTAGCTACTGGTTGTTTGTTTATTACTAGATTATACGTTGTGGAAGCCTGCCTGTTGGCAAGTGCAAAAATTAGCAATAATAGTGATACAGTATGACTAATAATAATACAGTATGACTAATAATAATACAGTATGACTAATAATGATACAGTATGACCTAAGCTTTGTGAGAGATTTTAACCATCCAATTTATTTTCAGAAAGTTGAGAAAGTTATATCAAGCAAGTCCATGGTCGACAGGAATATAACTGAATATGTTTCATAAAAAGCAGTTTTTAAAATAATATGAACATTTTATTTGGTTTATATAAATTAGATTAATTTATAAGTAATAAAATTTTGGAAGAATTTTATGATACATTAAGCAAGTAATAAATCTTAATTCTTATGAAGAGTACTAGGTGTGTTTCACCGAGTCGGGTGTCGTCGCGCGTCAGGTGTTGCTTTGCTGTGGGATGTGATAGTGAGGTGTAGTCTTGACCCTTTATATGCCTTCCTTTGATGTATTTTTATAGTTCCTTGATAATGTGAGAAGCCACGAAAGCGCTTGGAATCTCACTATTCTTTCACAGTGGTTGGTTTGCAGATATATATATATATATATATATATATATATATATATATATATATATATATATATATATATATATATATATATATATATATATGCAATAAGATCACAGTAAACAGGTGATTTCAAAATATGCAAAACAACCACTCTGAAAGAATAGAGAAATTCCAAGCGCTTTCGTGACTACTCACATTATCAAGGAACTATGAAAGTGAAGCATCCAAGGAAGCTATATAAGGGGTCGGCCAGCACCTCACTATCAGATCCCACAACGGTTAAACACGTGACGCGCGGCGAGCCAACTTGGATAGGTCCTTTGCAAAACTCACCCCAAGCTATTTATTTGTCCAGTGTATTATTAAATTCTTCCCAAATTCTATTAATTATAAATGGATCTAATTTATATAAACCAAAGGAAATATTCATATTATTGTCAAAACTGCTTTTTATGAAACAAGATTCAATTATATTCCTGTCGACCATGGACTTGCTTGATACTACTTTCTCAACTTTTTGAAAATCAATTGGATGGTTAAAATCTCTTACATGAATAAATAGAGCATTGGAATCTTGTCCAGTTCTAATGCTATATTTATGTTGTTTTAATCTTAGTTCGAGATTTTTACCAGTTTGACCGTAATAAACTTTATCGCAAATTTTACAAGGAATCTTATAGACACATCCATCAGCATTTTGGGGGGAATTCTTAATCAAAAGTTTTTTTACTGTATCAAGATTTTTGAATACAACTTTAATATTAAAAGTCTTAAGAAGAGAAGGCATATCAACCAAGTTTTCATGGTAAGGGAGAACCAACATATTTTTAGTTGAATAAGGCTGGTTGCCCTTTTTTTTGGATTATAAAAAGTGTTCCTAGCAACTTTAAAAGATTTATCAATTACATTTCTTGGGTATTTTAAATCATTACCTATTTCATAAATTTTGGATATTTCCTCATCTATGAACTCAGGACTACAAATAGCTTCCTTGGATGCTTCACTTTCATAGTTCCTTGATAATGTGAGTAGTCACGAAAGCGCTTGGAATTTCTCTATTCTTTCAGAGTGGTTGTTTTGCATATATATATATATATATATATATATATATATATATATATATATATATATATATATATATATATATATATATATATATATATATATATATATATATATATATATATATATATATATATTTTTATATTATATATATATTATATATATATATATATTATATATATATATATATATATATATATATATATATATATACGTATATATTATATATAATATATATATATATATATATATATATATATATATATATATATATATATACATATGTGTGTGTGTGTGTGTGTTAATCCATACGATATGTCTGTCAGCCTTCCTGACTTTCTGCCATAGCTGATTGACTGCCTGCCTGTATTTCTGCCTGCCTGCCTGCCTGCCTGCCTGCCTGCCTGCCTGCCTGCCTGCCTGCCTGCCTGCCTGCCTGCCTACCTGCACAATTGACTCTTTGACTGCCTGTATCCATGCCTGCTTGCTTGCCTATCTGCCTGCTTGCCTGTCATACTTACTTGATTTAATAAAAAGCAAACTGGTATAATTTACTGTAATGTGTAATGAGGAACCGATCTCAATGCAATGTATAGTGGAATTCCAGGAGCCTTTCTTTGCGTCTTGTTTATGAGGAGACTTGTTCGTAAAGAGTGTAATAAAGTTAGAGCCTGGATTATTTTTTGGTCCACCAGTGTACGCAAACTTAGCATACAGGGTGAAGCCCATTGGCTGTTACTTAATTTTACTAGTGTGAGGTTATTTACAAGCAGAAAGCGCACCGTAGTCTTTTATTAAGGTGGGTCTTCACCTGATTACCACAGTATTGTTGTTTCTTGATGAGAACAGTATTATTCATATCCACACTGCGAAAACCCAGCCTACATGATAGACATACATCACTCCCCCCCCCCCCCCTCAAGAAAAAAATATATACAACTATCAGTTGACTTCAGCAGTTAGTTGTTAGTTACGCAAAACCTGTGTTATTCAGGCAGACATCAGCATCAAGAGATACATCAATAATATTATCATTGGGATATACTGGATTCAAAGAAGAAACTCTCGTTGGAAGATTATACTTGTTAAGATGATAAACGATATCTTAGCCTGTAAAACTGATTTGTGTAAAAAGAAAGAGTAATTTCTTTTCAGTCGTGTATAATACTCCATAATCTAAATCACTTACTGTTGCTTCACCTTGATCTTAAAGGGACCCGTGAATCTTGCGTGCTGCGCATTACCCGACACCGGTTGGTGAATCAGGACCAAGTCGCCTGCCCCAAGAGGAACGTGACTCGGCTGACTTATCATTTTATCATTCTAGTTTTTCATCTCCCGCTATGCCTCTCTCAGGTCTGCCGCAGCCAGATCACGAACCTGGCTAAAATCATGAGCATCATGCGAAGGAGCCTCATTATCTTTCCTGACGACTGCAGTCTTCTTTGACAAGAGCTGGAATATGTCTGGCCAAATGACCAAATATTAACTCAAAAGGTCTGTGAACAATCGAATCATGACTCACGAAGTCGTAATGACACGATTGCAAATAAACCATACCACGGGCGGGGATAGAATCCGCGATCAGAGAGTCATAAAACTCCAGACCGACGCCCTAGCCACTGGATCACCTGGTTACAACAAGATTCATCCAACTAGGTATATTTATACACCATAGGAAGGTGTATATGGTGTATAAATATACCTAGTTGGATGAATTTTGTTGTAGCCAGCTGGCCCAGTAGCTAGCGCGTCGGTCTGGTGTTTCATGGCTCTGATCGCAGGTTCTATCCCCGCCCGTGGCATTTCTTTTTTTTTAACAAGCCAATTTAGTACATTTACCCTCACTGTAAATAACAAGGTACTCCCTTGTCCAATTGTACCGCGTGGTTCGTCGTGTAAGTTCTTAACATGCTTATAAACGTCTGGTGGAATGTTTCTTTAGCACCTCAGTTTTCAGGGCTGTACGAAGACGAGACCCTAGTAGTTACTCCTAGTTGAGAAAGAATTTCACGAAAGACCTTAGATTTGAAGTTCATTCGTCCCTGGTCTGATTAAATTTCATGTGACACCTCTGCTTGTGCAATGAATCTCTCCACAGTCCACCTAATAGAGCGTAAATAGAAGTCCTAATGATATTGTTACGAAATACCTAGTTGAGGTACACTTAATGGCAACAGATATTTGTTTCCCATTCACGTCCGACATAAGGTCAAACACAGTTAATATTCAGCCAAAACTTAGATTTGTCAAACTATGATATTAGACATAATGGAGCTGTTTTGATAAGATGACATGATTTCCATGTTTATGGCGGGTGCCACACGTCCTGACAGCCAGGCACATCCACTGTCATACTCTGTTAGACAATGATCTTAGTAATTTTTGCAAGTGTTTTTTCACACTGGTGTTCACCCACGGGATTATTGTGTGTCGTTGCCTTTGCCTTCGTACACAACGAAAACACCAGTAAACGTTAAATATCTCATATCTGGTTCTTATTTTTTATGCCACTTTGCTTACTTCCTCAACCGAAAAATATTTTTTATTCTAAAGATGAACTCAAACATCACTAGTCTTGTTAGTGATAATATCGTGTAGCTGCTAGACGATATTATCACTAACAAAACTAGTGATGTTTGAGTTCTCTTCATCTAGACTCTAGCATGTATGAACTCACTAAGTTATCAAGGTCACGGCCGGCCAATCCCTGCTGCTCAACACCATTTCATAAAGTTGTCCTTTTTGCACAGAGGCAAAGTCATTGTGGGATGTCCAGTTCCTTCGACGGAATTCGGAAAATTTTTGTTGGTACATTGCTGCATCGAAGACACAGGTCAGCAAGATCGCAGCTTTGACAAAATCGTAATCATGATACTCATCAGAGGACATGGTAGCTGTCCTCTAGCGACCTTCAGCCCTCAGCTGGGTATGCAGCAGCAAAGCCCAATAATGTTTTTGCCAGCTCAGTGCCTGTTTTTTATTTTTTTAATACATCATATTGACGATCCAGGTCAATCTCACTAAACCTAGACACAATTTCTGCTGCATTTCGAGTATTAAATTCAAGCTGAGGTGTACCTTTAGGCACCTCATTTTCTTTATAACATTTTTTCTTAACATTTATTCTGTTCACTCTATTATCAGTCATATTTCTCATGTTTTAGCTCCACATTCTGACACTGCTCTACAGCAAAAGCCTTCTC
The DNA here is from genome assembly GCF_026875155.1 of Cherax quadricarinatus. Lineage (NCBI taxonomy): Eukaryota > Metazoa > Arthropoda > Malacostraca > Decapoda > Parastacidae > Cherax > Cherax quadricarinatus. Next base: position 38,230,807 of record NC_069401.1, on the reverse strand, counting down.
CTCTGCGAAGTAGAGTATGTGCTCCTTAGCTAGCAGTAACAATGAGGCACAATTCTTAGGACAGTGTTAAGTAGCTGTTGCTACTTGTCCTCAGTTATTATAATTACCATCATAACTAAGCGCTCAACCCACTAAAGTACTTGTCTTCAAGGTTTCCTGTATCGTGTTCCGTGCATTCTTCACGACATCGAGAGCGCAAAAGAGGAAGTTTATGTTCTTCTGGCGTCTTTCGAGAAATGAGAACACTAGTCACGTCAGAGTCAACATCTGCTGCAGTTGTAATGTATGGGATCTGCTAGCCAACATCTTGTTTATGATACTCTTGTAGCCTCTAGGAAATGCTAATCCCCGTATCCTTCCTTTTTTTCTAGTGTTCCCATCCTTATTCAGCACTTGGTCAAATCATGTGTTCCAGTGCTTATGAAAACAGCCAGAAGCAGCGGAGGGTAGAGTGATTAATAAGCTCAGGCAGAAAATGTACAGAGGACAGATTTTGGTGTGAGGTCGAGAGGTAAGCCTGTAGCCGACCGGTGCTGTGAGCTGTGTGCTCTGCTGGAGCTGTTACTGGGTTCCATAATACTGTAAGTTACACTATTTCATTCTGTATAGTGGCATATTGCCTTGTTATTCCCTGCCAAGGTTAAGTCCCCCCAGTAAATAACAAAAAAGGCACAATACCGTGACTGGAACGATACACAAATAACCCGCACATAAAGAGAGAAGCTTACGACGACGTTTCGGTCCGACTTGGACCATTGACAAAGTCACACAGTCACACAGTGTGACTTTGTCAATGGTCCAAGTCGCACCGAAACGTCGTCGTAAGCTTCTCTCTTTTATGTGCGGGTTATTTGTGTATCTCCCCCAGTATTAATATCATTACATTCCCTTCATTCTTTTCCAGAATTAGTGTGTAAAAGATAATTGTCAAAGTGTAATTCCAGGCTAATAAAGTAAATGCATGATTTATTATCTGTTTAATTTAACTCTGATTGGCTATTCCCAGACTATTGATAGGTAATTTCCACCTGAGGTTAGGGGAGGATGAGGTACTGGTGGAGGATCCTAGGACCTGTCAAGTATTCCATGCTAAGGTATCTTGGAAAGGCTGTAGGTCTCTTTGTATATTCAACCTTATGTACTGTATAATGGTCAAGTGTCCTTAAGTAGTAAAGTGCTCGTATAAAGTATTTAATGGTGAATTGGTAAGGTTATTTTGAGACACGAATTCAAGGGTATCTCTTTATAACGTGAGGAATGAGGAAGTGTAATAAAGATTAGAGCGAGGATAGAAGGCGATAGTCTGTCTACTCTTGTTTACCAAAACAGTCACTTGCTGTCTCACAGTCTAACTGTAGCGGGCACTCCATATTATATTTTCATCTGGGAGAAGCGCTAAATCCATTGAGGTCATATAGCGCCTGGCACTGAGTGCACGTACTGGAAACGCACTTACAGGTCTTCTATGTGGCACTTCCAGCAAGATTCCAACACTTGCAATGATAAACTTCCTATATGGTACACTGGAAATTCTTTAGGACGTACTCCCAGCATGATCTAAGTATAATTAGGACTCAGCTTCCATGTGATGCTTAATGCCTCTAGTTACTGTATCACACAGTGCCAAGCAACGTGTTAATAAAATTCACTAAAATATAGTTTAATAATTAAATAGACAGCAGTAGAAGATTCGAAAGTGTTCCTACTTTAAGGTAATCACTACAGAATCCCAGACATTAAATAAATTAATAAAATATTAAACCTAAAGTGATAGTAGTATAATATAAGAAATAAATAATTCAGCTTGTTGGTGAGTACGTCGTGCATGACAAGAGGCAAAGATGCATACCAGAGGGACAGTCATTCACTGGAGGAACACGATGTCAAAGTTCTCCGTAAATATTACCAATGTTAGTGCTAGCGGAGTTGTAGTAACATTGGTGATATTTACGGAGTGTCAATCATTCTTCATACTGACACTCATAGGAAGAATTCTCACTGTTTTTTTTTCTGAGTG
>NC_069401.1:38166290-38226290 GCF_026875155.1 Cherax quadricarinatus | reverse complement strand
ACAACTCACACACACACACACACAACACACACCACAACACCACACAAAACACACACAACAAAACACACACACACACAACCACCCATCACACACACACACACACACTCACACACACACGCACAAACTCAACACAAACAACACACACCAGGGGCGAGGAGCTCGGACTCGACCCGCACCTCAATAGGGTGAGGACACACACCACCACTAGAGAGAACCGGCTAACACAAAGTATTACTGCAACAAAGGCTTATATAACATGGATTCTCGTCTCAGTACATAAATATAACCCCCCTGAACAACCCACATCACCACCAACCTTTATCTCTGTTCCCGTAACCACCCTACTCCACCAACATACACCCTCCTCACCAAACACTCCCGCACACAAACATCCACGCCCCACTTAACAACACACACCCGCCCCTCCATACACCCCGCCCAGCCAACCCCCCACCCCCCTCCACATTTTCACCAGCCCGCCAACACACATCCCGCCCACAAACAGCACAACCAGCCCCACCAACACACTCTGGCCCCTCCCAGCACACCACAGCTCACCACAAACCGCCCACCAAACACAAACGAATGCCACCAACACACACACGCTCACCACCAATCACACCCGCCAAACAACACCCCACGGACCTCATAGACACCAGCACCCAACACAAACCCCGGACACACCAACACACTTGCCCACCAACCACCAAGCTCACCATCACACACCCGCCCCCAAAACACCACCGCATAACCACACACCGCAACACCAACACACACACCGCCCCACCAACACACAGCACCGCCCCACCAACACACACACCGCACCACCAAACCACCACACCAGCCCATCATCTTTACACCTGCCCACGAACACACACCCCCGCCCCACCAACACACTCTGCCCACCACACACTGACCCACCAACACCACACAGCCTAACCAATTAACACCGCCCACAACACACCACCGCACCACCAACACACGCCACGCACACAAACACACCCCGCACCACTAACACTCCACAGCACCACCAACCACACCACCGCACCACTAACACACCACCGCAACACTAACACACACCGCAACGCAGCTACACACCACCGACACCATCACACCCCGCCAACACCAACCCCCCACGGACCTCCAACATACACCAGCCCCACCAACACACACCCCCGACCACCAACAAAATTGCCACCAAACACACCACCGCCTACATCAACACCCGGCCCCACAAACACACCACCGCTAGCACCACCACACCACCGTCTCAGTTGTAGTACCCTAGTTCCTAGTAACTCGTTACCAGTAACACAGTGTACCAGTAGATTTGACTCACTACCAACCGTTCTCTGCGTGAATCACTGTCGTATTCATATTGTTGCTGACCAATATTGCTAAAGCTTCTTGCTCCGTTACTGTACTATTACGTTCAGCCTTTGTAAGGACTCGGCTAGCAAATGCAACTGCGTTTGGTACTTGCCATCGGTTTCTGAGTAGTTCGGCGCCTATGCCAATAGTATGGGTCTTTTTAAAGCACTTCCGAGATTAATCAGTCTTGTTAATGTATTGAAAGACCATGCTCCACTGTACTACATTCCAGAACAAAACAACCTACTGGAAGGTTAGCAAGAGGACCCTTGTCTATCCATGCGTTTCAATTCCCACCTTTGAACATTACCCTGCAAGTCAAATTATAGTCGCAGATGCCTATATCGGCGTCATGTTAGTATAGTAACTGCAGAACCTCCATATCGTGCTGAAGATGTAAAGTATGCTCATAATGATCAGATCCATGTGGTCTGGTGGTGATCGATTCCTGCTCCAGGAAGATATTATTCAGGACTGTGAAGCCACCAGCACCTTCAGTTGATTGTCAGAACCAAGAGGGGTTGGGTATCTAGGAGTGTATACCAGTTAGTAATTCCACAGTCACTAGTGAATGTAGCCTTACAGCTAGTTCACGAATGTACCAGGTGTTGCACACCATTGGTATGGACTCGTTCAGTTAAAACAAGCCAGATTGAAATACCATTTGGCCTGTATGGAATGATATTTCTGAGTATGTTAAAAAATGTTTGTGTCTGCATGCAACATAAGCGTATTGCTAATGGACCCTATATCCAAATCAAAGTGTATTCCAATACTAGCGAACCGTGGGAAAAGAGTTTGCGTAGATTTGTTAACTATTTTCCAGGTTACCCTCCAGGGCAACGAACATCTGTGTGTTATGGTAGACCATTTCACAGATATTGTGAGTTAGGTCCTATTGCAGATAAGGCTGCCGAGACAGTAGCTTAAAGCGTTTAAAGAACGCATTATCTGCAGGCATACCGCCCTATAAGTCCTAGTAAGATAATGAGGCGAATTCTGTCATGAGATTCTTGAAAATTTGTGACCTTGTACAAGATCTTAATCCTCCATAGTTATCATCATCTGCAGCAATGGGTTAGCGGACCGAACCAATAAGATAAGACTTGATGTCTTGAGAGCCCAATATCAATCCCAACAGTGAAAACTTGGGATGAGTTATAACTGAGTGCAGGTGTGCTATAAAATTCTGCTTACAATGTTTCTATAGGTGACACTCCACAATACTGAATTGTACGGTGTTAGATACAGTTTGCCTTATGTGTTGGTTTTATTAATCCGAAACCAATAATTACAACCTGATGATTATCATAGCAACTCGTACCTGCCTTAGCTCAAAAGTGTTTTTAGAAGAATCCGTGAAAACTTCATAATCAACCGCAGCTATTTACAAGAGTCGCAAACACTCGAGCAAAAGCCATCAAAATCAAAGTAGTTCGAGGAGTCTAAGCTGACTAATTTTAACAAAAGTCCATGCAAATTGCCAAAGCTTGATCAAAAGTTTGTAGGTCCTTATCGATTATTTGAACATATCATGGTAAATAGTATACGGGTTAGAGAAATAGAATGGTCCGTATAAAGAATTGCATTTAGTTCATATGAAGAGTTCGTATGTGATTGATAATGATTGTTCCAACAGACTAATGTGAAGACTCTGACCGATCCTCTGATCCGGTACTTCTTCATCTGATACTCAGTCAGACGCTCAACCTAGAGTGTCGTTATTCCCTACGTAAGCAGGTATATGAGAAATCTCAAGAATCATTTGTAACTTCCAATTCAGCTTAGCCTCCAATACAGCATGAAGATAGCCAGTAATGCAACAGAGTTTGAATACGACCCAGGAGATGACACCCATTTCTGCATATGTCAATCTCACCCTAGCCGTGTTGGGGTTAGATGTAAATAACTGCTATAGATGAATTTATTACAGTATCAACTTATCAGTATTCAAGATTTTTTTTTGTGTTCACGTTCTCTCCGATTTCTGAGAGTTAAAAAGTCTAGATTTTGATGACCGAATTGCCTTTTGTTAAACACTTCTTCTTTGTTTATATTCCTTCCTCAGAATCCGCTAGATCAGTTGAATTCAGATCGATCCGATCAAATTTTTTTTTTTTCCTTCTATTTGCGTAATCTCAACGCTGGTTTCATTCGTTGAGTTTCATTCTGATGAGTTTGTTCGTTGAGTTTCATTCGATGAGATTATTCTGGGTTATATATTATCTTGTATTGCATTACAGTTTTCAGCTACGTAAGTTCCCCCATTCCCCCAATGTTCTATTATGTAATTGTTATTTCTGGTCAATTGTTGTGTTCTTTGACATTGTATAGAATCAGCCCCAAGCGTATACCTTGCCATCTCTTAGTTTGTATTAAGTTTGTATGTCGGGACGACCGTCGTTTGCGTACGCCGAGGAGCTCTCAGTAGTAGTACCAGTTCCTTAGTAACCAGTTACAGTAACATGTGTACAGAGATGACTCACTACCAACGTCTCTGCGTGGAATCACTGTCTGTATTCATATTGTGACTGACACGCTGTATTAAACATCACCTCACACAAGGAGTATGGGGTTAGTAGTCTTACGAGGGAGAGCAAGGAGGGAGGGTCGCAGGCTGTTTGGCGCTTCAAATATTTCAGTGCCAATATACGTTAACTTCCCACAGCATACGTTGGAGTATTTTTAACCCAATCCACGTTGTTCGAACAACAACATGATAACCGCACACCAATCACACACACCGCCCCACCAACACACAGAAACGACTCCAAACAACCACACACACTGCACCACCAAAACACACGCCCCACCATTCATACACCTGCCCACCAAACACACACCCCCGCTCCCCCAACCACTATGCCCCACCAACACACCACAGCCTCACCATTACACACCGCCCACCCCACCAACACACACCACACCCAACTAACACTCACGCACCATACACCCACCGCCCACTAACACACCAGACACCACCAAACACACCACTGCATCCACTAAACAACCACCCGCACACTAACACACCACTCACACACTTTCAACACACCACACCACTATAACACAACACCGAACCCACTAACACACCACGCACCACCAACACACATGCACCACTAACACACCACTGCCCACTAACACACCACCACACCACTAACACACACCGCCCACTAAACACACCACCACACCATAACACACAACGCACACTACACACCACGCACCTCTAACACACACCGCACCACTAAACACACCTCACCGCACCACAACACACCACTGACATACACACATTGCACCACTACACACCCCCACACACTAACACACCACGCAGCCATAACACACCACCACACCACTAACACACAACCGCACCAACTAACACACCAACCGCACCACTAACACACACCGCACACTAATACACCACTGCACACTAACACTCCACCTCGCACCACTTACACACCACGCACCACTAGCACCCCTGCACCACAACACACCATTGCCAACACTAACACACCACCGCACAACTATCACACACCACACCACAAACACACCACCATACCACTAAACACCACGCAACACTAACACACCAACCGCACACTATTTACACCACTGCACACTAACACACCACAACACCACTAACACACCACCGCAACACTAAACACATCACGCACACTAACACACCCCCGCAAACACTAAACACCCACTAGCACCACCAACACACACCGCACCACTAACACACCTCTGCACACTAACACACCACCGCACCCATAACACAGTCCACCGCACACTAACAACACCACCGCCCACTAACACACACCGACCACTAAAACACACACCGACCACCAACACACCACCGCACCACTAACACACCACAGGACACCAACACACCACTGCACCACTAACCAACCACTCACACTAAACACCAACCGCACCACTAACACAACCACCGCACCACTAACACACACCGCACCTCCAACACACCACCGCACCACTACACACAACGCACCTATCACCACACGCACCACTAACACACAACCTGCAACACAACACACTGCACCACTAACACACCACCGCACCACCAAACAACCACCGCCCCAAGTAACACCCACCGCATCCATAACACACCAAATGCCCACCAACACTCCCACGACCACCAACACACACGCACCACCAACACACCACCGCACACCAACACCACCTCCGCCACCACCAACACACCCCACACCCACTAACACACTTGCACCCACTAAACACACAACCGCACCACTAAACCACACCGCACCACTAAACACACCACCGCACACTTACTCACCAACCGACCATAAACACCACCGCACACTAAACACACCACCGCACCAAAACTCCCACCGCACATAACACACACCGCACCACTAACACACAACCGCACCCACTAAACACACCGCACACTAATCACCACGCACCACTAACACAACACCGCAACACTAACACTCACCGCACCACTAACACAGCCACGCAATAACAACACCGCACACTAACCCACCACCGCACCACTAACCCACACCACCGCACCAAACACACCACGCACACTAACACACCACGTACCATAACAACACGCACACGAACAACCACCGCACCACTAAAAAAACACACCACGCCCATTAATACACCACGCCACACTAGCACACCACCGCACCACTACACACCACCGCACCAATAACGCACCACTAACAACACCGCACACTAACACACACGCACCACAAACACACCACCGCACATAAAAACCCACCGCACCACCAAACCACCACCGCACCATAACACACACCGCACCACTAACACACCACCGCACCACTAAACTCCACCGCACCACTAAACACACCACGCACACTAATAACCAGCCGCACACTAACACACAAACCGCACACTAACACACCACCGCACGACTAAACATCCTCCGGCCACCTCAACACTCACCACCGCACCACTAACACAGCACAGCAGACCACTACCACACCTCCGCACACTAAACACCACCGCACACCAAACACACACTGCACCACTAACACACCGCACCACAACACCCACCGCACACTAACACACACCGCACCACTAACACCACACTGCACCACCAAACACACCACCGCACTACCAACACCACCCCCCGAACCCAACACACCACCCGCACACAACACACCACCGTTCTCCACCAACACACCCCGCACCATAACACCCTCGCACCACTAACACACCACCGCACACTAACCACACACGCACCACTAACACAACACCGAACACTAAACGCACGCACATAAAACCACCGCAATAAACACACCCGCACCACTAACACACCACGCACCGTAACACACACACCGCAACACCAACACACACCGCACCACTAAACACGCCACTGCCCCACTAACACACACCGCACTACTAACACACCCACGTCACCACTAACACACCACCGCTACACTAAACACACAACGCACACTAACACACCACCGCACCACATAACACCCACGCACACTAACACCACCGAACCTACTAACACACAAAACCGCATCCACTAACACCCACCGCACCCACTAACACACCACCGCACACTGAACACACCACCGCACCACTAACACACCACCGACCATTAACCCTCCACCGCACCACTAACACACCACCGCAACCATAACAACCACACCGCACCACTAACACACCACGCACCCACTACACATCACGGCACCACTAACACACAACCGCACCACTAAACACACCACCGCACCATAAACTCACCGCACACTAACACACCACCGCACCACTAACACACCACCGTCGCACCATAACACACCACCGCACCACTAACACACCACCGCACCACTAACACACCACCGCACCACTAACACACCACCGCACCACTAACACACCACCGCACCACTAACACACACCGCACCCCAACACACACTGCACCCACTAGACACATCACAGCCACACAAAACACCACCGCCCACCACTAACACACCACCGCACACTAACCACACCACCCTGCACAACCAAACACACTCACCGCACCAACAACACACCACCGTCCACCACAACATCACACCGCACCACCAACACACCACCGCACCACCAACACACACCGACACCACTAACACACCTCGCACCACTAACACACCACCGCACCCACTAACACACCACGCACCACTAACACAACTACGCACATAACACGCCTCCGCACCACTAACAACACCACACGCCCCCCACAACACTCCACCGACACTTAAACCACACCGCACACTAAACACACCGCACCACCAACACCCCCCCAACGCTCCCCCCAAAACCGCCACCACTCTAACACGCCACTGCACTCTAACACACCACCGCCAACTAACCACCACCACGGCCACCACTAACACACACCGCACCATAACACACACGCTTCCATAACACACCACCGCACCACTAAAACACCACGCACCACTAACGCCACCAATAACACACCACCGCACACTCAACACACCACCGACTCCATAACACACCACCGCACCACTACACACACCGCACCATAAACTAACCGCACCAATACACACGCACCACTAACACACCCACCGCACCATAAACTCACACACCGCACCACTAACGGCTCACCTAACACACCACCGCACCACTAACACACACGCACCACTAACGCACCACTAAAACACCACCGCACCACTAACACACCACCGCACCACAACACACCCACCGACCCCTAATCACACCACCGCACATAATTCACCACTAACCACACCACCGCACCCCCACACTAACAACCACAGCCACTAACAACCACCGCACACCAACACACCACCGCACCACTAACGCACCACTAACACACCACCGCACCACTAACAACACCACCGCACACTAACACACACCGCACCATAACACACCACGCACACTAACACACCAGCCACTAACACACACCGCACCACTTAACACACCACCGCACCACTAACACACCAACGCTCCACTAACACACAACGACACTAAACACAACCACGCACCACTAACACACCACCGCACCACTAAACACCACCGCACCACTACACCACAACCGCACACTAACACACCACCCGCCCCACTAACACCCCACGCCACCACTTAACACCTCCGCACCACTAACACACACCGCACACTAACCCACCACGCACCACTAAACACACCAACCGCACCATAACACACCACCGCATACCATAACACACCACCGCAAACACCCTAAACACACCACCGACCATACACACACAACCCGCACACCTAATCATCACCACGCACCACTACACAACACGCACCACGAACACACCACGCACCATAACCACCAACGCACCACTAACACACCACCGCACCATAACACACCACTCGCACACTAACACACCACCGCACCCACTAACACACCACCGCACCAATAGCACCACCGACACTAACAACACCGCACCATAACACACCACCGCACCACTAAAACATCCGCCCACTAAAAACACCGGCACCACTAACCACACACCGCAACCATAAACACACCACCGCACCTCTAAAACACACTGCACCACTAACACACCACCGCACCACTAAACCACACCCGCACCTAAACCACCACGCACCACTAACACACCACCGCACACTAACACCCACGCAACATACGTAGCGAATTATAACTTTACATATTAAACTTTATCATCATGATGCTGAGTTGTTGCGTCAGTTTATCCCCTTAACTCCACCTTACCTCCCACCTTATCCACCTTACTCACCTGATCCATCTTACTCCACCTTACTCCACCTTACTCCACTTATCACTCTTACTCACCGTACTTCCACTTACTCCATCTTACTCCACCTTACTCACCTTACTACTTACTACCTTATCACCTTAAACCTTACTCCATCTTACTCCACTTACTCCACCTTACTCCACCTCTCCATCTTATCACCTTACTCCACTCTTATCACCTTACTCCACTTACTCCACCTTACTCCCACTTATCACCTTTACTCCACCCTTACTCCATCTACTCCACTTTACTCACCTTACTCACCTTACTCAACCTTATCACCTTCCTCAACCTTATCCATCGGGGTTACTCACCTTTATCTCCACCTTACTCCACCTTGCTCCACCTTGCGCTCCACCTTGATCCACCTTGCTCACTTACTCCACCTTACTCCACCTTACTCCTACTTACTCACTTACTCATCTTACTCACCTTACTCCATTACTCACTTACTCCACCATACTCCACCTTACTCCACTTATCCACTTCTCATTTATCACCTTACCTCCACTTATCAACCTTACTCCACTTACTCATCATACTCCACCTTACTCCCTTACTCCATTTACTCCACTTTCCACCTTACTCCACCATAAATCCATCTTACTCCACCTTACTCCATCTTACTCCACCTTACTCCACCTTACTCCACCTTACTCCACCTTACTCCACCTTACTCCACCTTACTCCACCTTACTCCACCTTACTCCACCTTTCTTCTCCTTATCATCTTACTCATCTTACTCCCACCTTATCACCTTACTCCACCTTACTCCACCTTACTCCCCTCTTACTCCACTTACACCGCCTTACTCCACCTAACTCCCTTACTCCAATTACTCCACCTACTCCACCTATACTCCCCTTACTCACCTAATCCACCTACTTCCACCTTATCCACCTTAACCATCTTTTCTCCTTACTCCACTACTCACTTACCTCACCTTACTCTTCTTTAGTCCACCATACTCCACTTACTCCACTTACACATCTTACTCCACTTACTCCACTTACTTCCACCTTACCTCCACCTGATCCACCTTAACTCCACCTTACTCCACCTTACTCCACTTACTCCACCAGACTCCACTTACTCCACTACACTCCATCTTAATCCACCTTACTACCATCTTACTCCATCTTATCCACCTTACTCCACCTTACTCCCTTATCCACTTCTAACCTTTACCACCATTACTTCTATCTTACTCCACTTACTCCACTTATCCACTCTTACTCCACTTATCACCTTACTCACTTACTCAGGCCTCTACTCCATTCTTACTCCACCTTACTCACCTTAACTTCACTGGACTCCATCTTTCTTCACCTTACTTCCACCTTACTCCACCTTACTCTCACTTATCCATTTACTCCACATACTCCATTACTCCACCTTACTCATCTTACTCCCACCTTATTCCCACTTACTCCCACCTTACTCCACCTTACTCCACCTTGCTCCACCTTACTCCACTTACTCCACCTTACTCCCTTACTCCATCTTTACTCCACGTTTACTCACCTTTATCAACCTTACTCCACCTTGCTCACCTTACTCCACCTTACTCCACTTACTCCACTTATCCCCTCCTCACATTCTCCCAAAGCCTCCAGTTTACTTCCTCCTCTCACTCTCTTACTTCTCCTCCACTCCTCCTCGACCTTTGACCTTTCTTCTCCTCCTCCGCCTATTTCCATCCCCCTTCTCTCCTCCTACTCCTCCTCCTCCCTCCCCTCCTCCCTCTTCTCCCTCCTGCTCCTCATTTTCCTCCACATTACCGCTGGAAGTACAACCTCCTCTCTTGAGAAACTCCATGTGCGTCTGTGACTTCCTTGTCTGTGACGCCTCAGTCCTATGACCGCCTCCAGTCTGTGACAACATTGTCTGTGACAACTCACGGTCTGTAACACCAGGTCTGTGACACCCGTCTGTGGACACCCTGTCTGTGATACCCCTATCTGTGACACCCCTGTTCTTTTGAACCCTGTCTATGTCACCCTTCCTTGTGTGACACCCGGTCTGTGACACCACAGTCTCTGACACCCCGGTCTGTGACACCCCTGTCTGTGACTACTTTGTCTCTCACACCCCTTTCTGTACCACAGCTGTCTGTGACACCCCGGTCTGTGACACCCCTGTCTGTGACACCCCGGTCTGTGACACCCCTGTCTGACACCCCGGTCTGTGACACCCCTGTCTGACACCCCGGTCTGTGACACGCATGTCTGTGACATCCCCGTTTGTGACACCCCGGTCTGTGACACCTCTGTCTGTGACACCCCGATCTGTGTCACCCTGTCTGTGACACCCTGGTCTGTGACACCCCGGTCTGTGACACCCTTGTCTGTGACACCCCGGTCTGTGACACACTGTCTGTGACACCCCGGTCTGTGACACCCCGGTCTGTGACACTCTGTGACACCCCGGTCTGTGACACCCCTGGTCTGCGATACCCTTGTCTGTGACACCCCGGTCTGTGACACCCCGGTCTGCGACACCGTTGTCTGTGACACCCCGGTCTGTGACACCCCGGTCTGTGACACCCTGTCTGTGACACCCCGGTCTGTGACACCCTGTCTGTGACACCCTGTCTGTGACACCCCGATCTGTGACACCCTGTCTGTGACACCCCGATCTGTGACACCCTGTCTGTGACACCCTGTCTGTGACACCCTGTCTGCGACACCCTGTCTGTGACACCCAGTCTGTGACACCCTGTCTGTGACACCCTGTCTGTGACACCCTGTCTGTGACACCCTGTCTGTGACACCCCGATCTGTGACACCCCGATCTGTGACACCCTGTCTGTGACACCCCGATCTGTGACACCCTGTCTGTGACACCCCGATCTGTGACACCCTGTCTGTGACACCCCGGTCTGTGACACTCTGTCTGTGACACCCTGTCTGTGACACCCCGAACTGTGACACCCTGTCTGTGACACCCCGATCTGCGACACCCTGTCTGTGACACCCTGTCTGTGACACCCCAATCTGTGACACCCCGATCTGTGACACCCTGTCTGTGACACCCCGATCTGTGACACCCCGATCTGTGACACCCTGTCTGTGACACCCCGATCTGTGACACCCTGTCTGTGACACCCCGATCTGTGACACCCTGTCTGTGACACCCCGATCTGTGACACCCTGCCTGTGACACCCTGGTCTGTGACACCCTGTCTGTGACACCCCGATCTGTGACACCCCGATCTGTGACACCCTGTCTGTGACACCCTGTCTGTGACACCCTGTCTGTGACACCCTGTCTGTGACACCCTGTCTGTGACACACCGATCTGTGACACCCTGTCTGTGACACCCCGATCTGTGACACCCCGATCTGTGACACCCTGTCTGTGACACCCCGATCTGTGACACCCCGATCTGTGACACCCTGTCTGTGACACCCCGATCTGTGACACCCCGATCTGTGACACCCCCGATCCCGTGACACCCTGTCTGTGACAACCCCGATCTGTGACACCCCGATCTGTGACAACCCTGTCTGTGACAACCCCCCCATCTGTGACACCCCGATCTGTGACCCCTGTCTGTGACACCCCGATCTGTGACACCCTGTCTGTGACACCCGGTCTGTGACACCCGTCTGTGACAACCCCGTCTGTGACACCCTGTCTGTGACACCCCGATCTGTGACACCCCGATCTGTGACACCCTGTCTGTGACACCCCGATCTGTGACACCCTGTCTGTGACACCCCGATCTGTGACACCCTGTCTGTGACACCCCGATCTGTGACACCCTGTCTGTGACACCCTGGTCTGTGACACCCTGTCTGTGACACCCTGTCTGTGACACCCCGATCTGTGACACCCCGATCTGTGACACCCTGTCTGTGACACCCTGTCTGTGACACCCTGTCTGTGACACCCTGTCTGTGACACCCTGTCTGTGACACACCGATCTGTAACACCCTGTCTGTGACACCCCGATCTGTGACACCCCGATCTGTGACACCCTGTCTGTGACACCCCGATCTGTGACACCCCGATCTGTGACACCCTGTCTGTGACACCCCGATCTGTGACACCCCGATCTGTGACACCCCGATCTGTGACAAACCCGTCTGTGACAAACCCCCCATCTGTGACACCCAATCTGTGACACCCTGTCTGTGACACCCCGATCTGTGACACCCCGATCTGTGACACCCTGTCTGCGACACCCCGATCTGTGACACCCCGATCTGTGACACCCCGATCTGTGACACCCCGATCTGTGACACCCTGATCTGTGACACCCTGTCTGTGACACCCCG
This sequence comes from Cherax quadricarinatus, assembly GCF_026875155.1. NCBI lineage: Eukaryota > Metazoa > Arthropoda > Malacostraca > Decapoda > Parastacidae > Cherax > Cherax quadricarinatus. The sequence continues at coordinate 38,212,860 of NC_069401.1, read as the reverse complement.
ATCTGTGACACCCTGTCTGTGACACCCCGATCTGTGACACCCCGATCTGTGACACCCCGATCTGTGACACCCTGTCTGTGACACCCGATCTGTGACCACCCCGATCTGTGACCCCCCCGATCTGTTTACACCCCGATCTGTGACACCCCGATCTGTGACACCCCGATCTGTGACACCCCGATCTGTGACACCCCGATCTGTGATACCCGGTCTGTGACACCCCGATCTGTGACACCCCGATCTGTGACACCCCGATCTGTGACACCCGGTCTGTGACACCCCGATCTGTGACACCCCGATCTGTGACACCCCGATCTGTGACACCCGGTCTGTGACACCCCGATCTGTGACACCCCGATCTGTGACACCCCGATCTGTGACACCCGGTCTGTGACACCCCGATCTGTGACACCCTGATCTGTGACACCCTGATCTGTGACACCCTGATCTGTGACACCCCGATCTGTGACACCCTGTCTGTGACACCCTGATCTGTGACACCCCGATCTGTGACACCCTGTCTGTGACACCCTGATCTGTGACACCCGGTCTGTGACACCCGGTCTGTGACACCCTGATCTGTGACACCCGGTCTGTGACACCCGGTCTGTGACACCCTGGTCTGTGACACCCTGTCTGTGACACCCCGATCTGTGACACCCCGATCTGTGACACCCTGTCTGTGACACCCTGTCTGTGACACCCGGTCTGTGACACCCGGTCTGTGACACTTGGTCTGTGACACCCGGTCTGTGACACCCGGTCTGTGACACCCGGTCTGTGACACCCTGTCTGTGACACCCTGTCTGTGACACCCCGATCTGTGACACCCCGATCTGTGACACCCTGTCTGTGACACCCTGTCTGTGACACCCTGTCTGTGACACCCTGTCTGTGACACCCTGTCTGTGACACACCGATCTGTGACACCCTGTCTGTGACACCCCGATCTGTGACACCCCGATCTGTGACACCCTGTCTGTGACACCCCGATCTGTGACACCCCGATCTGTGACACCCTGTCTGTGACACCCCGATCTGTGACACCCCGATCTGTGACACCCCGATCTGTGACACCCTGTCTGTGACACCCCGATCTGTGACAAACCCCCATCTGTGACAAACCCCGTCTGTGACACCCCGATCTGTGACACCCCGATCTGTGACACCCTGTCTGTGACACCCCGATCTGTGACACCCTGTCTGTGACACCCCGATCTGTGACACCCTGTCTGTGACACCCTGTCTGTGACACCCTGTCTGTGACACCCCGATCTGTGACACCCCGATCTGTGACACCCTGTCTGTGACACCCCGATCTGTGACACCCTGTCTGTGACACCCCGATCTGGGGACACCCTGTCTGTGACACCCCGATCTGTGACACCTGTCTGTGACAAACCTGGTCTGTGACACCCTGTCTGGACACCCCCTTTTGTGACACCCCGATCTGTGACACCCCGATCTGTGACACCCCGTCTGTGCACCCGTCGTGACACCTGTCTGTGACCCCCTGTCTGTGACACCTGTCTGTGAACAAAACCGATCTGTAACACCCTGTCTGTGACAAACCCCGATCTGTGACACCCGATCTTTTGACACCCTGTCTTTGACACCCCGATCTGTGACCCCCGATCTGTTTTAACACCGTCTGTGAACCATCTGGACACCCCGATCTGTGAACCCCGATCTGTGAACCCTGTCTGTGACACCCCGATTGTGACACCCTGTCTGCGACACCCGATCCCGTGCACCCCGATCTGTGACACCCGATCTGTGACAACCCCGATCTGTGACAACCTGTCTGTGACCCCGATCTGTGAACCCCGATCTGTGACACCCTGTCTGTGACACCCTGATCTGTGACACCCGGTCTGTGACACCCGGTCTGTGACACCCTGATCTGTGACACCCGGTCTGTGACACCCGGTCTGTGACACCCTGATCTGTGACACCCTGTCTGTGACACCCCGATCTGTGACACCCCGATCTGTGACACCCTGTCTGTGACACCCTGTCTGTGACACCCGGTCTGTGGGCACCCGGTTTTGTGACACTTGGGCTGTGGGCACCCGGTCTGTGACACCCGGTCTGTGACACCCGGTCTGTGACACCCTGTCTGTGACACCCGTTTTGTGACACCCGATCTGTGCACCCCGATCGTGACCCTGTCTGGACACCCTGTCTGTGACACCCTGTTGTGACACCCGTCTGTGACACCCTGTCTGTGACACACCGATCTGTGACACCCTGTCTGTGACACCCCGATCTGTGACACCCCGATCTGTGACACCCTGTCTGTGACACCCCGATCTGTGAACCCCCTCTGTGACACCCCGTCTGTGACACCCCGTTTTGTGACACCCGATCTGTGACACCCCGATCTGTGACACCCTGTCTGTGACACCCCGATTTTGTGACCCCGATCTGTGGACACCCTGTCTGTGACACCCGATCTTGAAAACCCCGATCTTGACACCCTGCTGTGACACCCCGATCTGTGACACCCTGCTGTGACACCCGATCTGTGGACACCCTGTTGTGGGCACCCTTCTGTTGACACCCTGTCTGTGACACCCCGATCTGTGACACCCGATCCCGTGGGCACCCTGTCTGTGCACCCGATCTGTGACACCCTGTCCTGTGACACCCGATCTGTGGGCACCCTGTCTGTGACACCCCGATCTGTGGGCACCCTGTCTGGACACCCTGGTCTGTGACACCCTGTCTGTGACACCCTGTCTGTGACACCCCGATCTGTGACAACCCGATCTGGACACCCTGTCTGTTTACCCCTGTCTGGACACCCTGTCTGTGACCCCTGTCTGTGACACCCTGTCGTGCACACCGACTGTAAACACCCTGTCTGGACACCCCGATTTTGTGACACCCCGATCTGTGCACCCTGTCTTTGACAACCCGATCTGTGACACCCCGATCTGTGACACCCTGTCTGTGACACCCCGATCTGTGACACCCCGATCTGTGACACCCCGATCTGTGACACCCTGTCTGTGACACCCCGATTGTGACACCCGATCTGTGACCCTGTCTGTGACACCCGATCTGTGACACCCCGATCTGTGGACACCCTGTCTGCGACACCCGATCTGTGAACCCGATTGTGACACCCGATCTGTGACACCCGATCTGTGAACCCTGTCTGGGAAAACCCCGATCTGTGACACCCCTTTGTGACCCCGATCTGTGACACCCGATCTGTGACCCCGACTGTGACCCCCCGATCTGTGCACCCGATCTGTGACACCCCGGATCTGTGATAACCGGTCTGTGACACCCGATCTGTGACACCCGATCTGTGACACCCCACCCGTGACACCCGGCTGTGACACCCCGATCTGTGCACCCCGATCTTGGGCACCCGTCTGTGCACCCGGTCTGTGACACCCCCCATTTGGGGACACCCGATCTGTGACCACCCGATCTGTGACACCCGGTCTGTTACACCCCGATCTGTGACACCTGATCTGTGACACCCTGATCTGTTGACACCCTGTCTGTGACACCCCCATCTGTGACCCTGTCTGTGAACCCTGATCTGTGACACCCCGATCTGTGACACCCTGTCTGTGACAAACCTGATCTGTGACACCCGGGCTGGACCTCCGGCTGGCACCCTGATCTGTGACACCCGGGCTGTGACAAACCGGTCTGTGACACCCTGACTGTGAAACCTGTCGTGACACCCCGATCTGTGACACCCCGTCTGTGACACCTGTCTGTGACACCCTGTCTGTGACACCCCGGCTGTGACACCCGGGGCTGTGACACCTGGTCTGTGACACCCGGGCTGTGACACCCCGGGCTGTGACACCCGGTCTGTGACACCCTGTCTGTGACACCGGTCTGTTTTTTCACCGGTCTGTGACACCCGGGCTGTACACCCGTTGTGACACCCGGTCTGTGACCCGGTCTGTGACACCCTGTCTGTGACACCCGGTCTGTGACACCCGGTCTGTGACACCCTGTCTGTGAACCCTGTCTTTGCACCCGGTCTTTGGGACCCCGGGCTGTGACCCCTTCTTGAACCCGGTCTGTGACACCCGGTCTGTGACACCCGGTCTGTGACACCCTGTCTGTGACACCCTGTCTGTGACAGGGTGTCTGGGAGGTGATTAGGGGGAAAAACCCAAAAGGGGAGCTTAAATCAGATAAAGAGATACAGAGGGAAAAGAAGTGGGAAGAGGAGAGGGAGAGGTAAATAATTATTCGTGGGCTTCAGGAGGCTGAAGGGCAGACCAGGACACATCTCAGTTGCTATTGCTACTTCACATTCCTCAATAGTGCCATTAAAACTGCAGGCGGCCTGGTCACAGACTGGGCCGCGGGGGTGTTGACCCCTGGAACTCTCTCCAGGTCTCCAGGTAAACACATCTCCATGGATACTGAGAGAGGGAGCAGAGGAACTGTGTGTGCCACTAGCAGAAATCTTCAGTATATCTATCGAAACTTGGCAGTTGCCTGAGGCGTGGAAGACAGCACATGTAGTTCCAATTTTTAAGAAAGGCAACAGACAGGCAGCATTAAACTATAGACCAGTGTCACTGACTTGTATAGTGTGTAAAGTTATGGAAAAGATTATCAGGAGAAGAGTGGTGGAACACATTGAAAAGATTGGGCTCGTACATGACAGTCAGCACGGCTTCAGAGATGGGAAATCCTGTGCCACAAATCTACTTGAATTCTACTATAAATAAACAGAAGTAAGACAGGAGAGAGAGGGATGGGTAGATTGCATCTTTTTAGATTGCAAGAAGGCTTTTGACACAGTACCACAAAGGAGACTGGTGCAAAAATTAGAGGAGCAGGCAGGAATAACGGGGAAAGTACTGCAATGGATCAGGGAATACCTGGCAGGAAGGAAACAACGAGTGTTGGTACGTGCTGAAGTGTCGGAGTGGGCGCATGTGTCGAGTGGGGTTCCACAAGGTTCAGTCCTAGGCCCGGTGCTGTTTCTTGTATATGCGAATGACATGGTAGAAGGAATAGATTCAGAAATGTCACTGTTCGCTGATGATGTGAAACTGATGAGGAGAATACAAGTGGGCGAGGATCAGTTAAGATTACAAGGGGATCTGGACAAACTACATGTATGGTCCGACAAATGGCTGCTGGAGTTTAACCCCAGTAAGTGTAAGGTCATGAAGATTGGGGAAGGACACACAAGACCGCAGACGGAGTACAGGTTAGGAAACCAACAGGTGCAAACGTCAATTAAAGAAAAGGAACTTGGGGTAAGCATTATAACGAACATGTCCCCTGAGGCACACATCAATCAAATAACTGCTGCAGCATATGGGAGATTGGCAAACCTGAGATTGGCGTTTAGACATCTGAGTAAGGAGTCATTCACGACATTGTACACCGTGTACGTAAGGCCTATACTGGAATATGTAGCGCCAGTATGGAACCCTCACTTAGTCAAACACGTCACGAAATTGGAGAAAGTGCAAAAATTTGCAACACGATTAGTCCCGGAACTGAGGGGTATGTCTTATGAGGAGAGGTTAAGGGAACTCAACCTGATGACACTAGAGGATAGGAGGGATAGAGGAGACATGATAACAACGTATAAAATACTGAGAGGCATTGACAAGGTGGACAAGGATCGAATGTTTCAGGGATAGATACAGAAACAAGGGGACACAATTGGAAGCTGAAAACCCAGATGAGTCATAGGGATGTTAAGAAGTATTACTTTAGTCTTAGAGTTGGAATAATCTGGAGAGTGAAGTAGTGGAAGCAAGTTCCACAAATAGCTTCAAGAAGAGGTATGACAAATATCATGGAGCAGGGAAAGAGTGAAGAGGCGGGGCCAGGAGCTATGACTCGACCCCTGCAACCACATATAGGTGAGTACATATAGGTGAGTACACACACACACACACACACACACACACACACACACACACACACACACACACACACACACACACACACAAACACACACACACAAACTGCAAGAAGGCGTTTGACACAGTTCCACACAAGAGATTGGTGCAAAAACTGGAGGACCAAGCAGGGATACCAGGGAAGGCACTGCAATGGATCAGGGAATACTTGTCAGGAAGACAGCAGCGAGTAATGGTACGTGGCGAGGTGTCAGAGTGGGCACCAGTGACCAGCGGGGTCCCACAGGGGTCAGTCCTAGGACCAGTGCTGTTTCTGGTATTTGTGAACGACATGACGGAAGGAATAAACTCCGAGGTGTCCCTGTTTGCAGATGACGTGAAGTTGATGAGAAGAGTTCATTCGATCGAAGACCAGGCAGAAATACAAAGGGATCTGGACAGGCTGCAGACTTGGTCCAGCAACTGGCTCCTGGAGTTCAATCCCACCAAGTGCAAAGTCATGAGGATTGGGGAAGGGTAAAGAAGACCGCAGACGGAGTACAGTCTAGGGGGCCAGAGACTACAAACATCACTCAAGGAAAAAGATCTTGGGGTGAGTATAACACCAGGCACATCTCCTGAAGCGCACATCAACCTAATAACTGCCGCAGCATATGGGCGCCTGGCAAACCTCAGAACAGAATTCCGACATCTTAATAAGGAATCATTCAGGACCCTGTACACCGTGTACGTTAGGCCCATATTGGAGTATGCGGCACCAGTTTGGAACCCACACCTAGCCAAGCATGTAAAGAAACTAGAGAAAGTGCAAAGGTTTGCAACAAGACTAGTCCCAGAGTTAAGAGGTATGTCCTACGAGGAGAGGTTAAGGGAAATCAACCTGACGACACTGGAGGACAGGAGAGATAGGGGGGACATGATAACGACTTACAAAATACTGAGAGGAATTGACAAGGTGGACAAAGACAGGATGTTCCAGAGACTGGACACAGCAACACGGGGACACAGTTGGAAGCTGAAGACACAGATGAATCAAAGGGATGTTAGGAAGTATTTCTTCAGTCACAGAGTAGTCAGGAAGTGGAATAGTTTGAGAAGCGATGTAGTGGAGGCAGGATCCCTACATAGCTTTAAGCAGAGGTACGATAAAGCTCATGGTTCAGGGAGAGTGACCTAGAAGCGACCAGTGAAGAGGCGGGGCCAGGAGCTTGGACTCGACCCCTGAAACCTCAACTAGGTGAGTACAACTAGGTGAGTACACACACACACACACACACACAGAGTGAACAGGCGGGGCCAGGAGCTCGGACTCGACCCCTGCAACCTCAACTAAGTGAGTACACACTCACCTGGCTATGCTTCTTCGTTTTCAACCGGTTTTACAGGTTGGGATCTGTCGTAACCTGCTCTAGCTGCTGTGTATGTTGTATTTGTGGTTGCAGGGGTCGATTCATAGCCCCATGCCTCTTCACTGTGTGTGTGTGTGTGTTTGTGTGTGCGTGTCTGCATGTGTAGTGTTTATGATTAAATTGTGTGTAATATAGTGCATGTATGTGTTTATGGTATGATATGCAGTGGTGTGTGTGTGTGTGTGTGGTGTGTGTGTGTGTGTGTGTGAGTGTTCGTGTGTGTGTGTTGTGTTGTGTGTGTGACGTGCGCTCTGACTGTCTAGGCGTTCAGATACAAATAAAAATGGCTGTAATCATAGTCATAATATTATTTTAAAGATGGTGTGAAAAGCCAGTGGAAGGCCTCGGTCAGGTGACCAAAAGCTTACAGCTGTGGCTTATCATATAAGTAGACCCGATCATGCACTTGTCCTGGTTTCCTGATTAACTTCACCTAACATACCTACCAAACAAAGTATTTTCTGACAAAACAGGTGTAAAAGCCTGACCTCCTTATTTACCAACTGTTAGGGGATTGAGCGAGGGCCATTCAAGACCATTTTCCAGTTTATGGATTAAACGGTCAACGGCCTTGCCGTTGGACGATAATTGACAAAATCGTTCCCATTTAACGATGATGTCGATAATTGGCACATTTTTGTCTTCTTCTTTCAATCCAGAACGTTGCTAGAAAATCTTTCTGTTCCTGTGGTTTACGATCATTGTTTTAAACTCGGTTACGCGTCAGCTCACTCTGGGGTCAGTGATGGAGAAAAAAATTCGTTAGGCTGTTGAGCAAAAACTTGTATTGTTTAAATGAAGTCTCGAAGTTTGCTGAGAGAACTCGGGGTTTACAGTTCGCAAAGCTCGTAGGTAGCAGTAACTCGGTAGGACGAGTAACTCGTAGGACTAGTAACTCGGTAGGACGCAGTAAATCGGTTAGGACGTATAACTCGGTAGGACGTAGTAACTCGGTAGGCGCAGTAACTCGGTAGGACGAGTAACTCGGTAGGACGCAGTAATCGGTAGGACGTAGTAACTCGGTAGGACGTAAACTCGGTAGGACGCAGTAACTCGTAGGACGTAGTAACTCGGTAGGACGTATAACTCGGTAGGACGAGTAACTCGGTAGGACGCAGTAACTCGGTAGGCGCAGTAACTCGGTTAGGCGAGTAACTCGGTACGACGCAGTAACTCGGTAGGACGCAGTAACTCGGTAGGACGCAGTAACTCGGTAGGCGCCAGTAACTCGGTACGACGCAGTAACTCGGTAGGACGCAGTAACTCGGTAGGACGTAGTAACTCGGTAGGACGTACTAACTCGGAGGACGCAGAAACTCGGTAGGACGTAGTAACTCGGTAGGACGTAGTAACTCGGTAGGACGCCTAACTCGTAGGCGTAGTACTCGGTAGGACGTAGTAACTCGGTAGGACGTAGTAACTCGGTAGGACGTAGTAACTCGGTAGGACCAAAACTCGGTAGGACGTAGTAACTCGGTAGGACGTAGTAACTCGGTAGGACGTAGTAACTCGGTAGGACGCAGTAACTCGGTAGGACGTAGTAACTCGGTAGGACGTAGTAACTCGGTAGGACGTAGTAACTCGGTAGGACGTAGTAACTCGGTAGGACGTAGTAACTCGGTAGGACGCAGTAACTCGGTAGGACGTAGTAACTCGGTAGGACGTAGTAACTCGGTAGGACGTAGTAACTCGGTAGGACGAGTAACTCGGTAGGACGTAGTAACTCGGTAGGACGTATATCGTAGACGTAGTACTCGGTAGGACGTAGTAACTCGGTAGGACGTAGTAACTCGGTAGGTACGTAGGTACTCGGTAGGACGTAGTAACTCGGTAGGACGTAGTAACTCGGTAGGAGTAGTAATAAATCGGTAGGACGTAGTAACTCGGTAGGACCAGTAACTCGGTAGGACGTAGTAACTCGGTAGGACGCAGTAACTCGGTAGGACGTAGTAACTCGGTAGGAGGCAGTAACTCGGAAGGACGTAGTAACTCGGTAGGACACTAGTACTCGTAGGACGCAGTAACTCGGTAGGACGCAGTAACTCGGTAGGACGTAGTAACTCGGTAGACGTAGTAACTCGGTAGGACGTAGTAACTCGGTAGGACGTAGTAACTCGGTAGGACGCAGTAACTCGGTAAGGACGTAGTAAACTCGTAGGACGTAGTAACTCGGTAGGACGTAGTAACTCGGTAGGACGTAGTAACTCGGTAGGACGTAGTAACTCGGTAGGACGCAGTAACTCGTAGACGGGTAACTCGTAGGACGTAGTAACTTCGGACTTTAGGACGTAGTAACTCGGTAGGACTAGTAACTCGTAGACGCAGTAACTCGGTAGGACGTAGTAACTCGGTAGGACGTAGTAACTCGGTAGGACGCAGTAACTCGGTAGGACGTAGTAACTCGGTAGGACGTAGTAACTCGGTAGGACGCAGTAACTCGGTAGGACGTAGTAACTCGGTAGGACGTAGTAACTCGGTAGGACGCAGTAACTCGGTAGGACGCAGTAACTCGGTAGGACGCAGTAACTCGGTAGGACGCAGTAACTCGTAGGACGTAGTAACTCGGTAGGACGCAGTAACCTCGGTAGGACGAGTAACTCGGTAGGACGATAGTAACTCGGTAGGACGCAGTAAACTCGGTAGGACGCAGTAACTCGGTAGGACGCAGTAACTCGGTAGGACGCAGTAACTCGGTAGGACGCAGTAACTCGGTAGGACGTAGTAACTCGGTAGGACGCAGTAACTCGGTAGGACGTAGTAACTCGGTAGGACGTAGTAACTCGGTAGGACGCAGTAACTCGGTAGGACGCAGTAACTCGGTAGGACGCAGTAACTCGGTAGGACGCAGTAACTCTGTAGGACGTAGTAACTCGGTAGGACGTAGTTACTCGGTAGGACGTAGTAACTCGGTAGGACGCAGTAACTCGGTAGGACGTAGTAACTCGGTAGGACGTAGTAACTCGGTAGGACGCAGTAACTCGGTAGGACGTAGTAACTCGTAGGACGCAGTAATCGTAGCTAGTAACTCGGTAGGACGTAGAACTCGGTAGGAGTAGTAACTCGGTAGGACGTAGTAACTCGGTAGGACGTAGTAACTCGGTAGGACGCAGTAACTCGGTAGGACGTAGTAACTCGGTAGGACGCAGTAACTCGGTAGGACGCAGTAACTCTGTAGGACGTAGGAACTCAGTAGGACGTAGTAACTCGGTAGGATGCAGTAACTCGGTAGGACGCAGTAACTCGGTAGGACGCAGTAACTCGGTAAGACGCAGTAACTCGGAAGGACGTAGTAACTCGGTAGGACGTAGTAACTCGGTAGGACGCAGTAACTCGGTAGGATGCAGTAACTCGGTAGGACGTAGTAACTCGGTAGGACGTAGTAACTCGGTAGGACGCAGTAACTCGGTAGGACGCAGTAACTCGGTAAGACGCAGTAACTCGGAAGGACGTAGTAACTCGGTAGGACGTAGTAACTCGGTAGGACGCAGTAACTCGGTAGGATGCAGTAACTCGGTAGGACGTAGTAACTCGGTAGGACGTAGTAACTCGGTAGGACGCAGTAACTCGGTAGGACGTAGGAACTCAGTAGGACGTAGTAACTCGGTAGGACGCAGTAACTCGGTAGGACGTAGTAACTCGGTAGGACGCAGTAACTCGGTAGGACGTAGTAACTCGGTAGGACGTAGTAACTCGGTAGGACGCAGTAACTCGGTAGGATGCAATAACTCGGTAGGACGTAGTAACTCGGTAGGACGTAGTAACTCGGTATGACGCAGTAACTCGGTAGGACGCAGTAACTCGGTAAGACGCAGTAACTCGGAAGGACGCATTAACTCGGTAGGACGCAGTAACTCGGTAGGATACAGTAACTGGTTAGGACGCAGTAACTCTGTAGGACGTAGTAACTCGGTAGGACGTAGTAACTCTGTAGGACGCAGTAACTCGGTAGGACGCAGTAACTCGGTAGGACGTAGTAACTCGGTAGGACGCAGTAACTCGGTAGGACGCAGTAACTCGGTAGGACGCAGTAACTCTGTAGGACGTAGTAACTCGGTAGGACGTAGTAACTCTGTAGGACGTAGTAACTCGGTAGGACGCAGTAACTCGGTAGGACGCAGTAACTCTGTAGGACGTAGTAACTCGGTAGGACGTAGTAACTCTGTAGGACGTAGTAACTCAGTAGGACGCATTAACTCGGTAGGACGCAGTAACTCGGTACGACGCAGTAACTCGGTACGACGCAGTAACTCGGTAGGACGCAGTAACTCGGTAGGACATAGTAACTCGGTAGGACGCAGTAACTCGGTAGGACGTAGTAACTCGGTAGGACGTAGTAACTCGGTAGGACGTAGTAACTTGGTAGGACGCAGTAACTCGGTAGGACGCAGTAACTCGGTAGGACCCAGTAACTCGGAAGGACGCAGTAACTCGGTACGACGCAGTAACTCGGTAGGACGCAGTAACTCGGTAGGACGTAGTAACTCGGTAGGACGCAGTAACTCGATAGGACGTAGTAACCCGGTAGGACGTAGTAACTCGGTAGGACGTAGTAATTAGGTAGGACGCAGTAACTCGGTAGGACGCAGTAACTCGGTAAGACGCAGTAACTCGGTAGGACGCAGTAACTCGGTAGGACGCAGTAACTCGGTGCGACGCAGTAACTCGGTAGGACGCAGTAACTCGTTAGGACGCAGTAACTCGGTACGACGCAGTAACTCGGTAGGGCGCAGTAACTCGGTAGGACGCAGTAACTCGGTAGGACGCAGTAACTCGGTAGGACGCAGTAACTCGGTAGGACGCAGTAACTCGGTACGACGCAGTAACTCGGTAGGGCGCAGTAACTCGGTAGGACGCAGTAACTCGGTAGGACGCAGTAACTCGGTAGGACGCAGTAACTCGGTAGGACGCAGTAACTCGGTAGGACGCAGTTACTCGGTAGGACGCAGTAACTCGGTAGGGCGCAGTAACTCGGTAGGACGCAGTAACTCGGTAGGACGCAGTAACTCGGTAGGACGCAGTAACTCGGTAGGACGCAGTAACTCGGTAGGACGCAGTAACTCGGTAGGACGTAGTAACTCGGTAGGACACAGCAACTCGGTAGGACGCAGTATCTCGGTAGGACGCAGTAACTCGGTAGGACGCAGTAACTCTGTAGGACGCAGTAACTCGGTAAGACGCAGTAACTCGGTAGGACGCAGTAACTCGGTAGGACGCAGTAACTCGGTAGGACGCAGTAACTCGGTAAGACGCAGTAACTCGGTAGGACGCAGTAACTCGGTAGGACGCAGTAACTCGGTAGGACGCAGTAACTCGGTAGGACGCAGTAACTCGGTAAGACGCAGTAACTCGTAGGACGCATTAACTCGGTAGGACGCAGTAACTCGGTAGAACGCAGTAACTCGGTAGGACGCAGTAACTCGGTAGGACGCAGTAACTCAGTAAGACGCGGTACCCATGCAAGACGCAGCAACCGCGTCAGACGCGTAATTGAGTATTGATCTAACTTTGCTGTATTGCTCTGATGGCTACGTTAATGTCTTTAATAACATTCTTATGCTTGCGAGCTGGCCTACCCTTGTGTGTGTGTGTGTGTGTGTGTGTGTGTGTGTGTGTGTGTGTGTGTGTGTGTCTGTGTACTCACCTAATTGTGGCTTCAGGGGTCGAGACGCAGCTCCTGGCTCCGCCTCTTCACTGATCGCTGCTAGGTCCTCTCTCTCTCCGCTTCCAGAGCTTTGTCATACCTCGTTTTAAAGCTATGTATGGTTCCTGCTTCCACTACATCACTTGTTAGGCTATTCCACTTCCTGACGACTCTATGACTGAAGAAATACTTCCTAACATCCCTATGACTCGTCTGAGTGTTTAGCTTCCAATTGTGACCCCTTGTTTCTGTGTCCTATCTCTGGAACAACCTGTCTCTGCCTACCTTATCTCTTCCACGCAGTATTTTGTATGTCGTTATCATGTCTTCCCTGACCCGCCAGTCCTCCAATGTCGTCAGTCCGATTTTCCCTTAACCTTTCTTAGTAGGACATTCCCCTGAGCTCCTGAACTAGTCTTGTTGCAAACATTTGCACTTTCTCTAATTTTTGACGTGTTTGACCAGGTGTGGGTTCCAAACTAGAGCTGCATACTCCAGTACGGGCCTGATGTACACAGTGTACAGTGTCTTGAACGATTCCTTACTAAGGTATCGGAACGCTATTCTCAGGTTTGCCAGGCGTCCGTATGCTGCAGCAGTTATCAGGTTCATGTGTGTGTGTGTGTGTGTGTGTGTGTGTATTATATATATATATATATATATATATTATATATATATATATATATATATATATTAATATATATATATATATATATATATATATATATATATATATATACGTAATACTGTTTTTGTTGCACTGCCCTGGTCGCGTCACAACAGAAAACAACACATGACCAGCACTAACATTGAGCGAGTTAATTACCTCGCTTGTTATTTTGTTTTAGATTCCGTATCAGAATATTATTTTTACACAGAACTCGGAAATATTGTCGTGATAGTATGTGATATTAACATTATTATACTGGCTCCTGGGAAAATTTTAAAGAGGTAAGCACAAACTAGATGCTGGATAACTAGATCATTATAAACTAGACACTAGATAACTAGATAATTTTAAACTAGACACTGAACAATTAGATAATCACAAACTAGACACTAGATAACTAGTGTCAGAGATTGACCACTTCAGATACTATTTCTCCAAGGTTGATGGACTAATTACATCAATATTTCACCCATACACCTGCTGCCTCTGTATTTGACTGAAGAAGCCTACTGTGTAAGCGAAACGTTTCAACAATAAAGATACCCAACTATTACACAAGTGTCTTAATGATCAACTTGTCTTTTCTGTTTCTGTTGTATATTCGTAACTATCATCGCCCGGTCTGGGCCTTGTCCAAGAGGTGACCTGGCCTTGACTCCCTGTCGAGGGAATGTCTCAGATCAATGTCTGCCATGGCAGGAGGTACAAGCACCTCCTCATCTTCTGGGACCAGCTATTCCCAGGCCTAGCCCCATTCGCCCCCCTCCCCACTGGGCTTGGAGGCAGAAGCTAGGCACCTTGCGCTGCCACAAACCCTGCCCACACTGGGCTCGAAGGGTGTGGCAGCTGCATAGCAGCAGACGATGTTAGGAGGTACAAAGGCAGCAAGCACTAAAGGATCCTTTTGGAGCCACACCCAAGTTTGGACATAACGTCCGAGCACTGGGGAAGCTCAAGAATGCCTCTTGCTGTGAGTGTTACTGCTGCTGCTACTTCACTTGTCCGTTGCACTCATTGTATCAACTTGTCGGTATTTTATACCATTCACAAAATAAGATGGGACATTAGTTTACATGTGATAATTTGAGAATGCTTCCTTTGTTCCACTGTTGCTGAATTGTCCTGAAAGGAAGCTTCACTTTGTTATTAGACAGCGAAAGAGAAATTAATTTTTTACCCTCATTCCTTGCAATGTAGTTGCCACTGCCAGCCTTCTTGTTTTCCATTTTCGTGCCTATAAAAGTATGTTAATTTTTTCCAACAGGATTCTGCTTAAAGCTATGAATGGATCCTGTCTCCACTACATAGCTTCCCAAACTGTTCCACTTCCTGACTCCTCTGTGACTGAAGAAATACTTCGTAACATCCCTGTGATTCATCAGTGTCTTCAACTTCCAACTGTGTCCCCTTGTTACTGTGTCCAGTCTCTGGAACATTCTCTTTCTGTCCACCTTGTCAATTCCTCTCAGTATTTTATATGTTGTTATCATGTCCCCCTATCTCTCCTGTCCTCCAGTGTCGTCAGGTCGATTTCCCTTAGCCTCTCCTCGTAGGACATACCCCTTAGCTCTGGGACTAGTCTTGTTGCAAACCTTCGCACTTCACCTAGTTTCTTTACATGCTTGGCTAGATGTGGGTTCCAAACTGGTGCCGCATACTCCAATATGGGCCTAACGTACACAGTGTACAGGGTCCTGAACGATTCCTTATTAAGATGTCGGAATGCTGTTCTTAGGTTTGCTAGGCACAGGTATGCTGCAGCAGTTATTTGGTTGCTGTGCGCCTCAGGAGATGTGCCTGGTGTTATACTCACCCCAAGATCTTTTTCCTTGAGTGAGTTTTGTAGCCTCTGGCCCCGCTAGACTGTACTCCGCCTGCGGCCTTCTTTGCTCTTTCCCAATCTTCATGATTTTGCACTTGGTGGGGTTGAAGTCCAGGAGTCAATTGCTGGACCAGGCCTAAAGCCTGTCCAGATCCCTTTGTAGTTCTGCCTGGTCCACGTCCGATTGAATTCTTCTCATCAACTTCACAACATCTGCAAACAGGGACATTCGGGGTCTATTAATTCCGTCATGTCCTTCACAAATACCAGAAACAGCACCGGTCCTAGGACTGATCCCTGTGGAACCCCACTCATCACAGGCGCCCACTCTGACACCTCGCCTCGTACCATGGCTCGCTGCTGTCTTCCTGACAGGTATTCCGTGATCCATTGTAGAGCCTTCCCTGTTATCCCTGCCTGGTCCTCCAGCTTTTGCACTAATCTCGTGTATGGAACTGTGTCAAACGCCTTCTTACTGCTGTCACCCTGTCATAGAGCTCCAGTAGGTTTGTGACACAGGATTTCCCGTCCCTGAAACCGTGTTGACTGTTTTTGGTAAACTCATTTCTTTCTAGGTGTTCCACCACTCTTCTCCTGACAATCTTCTCCATGACTTTGCATACTCTACATGTCAGTGACACTGGTCTATAATTTAGTGCTTCCTGTCTGTCTCCTTTTAAAAAATTGGGACTACATTTGCTGTCTTCCATGCCTCAGGTAATCTCCCTGTTTCGATAGATGTGTTGAATATTGTTGTTAGGGGTACACACAGCGCCTCTGCACCCTCTCTCAGGACCCATGGAGAGATGTTATCCGGCTCCATCGCCTTTGAGGTGTCTAGGTCGCTCAGCAGCCTCTTTACTTCTTCCTCAGTTGTAGGTATTGTGCCCAACACTTGGTGGTGTGCCCCACCTCTCCGTCTTTCTGGAGTCCCTTCTGCATCCTCTGTGAACACTTCTTTGAATCTCATGGTGAGTTCGTACCACTGTGTGTGTGTGTGTGTGTGTGTGTGTGTGTGTACTCACATATTTGTACTCATCTATGTGTGGTTGCAGGGGTTGAGTCATAGCTCCTGGCCCCGCCTCTTTACTGATTGCTACTAGGTCCTCTCCCTGCTCCATGAGCTTTATCAAACCTCGTCTTAAAACTATATATGGTTCCTGCCTCCACTACGTCAGTTTCTAAGCTAATCCACTGCCTGATTACTCTATGATTGAAGAAATACTTCCTAACATCTTTTTTATTCATCTGAGTCTTCAACTTCCAACTGTGACCCCTTGTTTTTGTGTCCCATCTTTGGAACATCTTGTCTATTCTGCGCAGTATTTTATATGTCGTTATCATGTCTTCCCTGGCGCTCCTGTCCTCCAGTGTCGTCAGGCCAATTTTCCTCAACCTTTCTTTGTAGGACAATCCCCGTAGTGCAAATTGGAGAAAGTGCAAATCTTTGCACTTTCTCTAATTTCTTGATGTGCTTGACCAGGTGTGGATTCCAAACTGGTGCTGCATACTCCAGTGTGGGCCTGGTGTAGATGGTGTACAGAGTCTTGAACGATTCCTTATTGAGGTATCAGAACGCTATCCTTAAGTTTGCCAGACGCCTGAACGCTGCAGCAGTTATCTGATTGATGTGCGCCTCAGGAGATGTGCTCGGTATTATACTCATCCCAAGATCTTTTTTTCTTGAGTGAGGTTTGCAGTCTTTGGCCACCTAGACTATATTGTGTCTGCGGTCTTCTTTGCCCTTCCCCGATGTTCATGACTTTTTCATTTGGCAGGGTTATATTCAAGAAGCCAGTTCCTATACCAGGCTTGTAGCCTGTTCAGGTCTCTTTGTAGTCCTGCCTGATCCTCGACGAGTTTGATTCTCCTCATTAACTTCACATCATCTGAGTCTCTCCCTTCTGTTATGTCATTCACTATACCAAAAACAGCACAGGTCATAGGACTGACCTCAGTGGAACCCCGCTTGTCAGAGGCACAAACTCTGACACCTCGTCACGTACCATGACTCATTATTGCCTCCCTGTCAGGTATTCTCTGATCCATTGGAGTGCCTTTCCTGTTATGTGCCTGATCTTCTAGCTTTTGCATTTAACATCTTGTGAGGAACTGTGTCGAAGGCCTTCTTGCAGTCCAAGAAAATGCAATCAACCCACCCCTCTCTCTTGTGTCTTACTTCTGTTACTTTATCATAAAACTCCAGAAGGTTTGTGACACACGGTTTTCCTACCCTGAAACAGTGCTGGTTGTAGATTATATGTTTGTTTCTTTCCATGTGCTCCACCACTCTCCTCCTGATGGTCTTCTCCATGACTTTGCATAGTATACACGTTAGTGACACAGGCCTGTAGTTTAATGCCTCCTGTCTGTCTCATTTTTTTAAAAATTGTGACTACATTTGCTATCTTCCATACCTCAGGTAGTTGCCCAGATGCAATGAATGTGTTGAAGAGCTTTGTTAGTGGCACACACAGCATCTCTGCTCCCTCTCAAAGGACCCATGGAGAGATGTTGTCCGGTCCCACCATCTTTGAGGTATTAGGCTCACACAGCAGCTTCTTCACCTCCTCTTCAGTTATGTGTACCTCATCCAGCACTTGTTGGAGTACCTCCCTGTTCTGATTTCCTGGAGCTCTACCTGTTTCCACTGTAAATACTTCTTTAAATCTCATGTTTAGCTCCTCACATACCTCTTGGTCGCTTCTTGTGAACTTCTCAACATCTTTCCTCAGTCTGATTACATGGTCCTTGACTTGTTTTCCTCCTGATGTGGCTAAACAACAACTTTGGGTCAGACTTGACTTTCAATGCTATGTCATTTTTGTATTGTAGCTGAGCCTCCCTTCTTATCTGTGCATATTCATTTCTGATTATTTGGCAGATCTCTTTAGTTTCCTGGGTCCTTTGTCTTCTGTACCTTTTCCATTCTCTAGTACACCTAGTTTTTGCCTCCCTACACCTTTGGGTGAACCAAGGACTCGTTCCGTTCTTCCCATTATTTCTGTTTCCCTTGGGAACAAACCTCTCCTCTGCCTCCTTGCATTTTGTTGCCACATAGTCCATCATTTCTTGTACTGGTTTTCCTGTCAGTTCCCTCTCCCACTGAATGTCTTGCAGGAAGTTCCTCATGCCTGACTAGTTCCCCCTTTTGTAGTTTGGTTTTTCCCAACCTATTCCTGCTACTCTCTCCACTTGGAGCTCAACTATGTAGTCGAAGCACAGAACCACATGATCACTAGCTCCCAGGGGCCTTTCATACACGATATCATCGATGTCCGAACTACTCAAGGTGAATACAAGGTCCAGTCTTGCTGGTTCATCCTCTCCTCTCTCTCTGGTAGTGTCTCTAACTTGTTGATGCATGATGTTTTCCAGTACCACATCCATCATCTTGGCTCTCCATGTTTCGGGACCCCCATGGGGCTCCAGGTTTTCCCAGTCAATCTCCTTGTGATTGAAATCACCCATAACTAGTAACTTTGCTCCCCCCATGTGTGGTCTCCTGGTCTCCTCGGCTAGTGTGTCGACCATTGCTCTGTTGTTTGCTCTCATCGTATTCTTCTCTTGGCCTCCTGCAGTTCTGTGGTGGGTTGTACATTACTGCAATTATCACCTTATGTCCCTCAGACTGGATTGTTCCTACTAAGTAGCCTCTTTCGCCCGTGCCATCCATTCCTTCCATTTTCTCAAAACCCCACTGGTTTTTAATGAGCAGTGCAACTCCTCCTCTCCCTCTCCTCCCTCTGTCTTTCCTGAGGATTTGATATCCAGATGGAAAGGTTGAATCTGTTATTATTCTGGTGAGTTTTGATTCTGTGAGTGCTATTATGTCTGGGGATGTCTCCTTGATTATTTTCATGCCACTCCTCACACTTATTTGTTATTCCATCTGCATTTGAATACCACACCTTCAACTTCTTTTCTAAGACTGTGGTCTGGGAGGTATATTGGGGTTGGGGAAGTGGGAGACCTGATAAGTAACTATGGGTGGTTGCTGTGGGGGTGGAGTTTGTAATGCAGTGGGTGGGGGCATTTGATGTGGCATGGGTGTTTTGGTTTAGAGTGTTTGGTTGCACTGGGGTTGACCTGGTTGGGGGGCTTCTATAGGAAGTTGTGAGGGAGGCTGTATTTGATCTTCTTCCTGGGTCTGGGATCTCCTGTCTGTCTTCTCCATCCCCTCTCTTTCCTCCTTTCACCTTTGTACCATCTCTCTCAGTTTCTGCCTTTCTTCTTGTGTTCTGTCGCAGTTGAGATACACCTTCCTGTATGCCGGCATGTCCCTTAATCGTGCTTTCTCCTGCAGGATCCTGTTCCGAGTCGATTCTGCCTTGAAAGTCACTTTCACTAGCTGGGTTCTTTTTTTTACAAACCCCCCTATTCTCTGAAAATTTTCCAGCTGGGTCATGTCGTATTCTCCTATTATTTTCATGATGCTTTCAATTGCTTTTTTTTCCCTTGTTTTCTTGCTTCATATGTTTCCCCTTCGACTTCCTGGAGCCCATACACAAAGACTGACCTCACCCTGTCATTCTCCCACTGCATATCCTTGTGTATCCCCTCATTCAATTTGATTTCCTCCATTGCAGCTTTCCTTTCTTCAGTTTCACTAGCTAATGTACTTGGGCTCAGTGAACTATCATTTTCCCTTCTCGGCTTTCCCTGGGCTCTGCTGTGGTCTGTTAGGGCCTCTACATATAGCTTAGCTCTTTCATTTACTACAGTCTCCTCTGATAGAGCTTATACATGCAGTTTTGCTCCTTCTTTCCCTACAGTCCCCTTATTTGTGACTGAGGTAGCAGTCTCTGATGTCAATCCCAAAATGTTCTTTAGTTCTTTAGGCTGTTTCAGATTTTTCAGTTCCTCTTCTAAACTCTGTATCCTGGCCTCTGCTGCTTTGACTTGCACCTCCCACTTCCTGCTTTCCATATCTATCCTCTCTTCCATTCTCATGCTAAGTTCTTCTAGTTTCTTTTCCCAATCAAGTTCCCTTTTTATGAGCTCTGTGCCCACTCTTCCTTTGCAGATTCCTCCTCCTGTCCCTTGGTTTTCCTTCCTGCTCTCTGGCAACCCATTTTAGTTTTATCCTGATTGCCTCAGAGTGGGAAACCTATGTAATTCTGTGTGTTAGGTTAGTAGTGTGTTTGTCAGAGTGTGGGGGAAGGGGGGAAGGTAGAGGAGGAACTGTGGCTGTGTGGGAGAGGAGTGGGGAGGGGGATTTAGGGGGGATTATGGGGAGTGGGAAGAGGGAGAAGCAAGTGGGTGAGTGGGAGAGGGAGAGTGGGAAGGAGGGAGAGATGGGGAGAGGGAGGGTGAAAGAAGGAGGGGTGGGATCAGGGGAAGTAGTGAGATGTTGGTGGGGGAGGGGGGGAGTGTATGTGTGTGTCTGGATGTGTGTGTGTGTACTCACCTATTTGTACTCACCTATTTGTGGTTGCAGGGGTCGAGTCCTAGCTCCTGGCCCCGCCTCTTCACCGGTTGCTACTAGACCCTCTCTCTCCCCGCTCCATGAGCTTTATCAAACCTCGTCTTAAAACTGTGTATGGTTCCTGCCTCCACTACGTCCTTTTCTAGGCTATTCCACTGTGTGTGTGTGTGTGTGTGTGTGTGTGTGTGTGTGTGTGTGTGTGTGTATGTGTGTGTGTGTGTGTGTGTGTGTGTGTGTGTGTGTAATTATGTGTGGAATTATGTGTGGGTTTATTATGCGTTTGGAAAGTAGGTGACTTGTGCGTTGGAGTGTAATGTGGAGTCTCAGTTGTCGCTAGACTGACCACAACCTCTTGTGACCTGACCCCGCACCCTCCTGGGACTTGACCCGCACCTACTTATAATGTTGCCCTTTATGCTTGTCCTGCCTCCTAGCTTATAGTAACTTACTCGCCTTGTTCAATGGATTACCAATTGCTATTCCTTATTGAATACTTGAGTGCCTATTCTTTATCGTGCTATGAGAGTTAGACCATTCACAATCAGCTTGGCGGTTAATTGGAACCTGAAACCCCACACCCAAACAACCACTCATAGGTGATTACAGTACTTGCAATGCAGCTGTAGCAGCCTGTAGATTGTCCAGCTCGATGTGACGTCCTGGCGTAGATCCACCTCAATTTCTTCTCGTTATATAATGTACCCTATTCACTGCATTTCTCTCACTGGTCACACGATTGTTTCACTGTATTATCTTTCTTGGGTGACACGTGACAACATCGCCTTACCACCCACACTAGCCTGCCCGCTCTGACTGCGCCATCACGTTTTACTTTCTAGATCACTTACAAAATTGTGGCTCTCCCCACACTTGTGTGGCTCAGGCAGATTGTAAATCGCTTCAAGGATTGTTCACTACCTTGACACACTTAGCAACCCTTGCAGAACACTTGGGTAGCCCTCAAAAACACTTATATTCGCAGAGCATGGGAGGCGTGACGAGCGCGCGCGGTGTGTGTGTGTGTGTGTGTGTGTTGTGTGTGTGTGTGTGTGTGTACTCACCTATTTGTACTCACCTATTTGTGGTTGCAGGGGTCGAGTCACAGCTCCTGGCCCCGCCTCTTCGCTGATTGCTACTAGGTCCTCTCTCTTCCTGCCCCATGAGCTCTATCATACCTCGCCTTAAAACTATGTATGGTTCCTGCCTCCACCACATCACTTTCTAGGCTATTCCATGGCCTGACTACTCTATGACTGAAGAAATACTTCCTAACATCCCTTTGATTCATCTGAGTCTTCAACTTCCAATTGTGACCTCTTGTGTCTGTGTCCCTTCTCTGGAACATCCCGTCTTTGTCCACCTGTCTTTTCCCGCGCAGTATTTTATATTTTGGGTTACCCATGTCCCCCATACCCCCCTGCCTCCAGTGCATCGGGCCCGTTTTTCCCTCACCTTTTTTCCCTAGGAAAATTTTCCCCGTAGCTCTGGGACTAGTCTTGTTGCAAACCTTTGCCTTTTTTTAAAAATTTTTCTTGAGTGCTTGACTAGGGGGCTTTTCCCAAACTGGGCTGATACTCCGTAGGGGCCTGAGTAGAGGGGTAACAGAGTTTTTAAAACGAATCCTTACTGGGGTTTGGAAAACGCTATCCTTTAGGTTTCCCAGGCCCCCGTATGCGGGCAGCAGTTTTTGGGATTGATGTCGCCTCAGGAGATTGCTCGGTGTTATACTCACCCCCAGATCTTTTTTTTGAGTGAGGTTTGCAGTTTTTGGGGCCATCAAAACTATATTGTGTCTGCGGTCTTTTTTCCCCCTTCCCCAATCTTCATGACTTTGCTTTTGGGCCCAGGGTTTAAAATTTTCAAGGTTTCCAGTTGCCCGGACCAGGGTTGTAGCCTGTCCAGATTCTTTGTATCCTGCCTGATCCCCCGTCCGATTTTGATTTTTTCATTAACTTCACATTTGTCTCAAAAAAAGGACACTTCTGAGTCTATTCCCCTTTCCCTTATGTCGTTTTACGGTTTTACCAAGAAAAAGCCAGGTTTCCTTTGGAAATTGGAAACCCCCGTGGAACCCCCCCTTGGTTTAAAAGGCGCCCCTCCCGGGCCCCCTCGTCGGTTCCATACTCGTTGTTGCCCCCTGTCAGAAAATTCCCCTGATCCATTGCAGGCCTTTCCTGTTATGTGTGCCCGGTCCCCTACTTTTGCAGTAACCCTTTGAGGGAAATGTGTTTTGAAACCTTTTTTGCGTCCAAAAATACCATTTTGATCCACCCCTCTCTCTTTTTGTCTTTTCTTTTTGTCACCCCTTTTCATAAAACTCAGTAGGTTTGTGGGCACGGTTTTTCCTTCCCCGAAACCGTGTGGTTTTCAAAATTTTACACTTGTTTCTTTCCAGGGGCCCCCCCAATTCCTCCCGATGATCTTTTCCAGGGCCTTGCATACTATACACGTTAGTGATACAGGTCTGTATTTAGTGGGCCCCATGTCTGGTTTTCCCTTTTTAAAAATTGGGAATTCATTTGCCAAATTTTTCCCAAAAACAGGGAGTTGCCCCGTTTCAAAAGATGTGTTTAAGACTTTGTTAATGGGTCACACAATATCTTGCCCCCCTCTTTAAGGCCCCATGGAGAGAGTTGTTTTGGTTCCACCGCCCTTTTAGGTGGTTTAAGTTTTGAAAGCGCTTCTTCACCTCCTTCCCTTGGTTATATTACCTCATCCAAAAAAAAAAAAAACTGCTGGTGTGCCCCCCCCTTTTGATTTCTTGGAGTCCTACTGGGTTTTCCCCTGTTTAAAAACCCCCTTTAAAAATTTTTGTTTGGGTCCCGACATACCTCTTTGGGTTTGTTTTCCCTTTTGAATTCCCCCTCACCCTTTTCCCCAGTCTTTTACCTGGGCCTTGGTGTTGTTTTTTCCCCCTGGGTGTGGCTGTACAACAGTTCGGTTTATCCCTTTTCTTTTTTTGCTATGTTTATTTTCATATTGTCTCTGGGGCCTTTCCCCTTTTTATTGTGCATATTGTTTTTGGGTCTTCGGGTGATTTCTTTTTTTTCCCCGAAATTTCCTTTCCCTTTTGACCTTTTCCATTCTCAGTACACCCAGTTTTTTTTCCTCCCTTTCACCTTTGGGGGAACCCAAAGGGCTCGTTCTGTTTTTTCCCATTATTTCTGTTTCCCTTTGGGGGGCAAAAACCCCCTTTCCCCTGCCTCCTTGCATTTTGTTGCTACATAGTCCCCTCATTTTTGTACGGGTTTTTCCTGTCAGTTCCCTCTCCCACTAAAGTTTTGGGAAGGGAAATTCCCCATGCCCGAGTAGTTTCCCCCCTTTTTTAGTTTGTTTTTTCCCCCCTATTCCTGTTTCCCCCTTTCCTTTTTGGCTCCTTGTATCCCCAAAACCCTGTCCCTAGCTCCCAGGGGCCTTTTTCTTGCCCTGATTCCTTTTTGGGTTCTTCCCCTTGTTTTTCCCCCTCCCTTTTTCCCTTTTTTGTTTTTTCCATTTGCTGGGTTTCCTTTCCCCCCCATTTTGGCCCCCCATTTTGGGGCCCCCTGGGGCTTTTTTCCCCTTCTCCCCTTTGTTTCACCTCTAAACTTTTCCCCCCATGTGTGCTCCCCGGGCCACTCGGCTAGGTGTTGATCATTGCCGTTGCCCCATCGATTTTCTTTTTGGCCCCCTGCAGTTCTGTGGTGGTTGAACATTACTGAAATTACACCTATGCCCCTCAGACGGATTGTTCCTCTAATAGTCCCTTTCGCCCATGCCATCCATTCTTCCATTTTTAAAAAACGCCACGGGTTTTTTTAATGGAGGCAACCTCCCCCCCTCTCCTCCCTCTGTCTTTCCTAAATTTGATACCCGGGATAAAAATTTGAATCTTTATTATTCGGGTGAGTTTTGTTTCTGTGATGCTATTATTTTGGGGGGATGCTTTTTGTTTCTTTCGGGGGCACTCCGTACTTGTTTGTTATTCCACTGCATTTGTATACCAACCCCTTCAACTTCTTTTTAAACGTGGCTGGGAATATTTGGGGTTGGGGAAGTGGGAGACCGGAAAGGGAACATGGTTGTTGCTGGGGGGGTGAATTTTGAAATGTAGTGGGTGGGGGCATTGGAGGGGCATGGTTTTTATTTAGAGTTTTTGGGTTTTGCACTGGGGTTGACCTGGTTGGGGGCTCATAAAAGTTGTGAGGGGGGCTGTATTAACTTCTTCCGGGGCTGGGATCTCCTGTCTGTCTTCTCCCCCCCTCTTTTTCCCCTCCTTTCCCCTTGTACCATCTTTTTCCATTTTTTCCCCTTTTTTCTTTGTTCTGTGCGGTGAGATAACCCTCCTGTGTGGTGTGTGTTGGTGGTGGTGTGTGTTTGTGGGTGTGTGTGTTGTGTGTGTGTAGTCACACGCTTTTTTTAGCTGGGAGACGATCACCTCTCCTGACCCTCCTGACTGACTCGCCATTCCTACTCTTGCGCTATGGATGGAAGGAGATTTCCCACCTTTCCTCTTAGTTTATTTCACTTTTACTCAAAATTGAAAAAAGAAATGTTTCCCCGGGGCCTCTACATTTTCCTTTACACTTTCCAGTACGTACACTCTCTTGACTTCCCCCGGCTTTCTTCAATAAAAGCAACATCAAGCAGCAGCAACAGCTGCAGCAGCAGCCCACCCCCACCACCAACAAAACCCCCACAACCACCCAAAAACCCCAACACCACCCCACCACAATCACCACAACCACCACAAACCCCACACCACCACAACCACCACCCAAACCCCCACCACAACCACCACAACCACCACAACCCCCACCCCCACCACCACAAAACACCACAACCACCCAACCACCACAGCCACCACAACCCCCACCATAACCACCACCACAAACCACCGTCCCCCCCGAGAAATAAAAAACACGCTCCCCGCGACTCACCATCATAAATTTTAAATTTAATTTTATCTACTCAAAAGTCACCCCATAAAAACCCTTGATCCATGGGGTCACTGTGGGTATGAACCCCCTTTTTAAACAATACCAGGGGCATACACTATAACTCCCTTTGCCCCTGACCCGAATCAAATGAGGTGTATGCTGTTGGGTACCCAACAAAACCCGCGCAAAAATATTTTTTTTTTGAGGGGGATCCATGCTACAGAGGAAAAGGTCTGCTGGAACAAACACCCCAGCAGAGACAGCTGTTGTTACAGGGAACAGTGGCTCCTAAGGGATGTGTTGCTGAAACAAACAAAAGAGCGAAACTTTCTTTTGTTTGCAGGTGTCCCGGGCTCCCAAGGATGTGTTGCTGGAACAAAAAACCCAGCAGCAGAGACTTGCTACTGCTGTTTTTCTCAGCCACACATACCCTTCCTTTCCCCCTTCACCCTGCGCCCCCCCCAAATTCCAAGCCCTAATTCCCCCCCTCCCTCAAATTTTTCTGTCCCCCCAGACCCCCATTTCCCCTCTCCTCAGGGAGGGAGGTATAACAGGGAAAGGGGGGTGGAGTGGCCCCGGAGGAAGTGGGCAGCATGATGGGTAACACAGGGAGGTAAAAAAAAAAAAAGAGGAAGGAAAAAAAGACTTCCCGATATCTTCAGGCAACCCTTTTTTCCATGTGATGGCATTTCCCGCACGACCTCAATTTAAGACACTGGACAAATTAGAACAGGGAAAGGGAGGGAGGGAGGGTAAGGGAAAGGGATGAGGAAGGGAAGTGGAAAGGAAGAAGGAAGTGTGAAAAGGGGTGGAGAGTAGAAGGGGGAAAATAGAAGAATAAGGGAGGGGGAAAAAATACACCCCTTTCACAATATCTGCATGTTTTGGGGGAGGGAGGAAAAGGGAAGGGGGGAGGGAAGGGAAAGAAGAAAAGGGGGAAGAAAAGAAAAAATAAGGGGGAAAGAGAAGAAGACGGATAAAGGAAAAAGAAAAGGGGGAAAATGGAAAAGGAGAGAAGTGAAGAAATGGGGAAACGGGGAAAAAGAGGAGCAGGAAGGAAGGGGGGATGATAGGGAAAAAATTAAGTGAAAATAGGGAAGGGTAAGGTAAAAATTTAAAGGGGGACGGGAAGGGAGAAGGTGTTGCCACAGTATTAGGGGAAGTAAATAAAATAATCACCCAAAAAATGAATGGAAATAGACAACTAAAATTTTGACAAATATATTAATTAAAAGACCATAAAACAGCCCGGAAACTTACAAACACTTCGCCGTATCTGGCATCTGCTTGACAGTAGGGGTTTTTCAAGATTCTGTACGAGGACAAGTCGCTCAAACCCCTTTAGTATGCTCCACTTTCTTGGTTTTCCTGCCCCCCCCCCTTTTTCTGCGACTGCTTGACAGATGCAAACAGAGCAAGACGTCTCATCTCTCGCCTGGACCCATCCTGGATAGATCTGTCATTTCAGCAGAGCCTTAACACAGGGGGATGTCGTGGCCTTACTGTTATGTATAAAAGGGCCAGTATGTCAAAGTACCACACTTGGATCCATTTGAGGGCACGTGAAATTTATGCCACAAAGACGGCAGAAAGCAGCAATTTCCGGCGTACCCCCCAGAAACACTCCCTATTTGTGCCCAATAGTAAAACTGGTAAAATTAGCAAAAAATCTTTTTAAAATTAAGTCCTTTTCCAAAATTTTCTCTTTTTACTTTTGGGGGGATTTTTTTTTCATTAATGTTAATGTAAAAATTTTTTAATTTTGCTCCAAAAATCTTAAAAACTACCTAACCTTATTATAACAAAAAAAAAATTTTTTTTTGCCTAACCCAACTAAAAAATTTTTTGTTTGTTTACAATAATTTTTAAAACTAAACAAACACAGTGAAATATATTTTTTTTGTTTGGTTCAAATGATTTTGGCGAAATTTTTGCATACACAAATTTTCACTTGTCCTATATGGCAAGATGAGCGTTGCTATTTAAGCCCAAGTCGCAAGTTCTGCCTATTCGGCACGACATATATATATTTATATAAAAATATATATAAAAATATATATATATATTTTATATATATTTATATATATAATATATATAAAAATTTTAAAATATATATAAAAATTTTTTATATATATATATATATATATATATATAATATAAATTATATTTTAATATAATTAATATAATATTATATATATTATATATTATATATTTATCACACCGGCCGATTCCCCAAACCAAGGCAGGGTGGCCCGAAAAAGAAAAACTTTCACCCATCATTCACTCCCATCACTGTTTTGCCAGAAGGGTGCTTTACACTACAGTTTTTAAACTGCAACATTAACACCCCTCCTTCAGAGTGCAGGCACTGTACTTCCCATCTCCAGGACTCAAGTCCGGCCTGCCGGTTTCCCTGAATCCCTTCATAAATGTTACTTTGCTCACACTCCAACAGCACGTCAAGTATTAAAAACCATTTGTCTCCATTCACTCCTATCAAACACGCTCACGCATGCCTGCTGGAAGTCCAAGCCCCTCGCACACAAAACCTCCTTTACCCCCTCCCTCCAACCCTTCCTAGGCCGACCCCTACCCCGCCTTCCTTCCACTACAGACTGATACACTCTTGAAGTCATTCTGTTTCGCTCCATTCTCTCTACATGTCCGAACCACCTCAACAACCCTTCCTCAGCCCTCTGGACAACAGTTTTGGTAATCCCGCACCTCCTCCTAACTTCCAAACTACGAATTCTCTGCATTAAAATTCACACCACACATTGCCCTCAGACATGACATCTCCACTGCCTCCAGCCTTCTCCTCGCTGCAACATTCATCACCCACGCTTCACACCCATATAAGAGCGTTGGTAAAACTATACTCTCATACATTCCCCTCTTTGCCTCCAAGGACAAAGTTCTTTGTCTCCACAGACTCCTAAGTGCACCACTCACTCTTTTTCCCTCATCAATTCTATGATTCACCTCATCTTTCATAGACCCATCCGCTGACACGTCCACTCCCAAATATCTGAATACATTCACCTCCTCCATACTCTCTCCATCCAATCTGATATTCAATCTTTCATCACCTAATCTTTTTGTTATCCTCATAACCTTACTCTTTCCTGTATTCACCTTTAATTTCTTCTTTTGCACACCCTACCAAATTCATCCACCAATCTCTGCAACTTCTCTTCAGAATCTCCCAAGAGCACAGTGTCATCAGCAAAGAGCAGCTGTGACAACTCCCACTTTGTGTGTGATTCTTTATCTTTTAACTCCACGCCTCTTGCCAAGACCCTCGCATTTACTTCTCTTACAATCCATCTATAAATATATTAAACAACCACGGTGACATCACACATCCTTGTCTAAGGCCTACTTTTACTGGGAAAAATTTCCCTCTTTCCTACATACTCTAACTTGAGCCTCACTATCCTCGTAAAAAAATCTTCACTGCTTTCAGTAACCTACCTCCTACACCATACACTTGCAACATCTGCCACATTGCCCCCTATCCACCCTGTCATACGCCTTTTCCAAATCCATAAATGCCACAAAGACCTCTTTAGCCTTATCTAAATACTGTTCACTTATATGTTTTCACTGTAAACACTTGGTCCACACACCCCCTACCTTTCCTAAAGCCTCCTTTTTTCATCTGCAATCCTATTTTTCCGTCTTACTCTTAATTCTTTCAATTATAACTCTACCATACACTTTACCAGGTACACTCAACAGACTTATCCCCCTATAATTTTTGCACTCTCTTTTATCCCCTTGCCTTTATACAAAGGAACTATGCATGCTCTCTGCCAATCCCTAGGTACCTTACCCTCTTCCATACATTTATTAAATAATTGCACCAACCACTCCAAAACTATATCCCCACCTGCTTTTAACATTTCTATCTTTATCCCATCAATCCCGGCTGCCTTACCCCCTTTCATTTTACCTACTGCCTAAACGAACTTCCCCCACACTCACAACTGGCTCTTCCTCACTCCTACAAGATGTTATTCCTCCTTGCCCTATACACGAAATCACAGCTTCCCTATCTATATATATAAATATATATATATATATATATATATTATATATATATATATATATATATATATATATATAATATATATATATATATAATATATATATATATATATATATATGTATATATATATATATATATATATATATATATATATATATATATATATATATATATATATATATATATATATATATATATATATATGGATTGCTATTATTCTGTGTAACCATTTTAATTAATGAAAGAAAGGAAATGAATGAGTTGTTTGTCAGCTTAAATGTCTTGTTCTAGGGTACTCGAATATTCTGAGTCTCAGGGTTACTGAGAAGTATCTCTTCATATTTTCCTAAATATTGTCTACTATTCTTCTCAGTATCGAGTAATATGCCTTACTTGGGGTTCTTATATACCATTCTCATAATATTTCTATGATCCAGATTTCTACTTCTAATATCCTTTAACCCCACTACCTATGTTATCAGGTAATCTTGTGTAACTGTCAATGTGTGGTACAATCACAATTAATCGCGTTATATAACCATACACCAACTGAGGTAGCATGGTGTTTTGGTGAGTAGACAACTGGTCGAGCGTCACCACTCCATCATGAGACCACCTGTCATTATGAGCAATCCTATGATTTTGTATAGCATTATTGAAGGTTGTGTACACTAGACTCTAATAAATAGCTATCGAGTTTGTATAACCCATAATTTGAGTTATATATGGTATTCCTTTCATGTTTCAAGAGAAAAGATTCAATTATGCTTCTTTCTATGACAGAACTGTTACGTACAATAATCTGGGCAGCATCCCACCTCGGTGGGTGATTACGGGAACCAGCGTGGTTAAAGATACCGTTCGACTCCTGCCCTGTACTGACTGAGTATTTATGTTGGGCTATTCTGGTTTCCAGAATCTTACCTGTTTGACATATATATGAGAGACGACACTGAGTACATGGGACCTTGTAAACCCCACCAACTTTGTTGGAGAGTGTGATTTTAATCAGCGTTTGTTTCTCTGTCCCCGTGTTTTTGAAAGCAAGGTTTATATCAATATTTTTTAATGCCTCACACAGGCAAACCAAGTTCTCATTGTATGGTAAAACTAGCACATTTTTCTTGCCCATCAGTTCCTTAGGTTCGGTCCTGTAGAAAGTCTTTCTTGTTGACATTAGTACCTTCTCGACAAAATCTCTAAGATATCTCAGTTTTGTGGCTATGTTGAATATCTTGCTGATTTCGTCCTCTAGGTACTCTGGACTGCAGATGCGCAAGGCTCTCAAGAACATTGTGAGGAACACACTCCTTTTTATCCTGGTTTCGTAATTGGAATAGTAGCGAATGTATGACGACACATTGGTGGACTTCCTATAAACTGTAAATATGAATTTTCTATCGACACGATGGATTAAAACATCTAGGAACGGCAAAGTGTTGTTTATTTCATGTTCTGTAGTGAATTTAATGGAAAGAACTAGCCCATCGAGTCTAGGTAGATCAATGTTGTGATCTCTCTGCCATAGGCAAAGAACATCATCTACGTATCTGAACCAACTAGTTTTATATGGGAGAATGTCTTGAAGAAGTCTAGTCTATATATATTATTTTTATTATTATTAACACATCGGCCGATTCCCACCAAGGCAGGGTGGCCCGAAAAAGAAAACTTTCGTCCTCATTTACTCCATCACTGTCTTGCCAGAGGGGTGCTTTACACTATAGTTATAAAACTGCAACATTAACACCCCTCCTTCAGAGTGTAGACACTACTTCCCATCTCCAGGACTCAAGTCCGGCCTGCCGGTTTCCCTGAACCCCTTCATAAATGTTACTTTGCTCACATTCCAACAGCACGTCAAGTATTAAAAACCATTTGTCTACATTCACTCCTATTAAATACGCTCATGCACGCTTGCTGGAAGTCCAAGCTCCTAGCACACAAAACTTCCTTTACCCCCTCCCTCCAACCCTTCCTAGGCCGACCCCTACCCCGCCTTCCCTCCACCTCAGATTTATACACTCTCTAAGTCATTCTGTTTTGTTCCATTCTCTCTACATGTCCGAACCACCTCAACAACCCTTCCTCAGCCCTCTGGATAATAGTTTTGGTAATCCCACACCTTCTCCTAATTTCCGAACTACGAATTCTCTACGTTATATTCACACCACACATTGCCCTCAGACATGACATCTCCACTGCCTCCAGCCTTTTCCTCACTGCAACATTCATCACCCATGCTTCACACCCACACGAGAGTGTTGGTTCACAAATAACCCGCACATAGAAGAGAGGAGCTTACGACGACTTTTCGGTCCGACTTGGACCATTTACAAAGTCACACTAACGAGCAGTAGAGCAGGACGGGTATATATAGGCAGGAAGAGGTAGTGGTGGTGGTGGTAGTAGTAGTAGTAGTAGTAGTAGTAGTAGTAGTAGTAGTAGTAGTAGTAGTAGTAGTAGTGGTAGTAGTAGTAGCAGTATAGTAGTAGTGGTAGTGGTGGTAGTAATAGTAGTAGTAGCAGTGGTAGTGGTAGTAGTAGTAGTAGTAGTACTACTACTAGTACTACTACTAGTACTACTACTACTACTACTACCACTACTACTACTACTACTACTACTACTACTACTACTACTACTACTACTACTACTACTACCACCACCACCACTACCTCTTCCTGCCTATATATACCCGTCCTTCTCTACTTCTTGTTAGTGTGACTTTGTAAATGGTCCAAGTCGGACCGAAAAGTCGTCGTAAGCTCCTCTCTTCTATGTGCGGGTTATTTGCGTATCGTTCCAGTCACGGTATTGTGCCTTTTTTTTTTTTTTTGTTATTTAAGAGTGTTGGTACAACTATACTCTCACATATTCCCCTTTTTGCTTGCACGGACAAAGTTCTTTGTCTCCACAGACTCCTAAGTGCACCAGTCACCCTTTTCCCCTCGTCAGTTCTGTGATTCACCTCATCCTTAATAGACCCATCCGCTGACACGTCTACTCCTAAATATCTGAATACATTCACCTCCTCCATACTCTCTCCCTCCAATCTGATATCCAGCCTTTCATTATCTAATCTTTTTGTTATCCTCATAACCTTACTCTTTCTTATATTCACTGTGGCAACTGTGACAGCTCCCACTTTGTGTTTGATTCTTTATCTTTTAACTCCACACCTCTTGCCAAGACCCTAGCATTCACTTCTCTTACAACCCGATCTATAAATATATTGAACAACCACACTGACATCACACATCCTTGTCTAAGGCCTACTTTTACTGGGAAATAATCTCCCTCTCTCCTACATACTCTAACCTGAGCCTCACTATCCTCTTAAAAACTCTTCACTGCTTTCAGTAACCTACCTCCTATACCATACACCTGCAACATCTGCCACATTGCCCCCTTATCCACCCTGTCATATGCCTTTTCTAAATCCATAAATGCCACAAAAACCTCTTTACCCTTATCTAAATACTGTTCACCTATATGTTTCACTGTAAACACTTGGTCTACACACCCCCTACCTTTCCTAGTCTCTTTGTTCATCTGCTATCCTACTCTCTGTCTTACTCTTAATTCTTTCAATAATAATTCTACCATATACTTTACCAGGTATACTCAGACTTTTTCCCCTATAGTTTCTGCACTCTCTTTTATCCCCTTTGTCTTTATACAAAGGAACTATGCATGCTCTCTGCCAATCCCTAGGTATCTTACCCTCTTCCATACATTTATTAAATAATTGCATCAACCATTCCAAAACTATATCCCCTCCTGCTTTTAACATTTCTATCTTTATCCCATCAATCCCAGCTGCCTTACCCCCTTTATTCTACCCACTGCCTCACGAACTTCCCCACACACTCACAACTGGCTCTTCCTTACTCCTACAAGATGTTATTCCTCCTTGTCCCATACACGAGATCAAAGCTTCCCTATCTTCATCAACATTTAACAATTCCTCAAAATATTCCCTCCATCTTCCCAATACCTCTAACTCTTCATTTAATAACTCTCCTCTCCGATTTTTAACTGTCAAATCCATTTGTTCTCTAGGCTTCCTTAACTTGTTAATCTCACTCCAAAACTTTTTCTTATTTTCAACAAAATTTTTTGATAACATCTCATCCACTCTCTCATTTGCTCTCTTTTTACATTGATTCACCACTCTCTTAACCTCTCTTTTTCTCTCCATATACTCTTCCCTCCTTGTATCACTTCTACTTTGTAAAAAACTCTCATATGCTAACTTTTTCTCCCTTACTACTCTCTTTACATTATCATTCCACCGATCACTCTAATTCCGTCTCGCACCCACTTTCCTGTAACCACAAACTTCTGCTGAACACTCTAACACTACATTCTTAAACCTACCCCATACATCTTCGACCCCATTGCTTATACTCTCACTAGCCCGTCTATCCTCCAATAGTTGTTTATATTTTACCCTGACTGCCTCCTCATTTAGTTTACACGCCTTCACCTCTCTCTTACTTGCTGCTTCTATTTTCCTTGTATCCCATCTACCTTTTATTCTCACTGTAGCTACAACTAGAAAGTGATCTGATATATCTGTGGCCCCTCTATAAACATGCACATCCTGAAGTCTACTCAACAGTCTTTTATCTACCAATACGTAGTCCAACTAACTACTGTCATTACGCCCTACATCATATCTTGTATGCTTATTTATCCTCTTTTTCTTAAAATACGTATTACTTATAACTAAACCCCTTTCTATGCAAAGTTCAATCAAAGGGCTCCCATTATCATTTACACCTGGTACCCCAAACTTACCTACCAAACCCTCTCTTAAAGTTTCTCCTACTTTAGCATTTACCACAATTACTCTCTCACTTGGTTCAAAGGTTCCTGTACATTCGCTTAACATCTCCCAAAATCTCTCTCTCTGTCCTCTACATTCCTCTCTTCTCCAGGTGCATACACGCTTATTATGACCCACTTTTCACATCCAACCCTTCTTTTAATCCACATAATCGTTGAATTTAAACATTTATATTCCCTCTTCTCCTTCCATAACTGGTCCTTCAACATTATTATTTCCCCTTCCTTAGCTCTAACTCTCTCAGCTACTCCTGACTTAATCCCATTTATTTCTCCCCACTGAAACTCGTCTACCCCATTCAGCTTTGTTTCGCTTAGGGTCAGGACATCCAACTTCTTTTCATTCATAACAACAGCAATCATCTCTTTCTTATCATCCGCACTACATCAACGCACATTCAAGTCAAGCATCCCAGTATATATATATATATATATATATATATATATATATTTATATATATATATATATATATATATATATATATATATATATATATATATATATATATATATATATATTATATTATATTATATATATATATATATATATATATGTCGTGCCGAATATGTAAGACTGGTCAATTAGCAGGAACTCATTCAAAATTAAGTCCTTTCTGAAATTTTCTCTTATACGTTTAAAAATATATTTTTTTCATTAATGTTAATGTAAAAAAAATTAATTTTGCACCAAAAGAATCTTAGAAAACTTACCTAACCTTATTATAACAAGAGCAATTTATTTTAGCCTAACCCAACTAAATATATTTTAGATTTGTTTACAATAATTTAATACTAAACAAACACAGTGAAATATATTTTTTTCGTTAGGTTCAGAATGATTTTGGCGAAATTATTGCATACACAAACTTTCGCTTGTCTTATATGGCAAGATGAACGTTGCTATTTAAGCCAAGATCGCAAGTTCTGCCTATTCGGCACGACATACATATATAATATATATATATATATATATATATATATATAATATATATATATATATATATATATATATATATATATATATTATATATTAATATATATATATATAATTATATATATATATATATATGTATATATATATATATATATATATATATATATATATATATATATATATATATATATATATATATATATATATACATATCGTGCCGAATAGGTAAAACTTGCTATTTTGGCTTAAATAGTAATGCTCCTCTTGCCGAATAAGGAAAGCTAAAATTTTTGCATGCAATATTTTAGCAAATATCGTTCTGAACCTAACGAAAAAATATATTTCATTGTGTTTGTTTATCAGGTTATTAAATTATTGTAAACTTATCTAAAATAAATTTAGTTGGATTAGGCTAAGTTAAATTGGGCTTGTTATAATACGGTTAGGTAAGTTTTCTAAGGTTCTTTTGGTACAAAATTATTAATTTTTACATTAACATAAGTGAAAAAAAATATATCTTTAAACGCATAAGAGAAAATTTTAGAAAGGACTTAATTTTAAATGAGTTCTTGCTAACTGACCAGTTTGATCTATTGGGGATGTAACTACTGTCGTTAAACTGTCTGTCAGACGCTTTACCCTACAGGCTACCCTTGGCCTCTAATACAAAAGAATCAGAAGTAATAAAATCCGCTCCACGGCAGCAATGTCTACATCTTAGAAAGAAACATATTGACACACAACCCACTGCTGAAACTAAGTCCACAGTTACAGGATGTAATTTGTGCATTCGTGAGAGTACAGCCGTGTTTTTTTCTGGATACTTTGAATGAAATCAGTGTAACTGTCAGTCCTAGCAGTGACTATGTCAGTAATGATTAAAACACAGGAGAGGTTAAGTCCTGAACAGAGAAAGAAAGAGTGAGAGAGTAGGAAGGATTTATAGGAGTATGTTCAGGGTGAGGAACGTGTGGTTGGTAGAGTTGTGAGGAGAGAAGGAGGATTTACTGGGATTCGTGAGATATACATGATTGGTTGAGGTACCTGGTCGGTAAAGTGAGAATGTTGGGTGATTAGAATGTGAGAGAGAAAGATCTTAATTTATGTGCATCTTTCTGATACCTTACTATACTATTGTATACAAAAAATAACTGAGGACGGGGACTGATTACCTCATCTATTGTATACACTAGTTCTACTGTCTTCACATTATGTCCTCGTATTTGTATTGATAAAGTCACTGGATGGCAAAACGTCTACAATAAAGATGCCTAGAAGTTACACATGAGTCTAATTCTTCAAATATACCTTGTTGAACCAGCTTTTGAGGAATAAGACATAAACAACACTTATGCATATTTACTGCCAAAACATTTCACCAGCGCAACAGGAGAATACAACACTAACTGCAGTGTTATATTTACCAGTACTTTACTGAAGAAGCCTGTTGTGAGGGCGAAACGTCTGGATAACGAAAGATAATACTTAAGTTTTGCACAGGTATTTCATTCATCAAAAGCTAGTTGAACAACCTATGTTTTCTTCAACATAGCCATCAGTCAGCTCCTCGTATCTAGAATCATTCTAGATGACGTTGTTACTTGCATTTCCTCGTATTAAAAGTATCGGAAAATTGTGAATAACTCCTTTTCTGGCATGACCATAAAAACAGTGACCGAAGGAAATGTTCCGCAAAGTGTCTTTCGTCACTGAAACAAGAGCAATACCCGAAGACAACCAGGAAGCTCCGTGAACAATACTGCACATGTTTGGGCCCACAATGCTGTACTAGTCTAGCCAGTTTTAAACCATTGAAAAATACCCTTAACCCACGAGGCTCATCCGGCCATCAGTCAGCATAAAGTGAAATTACCCGTAATTTTAATAACGGGGTCGTTAAGATGGGGAATGATGATGATTTAGCCAAGAAAACATTAAAAATGAAAATATGACATTTTTTTCCTCCTAGAGAAGAATGTAGGAGGGGAGGAGGAGGAGGAAAAGGAGAAGGAGCAGGGGAAAGAGGAGGAGGAGAAGGAAGCGGGGGAAGGGAATTAAGACAAGACAGTTTAATGTTATGGAGTTTCGTCTCATATTTATACAGGAGATAAAAGAAAAACAAGAGAGTTTATCCTTCAAGGGGAAGGTGTTGCCTTGATTCAAGGGGAAGGTGTTGCCTTGATTCAAGGGGAAGGTGTTGTCTTGATTCAAGGGGAAGGTGTTGCCTTGATTCAAGGGGAAAGTGTTGCCTTGATTCAAGGGGAAAGTGTTGCCTTGATTCAAGGGGAAGGTGTTGCCTTGATTCAAGGGGAAGGTGTTGCCTTGATTCAAGGGGAAAGTGTTGCCTTGATTCAAGGGGAAGGTGTTGCCTTGATTCAAGGAGAAGGTGTTGCCTTGATTCAAGGGGAAGATGTTGCCTTGATTCAAGGGGAAGGTGCTACCTTGATTCAAGGGGAAGGCGCTGCCTTGATTCAAGGGGAAGGCGTTGCCTTGATTCAAGGGGAAAGTGCTGCCTTGATTCAAGGGGAAAGTGCTGCCTTGATTTAGGGAGAAGGCGCTGTCTTGATTCAAGGGGAAAGTGCTGCCTTGATTCAAGGGGAAAGTGTTGCCTTGATTCAAGGAGAAGGTGTTGCCTTGATTCAAGGGGAAGGTGTTGCCTTGATTCAAGGGGAAGGCGCTGCCTTGATTCAAGGGGAAGGTGTTGCCTTGATTCAAGGAGAAGGTGTTGCCTTGATTCAAGGGGAAGGCGCTGCCTTGATTCAAGGGGAAGGTGCTGCCTTGATTCAAGGGGAAGGTGCTGCCTTGATTCAAGGGGAAAGTGTGCCTTATTCAAGGAGGTGCTGCCTTGATTCAGGGAAGGGTGCCTTGATTCAAGGGAAAGGCGCTGCCTTGATTCAAAAGGAAAGTGCTGCCTTGATTCAAGGGGAAAGGGCTGCCTTGATTCAACGTGAAAGTGTTGCCTTGATTCAAGGGGAAGGCGCTGTCTTGATTCAAGGGAAAAGTGCTGCCTTAATTCAAGGGGAAAGTGTTGCCTTGACTCAAGGGGAAGGCGCTGTCTTGATTCAAGGGGAAGGTGCTGCCATGATTCAAGGGGAAGGTGCTGCCTTGATTCAAAGGTAAGGTGTCGACTTGATTCAAGGGGAAGGTGTTGCCTTGATTCAAGGAGAAGGTGCTGCCTTGATTCAAGGCGAAGGTGCTGCCTTGATTCAAAGGTAAGGTGTTGCCTTGATTCAAGGGGAAGGTGTTGCCTTGATTCAAGGGGAAGGTGTGCCTTGATTCAAGGAAAGGGCTGCCTTGATTCAAGGGGAAGGTGTTGCCTTGATTCAAGGGGAAGGTGTTGCCTTGATTCAAGGGGAAGGTGTTGCCTTGATTCAAGGGGAAGGTGTTGCCTTGATTCAAGGGGAAGGCGCTGCCTTGATTCAAGGGGAAGGTGCTGCCTTGATTCAAGGGAAGGTGTTGCCTTGATTCAAGGGGAAGGTGTTGCCTTGATTCAAGGGGAAGGCGCTGCCTTGATTCAAGGGGAAGGTGCTGCCTTGATTCAAGGGGAAGGTGCTGTCTTGATTCAAGGGGAAGGTGTTGCCTTGATTCAAGGGGAAGGTGCTGCCTTGATTCAAGGGGAAGGTGCTTGCCTTGATTCAAGGGAAGGTGTTGCCTTGATTCAAGTTGAAGGTGCTGCCTTGATTCAAGGGGAAGGTGCTGCCTTGATTCAAGGGGAAGGTGTTGCCTTGATTCAAGGGGAAGGTGTTGCCTTGATTCAAGGGGAAGGTGCTGCCTTGATTCAAGGGGAAGGTGCTGTCTTGATTCAAGAGGAAGGTGTTGCCTTGATTCAAGGGGAAGGCGCTGCCTTGATTCAAGGGGAAGGTGTTGCCTTGATTCAAGGGGAAGGTGCTGCTTGATTCAAGGGGAAGGTGTTGCCTTGATTCAAGGGAAGGGCTGCCTTGATTCAAGGGGAAGGTGTTGCCTTGATTCAAGGGAAGGTGTTGCCTTGATTCAAGGGGAAGGTTTGCCTTGATTCAAGGGAAGGGTTGCCTTGATTCAAGGGGAAGGTGTTGCCTTGATTCAAGGGGAAGGTGTTGCCTTGATTCAAGGGGAAGGTGTTGCCTTGATTCAAGGGGAAGGTGTTGCCTTGATTCAAGGGAAGGTGTTGCCTTGATTCAAGGGAAGGTGTTGCCTTGATTCAAGGAATGAGTTGTCTGTCTTGATTCAAGTGTGGATCAAGAGCTGTTGCCTTGATTCAACTGAAGGTGCTTGCCTTGATTCAAGGGTAGAAGGTGTTGCCTTGATTCAAGGGGAAGGTGTTGCCTTGATTCAAGGAATTGTGCCTGGTCTTCTTGTGCTTGGATCAAAGCTGATTACTGCACAACCTGCAGAGGTCAAGACAGGTTAACTGGTCAACCTGCAGAGGTCAAGACAGGTTGACTGGTCAACCTGCAGAGGTCAAGACAGGTTGACTGGTCAACCTGCAGAGGTCAAGACAGGTTGACTGGTCAACCTGCAAAGGTCAAGACAGGTTAACTGGTCAACCTGCAAAGGTCAAGACAGGTTGACTGGTCAACCTGCAAAGGTCAAGACAGGTTGACTGGTCAACCTGCAGAGGTCAAGACAGGTTTAACTGTGCAAACTGCAAAAGTCAAGAAGGTTGACTGGTCCAACTGCAGAGGTCAAGACAGGTTACGGTCAACCTGCAGAGGTAAAGGACAGGTTGATGGTTCACCTGCAAGGTTCAAGACTGGTTGACTGGTCATCCTGCAGAGGTCAAGACGTGTCTTCCATTTACCGGCACTCTAATTACTTCAACAAGTATCAGCATGTTGATGGTCCCTGGGTCTCAGACGGTTAAGTCACCTTACTCATAGTATACTGCTACCTCAGTGTTCAACATCTCTACCTGGTCAATCCCTGCCAATCAACAGGTCTGCTGTCATACCGCTCGCTAGTCCCCCATTCCTCACGTTCTCCTCCATACCTCTCCCTCCTCTCCTTGCACGCATCCTCCGTTACTTCCTTCCTTCATACTATCCGCACTCCTAAATTCCCTTCTCTTCCTCTCCCACTTCATCTCCTCCTCCTTCCTTACTCCTTCCTTCCTCCTTCATTCCCTGCTCTCCGATTACTTCCCTCCCTCCAATTCTTCCCTCCTCTTAATTCCTTCTTCTCTTCCCTCATGTCCTTCTCCTTCCCATACCATCCTTCCTAACCTTCCTTCCTCTCCTCCTCCTATCACCATCACATCGTCCTCCTCCATCACATCCCTTCCTTCATACTCCCTTCCCCATTCCCATCGTTTCTCCCTCCATCTACCCTTCCCTCCCTCCATCACCATCCCCTCCATTACCTCCCTTCCTTCATTACCCTCTCCCTCCCTCCTCACCATCCTCTTCCTCCATACCCTCCCTCCCATCATCACCATCCCTCCTCCATTACCTCCTCCTACTCCATTACCATATCCCCTGTTGCATTACTATCCCCCTCCCTCCATAATCTCCCCTCCCTCTTATAACCATTCAACCTCCATCCATTATCCTCCCATTCCCCCATCACCATCCCCATGTTCCATTTACAGATCCCCCTTATCCATCACATCGCCTCCCTCCATCACAATCCCCTCTCCCTTCATCACCATCCCCTCCTTCTACCTATTTTCTTCCTACATTGCCATCCCTCCATCCGTCACCATCCCCCCTCCATCACCATCTTCCTACCTCCTGTCCCTACCATCCCCCCCCCTCCCTTCCTCCTCAACATCCTGCCCATTCTACCCTCACTCATAATATCTTTATTTCTACAAGTACATGTACAAGGTATACAGTCCTAGTTGACATCACTGACATACTACTATATAGAAAGACGCTTGTTATGCTGAGCATTTAGGGCAAACTAAGTTAGTTTTGTCCCAGGATGCGACCCACACCAGTCGACTAACACCCAGGTACCTATTTTACAGATGGGTGAACAGGGACAGCAGGTGTCTCAAGGAAACGCGTCCTAATGTTTTCCAGCCGTCTACCTGGAGTCTACCTGGAGTCTACCTGGAGTCTACCTGGAGGTTATTCCGGGGATCAACGCCCCCGCGGCCCGGCCTGATCCCGGTGGATCAGGGCCTGATCAACCAGGCTGTTACTGCTGGCTGCACGCAGTCCAATATACGAACCACAGCCCGGCTGATCCGGCACTGACTTCAGGTATCTGTCCAGCTCTCTCTTGAAGGCAGCCAGGGGTTTATTGGCAATTCCCCTTATGCTTGGGGGGGAAGCTCTTGAACAGTCTTGGGCCCCGGACACTTACGTGTTTTCTCTTAGTGTACAAATGGCGCCCCTACTTTTAATTGGCGGTATTTTGCATCGCCTGCCCAGTCTTTTACTTTCTTAGGGAGTGATTTCTGTGTGCAGGATCGGGACCATTCCTTCCAGAATTTTCCAAGTGTAGATTATGATATATATCTCTCTCCTGCGTTCCAACGAGTACAAGTCAAGTGCTTCCAAGCGTTCCCAGTAGTTAAGGTGCTTGACAGAACTTATACGTGCAGTGAAGGTTCTCTGTACACTCTAGATCTGCAATTTCACCTGCTTTGAACGGGGATGTTCATGTACAGCAGTATTCCAGCCTAGAGAGAACAAATGATTTGAAAAGGATCATCATTGGCTTAGCATCTCTCGTTCTGAACGTTCTCATTATCCTATCAATTACTTTGCACTTGTGATCGTGGCACTGTTGTGATCCTATTGAAAGTGAGACATTACTACTCCCAGGTCCCTTACATTGTTTTTCCGCTCTATTGTATGGCCAGAGTCTGTAGTATACTCTGTTCTAGTTATTATCCCCTCCAGTTTTCCATAACGGAGTAGTTGGAATTCGTCCTCATTGAACAACATATTGTTTTCCGTTGCCCACTGGAAAACTTTGTTTATATCTTCTTGGAGGTTAACCGCGTCCTCAGTAGATGACAGCCTCATGAAGATCCTAGTCTCATCCGCAAAGGATGATACGGTGCTGTGGGTACATCTCTGTCTATGTCTGAAATGAGGATGAGGAACAGGATGGGGGCGAGTACTGTGCCTTGTGGAACAGAGCTCTTCACTATGGTAGCCTCCGATTTAACTCTGTTGACTACTACTCTTTGTGTTCGATTGGTTAGAAAGTTGAAGATCCATCTCCCCACTTTGCCAGTTATTCCTTCAGCACATATTTTGTGCGCTATTACGCCATGATCGCACGTGTCAAACGCTTTTGCAAAGTCTGTGTATATTACATCTGCATTCTGATTTTCTCACAGTGCATCCAAGGCCATATCATAGTGATTCAGTACTTGTGAGAGGCAGGAGCGACCTGCCCTGAACCCATGTTGCCCTGGATTGTGCAGTTTTTGGGAATCCAGGTGGGTTGCAATCCTGCTTCTTAGCACTCTTTCAAAGATTTTTATGACGTGAGACGTTAGAGTTATTGGTCTATAGTTCTCAGCTAATGCTTTGCTGTCACCTTTATGGAGTGGGGCTATATCCGTTGTTTTAAGTGACTGTGGAATTTCACCCATGTCCAAGCTCCTTCTCCATAGTGTACTTAGGGCACGTGAGAGGGGGTTTCTTGCAGTTCTTAATGAACACAGAGTTCCACGAGTCTGGGCCTGGGGCTGAGTACATGGGCATGTTGTCAATGGCTTTTTCAAAGACTTTCAAAGTTAGGGTAATGTCGGAAAACTGGCACGTGAGAAGGGTTTCTTGCAGTTCTTAATGAACACAGAGTTCCACGAGTCTGGGCCTGGGGCTGAGTGCATGGGCATGTTGTCAATGGCTTTTTCAAAGTCTATCGGAGTTAGGGTAATGTCGAAAAACTGCCATACATTTATGGAGTTTTGAGGTTCATTCATGAACAAATCATTTGGGTCGTTGATCCTCAGACTGATTAGTGACTCACTAAACACAGAGTCGTACTAGGATTTCAGTATTTCACTCATTTCCTTGTTGTCATCTGTGTAAGTCCCATCCTGTCTGAGTAAGGACCCGGTACTAGATGTGGTATTTGTCTTGTTTTTGGCATATGAAAAGAAATATTTCGAGTTTCTTTCAGTTTC
Organism: Cherax quadricarinatus; assembly: GCF_026875155.1. Taxonomy (NCBI): domain Eukaryota; kingdom Metazoa; phylum Arthropoda; class Malacostraca; order Decapoda; family Parastacidae; genus Cherax; species Cherax quadricarinatus. The sequence goes on along the minus strand of NC_069401.1, from coordinate 38,169,197 downwards.
ACTAATAGCTTTAAGCTCCTCCTGTCTCTCCTGGTCCCTGTAAGAGTCCTTTAACTTAAGTTCGATAGTTTCCACTTCCCTGGTCAGCGCCTCCTTTCGTGTATCAGATATTCTAGCGTTCCTGAGGAGCTCAGTGATTCTTCGTCGTCTTCTGTAGAGGGAGCGTCTTTCTCTGTCCAGTTTACTCCTGCTCTTCTTCTTTCTTAGGGAAATATGCCTAGAACATGCTTCAGTTGCCAGGAAGTTGATCCTTTCAAGGCACTGGTTTGGATCCATATCATTTAAGTTATCTTCCCAACATGTTTCATTTAAGACATAGTTTACCTGGTCCCAGTTGATGTTCTTGTTGTTGAAGTTGTATTTTGTGAAGACACCTTCACAGGTACATGCATTCTGCTGTTCAGGACCCCTATGCATGTAAGTCTGAACTTCGATTAGATTGTGATCGGAATTAGTTGTTTTTGATATTCTTATGTCTCTTATCAGGTCCCCATTATTTGTGAAGATAAGGTCAAGTGTGTTATCTATTCTTGTTGGCTCCACTATCTGCTGGCTTAAGGTGTGTTTTTCCCAGAGACTTAGTGTCTCATGTGTGTGTGACCTTTCATCTGCGCTACCTCCGGGGATTGTTTCAGCTATAACATTATTTGCTACATTCTTCCATTTTGTATGCCTTAGGTTGAAGTCACCAAGCAGTAAGATGTTTGGGGATGGAGCTGGAAGGTTTCTAGACAGTAATCAATTTTCAGTAGCTGTTCGTTGAACTGTTGGGAGGTTACATCTGGTGGTTTATATACAACCACAATGACTAGGTTTTGGTTCTCGATCTTTATTGATAGAACTTCAGCTACATCATTTGTGGTGTTCAGCAACTCCGTGCAGATTCGATCCCCGGATCTCAGTGTGTGAGCTGAGTGCGCTAGCGATTTACGGGACTCTCGTACAAGCAACAGTTTCGGGAAGAATGAATATCCCCCACCTTCATTTTCCTTCATTACCTAATATAGTCGCCCTCATTTCCACTGGTCATTATCTCGCCTTGTCCTCTATCTTGCTTCGGGAAATGTTACTCTAAAGTTTTTTTCCTAAACTTTGGACAGGTTCTCGTATTTCTTGGGACACGTCGATGGAGAGTAACTTTTCTCTTTTTCCTCTGGCTCGCCTCAACTTGTGATTCCTAAATTTCCTCTCTCTCAGAATCTAAATTTTGCGTTGAGCCTTATGATATTGTTTTGAAAATGGTGTGTGCATGTGTGTGTGTGTGCGTATGTGTGTGTGTGTGTGTGTGTGTGCGTGTGTGTGTGTGTGTGTGTGTGTGTGTGTGTGTGTGTGTGTGTGTGTGTGTGTGTGTGTGTGTGTGTGTGTGTGTGTGTGTGTGTGTGTGTGTGTGTGTGAGTGTGTGTGTGTGTGGCTTAAAAATATCATGCTGGAAGGGGAAGAGCATTTTTGCTGGTGTGGGATTTGAGATTATCTCTCGCGTCTGGAGTTATTCATACGATAACAGAAGAACAAATATTCTGACAAACACTTGAAGGTCTCTCTTCAGTCATGCTAAAATTCCAGTGGTGTGAGATGCTGATTCCTCGTCGACCACTCTACAGTCCCTCGACATGTCATACTTATTACCGCCTGTTGGTCTAGCTAGGGGTATGATTCTCGCTTCGGGTGTGAGAGGTCCTGGGTTCAACTCTTGGACAGGCTCCCATATTATGAACACAAGCCATTATACACCTGTGTTCGTAATAATACCCAAGGATCATTAACGTCCCAAACATATGAACCGTGGTAGAACCCATTTTCAGACACTTGACAACTTAGGTATCCCTGATGAGGCTCTTTAAGTGGTTGCCAGAATTTTTTTCTTCTAAAAATTCGTTTTTCATATTTCTCTCATAACAAGAGAATGCCTCAGTCGATCGGCTTTAAATTTTCATCTCTGGCGTACGGTAACTAGCACAAAATTCTTGGTTCAAATAGCATGTGAATGTTCCCCATGATTAAAATTGCTAAACCCATTCTCAGCATCTTGGAACAACTAAGAGCTTTGAACTTTCAAAAACAGCGCCTTCTAATTCAAAGATGTTAATTAACTGGAGAATGCCTCTTTTGGTTGCATTCAAACTTTTCTGCTTGTGTACTTCCCGGTATGCATGTTTCATCTTGTTACTAGGCTGTATGAATTCCACTTTTATCTATTTTATTAACCTGTGAAATTGATTTCCATTCTATAAATAAAGAATGACTATACAGCTCGGCTTGAAACCTTCAACGTTGATGTATTTTATAAAACTGATAACCAGCTGTAAATTTTAACTTCGTAGGTGAAAATTTTCAAATATTCAGAGACATTTCATGAAAACTTTGAATCGTTGGATAACTGAAGAATGTATCCTCAGATTGGCTTCAAACCTTCATCGATCGTGTGCCGTTTTTGCAAGTAGATTGAATACTATTATAATCAAAGTAAAAATGGTCGTGGATTCTGATGTTAACAGTGAATAACAGCCTTTGTTATAGTGAACAGTGATGAAGGGACACCGTAACAACGACCTGTACATACACTTCCCTTCCTTGAATTGTACCTACACTTCCCTTCCTTGAATTGTACCTACACTTCCCTTCCTTGAATTGTACCTTCACTTCCCTTTCTTGAATTGTACCTACACTTCCTTTCCTTGAATTGTACATACACTTCCCTTCCTTGAATTTTACCTACACTATCCTTCCTTGAATTGTACATACACTTCCCTTCCTTGAATTGTACATGCACTTCCCTTCCTTGAATTGTACATACACTTCCCTTCCTTGAAATGTACATACACTCCGCTTCCTTGAATTAAACATACACTTCCCTTCCTTGAATTGTACCTATACTTCCCTTCCTTGAATTGTACATACACTCCCCTT
>NC_069401.1:38101290-38161290 GCF_026875155.1 Cherax quadricarinatus | reverse complement strand
CTTATCCCCCTATAATTTTTGCACTCTCTTTGTCCCCTTTGCCTTTATACAAAGAACTATGCATGCTCTCTGCCAATCCCTAGGTACCTTACCCTCTTCCATACATTTATTAAATAATTGCACCAACCACTCCAAAACTATATCCCCTCCTGCTTTTAACATTTCTATCTTTATCCCATCAATCCCAGCTGCCTTACCCCCTTTCATTTTACCTACTGCCTCACGAACTTCCCCCACACTCACAACTGGCTCTTCCTCACTCCTACAAGATGTTATTCCTCCTTGCCCTATACACGAAATCACAGCTTCCCTATCTTCATCAACATTTAACAATTCCTTAAAATATTCCCTCCATCTTCCCAATACCTCTAGCTCTCCATTTAATAACTCTCCTCTCCTATTTTTAACTGACAAATCCATTTCTCTAGGCTTTCATTTTATTGTTTGCTACAGTTTTCACCGGAAAGTCATTTGTCTCTTTGTCCTTAATTTGTGGCTGTTTATAAAATTCCATATTTTGCTATAGGTTAGGTTAGGTAAGGTTTGTCGGGAAACAGGACAAGTGTTTCCTGACGCGAATCTGACGCAGCTGAAGCTGTTGATCTTCTAACCGAGGTTTTCCACTGGCTTATCTGTCCACCCCTTTAAAAATTATTGGTTATAATTATAAGTTATAATTATGGGTTACTTATGGTATAATATAGTTATTATGAGTCGTCTTCCTGCTCTCACCTCCTTCCTCTCGACACTTTAATAGAGTGAAACCTTGCAGTTGCCTCTGCAACCACCACTGTTTAATCACAGTAACTGATGTTGTAGTATTTTCAAATTAAAACAGATCATCGAAAGAGAGAGAGACAGACAGACAGAGACAGAGAGACAGAGAGACAGAGAGACAGAGACAGAGACAGAGAGACAGAGAGACAGAGAGACAGAGACAGAGACGGAAAGTGAGAGAGCTGGGTGTTTCATTTACATCTTCGCTCAGTGTGGAAATCGATGCTTGATCTCTCTCTCGACCTTGGTGACATCTGCTGATCATCTGAGCGTCCAGAGAAAACAAACAAGCCAAGGAAAATCTGGAAGAGCTCTTATGATTTCCCCGTTCATTGTAACAACGATGGTAGAGAAGCACTCTTTATCTGAAGGTAGTTAGAAATATTGAGATTTATTTTGACTAAATTCCATCAAACTGGCTTAGCTTCAAATACCGTAAATGAGCGGGAGTTGTATAAGTGGGAGAGAGTGTAGTGCTGTTCACATACTCAATAGTTCAGAGCAGGTATTAAAAACTAACTAAAATGCTTTCACTCCGGTGCAATTTTGTTAATGTGTGTTTTATGAGCGTATGAGAATCTCTTACTTTTAACTATAAATACTCGCCTGAACTGCTTCACACTTATTAAAAACAGCTTTTTATTGTTGCAATTAAAATTTGAGCTCTTGCGTTACTTCTTATAAAGCAGTTGTTATGTCGGAAATTTATATTTCTTAAATACACGTAATACAACTTTATACATACATACATACATACATACATACATACATACATACAGCAACCTGGAGGCACTACCTGTTTTACACAATGGTAGGATTGCTGTGTCCTTTTTTTAACACATCGGCCGTTGCCCACCCTTGAGGGTGGCTCAAAAAAGAAGAAACACTTTCATCATCACTCACTCTATCACTGTCTTGCCAGAGGGGCACCGATACTAGTTTAAAAACCGCATATATCTCCAGCCTTCCTTCAGAGTGCAGGCGTCAAGTCCGGCTAACTGGTTTCCTGAATACCTTCATATTACTATGCTAACACTCCAACAGCACGGCAAGTCATAAAAACCACTTGCCTCTGCTCAGTCTTACTTCACTCGCTCACACACACACACACACACACACGTCTACCCCCTCCCTCTAACTTTTCCTAGGAAGACCCCTGCCCCGCCTTCCCTCCACTACAGAGTATCTTTTCTTTCTGTCTCATAAATACAACCAAACAGGTTCATCTTGCTGCTTCTACTTACATTTAAGTCACGCTACACAGGCATGTAGACCGACATATATATGTACCTATCTGAATTTCCTTTAATTTTTATAAATAGTTCTTGCTCCAATATATTTCCTTTCATCTCCATGGGGAAATGGAAAAGAATCTTTCCTTCGTAATGCGTGTCGTAAAAGGCGACTAAAATGTCGAGAACAAGGAACTAGTAACCGCATTCTTCTGTGTAAATTAGTACATGTAATAATAAAAATTTTCTTTGTTCTTTTTGGGTCACCCTCCCTCTGTGGGAGACTGCCATTGTCTTGAATATATATATATATATATATATATATATATATATATATATATATATATATATATATATATATATATATATATATATATATATATATATATATATATATATATATATATATATATATATATATATATATGTCTGGAGAACATGAAATTCAATCATCAGAGGGTGTTCAGCAGGGTGACCCACTTGCTCCACTTCTCTTCTGCTTGGCAGTAAGAGAACTAACTTCCAGCCTACGCAGTGAGCTCAATATCTGGTACCTGGATGACGGCACTCTGGCAGGTACTGAAGAGTCCCTCGTGGGGGACCTACAACTGGTGAAAACACAGGGAGAAGGCTTGGGACTCATCCTCAATCCCTCTAAGTGTGAAATCATCACAGCGAACCAGGAAATAATCAATGCTGTGCGAAGAATCCTCCCGGAAATCTCAACTATAACTCCGTCCAACAGTACCCTCTTGGGGGCACCGCTGGGTCACCAGGCCATCGATACTGTCCTCAGGGACAAATTGAATGACCTTATGAGAATGGAGGAGAGAATAAGCGATCTTGATGCCCATGATGCTCTGTATCTCCTCACAAGGTGTCTTACTATGCCAAGACTCACTTACTTCTTGAGGTGTGCACCCTCTTTTGACAACCCAACACTCGATGAATACGACGCACACCTGAGATCAACTTTTAAGAAGGCACTGAACCTGTCACTAGAGGATGAGCAATGGGATCAGGAAACCCTCCCAGTGCGACTGGGAGGTATAGGGGTGCGTAAAGCAACGCATGTTGCTTTACCTGCTTTTCTGTTTTCGTGTTTGGCTTCCAGTGCATTAGTCAAGAAGATAGTGCCCGAACGCTTGAGAGACTTGGTAGGAGCTCAAGACCCCAGGTTTACTGAAGCAGCAATTCGGTGGGACACCCTTACAGACTCCTCCAGTAGACCAGCTCCTCCCAAACAGCACAAACAGTCCCACTGGGACAAACCGATCATGGAAAAAATCGCCAACACAATGCTCTCCAATGCTTCAGGAAAGAACAAAGCTCGTCTCCTGGCAGTGAAGGCACCACACTCAGGAGATTTCCTGTTAGCTGTTCCCAATTCCTCCCTGGGCACCCGTCTCGACCCACAGGCCATTCGGATTGGTGTTGCTCTTCGCCTAGCCGCCCCCATCCTCACCGAACATAGGTGTATTTGCGGCAGGGCGACAGCTGATCAATTCGGACTCCATGGTCTCGTGTGCCACACAGCAGAAGGGAAGTATGCCAGACATGAGGAGATCAATGACATAATAAAGAGAAGCCTCGCCACAGCCCGTTGCCCAGCTCAACGGGAACCCCAAGTACAGAGGTCTGATGGAAGTCAAAAGCGTCCTGATGGAGCCACTGTGCTACCCTGGAAGGATGGAAAGCAGATTGCCTGGGACTACACCTGTGCTGCCACATTGGCAGACACCTACTTGCCATACTCTGTAGTGGAAGGGGGTGGAGCTGCCAGCCACAGGGAGACCCAGAAGATCCGAAAATATGAAGACCTTCCCCCTTGCTATAACTTCATTCCAATAGGGTCGGAGACCCTTGGAGCATGGGGCAAGTGTGCTCTAAAGTTCCTCAAAGAGCTGGGTGAAAAGCTCATCATAGAAACCAAGGACCACAGGGCGACCAGCTTCCTCTTTCAGAGACTCAGCGTTGCGATCCAGAGAGGAAATGCCTGCAGCATTCTGGGCACGCGGCCCACCGCAGGGGAGCTGGACGAAGTATTCGAGATGTAGCTCTGAGTTACCTATGTTGTTTTACTTTGTATCATATTTTTGTGAATGTTTTGTCAATGTATTTTGCCTTATATATATATATATATATATATATATATATATATATATATATATATATATATATATATAAAATATATATATATAAATATATATATATATATATATATATATATATATATATATATATATATATATATATATATATATAATAAATATATATATATATATATATATATATATATATAAATATATATTTATATATATATATATATATTATATATATATATATATATATATATATATATATATATATATATATATATATATATATATATATATATATATAATAATATATAAGGCAAAATACATTGACAAAACATTCACAAAAATATGATACAAAGTAAAACAACATAGGTAACTCAGAGCTACATCTCGAATACTTCGTCCAGTTTGGTATGGCAATGGGAAATCCTCTTTCACCCGTTCTTACTAACCTATACATGGATTTTTTTGAAACAAGGCTGCTTAACGCAATCCTCCCTAATAGAGCTAAATGGTTCAGATATGTTGATGATATTTTGTGTCTTATGCCCAAAAATGTAGATATACACCATTTCCTTGCCAAATTAAATAGCTTAGCCCATTCTATAAACTTTACTGTTGAGTTTAAAGAAAATAACTCATTGCCTTTTCTAGATGTTTTAATTATTAAGGGTAATAATGAATTCAAATTTAAAATTTACAGAAAACCTACAAATAACTGTTCCTATGTCCACTATTATTCTTCACATCAAGATAGAGTTAAACTGTCTGTTTTCTCATCAATGTTTCTGAGAGCTTTACGTATTTTTAGTCCAGGGTTCATAGATGAGGAAATATTCAAAATCTATGAAATAGCTAATGATTTGAAATACCCAAGAAACGTAATTGATAAATCTTTTAAAATTGCTAGAAATACTTTTTACAATCCAAAAAGGGACAACCAGCCTTATTCAACTAAAAATATGTTGGTTCTCCCTTACCATGAAAACTTGGTTGATATGCCTTCTCTTCTTAAGACTTTTAATATCAAAGTTGTATTTAAAAATCTTGATACAGTAAAAAAAACTTTTGATAAAGAATTCCCCCCAAAATGCTGATGCATGTGTCTATAAGATTCCTTGTAAAATTTGGGACAAAGTTTATTACGGTCAAACTGGTAAAAGTCTCGAAATAAGATTAAAACAACATAAATATAGCATTAGAACTGGACAAGATTCCAATGCTCTATTTATTCATGTAAGAGATTTTAACCATCCAATTGATTTTCAAAAAGTTGAGAAACTTGTATCAAGCAAGTCCATGGTCGACAGGAATATAATTGAATCTTGTTTCATAAAATGCAGTTTTGACAATAATGTGAATATCTACTTTGGTTTATATAAATTAGAGCCATTTATAATTAATAGAATTTGGGAAGAATTTGATAATACATTGGACAAATAATAAATTTTAATATTCTTAATTCTTGGGTAGACTAGTTTGTTTGTGGGTTGTGTGAAGGACCTGTCTAGTTGGGCCAGCGGGCCTGCTGCAGTGTTCTCTTTCTTATGAGTCGCGCGTCAGGTGTTTCTTTGTTGTGGAGTGTGACAGTGAGGTGTGGGCTAGACCCTTTATATGCCTTACCTTGATGCATTACTTTCATTGTTCCTTGATAATGTGAGTAGTCACGAAAGCGGTTGGAATTTCTCTATTCTTTCACAGTGGTTGTTTTGCATATTCTGAAATCACCTGTTTACTGTGAGCTTAATGCATATATATATATATATTATTTATTATTATCACACTGGCCGATTCTCACCAAGGCAGGGTGGCCCGAAAAAGAAAAACTTTCGCCATCATTCACTCCATCACTGTCTTGCCAGAAGGGTGCTTTACACTACAGTTTTTAAACTGCAACATTAACACCCCTCCTTCAGAGTGTAGGCACTGTACTTCCCATCTCCAGGACTCAAGTCCGGCCTGCCGGTTTCCCTGAACCCCTTCATAAATGTTATTTTGCTCACACTCCAACAGCACGTCAAGTATTAAAAACCATTTGTCTCCATTCACTCCTATCAAACACGCTCACACATGCCTGCTGGAAGTCCAAGCCCCTCGCACACAAAACCTCCTTTACCCCCTCCCTCCATCCTTTCCTAGGCCGACCCCTACCCCGCCTTCCTTCCACTACAGACTGATACACTCTTGAAGTTACTCTGTTTCGCTCCATTCTCTCTACATGTCCGAACCACCTCAACAACCCTTCCTCAGCCCTCTGGACAACAGTTTTGGTAATCCCGCACCTCCTCCTAACTTCCAAACTACGAATTCTCTGCATTATATTCACACCACACATTGCCCTCAGACATGACATCTCCACTGCCTCCAGCCTTCTCCTCGCTGCAACATTCATCACCCATACTTCACACCCATATAAGAGCGTTGGTAAAACTATACTCTCATACATTCCCCTCTTTGCCTCCAAGGACAAAGTTCTTTGTCTCCACAGACTCCTAAGTGCACCACTCACCCTTTTCCCCTCATCAATTCTATGATTCACCTCATCTTTCATAGGCCCATCCGCTGACACGTCCACTCCCAAATATCTGAATATTCACATTCACCTCCTCCATACTCTCTCCCTCCAATCTGATATCCAATCTTTCATCACCTAATGTTTTTGTTATCCTCATTACCTTACTCTTTCCTGTATTCACTTTTAGTTTTCTTCTTTTGCATACCCTACCAAATTCATCCACCATCTTCTGCAACTTCTCTTCAGAATCTCCCAAGAGCACAGTGTCATCAGCAAAGAGCAACTGTGACAACTCCCACTTTATGTGTGATTCTTTATCTTTTAACTCCACGCCTCTTGCCAAGACCCTATATATATATATATATATATATATATATATATATATATATATATATATATATATATATATATAATATATATATATATATATATATATATATATATATATATATATATATATATATATATATATATATATATATATACATATATATATATTTAATTATTTTCGTTACATTAAACAAAATAATAATAATTTGATAATAATACATTTAGCTTAAAAGTTTTAATTGTGCTCTCAGTCCATGTAAAGGTCGCAGGCCATGATGGGTCCATCAGTGCTGGACTGCCAGTCAACAAGGGCTCTTAGCCCATACTGCATCATCAGGGCATTCTTGACCATCAGCCTATACTTGGGCACATCAATCCTTGCTGAACCAGCAACATATGCTAAAGAGACGCCAATGACGGACGTTCATGCTGGATCGTCATGCTGGGTCCCCAGTCTATGCTGGGAATCTTAATAACAATGATAACGAAGTGTCATTTAAGAGTTCATTTAGTCTCTCTAAAGTTAAGAGAATCTTTCTCTTGGTATATCTGCTCTTCAGAGTCACTTGCCTGACAGTTTATTATACTGGTTAACTGTGTCGTAGTGCTCGGGTTTATGTTAAACAAGTACGGGGTAAATATACAGCAACATTAAAGTGTCAAAGACAGCAAACTCAAACTACAACTTAATAGAAGTTCTGACATGCTTACCCATTGGTCATAATCAGGTATGCTCAACAAATATAACTTTAACAACAATGAAATCAACTGGGAATTAATAAATCGTGAACTGGCTGAAATTCATTGGGAAGACGCTATGATAAACAGGGACCTAAAGCAGTATATCGAAAGATTGAGCTCAATGTACTAGAAGTATGGTCCAGACACTTACTGGAGGAGACGATGCAGGTTGGAAAGAGAGAGGAGTATCTTCTCTAGGAGAGGACGGTGATAAACAGAGCTCCTCAAAGGCAGCGAACTCTCCGAGGAACGAATAGTATCACCGGCTAGAGAATTAGGAAATGTTGAGATCAAATTGAATACATTATTCAGTCCAGGAGAGACAGAGAGAGCTAAAAGCCATAAATAAAATTGAGAGAAATGCAAAATACTTCTTCTCATATGCAAAATCCATGTCAGAACAACATCTACTATTGGATCTTTCATTAGAGGAAATGGGACACACCGACAATAACAAAGAAATGAGTGAACTCCTCGACTCAGTGTTCAGTGTGTTGCTAATCAGCCTTAAGGTTGAGGATCCAAAAGAGTTTCTCATGAATGCGACACAAAATACTCTAAACATAACTCTAACTCCATGTGACTTCGAAGAAGCCTTTGATTGCATGCCCATGCACTCTACCCCAGGCCCAGACTCGTGGAACTCGATATTCATTAAGAATTTCAAGGTACGCTAATTACATGCCATAAATATTTTACGGAGAAGACGCCTAGACACTGGAGTCACAGTCATTAAAAACAACTGATATTGTCCCACTCTAAAAAGATGGTTGAAAATTAATGGTAAAAATCTTCAGACCAATAATCCTACTATCACATATTATCAAGATGTTCGAAAGGGTTTTAGGAAGCAAGATTACCAATTACATTGAACTGTATCAGTTGTAAAACTCAAGTCAAAATAGGTTCAGACCTGGCCACTCCTGCCTGTCCTAACTGCAGGATCATTACGACATGGTTTTGGATGTTTTTGAAGACAGACAAAATGCAGATTAATATACTCTGACTCTGCAAATGCTTTTGATAAATGTGATCGTAGAGTAATTGCACAAAAAAAATGAGTGAGAAAAGAATAAGTTGAAAGGTGGGCAGGTGGATTTTTAACTTCCTCAAAACTAGAACCCAACGAGTAATAGTAATCAGAGTGAAATCAGGGGCTGCTACAGTGAAAAGTTCTGTTCCTCAAGCCACGATACTCACCCCACCTCTGTTTCTCATTCTCACTTCTGGCAGACAGGGACATCAATCAGCAATGTATCATCCATAGAAGATACAGCAAGCCTCCAAGCTGATATAAACCAAGTCTTCCAGTAAGCCATTGGCAACACTATGATATTCAGAGGATAAATTTCGTTCATGCAAAAATGGATGAAATAAAAACAAAAACTGAGAACAAGGCAATCTCAAACCACTCAATCAAAAGTAAGTCGAATATGAGAGACCTAGGAGTAATAATGTCAGAACTCGTGCTCAATGAACACAACGACGTTATTATGGCAGCTGCAAGAAAAATGATAGACTGGATAACTAGAACCTTCAAAACAAGAGATGCCTAGCCAGTGATGACTCTCTTCAAGTTACTCGTTCTCTTTAGGTTGAAATGTTACTGAGTTCAAGGCAGGCGAAATTGTTGAGCTGGAAAATGTCCAGAGAATCTTCACAGCTCGTATGAACTCATCAAAGCATCTAAATTATTGGGAGCGCATGAAGTCTCTAGAAATGTACTTCTTAGAACGAGGGCGAGAAGGATACATCACAAATAATGGAAGATACTGGAGGGATTAGTACCAAACCTGCGCACCGAAATTACTACTCATGAACACAAGAGGCTTGACAAACGGTGCAGGATACTTCTAATGGAAAGCAGAAAACTTATGAGTACACTGAGTGAGAGAGTGAGTTCAATAAATATTTAGGGACCACTACTCTTCAACACCCTCCCTTCATGCATAAAGGGGATCACTAACAAACATCTAGCTGTCTTCAAGAGGGAACTCGATTGATTCCTCAAAACAGTTCCTGATCAGCCAGGTTGTGGTGCATATGCTGAACTGCGGAGGGTGGGCACCAATAGCTTGATCAACCAGGCCAGCAACTAGGAAGCCTTGTATGGGACCAGGCCGCGAGAGCCGTTACCTCCGGAAACTATTCCAGGTAAACTCTAGATAAGCTGCAGTAACGCTGACCGAAGAGCTGCAATTATGGTTGAAAAGTTACGGCGGTTTTTTTTTTTCATTGTTGTGCAGTTTTACATATTCCCTGCTTCTAGGACCCTGTCATACCTGTACATAAAGCTACACATTAAGTTTTCCTCCACCGCCTCATCCAGATCATCCTACTTCCTATTCCCTCCTAAATGAGAGACAAATTTCCGATTACCCTTTAAAGCGCATTTTTTTTATAGCTTCCATCTGTCCCTCACGTTCCTGGTCTTCGTCTTTCACAGTTAATGTTCCCAGCCTTCCTGTTAATGCCTTTTTTATGTTAATAACTTGTCGCCTCAGTTCGATTTCTTGATTGTTTATGGAAGCTGGCAGTGCAACTTGTGCCTGTTCTCTCGTATGACAGTTTTCTTAAACCGTAACTAACCTGATTACAATACCCCGGGACACCAGGCTAATGATAAGTTATTTCATCAAATTCTGCCACATTCAGTGAACTTCGAGAGAGATTTTGAAATTATTGACAATTCACAAACGGACGAAATTATTTACAAATAAATTTATATGTGATCGGGAATAAGTTTGCCGTTTGTCGTATACTCTACATAATTTGAAATATTTTGCTCATAGGAGCCTAAAGGAGTCTTCATGAGGCTAGAAGAGGTTCTTAGTTTTGCCTGTAAGAGATAAGTGAACTGTAGATGTAAATCCAAATGTGCTCATGTTAACCCTTTTAGGGCCTAGTTCCTAGGCCCTTTGTGAATCCATATGCTTTTGTGCTACTACCCACAGGATGGATATGGCGTGCACAATAAACTAGCAACTTCGGTGGCAAAACCTAAATTAATGTTAGTATTGGCAGCCTCGCACATGCCACCACGGATATTGATTTAATGTACAACTACTGATTACATACTTGGTAATATGGTTGTTCCCAAAAAACTATTTAGTTGTTTGTGGAGTTCAGCCTCCTCCCTCCATGTGTATTTTTTCTACTCTTTTTCCAAAGACTCATAATGTTGCACCTTTGACGTTGAATTTCAGTGGTTAATTACCTGAACCGCTCCTGCAGACCTTCCTGGCCTTCCTGAAATCCATCTTTATTTCTGTTTCTTATACGCTTCAAATTTTTCATCATCCACAAAGGTGGAAAAATAAACAAAATGAAGAATAATCCTTTATTGACAACGTTTCGCCCACACAGTGGACTTTATCAGGTCACAAACAGATCTACCTGGGTGGAAAATGTTGAGAATACATAGGACCGGCGTCTCAAATACAACCAACAAAACATTCTCCACCTGACTCTCCACCCTATTTAGACGCATGTACTATTTACCCGGGTACATCTGTTTGTGACTTGATAAAGCTCACTGTGTGGGAGAAACGTTGTCAATAAAAGACCGCTTTACACTGCATTTGTGTCTATTTTTCCATTGTGTCAGAATTTCATACCACTGACCTCCATCCTTCGTGGTACTATATCACCTCTGGTATATACGTGTTTTACACATGTCATAAACGGTACTGTTCCGGTATTCGTCCCTAGTTATCAACCGGTTGTCTTTCTCCTGAGTATTTTCCGATCCATTGCAGCACAGTTCCTGCACTCCCGAAAGGTTTCTCGAGACTGTGGATTTACGTCGGAAGTAGTAGAGTGTTAAACGCTTTTCTGCAGACCAGGAAAAAGTGTAATATACCCAGCCCCCTTCTCTGCTTAGTGTGTGTGTGTACTCACCTAATTGTGGTTGCAGGGGTCGAGACTCAGCTCCTGTGTGTGTGTGTGTGTGTACTCACTCACCTATTTGTGGTTGCAGGGGTCGAGTCCTAGCTCCTGGCCCCGCCTCTTCACCGGTTGCTACTAGGCCCTCTCTCTCCCCGCTCCATGAGCTTTATCAAACCTCGTCTTAAAACTGTGTATGGTTCCTGCCTCCACTACGTCATTTTCTAGGCTATTCACTGCCTTACAACTCTATGACTGAAGAAATACTTCCTACTATCTCTCTGATCATTTGTGTCTCAACTTCCATTGTGGCCTCTTGTTTCTGTGTCCCCTCCCTGGAACATCCTGTCTTTGTCCACCTTGTCTATTCCACGCAGTATTTTATATGTCGTTATCATGTCTCCCCTGACCCTCCTGTCCTCCAGTGTCGTCAGACCGATTTCCCTTAATCTTTCTTCATAGGACATTCCCTTAGCTCTGGAACTAACCTTGTCGCAAACCTTTGTACTTTCTCTAGTTTCTTGACGTGCTTTATCAAGTGCGGGTTCCAAATAGGTGCTGCATACTCCAGTATGGGCCTGACATACACGGTGTACAGTGCTTGAATGATTTCTTACTAAGGTATCGGAATGCTGTTCTCAGGTTGCCAGGCGCCCATATGCTGCAGCAGTTATCTGATTTTTATTTTGTGCTTCCGGAGACATGCTCGGTGTTTTTTACTCACCCCCAAAATCTTTCTCCTTGAGTGAGGTTTGCAGTCTTTGGCCACCTAGCCTATACTCTGTCTGTGGTCTTCTGTGCCCTTCCCTATCTTCATGAAATTGCATTTGGGAGGATTAAATTCGAGAAGCCATTTGCTGGACCAGGTGTCCAGTCTGTCCAGGTCTCTTTGAAGTCCTGCCTGGTCCTCATCACAGATTTAATTCTCCTCATTAACTTCACATCATCTGCAAACAGGGACACTTCTGAGTCTAACCCTTCCGTCATGTCGTTCACATATACCAAAAATAGCACTGGTCCTAGAACCGACCCCTGTGGGACCCCGCTCGTCACAGGTGCCCACTGTGATACATCATTACGTACATGACTCGTTGTTGCCTCCCTGTCAGGTATTCTCTGATCCATTGCAGTGCCCTTCCTGTTATATGCGCCTGATGCTCTAGCTTCTGCACTAATCTCTTGTGAGGAACTGTGTCAAAGGCCTTCTTGCAGTCCAAGAAGATGCAATCAACCCACCCCTCTCTCTCTTGTCTTACTTCTGTTATTTTATCATAAAACTCCAGAAGGTTTGTGACACAGGATTTGCCTTCCGTGAATCCGTGCTGGTTGGCATTTATATTCCTGTTCCGTTCCAGGAGCTCCACCACTCTCCTCCTGATAATCTTCTCCATAATTTTGCATACTATACACGTCAATGACACAGGTCTATAGTTTAGTGCCTCTTTTCGTCTCCTTTTTAAAAATGGGAACTACATTTGCCGTCTTCCATACCTCAGGTAGTTGCCCAGTTTCCAGGGATGTGTTGAAGATTGTGGTAAGTGGCACACACAACATATCTGCTCCCTCTCTAAGGACCCATGGGGAGATGTTGTCCGGTCCCATTGCCTTTGAGGTATCGATGTCCCTTAGCAGTTTTCTTCACCTCCTCCTCATTGTATGTATGTCGTCCAACACTTGTTGGTGTATTCCTTGCTGGTGTCCCCATCTGGTCTGTCCCCCCAGAGTCCTTCCTGTCTCTACTGTAAATACTTCCTTAAATCTCGTGTTAAGCTCCTCACATACCTCTTGATCGTTTCTTGTGAGTTCTCCACCTTCTTTTCTCAGCCTTATCACCTGGTCCTTGACTGTTGACTTCCTCCTAATGTGGCTATACAGCAGTTTCGGGTCAGATTTGACTTTCGATGCTATGTCGTTTTTCATACTGTCGCTGGGCCTCCCTCCTTATCTGTGCATACTCGTTTCTGGCTCTTCTACTAATCTCCTTGTTTTCCTGGGTCCTATTCCTCCTGTACCTTTTCCATTCTCTGTTGCACTTAGTTTTTGCCTCCCTACACCTTCGGGTAAACCAAGGACTCGTTTTGGTCTTCCTATTATTTCTGTTTCCCTTGGGAACAAAACTTTCCTCTGCCTCCTTGCACTTTGTTGCCACATATTCCATCAATCTCGTTTACTGATTTTCCTACCATTTCTCTGTCCCACTGAACCTCCTGCAGGAAGTTTCTCATACCTGTGTAGTCCCCCCTTTTATAGTTTGGCCTGTCCCCTTCAGCTCCTGTTACCTTCTCCACTTGTAACTCTACTATAAAGTCAAAACTCAGAACCACATGATCGCTAGCTCCAAGGGGCCTCTCGTAAGTGATATCCTCAATGTCTGAACTGCTCAGGGTGAACACAAGATCCAGTCTTGCTGGCTCATCCTCCCCTCTCTCTCTGGTTGTGTCCCTGACATGTTGATGCATGAGGTTTTCAAGTACCACATCCATCATCTTGGCTCTCCATGTTTCGGGACCCCCATGTGGCTCCAGGTTTTCCCAGTCGATCTCCCTGTGGTTGAAATCGCCCATTACCAGTAACTTTGCTCTGCTCGAGTGTGTTGTGTGTGTGTGTGTGTGTGTGTGTGTGTGTGTGTGTGTGTTGTGTGTGTGTGTGTGTGTGTGTGTGTGTGTGTGTGTGTGTGTGTGTGTGTGTGTGTATGTGAGTGAGTGTGTGTGTGTGTGTGTGTGATCTCCTATTTGTAGTCACCTATTTGTGGTTGCAGTGGTCGAGTCTTAGCTCCTGGCCCCGTCTCTTCACTGGTTGCTACTAGGTCCTCTCTCTCCCTGCTCCATGAGCTTTATCAAACCTCGTCTTAAAACTATGTATGGTTCCCGCCTCCATTACGTCACTTTCTAGGCTATTCCATGGCCTGGCAACTCTATGACTGAAGGAATACTTCCTAACATCCCTTTGATTCATCTGACTCTACAACTTCCAGTTGTGACCTCTTGTTTCTGTGTCCCGTCCTTGGAACATCCTGTCTTTGTCCACCTTGTCTATTCCGCTCAGTATTTTATATGTCGTTATCATGTCTACCCTGACCCTCCTGTCCTCCACTGTCTTCAGGCCAATTTCCCTTAACCTTTATTCATAGGACATTCCCCTTAGCTCTGGAACTAACCTTGTCGCAAACCTTTGCACTTTCTCTAATTTCTTGACGTGCTTGATCAGGTGCGGGTTCCAAACAGGTGCTGCATACTCCAGTATGGGCCTGACGTACACGGTGTACAGTGTCCTGAACGATTCCTTACTAAGGTATCTGAACGCTGTGTGTGTGTGTGTGTGTGTGTGTGTGTGTGTGTGTGTGTGTGTGTGTGTGTGTGTGTGTGTGTGTGTGTGTGTGTGTGTGTGTGTGTGTGTACTCACCTAGTTGTACTCACCTAGTTGAGGTTGCAGGGGTCGAGTCCAAGCTCCTGACCCCGCCTCTTCACTGGTCGTTACTGTGTGTGTGTGGGTGTGTGTGTGTGTGTGTGTGTGTGTGTGTACTCACCTAGTTGTACTCACCTAGTTGAGGTTGCAGGGGTCGAGTCCAAGCTCAAGGCCCCGCCTCTTCACTGGTCGCTACTAGGTCACTCTCCCTGAACCGTAAGCTTTATCATATCTCTGCTTAAAGCTGTGTATGGATCCTGCCTCCACTACATCGCTTCCCAAACTATTCCACTTCCTGACTACTCTGTGGCTGAAGAAATACTTCCTAACATCCCTGTGATTCATCTGTGTCTTCAACTTCCAACTGTGTCCCCTTGTTGCTGTGTCCCATCTCTGAAACATCCTGTCTTTGTCCACCTTGTCAATTCCTCTTAGTATTTTGAATGTCGCTATCATGTCCCCCTATCTCTCCTGCCCTCCAGTGTCGTCAGGTTGATTTCCATTAACCTTTCCTCGTAGGACATACCTCTTAGCTCTGGGACTAGTCTTGTTGCAAACCTTTGCACTTTCTCTAGTTTCTTTACGTGCTTGGCTAGGTGTGGGTTCCAAACTGGTGCCGCATACTCCAATATGGTCCTAACGTACAAGGTGTACAGGGTCCTGAGCGATTCCTTATTAAGATGTCGGAATGCTGTTCTGAGGTTTGCTAGACGCCCGTATACTTCAGCAGTTATTTGGTTGATGTGCGCTTCAGGAGATGTGCCTGGTGTTATACTCATCCCAAGATCTTTTTCCTTGAGTGAGGTTTGTAGTCTCTGGCCCCCTAGACTGTACTCCGTCTGCGGTCTTCTTTGCCCTTCCCCAATCTTCATGACTTTGCACTTGGTGGGGTTGAACTCCAGGAGCCAATTGCTGGACCAGGTCTGCAGCCTGTCCAGATCCCTTTGTAGTTCTGCCTGGTCTTCGATCGAATGAATTCTTCTCATCAACTTCACGTCATCTGCAAACAGGGACACTTCGGAGTCTATTCCTTCCGTCAGTCGTGTGTGTGTGTGTGTGTGTGTGTGTGTGTGTGTGTGTGTGTGTGTGTGTGTGTGTGTGTGTGTGTGTGTGTGTGTGTGTGTGTGTGTGGGTGGGTGGGTGGGATGGGGAAGCCGCCTCGACCTCCGACAACTACAGAGGCTTGAGACAGTTGTCAAGAGTGTGCGTTAAGGCAGTAAGACTGGTAATGGTAGTAGTGATCACGTAGTTTACACGGCGTGTTTCAAGGACACAGCGGGGATGATGTCAAGCAAGAAGGAAGGGAGGAAGGAACGAGGAACTGAGCTAAGAGAGAGAGGAAAGAAGCATAGAGAACAAGTCGAGCGGAAATGAGAGAAGGGAAGAAACAATCAACGCTGAAAAAATAATGAAGAATATTAACAGTAGTAGAAAGGAATAGCGTGGACGAGAATTAGAATGCTGGAGCAGAGGTAAGAATAGAAAGAGGTAGCTAACGAGGACTATCCGGGAGGGGGTGAGAGAATGTAGTAAGAGCGTCGGTTTGGTGTTTTAGGACTTTCTGACCGCGGGTTCTTTCCTCACCCGTGGTATGGTTTGTTTGCAATCGTGTCATTACGATTTCGTGAGTCATGAATGGATGTGGCTTAGAAAGTCTCGGTAGACAGAGGGGCTTGAAGACTTGTGTTTGTTATGTATGCGTGTATGCAAATACAACCATGTGTATGTCTGAATGGCAACATGTGGGTCAGTCTGAGGAATATATGTGGTTGATGGTCCACGTCTAGTGACGTATATGTTCTGGTCCACCTCAAGTGATGTACATGTTCTGGTCCACCTCAAGTGATGTACATGTTCTGGTCCACCTCGAGTGATGTACATGTTCTGGTCCACCTCAAGTGATGCATATGTTCTGGTCCACCTCAAGTGATGTATGTAGACAGCCTATACTGTCAGAACACACAGCCTAGCCGTCTGTTCTGACTAGTTCATATTTCGCGGCATTTAAGTGCTGCCCTCTGTAGGCTCACCCAGGTCAGTGGGAGGCTGAGCCCATTCACTCTCACTCCTAGGCCGACCGACTTGATAGACACAAGTGCTCCCCCTCCACGGACTGGCTTGCGGTCACTCCCTCACACTGCCCGTTGTGTACTCACTCCTATCCAATTAAAGCCAAACTAGTCCACGGCCGTATCATTGCTACCTACGCTACCTTCATCGGCACTAAACCGCTGTTCAGCAACAAGAACAGTAATAACATGTACATGTTCTAGTCCACCTCAAGTGATGTACATGTTCTGGTCCACCTCAAGTGATGTACATGTTCTGGTCCACCTCAAGTGATGTACATGTTCTGGTCCACCTCAAGTGACGTATATGTTCTGGTCCACCTCAAGTGATGTACATGTTCTGGTCCACCTCAAGTGATGTACATGTTCTGGTCCATCTCAAGCGATGTACATGTTCTGGTCCACCTCAAGTGACGTACATGTTCTGGTCCACCTCAAGTCATATACATGTTCTGATCCACCTCAAGTGACGTACATGTTCTGGTCCACCCCAAGTGACGTACATGTTCTGGTCCACTTCAAGTGACGTACATGTTCTGGTCCACCCAAAGTGACGTACATGTTCTGGTCCACCCCAAGTGACGTACATGTTCTGGTCCACCCCAAGTGACGTACATGTTCTGGTCCACCCCAAGTGACGTACATGTTCTGGTCCACCCCAAGTGACGTACATGTTCTGGTCCACACCAAGTGACGTACATGTTCTGGTCCACCCCAAGTGATGTGTATGTTCTGGTCCACCTCTAGCGCTGAACCTGGTAATCTCTGGATCATGGTTCCAGTCTCTCTCTCTCTCTCTCTCTCTCTCTCTCTCTCTCTCTTACACAGAGCTTGACAAGGTTAGGCTAAGGATCCCTAGCTTTAATGACAAGCTATTTACATGATAAGGATTCCTAACTTTATTGACAAGCTAAAAGCTGTTACCTGCATCAGCTCATTTGAAAGCATTTTTATTGTTACGAGACATACAAGTAGCGAACAGGATGAAGTTGGAGCCATCTGTGGGCCAGCATTTTCATTTGATCAACTGACTTTATCTCGTTGACATCATAATGCTGTACGAATGTGTTCCATACTCGAATCATCCTGAGGATAAATGATTTCAGATGAAGTGAAATTCTGGAGAAGGGTACAGCCAGAGTGAAGTTGCTGCTTTCTGCCCGTCTTGTGGTATAGAAGCTTGCTTTACGCTGTCCTCGAAGTGGATCCAAGTGTGGTACTTTGACAATACTGACCTTGTACATAACAGTAAGGCCACGCACATCCCTCCTGTGTTGAAGGCTCTGCTGAAATGACAGATCTATCCAGGATGGGTCCAGGCGAGAGATGAGGCGTCTTGCTCTGTTCTCTACTCTGTCAAGCAGTCGCAGATGAGAGGGGGGGGGGGGTCAGGCAAATCAAGAAAGTGGAGCATACTCAAGGTGTGAGCGTACTTGTGCCTCGTACAGAATCTTGTAACCCCTACTGTCAAGCAGATTCGAGATACGGCGAAGTGCAAGGAAGCTTACAAAGCTTCCTTGCTTGCAAGATTTACAAGGTGGCTCTTCATGGTCAGTTTGGAGTCAAATTTCACCCCAAGGATATCAACTTCTTCTCCAGGTGCCAACACCCTCCCATTCATCCTTACTGCACCGGCATTACCATCATGGTGCCTAGAGACCATCATCATTTTTGTTTTCTCAGGTGCAAATGTTACTTGCCATCTATTTTCCCAAGCTGATATAGCTTTTAGCTGGTGATTGATGTAGCTTAGAGCAGCTGGCATTTCTTCTCTTGGATAAGTGAATGTCAGTGTACAGTCGTCTGCATATGCATGGGATTCTGGGATGAGATGAAGAAGGTCGTTGAAGTAGACATTCCATAACAATGGTCTCAGCACACTTCCTTGTGGAACACTTGCCCCAATAGGGTGCCTTCTCTCTCTCTCTCTCTCTCTCTCTCTCTCTCTCTCTCTCTCTCTCTCTCTCTCTCTCTCTCTCTCTCTCTCTCTCTCTCTCTCTCTCTCTCTCTCTCTCTCTCTCTCTCTCTCTCTCTCTCTCTCTCTCTCCTCTCTCTCTCCCTCTCTGTCCATTACATCCACGGTTCACTGGCAGTGATTGATGAACGCTGATTAATTTGAACGAGGCAAATGAATGTTGATAGGTCTCACACCACCTGCAACACTACCCACATACATGCAACACTACCCACACTACCTGTAACACTGCCCACAGTACCAATAACACTACCCACACCACCTGTAACACTGCCCACACAACCTGCAACACTACCCACACCACCTGCAACACTACCCACATACATGCAACACTACCCACACTACCTGTAACACTGCCCACAGTACCAATAACACTACCCACACCACCTGTAACACTGCCCACACAACCTGCAACACTAACCACACCACCTGCAACACTACACAACACCACCTGCAACACTACCCAAACCACCTGTAACACTATCCACACAACGTGTAACACTACCCGCACACCTGCAACACTTAACATACCACCTGTAACAATACTCACACCACTTGCAACACTACCCACACCACCTGCAACACTATCCACACCACCTGTAACACTACCAACACCACCTGCAACACTACCCACGCCACCTGCAACACTACCCACACTTGTAACACTATCAACACAACGTGTAACACTACCCACACCACCTGCAACACTTAGCATACCACCTGTAACATAGCCACACACCTGCAACACTTCGCACACCATCTGCAACACTACCAACACCACCAGTAACACTACCCACACCACCTGCAACACTACACACAACGCCTACAACACTTCCCGCAACACTTGTAACAATACCCACATCACCTACAACACTACCCACACAAAACTGCCCCCCCACTTGTACCATACCCGCACCATCGCAACACCACCCACACCACCTTAACACTACCCCCACCCCCGTAACATAATAAACACCTGCAACATTTCCAAGCACCCGTAACAACCCACATCCCTGCAGCACTACCCCACCACCTCAACCTACCCACCCCTGCAACACTACCCTCACCCCCTGCAACACTTTCCGCACACCTTTTACACACCCCCTCACTTACAAACATACCCATACACCTGCAACACTAACCCCCCACCCGAAACACTATCCCCGCAATCTTAACATACCCACACCCCCTGCATATAAACCCCCCACTTGAACTACCCACATCACCCAAACATACCACCCCACCTGCAACACAACGCCACCACTTGTACAATTTCCCCCCACCTGAAAATTACTCACCACCTGTAACACTAGCACAACCGCAACATCCCCCCAATCTGTAAAACTACCACCCACCCGCAACACTACAAAAACCCCCTCAACTCTACAAACACCACCTGCAGCACTACCCACTCCTCTGCAACACTACCCAACCACCTGTAACATACCCACACCCCTGCAACACTACCCAACTCCGCAACATTCCCCCAACCCGTAACCTACCCACATCACCTACAACCTCTACACCACCGCAAAACTCCCGCACCCCGCCTTCCAACATTTAAATGTGACACTTCCACACACCTGCAAAAACTACCCAAAAACCCCCTTAAAAAACTACCCCCACCCCCGAAAATACTATCAACACCACATTAACACTCCCCATCACCTGAAGCACACCCCACCACCCGCACACTTCCCCCACCACCTGTAACACTTCCCCACCACTGAACATACCCGACCTCCTGTAACACTCTCACACCACCTGCAAATCTAATCAACCAAAATTAACACTGCACACCACCGAACAGTCCCCCCCCCTTAACATCCCACCCACCGCAACCCTACAAACACCCCCTGCCTCTTTCAAACACCCCCGCAGCACTTCCCACTCCATCTGCAACATACCCACACCACCGTAACACTCCCACACTACTGCAACACTTCCCCCACTCCGTAACACTACCCCCATCACCTCAACACTACTTACCCACCTGAAAATACCCCGCAACTGCCG
The DNA here is from genome assembly GCF_026875155.1 of Cherax quadricarinatus. Classification (NCBI taxonomy): domain Eukaryota; kingdom Metazoa; phylum Arthropoda; class Malacostraca; order Decapoda; family Parastacidae; genus Cherax; species Cherax quadricarinatus. The sequence continues at coordinate 38,140,246 of NC_069401.1, read as the reverse complement.
CACTACCACACAAAATGTTCCTTCCACACACGCACACTAGAAACCACCTGTAATACCGCACACTGAAATACTATCAAACCACATGAACACTACCCACATCACCTGAAGCACTACCCACCACCTGCAACACTTCCCGCACCACCTGTACACTATCCACCCACTGCAAACTACCGCACCTCTGTAACACTACTCACACACCTGTCAACACTACCCACACACCTGCAACACTAACGTGACACAACACCCACCTGCAACACTACCACCGCCACATCAACACTAGCACGCACTGCAAGGAACTCATACCAACTGTCACCACTATCCACTACCACCTGTAACACTACCCACTACCGCACACTCCCACACCACCTGCAACACTACCACACACTTGCACACTACACACCACCATAGCACTACCCACACCATCTTCAACACTACCCACACCTGCAACATCTACCCACCACCTGCAACTCTGCCCATACCACTGTACACACCCAAACCAACCCACACAACCTGCAACACATCACTCCACACCTGAAACACTACCCACACACCTGCAACACTTTCCCACACCTGTAACATACCACACCACCTTATCACCACCAAACACCTCGCTTACACTCAGTGAACACTACCCATTCACCGCAACACTACCCAACCACTACCTACCAACACCATCTGAACACTACCCATACCACCTACAACATACCAACCACTGTAACACTACCCACAAACTGCAAACATCCACTCCACCTGAACACTACCACCACACTGCAACACTTTCCACACACCTGTAACATACCACACCACCTGTTCACTACCCAAACACTGCAACATTACCACCACGTGCAACTACCCCACCACCTGCAACACTACCCACAACCACCTCTACACTACCACACCACCTGTAGCAAACCCACACACCTGTATCATACCCATACCACCTGCACCATTACCCACGTCACGTGCAACACTACCCATACCACCTACAACACTGTCCACACCACCTCTGTACTACCCACACCACCTGTAACACTACCAAACAACCTGCAACATTACCCACGTCACGTGCAACACTACCCACACCACCTGCAACACTACCCAAACCACCTACAACACTACCCACACAACCTGCAAACTACCCCAACCACCTGTAACACTATCCACACCACTGCCACTACTAACACGCCACCTGTAATACTACCACACCACCTGTAACATTACCTCACCACCTACAACGCTACCCACACCACCTACAACACTACCCACACTACTTGCAACGCTACCCACACTGCATACAACAGTACCCACACCACCTATAACACTTCCCACACCACCTGCAACACTATTCACACTAATTGTGACACTACCCACGCAACCTGCAACACTACCCACGCCACCTGCAACACTACCCTCACCACCTGCATCACTACCTACAACACATGCAACACTACCCACACCACCTACAACACTACCCACACCACCTGCAACACTACCTACCCACATGCAACACTGCAGACACCACATGCTACACTACCCACACCACCTACAACACTACCCACACTACCTGCAACACTACCCACTGAATGCAACACTACCCACACCACCTACAACACTATCCACACTACCTGCAACAGTACCCATACCATGTAAAACACTACCCACACCACATGCAACACTACCCACACCGCCTACAACACTATCGACACCACTTGCAACACTATCCACACCACCTACAATACTCCCCACACCACATGCAACTCTCTCCACACCACATGCAACACGACTCACATCATATGCAACACGACTCACATCACATGCAACATTGCCCACACCACATGCAACACTACCCACACCAAATGTAATATTACCCACAATACGTGCATCATTACCAATACCACATGTATCATTACCCACAATACGTGCATCATTGCATACACCACGTGCATCAATACCCACACCACATATAACACTACCCACACCACATGCATCAATGCCCACAATACGTGCATCATTACCCACACCACATTCATTATTACACACAAGACGTGCATTATCCACACCACATACATCATTAGCCACAATACATTCATGAGTACATATACTGCAAGCATGACTACCCACACAAAATACATTATTACCCACGCTACATGTCTGACTGCTCACATCACATTCGTGACTACCCACAGCACATGCATCATTACCTACAACACATGCATGACTACCCACTCCACTTGCGCCATTACCCACAATTCATACATCATTACACGCAGCACATGCATCATTACCCACACCACATGCATCATTATCCACAATACATGCATCATTACCCACAACAGATGCACCATTAACCAAAACACATGCATGACTACCCACTCCACATGCATCATTACCCACAATACATGCATCATTACCCACAATACATGCATGACTATCCACACCACTAGTATCGTTACCCACATCACATGCATCACTAAGCACATTACATACATCACTACCCACAACATATGTATCACTACCCACACTACTTTCGTCTTTACCCGCAAAACATGCATCATTACAAACAATACAACCATCACTACCCACAACACATCCAATACTACCCACAACACATTCGTCATACCCAACAGCACAACCATCACATCACTCCACAACACACAACCATTATACCCACAATACACACAACCACAAACACACATCCACACCACTATCATTACCCACAACACAACCATCATACCACAACACAACCATCACTACCCACAACAAACACTACCACACACTTCCTACCCAAAACAACACAAACCAACACTACCATCACTACCAACACATCCATCACTACCCACAACACAACCTACACTACCCACAACACAACCATCACTACCACAAACAACCATACCACACCCCACACCACAACACAACCAACACTACCCACAACACAACCACACTACCCACAACACAACCAACACTACCCACAACACAACCATCACTACCTACAACAACCAACACTAACCCACAAACACCATCACTACCCACAACACAACCATCACTTCCCACAACACAACCATCACTTACCACAACACTACCATCACTACCCACAACACAACCAACACTACCCACAACACAACCAACACTACCCACAACACAACCACACTACCCACAACACATCTATCACTACCCTCAACACAACCATCACTACTCACAACACAGCCATCACTACGCACAACACAACCATCACTTCCCACAAACACAACCATCACTACTACGCAAACACTCAAACCAATCACTACTCACACAACACACAACCAATCACTTCCCACAACACAAAACACTCAACACACCATCACTACTCACAACATAACCATCACTACCCACAGCACAACCATCACTTCCCACAACACAACCAACATTACCCACGGCACAGCCATCACTACACACAACACAATTAACGCTACCCACAACACAACCATCACTACCCACAACACAACCATCACTACCCAGAATACAATCATCACTACCCAGAATACAACCAACATTACCCACAACACAACCATCACTACCCAGAACAATCATCACTACCCAGAATTACAACCAACATTACCCACAACACAACCACCACTACCCACAACACAACCATCACTACCACAACACAACCAACACTATCCACAACACAACCAACACTATCCACAACACAACCAACACTATCCACAATACAACCAACACTACCCACAACATAATCATCACTTATCACAACATAACCATCACTATCCACAACCCAACCAACACTACCCACAACACAACCATCACAACCCTCAACACAACCAACCCTACCCTCAACACAACCAACACTACCCACAACACAACCATCACTACCCACAACACAACCATCTCTACCCACAACACAACCAAAACTTCCAGCAACACAACCATCACTACCCATAACACATCCAACACTGCCAACAATACAACCAACACTACCAACAATACAACCAACACTACCAACAATACAACCATCACTACCCACTACACAACCATCACTATCCACAACACAACCATCACTATCCACAACACAACCATCACTTCCCACAACTCAACCATCACTACCCACTACACAACCATCACTACCCACAACACAACCATCACTATCCACAACACAACCATCACCACGCACAACACAACCAGCACTACCTATAACACATCCATTTCTACCCACAACACATCCATCACTTCCCACAACACATACATCATTATCCACAGCACAACCAACACTACCAATAATACAACGATCACTACCCACAACACATCCATCACTACCCACAACACATCCATCACTACCCACAACACATCCATCACTACCCACAACACATCCATCACTACCCACAACACACGTAACACTGTATTGCAGGTGACTTTGGAATTTTTCTCATATGAATAACAATTCACATATGCCATTCAGCCCTCGTCTTGGACAATAAATTTGATTGGTAAATATTTAAATAAATTTCTCTTGACACTGCTTGTTGACTTGTGACTCCCGAAGGAACCCCATTCTCGTCTGTGACGTATAACATCCCATGGGTGCCTCTGTCACTCATAACATTCCAGGGGCTCCTCTGTGACGTATAACACCCCATTGGCTCCTCTTTGACGCATAACATCCCAGGGGCTCCTTCGTGACGTATAACATCCCTGGAGTTCCTCCGTGACGTATAACATCCCATGGGTGCCTCTGTCACTCATAACATTCCAGGGGCTCCTCTGTGACGTATAACATCCTAGAATACAGAATAAGATTCCAGATGTACCACAGGCCCCTCTGTTACAGAGCAACACTTCAGAGAATCCCCAAAGCTGCTCTCTGTGCCACGTAACATCTCAGACAAAACCCTCAAGCTGCTCTCTGTGCCACGTAACATCTCAGACAAAACCCAAGTTCCTCTCTGTGCCGCGCAGCACTTGAGAGAAGTTTCACTAACCTGAGGATCGTCTGTAACCTGACAGGTAAAACCTCCGCTGAGAGAAATAAGTGGGAGGAGAAAAATTTGAACTGGAAAGGAAAGAGATTAGAAGGTGAAATAGGGGAACGGGTGGAGGAAAAAGAGTAAAGAAATGGAGGAAGAGAGAATGATTAAAGGGAATGAAGAAAGGGAGAATGAGGAAATGTAATGGAGAAAGAGAGAATGAGGAAAGGGAATGGAAAATGAGAGAAAGGAAGGGAGGAAGAGAGAATGAGAGAGGAGGGAAATAAAAGAAAGACAGCAATAAAGGGTGTTAAAATACGCACTCGCATTGTGGAAACCACCGAGTGAGGAACACCAAGTACCAAGTGAACAGTTACTTCAGTGTGACACACTGTAAGTTTGGTACCGAAATGCAAGCAGGTGAAGAGGCGAAAGAAAGAGAGAGAAAGAGGAGAGGAGAGAGAGAGGAGAGAAGAGAGAGAGAGAGAGAGAGAGAGAGGGAGAGAGAGATGAGAGGAGAAGAGAGAGAGAGAGAGGAGAGAGAGAGAGAGAGAGAGAGAGAGAGAGAGGAGGGACAGCGTGAAACAAGCTTTTATGCCACAAGACGGGCAGAAAGCAGCAACTTCACTCTGGCTGTACCCTTCTCCAGAACATCACTCCATCTGAGATCATACATACCCAGGATGACTCGAGTATGGAACACATTCGTACAGCATAATGATGTCAACGAGGTAAAGTCAGTTGATCAAATGAAAATGCTGGCCCACAGATGGCTCCAACTTCATCCTGTTCCCTACTTGTATGTCTCATAACAATAAAAATGCTTTCAAATGAGCTGATGTAGGTAACAGCTCTTAGCTTGCCAATAAAGTTAGGAATCCTTAACCTGTAAATAGCTTGTCAATAAAGCTAGGGATCCTTAACCTTGCCAAACCCTGTGTAAAAAAAAAAAAAAAAAAAAAAAAAAAAGAGAGACTGAATTACATACCGATATCTCAGGAATGTATATTCATAATACAACTAACAAGAGTAGACACTTCCCAAGAGATGACTTGCATGAGCTGTGGCCACAAATATTCCTCCTGCCACACGAACATGTCGGAGTTCAACCCGTCCTCCTAAATTCTATGTTTCTCGCCTTGATGTCCGTGATGACTTGACTTACGTTGAAAATGGTATAAAATACCGACAAGCTGCTGATGAATAAGACATGTTCAACACCAGTGTATCTTTGTTAGGTAAGACATATGCAACAGTTAGGTATCTTTATTTCGAAACGTTTCGCCTACACAGTAGGCTTCTTCAGTCGAGTACAGAAAAGTTGATAGAAGCAGAAGAGACTTGAAGACGATGTAATCAGTCCATCACCCTTAAAGTTTTGAGGTGGTCAGTCCCTCAGTCTGGAGAAGAGTATTGTTCCATAGTCTGAAACAATATGGAGCTGAAGTGACAGGATGGAGCCTTATATAGCGCCAGGAGGTGAGACGTAGGTCACTAGTAGAAGTAAGAACGCAGATGTTGGGAGGTCAGGTCCCTCTCAAATCCAGCCGTTCTCACTAGTAGAGGTTGTCGAAGTAAGAACGCAGATGTTGGGAGGTCAGGTCCCTCTCAAATCCAACCTCTACTAGTGAGAACGGCTGGATTTGAGAGGGACCTGACCTCCCAACATCTGCGTTCTTACTTCGACAACCTCTACTAGTGTATCTTTATTGTTGAAATGTTACAACAGTAAAGATACACAACTGCTAAACAGGTGTCTTACTCATTTTCTTGCTTTAACGTTATTTTGGGTCAGATTAGGTTATGTTTGGTGTGTGCGTCAGGACATACTGGAGTATCCAGTACCAGTAGAAACTCACACCTGGTCAAAACACTTCAAGTATTAGAGAAAGTGCAAAGTTTGCAACAATATTGGTCCCGGAGCTAAGGGGTATATCCTACTTGCAACAGCGCCATTAAAGCAACCATTACATAGAGACAATGACTGACACACTTTTGCAAAACACACATGTGATAATCACAATGACGAATCAAAATTTCTGAAACGCGAACAGAAACTGGTGACTTGCAAAGTGCACTATGAGATACAGTCAGATAATAACTGCAACACTACCCGCACCCCATGCAACACTACCCACACCACAAGCAACGCTGCCCACACCCCATGCAACACTACCCACATCACAAGCAACGCTACCCGCACCCCAGGCAACACTACCCACATCACAAGCGACGCTACCCGCACCCCATGCAACACTACCCACACCACCTACAACACTACATCTTAGCTACAGTGAAATACGGTGTTTGGTCAGGATGGGTTGTTCTATGAATGAATAACAGAGGTAAGTAAAAATAATAAAAGGTGTGTGAGCTGGACCTGCCTATCATGGCCCAGAAGGTCTATTGCTGTGCTCCTCCATTTTGGGTCTTGTTACTTTTGGTTTTCATCCAAGCCTTTCCTATTGCATCCCAAGAGAGTCTGATCTATGCCAGAAGGAACTGAATCTTAAGTATCGTAATTTGCTGAAGAGGTGACGCTAATGAGAATATAAAAGGGAGAGGAGAGAGACAAGCTGCGTGAGGACATAAAATCACAAGGTCAGTCAGACTAGTAGTACTGTATTTTTATCCTTTATCCTCAGCAAATGTAGGGACTTGCAAAGTGTATAAGATGATGAAGACTGTAGAATGAGAGCAGCCCCAAACACACACACACACACACACACACACACACACACACACACACACACACACCACACACACACACACACACACACACACACACACACACACACACATATATATATAATATATATATACATACACACACACACACGCACACACGCACACACATCACACACACACCACACACACACACACACACACACACACACACACACACACACACACAGGGAGAAACTGACCACATACAGCAGGATCCAGAGCCACAGAGGGTGAGGCAATGCGAGGAAGAAAGGGCAAAATCAGTGTTTATCCATGGGCTTCAGGAGAGAGAGGAAAGGACACACACTGAAAGGAAGCAGGAAGAAAGGAAGGAGATTGAGAAAATCATAACCAGAAATAGGTGAGAGAGGGACGAGATTGTAAATTTTCAGAGAATAGGGGGGTACTCGAAGGGGAGAAAACCGACCAATCAAGCTGATCTCAGGACGGAAACAGTGCGGAACAGGATCCTCCAAGAGAAACCACGATTGAAATACTCGGAAGAGTACAAAGAGGGTGTTCCTAGACAGAGACAGAACAAAATCAGAACGACAGCAGCTGAGGGAGAGGACAAAAAAGCGAAAGGAGCTAGGAAAAGAGACAAGGAGGGAACCAGCAGAGGTCAGTCAGAGCAGGACAGAACAGCAAGGGCAAGCACACACACAACTACTCTCAGAACCATACAACCTATCACACCATCCAAACACACCCTACAATCCATACCCACAGCCTCCACCCAACACCAAGCTATAGAACCCCACAGTATGCCACCAGGTCTCCCACCCTCACAGGCCCCCCAAACCACAGTGTTGGAAAGGAAACTGAAGTATGGTACACAAACGCTGATGGAATAACAAATAAGTGGGAGGAGTGGCAAGAAAGAGTCGAAGAAGCATCACCGGACATCATAGCTCTCACAGAAACCAAGCTTACAGGTATGATAACAGATGCCATCTTTCCAACGGGATACCAAATCCTGAGGAAAGACAGAGGGAGCAGGGGGGTGGAGGAGTGGCGTTGCTGATCAAAAATCGCTGGAATTTTGATGAGCTGGAGAGAGAAGATAGCGGAGAAGAAAGTGATTACATAGTGGGAACACTTCACTCTGGAGGTCCCAAGGTGGTAATAGCAGTGATGTATAACCCACCACAGAACAGCAGGAGGCCAAGGCAAGAGTACGACGAGAGCAATAGAGCGATGGTTGACACACTGGCTAGAGTGGCCAGAAGAGCTCATGCATGCAGGGCAAAGCTCCTGATCATGGGTGACTTTAACCACAAGGAGATAGATTGGGAGAACTTGGACCCACATGGGGGCCAAGATACTTGGAGGGCTAAGATGATGGAGGTGGTACTGGAGAACTTCATGTACCAACACGTAAGGGACACTACAAGAGAGAGAGGAGAGGATGAACCAGCAAGGCTGGACTTAGTATTCACCTTCAGTAGTGCAGATATCGAGGACATCACATATGAAAGACCCTTGGGGCCAGTGACCATGTGGTTGTTAAGCTTCGAATACACAGTAGAGCTTACAAGTGGAGGGAGAAGCAGGAAGGCCAGGACGAATGAAGCCAAACTACAAGAAAGGGGACTACACAGGAATGAGGAACTACCTGAACGGGGTTCAGTGGGACAGAGAACTGGCAGGGAACCAGTTAATGAGATGATGGAATATGTAGCAATAAAATGCAAGGAGGCTGAGGAGAGGTTTGTACCCAAGGGTAACAGGAGTAATGAAAAAGCCAGGATGAGCCCATGGTTTACCCAAAGGTGCAGGGAGGCAAAAACCAAGTGTGCTAGGGAATGGAAGAAATATAGAAGGCAAAGGACCCAGGAGAATAAGGAGAACAGTCGTAGAGCCAGAAATGAATATGCACAGATAAGAAGGGAGGCCCAAAGACAATATGAAATGACATAGCAGCGAAAAGCCAAATCTGACCCGAAACTGTTGTACAGCCACATCAGGAGGAAAACAACAGTCAAGGACCAGGTAATCAGGCTAAGGAAGGAAGGAGGAGAGACAACAGGAAATGACCGGGAAGTATGTGAAGAACTCAACAAGAGATTCAAAGAAGCAGTGTTCTAAGGAGGAGACAGAGGGGACTCCAGATAGACGGAGGAGGTGGGGCACACCACCAAGTGCTGGATGGACACAGTGCACACAACCGAGGAAGAAGTGAAGAGGCTTCTGAGTGAGCTAGATAACCTCAAAGGCAATGGGGCCCAGATAACATATACCCATGGGGAGTTGAGAGAGGGAGCAGAGGCGCTATCGTGTAACCTAACAAACAATATTCAATACATCTATCGAAACAGGGAGATTTGCCTGAGCATGGAAGACAGCAAATGTAGTCCCATCTTTAAAAAAGGGGACAGACATGGAAGCATTTTAAACTACAGACCAGTGTCACTGACATGTTTAGTATGCAAAAATCTGGAGAAGATTATCAGGAGAAGGAGAAGAGTGTGGACCACCTAGAAAGGAATGATCCATCAACAGCAGCCAGCATGGTTTCAGGACGGGAAATCCTGTGTCGCAAACCTTCTGGGTGCTATACATGGTGACCGCAGTAAGACATGAGAGAGAGGGGTGGTGTGGATTGCATTTTTATTGGACTGCTCAAGAAGGCGTTTGACACAGTTCCCACACAAGAGGATTGGTTGCAAAAACTGGGAGGACCAAGCAGGGAAAACAGGGAAGGCACTAATTGGATCAGGGAATACTTGTCAGGAAGACATGCAGCGGTCATGGTACGTGGCGAGTGTCAGAGTGGGCACCTGTGACCAGCCGGGGGTCCCGCAGGGTTCAGTCCTAGGTCCAGTGCTGTTTCTGGTATTTGTCTGAACGACATGGCGGAAGGAATAGACTTGAGGTGTCCCTGTTTGCAGATGACGTGCAAATTGATGAGAGAATACACTCGATAGAAGACCAGGCAGAATACAATGGGATCTGGACAGGCTGCAGAACTGGTTCCAGCAATTGGCTCCTGGAGTTCAATCCCACCAGTGGCAAAGTCATGAAGATTGGGGAAGGGCAAAGACAGGGCGCAGACGGAAGTACAGTCTAGGGGGTCAGAGACTACAAATCCTCACTCATGGAAAAAGATCTTGGGGTGAGTACTATCACCAGGCACATCTCCTGAAGCGCACATCAACCAAATAACTGCTTGCAGCATATGGGCGCCTAGCAAACATTCAGAACAGCATTTCCGACATCTTAATAAGGAATCGTCTTAGGACCCTGTACACCGTTATACGTTATGGCCCATATTGGAGTATGCGCGGCACCAGTTTTGGAAACCCATCACATAGCCAAGCACGTAAAGAAGAAACTAGAGAAAGTGCAAAGTTTGCAACAAGACTAGTCACCAGAGCTAAGAGGTATGTCCTACGAGGAGAGGTTATGGGAAATCAAACACTGACGACACTGGAGGACAGGAGAGATAGGTGGGACCTGATAACGACTTACAAATTACTGAGAGGGGAATGACAAGGTGGACAAAAACAGGATGTTCTGAGATTGGACACAGTAACAAGGTGGACACAGTTGGTAGCTGAAGACACAGATGAATCCACCAGGGATGTTAGGAAGTATTTCTTCAGCCACAGAATAGTCAGTTAAGTGGAATTAGTTGGGGATGCGATGTAGTGGAGGCAGGATCCAAAATAGCTTTAAGAGAGGACCTGGGTACGATTAAAGCTCAGGCTCTGGGAGAGTGAACTAGTAGCGATCAGCTGAAGAGGCGGGGCCAGGAGCTTGGACTGACCCCCGCAACATCAACTAGGTGAGTACAACTAGGTGAGTAAACATATATATATATATATATATATCGATATATATATATTATCAGATAGATATATATATATAACATACTCCCCACACACACAACGCAACACACACACACACACACCCACAACACACAACACACCACACACTACACACACACACACACCATACTGTGGAGGAGTCACGCGGTTTGAGCTCGTGTTTTGGTGGTAATTTCTTGACTTGTGCCTTTAGGAATAGAGTGTGAGGATATAGGCCGTGGTGCACGCATAAGAGTGCATATAAATCACTTAAGCCGAAAAAAAGGGAAATATAAGTGATCACAGAAAGAAAAACAAAGGAAAGATTGGTTTGAGTGTTTAGTGGGAGGCCGTTGGAAGGAAGGTGAACGGTTGGCGTCTGGCTAAATAGTGTTGCCATTATAACGCAGAGTGGCGGTATTTTGAAGAATAAGTGCAACTCTAAGACCTGGGAGATAAGAGATATGTATTGATGTTGTTCAGTAAATTTGTGAGTGATGTGAAAAAATTAGATGAGCTAGAGACTATAGTGCATACAGGAAGTTTGTTGGTAATAAATTTACAAGAGCATCAAACTTCTTCAACTTCTGGGACGGGACAGGACTGAACATTACTCCCACTGCCCAGCCGCAGTTATACACCTAGTTTGAGTTGCATGGGCGTCAATAGTACCTGTCTCTAGCTGGATTGAGGGTCACTCTCCTCGAGCTAACAGAATTAGATTAAGCCAGATTCTATGGGCAGTTAATAGATTTTGAGGTAGCAGGCATATAGGCGAAGCCTTGTGTATTTATTTTGAAGTTAATTTTACGAACGCATAAGACAGTACGTGGGAACAGAGATCGAGGACATATACAATACCATATGTAGTGAGTCAGAGGAGATATAGGAAAGGATTTCTTCAAGACAGATTTTGTAAGGCAGTGGATAGGCCTCTGAAATGACGTTATGTGGAGCAGGAACCATACACTGTTTTAGACGAGTTTGATAAGCTCATGGAGCGGGGAGAGAGAGGGCCCGTAGCAACCGGTTGAGAGGCGGGGCCAAGAGCAAAGACTCGACCCTGAATCACAAAAATAGTTGAGTACAAATAGGTGGAGTACATACAGACACCACACACACATAATATACAGGATTTCACACTTACTGTGACTTGTCCTTATAACCTTTCCCCCCCCATCTTTCTCCCTCTCCTCATCCCGCCTCCGTCTTCTCGCCCTCTTCCTCTCTCTCTCTCTCTCTCTCTCTCTCTCTCTCTCTCTCTCTCCTCTCTCTACTCTCTCCTCTCTCTCTCTCTCTCTCCCCCTTTCTCTCATCATCTCTCTCGTCCTCTTCTCTCTTTCTCTATCTCTTCTTCACTCTTTCTCTCTCTCTTCCTCTCTCTCTCCCTCGCCCTCTCTCTCTTCCTTCTTCCTCTCTTACTCTCTTCTCTTCCTCTTCTTTTCTCTCTCTCTCTCTTCTCGTGTCACTACCCCTCTCTCTTACCTTTTTCCCTCTCACTCACTTTCTCCCCCTTTTTCCCGTCTTTTCCCTTCGTGTCTCCCCTTTTTCTCTCTTTCTCCCTCTCTCTCAATCTCTCCCTTTTTTTTTTCTCTTTCTCTCTTTCACTAAAAAAACAAAAAATGGTTGGGGACTCGCAGAGAATCAGGGATCAGATGACAATGGTACTGGTAGGAGGATGGATGGAGGAACAGTGGGAAAAGGCTAGAGCAAGAATGTTAGAGAAAATTAGGAGAGCCTTTTGGAAAAAAATGGAGAAAGAGCTCTCTGGTGCTGTGAAATGGGGAAAAGAGGTTGGATTGGAGAAGGGAGACGCAACGAATTGGGTGGGAGGGCACAAGTTCGAAACTGCAGTAGCCAGGGTAAAGGTCCTAGAATTTGAGGGTAATAAAGGCTGAAGCAAGTCTCAGGGGTAGTGGACCAGAGAAGACACACCATATGAAGGCTGATTAGGCTGAACAGGAAGGAAGGTGATATGAATTATGCTAAGGCTCTTATCAGCTGCAAAAGAAGGCAGGGAGTGGAAGGAAAGAGCACGATGGGTGCAGATGGAGAGGGAGATAGGTCGTATGCTGAGGCACAACCCTGCGTACCCAAAGGAGCCATGGAAAAATCATAGGGAGAAAATGACCACATAAGACAGGAACCAGAGTCACAGAGGGAGAGGCAATGGGAGGAGGAAAGGGCAAATCTCAGTGATTATCCATTGGCTTCGGGATGGAGAGAGGATAAGGACACACACTGAAAGGACGGCAGGAAGAAAGAAAGGAGATTGAGAAAATCATCACTGAAAAGGGGAGAAGGACATGGATGAGATTGTAAATTTTCAGAGATTAGGGGGGTACTTGAAGGGGAGAAATGACCCGATCAAGATGATTCTCAGGACAGAAACAGTGCGGAACAGGAACCTCCAAGGGAGAAACACCGTTTGAAAAGCTCGAAAGGAGTACAAGAAGGTTGTTCCTAGACAGAGACAGAAAACAAACGAGAGACAGCAGATGAGGAGAGGAGGACAAAAAAGCGAAAGAGCTAGGAAAGGAGACAAGGATGGAACAGCAGAGGTCAGTCAGAGCAGAAACTGAGCAGCAAGGGCAAGCACAACACACAACTATCCTCAGAACCCCACAACCTATCACACCATCCAAACACAATACAAATCCATCCCACAGTTCCCCCAACCCCCAACCTTAGAATCCCACAGTATGCTACCAGGTCTCCCAGCCCCCACAGGCCCCCAAGCAGAGATGTTGGGAAAGAAACTGGAAGGTATGGTAAAACGCTGATGGAAAATAAAAAAACAAGTGGGAGGAGTGGCACGAAAGAGTCAAAGAGGCATCACCAGACATCATAAGCGATACAGAAACCAAGCTTACAGGTATGATAACAGATGCCATATTTCTGCGGGGGATAACTGATCCTGAGAAAAGACAGAAGGAAACAGGATGGAGTGAAGAAAGTTGGCCATTGCTGATCAAAATACCAATGGAATTTTGATGAGCTGGAGAGAGGGAGACAGCGGAGAAGAAAGTGATTACATAGCGGGAACGCTTCAATTGTTGGTCCCAAGGTGATAATTGCAGTCATGTATAACCCACCACAGAACTAGCAGTAGGCCAACGTCAAGAGTATGACGAGAGCAATAGAGCGATGGTTTGACACACTGGCTGCAGTGGGCCAGAAGAGCTCATGCATGCAGGGCAAAGCTCCTGTTCCCATGGGCAGACTTTAACCACAAGGAGATCGAATGGGAGAACTTGGAGCCACATGGGGGCCAGATACAGGAGGTGTACTGGAAAACTTCTGTACCAACACGTAAGGGACACTACGATGAGAGAGTGGGAGGGATGAACCAGCAAGACTTGACGTAGTATTCACTTGAGTAGTGCAGATATTGAGGACTTCACATGTGAAAGACCCTTGGGAGCCAGAATTCATGTGGTTTTGAGCTTCGTATACACAGCAGAGCTACAAGTGGAGAGGGTAAGCAGGAAGGCCAGGACAAATAAAACCAAACTACAGGAAAGGGGATACACAGAATGAGAAACTTCTGAATTAGGTTCAGTGAGACAGAGAACTGGCAGGAGAAGCCAGTTAAGGAGATGGATGGATATGTAGCAACAATGTGCAAGGAGGCTGAGGGAGAATTTGTACCCAAGGGTAACTGAATAATGAAAAAGCCAGGTTGAGCCCATGGTTCACCCAAAGATGCAATGGAGGCAAACCAAGTGTTGCTAGGGAATGGAAGAAATATTAGAAGCAAAGGGGAACCTGGAGGAATAAGGAGAAGCAGTCGTAGAGCCAGAACTGATAATGCACAGATAAGAAGGGGAGGCCCAACGTCAATATGAAAACGACTTAGCAGCAGAAAAGGCCAAATCTGACCCGAAGCTGTTATACCAGCCACATCAGAGAAACAAACCCGTCCAAAAACCAGGTATTCAGGCTAAGGAAGGAAGGAGGAGAGACACAGAAAATATGACCGTTGAAGATGTGAGAACTCAACAAGAGATTTTAAAGACGTGTTCACAGAGGAGACAGAAGGGGCTCCAGAAAGACGGAGAGGTGGGGTACACCACCATTGTGCTGGACCCCAGTACACACATCCGAGGAAGAAGTGAAGAAGCTTTGAGTGAGTAGATACCTCTAAAGGCAATGAAGCCAGATAAATTATCCATGGGTTCCTGAGAGCAGGGCGCCAGAGGCGCTAAGTGTACCCCTAACAAAAAATATTCAATACATCTATCGAAAACAGGGAGATGACTGCAGGCATGGAAGACCAAGCAAATGTTCGGTTCCTCCAATCTTTAATAAAGGAGACAGACATGAAGCACTAAACTACAGACCATGTCACGGACAATGTATAGCATGCTAATCAGGAAAAGATTGTCAGGAGAGAATGGTGGAACATCTAGGAAAAGAATGATCTCTCACCAGCACAGCAACATGGTTTCAGTGACGGGAAATCTGTGTCACAAACTACTGGGTTCTATGACATGGTGACGCAATAAGGACAAGAGAGAGAGGGTAGTGGGTGATTGCATTTTTTTGGCCTGCAAGAAGCGTTGACACATTACCACACAAGAGCTAGTGCAAAAAACTGGAGGACCAAGCAGGGATAACTGGGAAGTGCACTGACGGATCAGGGAATATTGTCAGGAAGGGACAGCAGCGAGTAATTGGTACGTGGCGAGGGTGTTCAGAGTGGGCACTGTGGACCAGCGGTGTCCCACAGGGTGTCAAGTCCTTGGACCAGTGACTGTTTCTGTATTTGTGAACGACATGACGGAAGGCATAAACTCCGAGGTTTCCCTGTTTGCAGATGACGAGAAGTTGATGAGAAGAGTTCATTCGATCGAAGGACAGGCGGGAAATACAAAGGGATCTGGACAGGCTGCAGACCTGGTTTCCAGCAACTGGCTCCTGGAGTTCAATCCCACCAAGTGCAAAGTCATGGGGAAATTGGGGGGAAGGGCAAAGAAGACTGCAGACGGAGTACAGTCTAGTGGGCCAGAGACTACAAACATCACTCAAGGAAAAAGATCTTGGGGTGAGTATATAAAACCAGGCACATCCCCTGAAGTGCACTTCAACCAAATAACTGCTGCAGCATATGGGCGCTGGAAAAACCTCAGAACAGCATTCCGACATTTAATAAGGATCGTTCAGGACCCTGTACACCGTGTACGTTAGGCCTGTATTGGAGTATGCGGCACCAGTTTGGAACCCACCTAGCCAAGCATGTGAAGAAACTAGAAAAAGTGCAAAGGTTTCCCAAATCAAGGACTAGTCCCAGAGTTAAGAGGTTGTCTATGAAGAGAGGTTAAGGGAAATCAACCTGATGACACTGGAGGACAGGAGAGATAGGGGGGACATGATAACGACTTACAAAATACTGAGAGGAATTGACAAGGTGGACAAAGACAGGATGTTCCAGAGACTGGACACAGCAACACGGGGACACAGTTGGAAGCTGAAGAAACAGATTAATCAAAGGGATGTTAGGAAGTATTTCTTCAGCCACAGATTAGTCAATAAGTGGAATAGTTTGGGAAGCGATGTAGTGGAGGCAGGATCCCTACATAGCTTTTTAAACAGAGGTACGATAAAGTCATGGTTCAGGGAGAGTGACCTAGTAGCGACCAGTGAAGAGGCTGGGCCAGGAGCTTGGACTCGACCCCTGCAACCTCAACTAGGTGAATACAACTAGGTGAGTACACACACAAACACACACACAAAAACAACACACCCAACACACACCCCACACACACGCACACACACACACAAACCCCACACACCCCAACATACACACACGCACCACACACCACACACACACACACCACACATACATACACAACACACACTACACACACACGCACACACGCACACACACACAAAAACACACACACACACACAAAAACACACACACACACCACGCACCACTCACCAAAACACACACACACATGCACACACACACGCACACACGCAAAACACACACACACGCAAACACCCACACACACACCAACACACACACACCACACACACACAAAAACCCCACAACACACACACACACACACACCACAACACACACACACACACACACACACACACAGAGAGAGAGGGGTGGGTTGATTGCATCTTCTTGGACTGCAAGAAGGCACTTGAAACAGTTCCTCACAAGAGATTAGTGCAGAAGCTAGAGGATCAGGCGCATATAACAGGAAGGGCACTGCAATGGATCAGAGAAACCTGAGGGGAGGCAACAACGAGTCAGGTACGTAATGATGTATCACAGGGGGGTCCTGTGACGAGCGGGGTCCCACAGGGGTCGGGCTAGGCCCGTGCTATTTTTGGTATATGTGAACGACATGATGGGAGGGTTAGACTCAGAAGGCCCCTTTTTGCGGGTGATGTGAAATTAAAGAGGAAAATTTAAAATCGAGGGGGCCCGGGCGGACTTAAAAGAGACCTGGACAGCTGGAGCCTGGTCCAGCAAATGGCTTCTCGAATTTAATCCCCCCAAATGCAAAGTCATGAAGATAGAGGAAGGGCACAGAAGACCGCAGACAGAGTATAGGCTAGGTGGCCAAAGACTGCAAATCTCACTCAAGGAGAAAGATCTTGGGGCGAGTATAAACACCGAACATGTCTCCGGAAGCACACATCAACCAGATAACTGCTGCAGCATGTGGGCGCCTGGCAAACCTGAGAACAGCGTTCCGATACCTTAGCAAGGAATCGTTCGAGACACTGTACACCGTGAATGTCAGGCCCCATACTGGAGTATGCAGCACCTGTTTGGAACCCGCACTTGATAAAGCACGTCCAAGAAACTAGAGAAAGTACAAAGGTTTGCAACAAGGTTAGTTCCAGAGCTAAGGGGAATGTCCTATGAAGAAAGCTTAAGGGAAATCGGCCTGACAACACTGGAGGGCAGGAGGGTCAGGGGAGACATGATAACGACATATAAAATACTGCGCGGAATAGACAAGGTGGACATAGACAGAATGTTCCAGGGACGGGACACAGAAACAAGAGGTCACAGTTGGAAGTTGAAGACACAGAAGAGTCAGAGAGATATTAGGAAGTATTTCTTCAGTCATAGAGTTGTAAGGCAGTGGAATAGCCTAGAAAATGACGTAGTGGAGGCAGGACCATACACAGTTTTAAGACGAGGTTTGATAAAGCTCATGGAGCGGGGAGAGAGAGGACCCAGTAGCAACCGGTGAAGAGGCGGGGCCAGGAGCTAAGACTCGACCCCTGCAACCACAAATAGGTGAGTACACACACACACACACACACACACACACACACACACACACACACATACACACACAAACACACACACACGCACAAACACACACACACACTCACACACATACTCACAACACACACACACACACACACACACACACACACACACACACACAACACACACACACACACACACACACACACACACACACAAACACACACACACAGACACACACACACACACACACACACACACACACACACACACACACACACACACACACACCACCCCACACACACACACACAAAACACACACACACACACACACACACACACACACACACACACACACACACACACACACACACACACACACACACACACACACACACACACACACACACAAGAAATGGTCAGGAGGTATGTGAGGAGCTGAACAGGAGATTTAAGGAAGTTTTTACAGTAGAGACAGGAAGGGCTGTGGGAAGACAGCACAGAAGGGAACATCAAGAGGGAATATACCAAAAAAGTGTTGGATGACATACGAACAACTGAGGAGGAGGTGAAGAAGCTCTTAAGTGACCTTGACACCTCAAAGGCGATGGGACCGGACAACATCTCCCCATGGGTCCTTAGAGAAGGAGCAGAGATGCTGTGCGTGCCTCTAAAACCCCAATCTTCAACACATCCCTTGAAACTGGGCAACTACCTGAGAAATGGAAGACAGCTAATGTAGTCCCCATATTTAAGAAAGGAAACAGAAACGAGGCACTAAACTATAGACCTGTGTCTCTGACATGTATTGTGTGCAAAGTCATGGAGAAGATTATCAGGAGGAGAGTGGTCGAACACCTGGAAAGGAACAAAATTATAAATGAAAACCAGCATGGGTTCATGGAAAGGCAAATCTTGTATCACAAACCTCCTGGAGTTTTATGACAAGGTAACAGAAGTAAGACACGAGAGAGAGGGGTGGGTAGATTGCGTTTTCCTAGACTGCAGGAAGGCCTTTGACACAGTTCCCCACAAGAGATTAGTGCAGAAGCTGGAGGATCAGGCGCACGTAAAAGGGAGGGCACTGCAATGGATAAGGGAATACCTGACAAGGAGGCAGCAACGAGTCATGGTACGTGAAGAGGTATCACAGTGGGCGCCTGTTACGAGCGGGGTCCCACAGGGGTCAGTTCTAGGACCAGTGCTATTTTTGATATATGTGAACGACATGATGGAAGGAATAGACTCTGAAGTGTCCCTGTTCGCAGATGACGTGAAGTTGATGAGAAGAATTAAATCGGACGAGGATGAGGCAGGACTGCAAAGAGACCTGGACAGGCTGGACATGTAGTCCAGCAACTGGCTTCTCGAATTCAATCCAGCCAAATGCAAAGTCATGAAGATTGGGAAGGGGCAAAGAAGACCGCAGACAGAGTATAGGCTAGGTGGACAAAGACTACAGACCTCACTCAGGGAGAAAGACCTTGGGGTGACCATAACACCGAGCACATCACCGGAGGCACACATCAACCAAATAAACCGCTGCAGCATACGGGCGCCTGGCAAACCTGAGAATAGCGTTCCGATACCTTAATAAGGAATCGTTCAAGACACTGTACACTGTGTATGTTAGGCCCATACTGGAGTATGCAGCACCAGTCTGGAACCCACACCTGGTCAAGCACATCAAGAAGTTAGAGAAAGTACAAAGGTTTGCAACAAGGCTAGTCCCAGAGCTCAAGGGAATGTCGTACGAGGAAAGGTTAAGGGAAATCGGACTGACGACACTGGAGGGCAGAAGGGTCAGGGGAGACATGATAACGACATACAAGATACTGCGGGGAATAGACAAGGTGGACAGAGATAGGATGTTCCAGAGAGGGGACACAGGGACAAGGGGTCACAACTGGAAGCTGAAGACTCAGACGAGTCACAGGGACGTTAGGAAGTATTTCTTCAGTCATAGAGTTGTCAGCAAGTGGAATAGCCTAGCAAGTGAAGTAGTGGAGGCAGGAACCATACATAGTTTTAAGAAGAGGTATGACAAAGCTCAGGAAGCAGAGAGAGAGAGAGGATCCAGTAGCGATCAGTGAAGAGGCGGGGCCAGGAGCTGAGTCTCGACCCCTGCAACCACAATTAGGTGAGTACAATTAGGTGAGTACACACACACACACACACACACAGACACACACACACCAACAAACACAACACACACACACACACACACACACACACACAAACAAAACACACACACACACACACACACAACACACACACACACACACACACACAACACACACCACACACACACACACACACACACACACACACACACAGAAGACAAGTTAAGAATCAGAAGACATGTAAAAGACATCCAAAGTTTATAAGGAAAAGAAAACAGGAAACAGCACAACGAAAGAGACTTCAAAGGACAAAACGAAAACGCTAATTAACAAAAGTCTTGCAAGAAGTGACAAAAATAAAAGGAGGAAAGTTTTGCATTTAATTTAGCATCGATACGAGACTCACAAGAGAGAGAGAGAGAGAGAGAGAGAGGGAGAGAGAGAGAGAGAGAGAGAGAGAGAGAGAGAGAGAGAGAGAGAGAGAGAGAGAGAGAGAGAGAGAGAGAGAGAGAGACCTGTGTAAAACAAAACAGACTGCAGAGAAGAGAGAGTAAACAAGGCAAAAGATCAGAGTAAAGCGTTCATCTGCGGCGAGAGGAAAGAAGAGGCAATTTGTGTGTCACACTGTTTACCTCACACTGTGTTTACCTCACACTGTGTTTACCTCACACTGTGTTTACCTCACACTGTGTTTACCTCACACTGTGTTTACCTCACACTGTGTTTACCTCACACTGTGGGAGACACACTGTGTTTACCTCACACTGTGGGAGACACACTGTGTTTACCTCACATTGTGGGAGACACACTGTGTTTACCTCACCCTGTGGGAGACACACTGTGTTTACCTCACACTGTGGGAGACACACTGTGTTTACCTCACACTGTGGGAGACACACTGTGTTTACCTCACACTGTGGGAGACACACTGTGTTTACCTCACCCTGTGAGAGACACACTGTGTTTACCTCACACTGTGAGACACACTGTGTTTACCTCACACTGTGAGAGACACACTGTGTTTACCTCACACTGTGGGAGACACACTGTGTGTTTACCTCACACTGTGGGAGACACACTGTGTGTTTACCTCACACTGTGGGAGACACACTGTTTACCTCACACTGTGGGAGACACACTGTGTTTACCTCACACTGTGGGAGACACACTGTGTTTACCTCACACTGTGGGAGACACACTGTGTGTTTACCTCACACTGTGGGAGACACCCTGTGTGTTTGCCTCACACTGTGGGAGACACACTGTGTGTTTACCTCATACTGTGGGAGACACACTGTGTTTACCTCACACTGTGGGAGACACACTGTGTGTTTACCTCACACTGTGGGAGACACACTGTTTACCTCACACTATGGGAGACACACTGTGTTTACCTCTCACTTTGGGAGACACACTGTGTGTTTACCTCACTCTGTGGGAGACACACTGTGTTTACCTCACACTGTGAGAGACACACTGTGTTTACCTAACACTGTGGGAGACACACTGTGCTTACCTCACACTGTGGGAGACACACTGTGGGAGACACACTGTGCTTACCTCACACTGTGGGAGACACTGTGTTTACCTCACACTGTGGGAGACACACTGTGTGTTTACCTCACACTGTGGGAGACACACTGTGTGTTTACCTCACACTGTGGAAGACACACTGTGTGTTTACCTCACACTGTGGGAGACACACTGTGTGTTTACCTCACACAGTGGGAGACACACTGTGTGTTTTACCTCACACTGTGGGAGACACACTGTGTGTTTACCTCACACTGTGGGAGACACACTGTGTGTTTACCTCACACTGTGGGAGACACACTGTGTGTTTACCTCACACTGTGGGAGACACACTGTGTGTTTACCTCACACTGTGGGAGACACACTGTGTGTTTACCTCACACTGTGGGAGACACACTGTGTTTACCTCACACTGTGGGAGACACACTGTGAGTTTACCTCACACAGTGAGAGACACACTGTGTGTTTACCTCACACTGTGGGAGACACACTGTGTTTACCTCACACTGTGGGAGACGCACTGTGTGTTTACCTCACACAGTGCGAGACACACTGTGTGTTTACCTCACAGTGTGGGAGCACACTCGGTGTTTACATCACAGTGTGGGAGACACTCGGTGTTTAAATCACAGTGTGGAGGACACACTCGGTGTTTACCTCACAGTATGGAGGACACACTCGGTGTTTACCTCACAGTGTGGAGGACACACTCGGTGTTTACCTCACAGTGTGGAGGACACACTCGGTGTTTACCTCACAGTGTGGCAGACACACTCGGTGTTTACATCACAGTGTGGAAGACACACTCGGTGTTTACCTCACAGTGTGGGAGACACACTCGGTGTTTACATCACAGTGTGGGAGACACACTGTGTTTACCTCACACTGTGGGAGACACACTGTGTGTTTACCTCACACTGTGGAAGACACACTGTGTGTTTACCTCACACTGTGGGAGACACACTGTGTGTTTACCTCACACTGTGGGAGACACACTGTGTGTTTACCTCACACTGTGGGAGACACACTGTGTTTACCTCACACTGTGGGAGACACACTGTGAGTTTACCTCACACAGTGAGAGACACACTGTGTGTTTACCTCACACTGTGGGAGACACACTGTGTTTACCTCACACTGTGGGAGACGCACTGTGTGTTTACCTCACACAGTGCGAGACACACTGTGTGTTTACCTCACAGTGTGGGAGACACACTCGGTGTTTACATCACAGTGTGGGAGACACTCGGTGTTTAAATCACAGTGTGGAGGACACACTCGGTGTTTACCTCACAGTATGGAGGACACACTCGGTGTTTACCTCACAGTGTGGAGGACACACTCGGTGTTTACCTCACAGTGTGGAGGACACACTCGGTGTTTACCTCACAGTGTGGCAGACACACTCGGTGTTTACATCACAGTGTGGAAGACACACTCGGTGTTTACCTCACAGTGTGGGAGACACACTCGGTGTTTACATCACAGTGTGGGAGACACACTGTGTTTACCTCACACTGTGGGAGACACACTGTGTGTTTACCTCACACTGTGGAAGACACACTGTGTGTTTACCTCACACTGTGGGAGACACACTGTGTGTTTACCTCACACTGTGGGAGACACACTGTGTGTTTACCTCACACTGTGGGAGACACACTGTGTTTACCTCACACTGTGGGAGACACACTGTGAGTTTACCTCACACAGTGAGAGACACACTGTGTGTTTACACTCACACTGTGGGAGACACACTGTGTTTACCTCACACTGTGGGAGACGCACTGTGTGTTTACCTCACACAGTGCGAGACACACTGTGTGTTTACCTCACAGTGTGGGAGACACACTCGGTGTTTACATCACAGTGTGGGAGACACTCGGTGTTTAAATCACAGTGTGGAGGACACACTCGGTGTTTACCTCACAGTATGGAGGACACACTCGGTGTTTACCTCACAGTGTGGAGGACACACTCGGTGTTTACCTCACAGTGTGGAGGACACACTCGGTGTTTACCTCACAGTGTGGCAGACACACTCGGTGTTTACATCACAGTGTGGAAGACACACTCGGTGTTTACCTCACAGTGTGGAAGACACACTCGGTGTTTACCTCACAGTGTGGGAGACACACTCGGTGTTTACATCACAGTGTGGAAGACACACTCGATGTTTACATCAGAGTGTGGGAGACACACTCGATGTTTATATCTCAGTGTGGGAGACACACTCGGTGTTTATATCACAGTGTGGGAGACACACTCGGTGTTTATACAGTGTGGGAGACACACTCGGTGTTTACCTCACACTGTGGGAGACACACTCGGTGTTTGCATCACAGTGTTGGAGACACACTCGGTGTTTATATCACAGTGTGGGAGACACACTCGGTGTTTATACAGTGTGGGAGACACACTCGGTGTTTACCTCACAGTGTGGGATACACACTCGGTGTTTACACAGTGTGGGAGACACACTCGTTGTTTGCCTCACAGTGTGGGAGACACACTCGGTATTTACATCACAGTGTGGGAGACACACTCAGCGTTTATATCACAGTGTGGGAGATACACTCGGTGTTTACATCACAGTGTGGGAGACACACTCAGCGTTTATATCACAGTGTGGGAGATACACTTGGTGTTTACATCACAGTGTGGGAGACACACTCAGCGTTTATATCACAGTGTGGGAGACACACTCGGTGTTTGTATCACAGTGTGGGAGACACACTCGGTGTTTGTATCACAGTGTGGGAGACACACTCGGTGTTTGTATCACAGTGTGGGAGACACACTCGGTATTTACATCACAGTGTGGGAGACACACTCGGTGTTTACATCACAGTGTGGGAGACACACTCAGCGTTTATATCACAGTGTGGGAGATACACTCGGTGTTTACATCACAGTGTGGGAGACACACTCAGCGTTTATATCACAGTGTGGGAGATACACTTGGTGTTTACATCACAGTGTGGGAGACACACTCAGCGTTTATATCACAGTGTGGGAGACACACTCGGTGTTTGTATCACAGTGTGGGAGACACACTCGGTGTGTTTGTATCACAGTTTGGGAGACACACTCGGTGTTTGTATCACAGTGTGGGAGACACACTCGGTATTTACATCACAGTGTGGGAGACACACTCGGTGTTTACATCACAGTGTGGGAGACACACTCAGCGTTTATATCACAGTGTGGGAGATACACTCGGTGTTTACATCACAGTGTGGGAGACACACTCAGCGTTTATATCACAGTGTGGGAGATACACTCGGTGTTTACATCACAGTGTGGGAGACACACTCAGCGTTTATATCACAGTGTGGGAGACACACTCGGTATTTACATCACAGTGTGGGAGACACACTCGGTGTTTTTATCACAGTGTGGGAGACACACTCGGTATTTACATCACAGTGTGGGAGACACACTCGGTGTTTGTATCACAGTGTGGGAGACACACTCAGTGTTTACATCACAGTGTGGGAGACACACTCGGTGTTTGTATCACAGTGTGGGAGACACACTCGGTATTTACATCACAGTGTGGGAGACACACTCGGTGTTTATATCGCAGTGTGGGAGACACACTCGGTATTTACATCACAGTGTTTGAGACACACTCGGTATTTACATCACAGTGTGGGAGACACACTCGGTGTTTGTATCACAGTGTGGGAGACACACTCGGTATTTACATCACAGTGTGGGAGACACACTCGGTATTTACATCACAGTGTGGGAGACACACTCGGCGTTTATATCACAGTGTGGGAGACACACTCGGTATTTACATCACAGTGTGGGAGACACACTCGGCGTTTATATCACAGTGTGGGAGACACACTCGGTGTTTACATCACAGTGTGGGAGACACACTCGGTGTTTACATCATAGTGTGGGAGACACACTCGGTGTTTGTGTCACAGTGTGGGAGACACACTCGGTATTTATATCACAGTGTGGGAGATGCACTCGGTGTTTACATCACAGTGTGGGAGACACTCGGCGTTTATATCACAGTGTGGGAGACACACTCGGTATTTACATCACAGTGTGGGAGATACACTCGGTGTTTATATAACAGTGTGGGAGACACACTCGGTGTTTGCAGGTTGAAATTGCTGATCCCGATTGATTTTCGTAGATTTATGGCAAAAAAAATCATTCTGCTTATTCGGCAGAAACAATATTGACGAATAGACCAAACTCGCTGTTTCGGCACAAAGTGAGTCTGTTGGATATTCAAGCCCATCGCGCCTATAAATTCCTGTACCCGCCACCGTCCAACCATTCCTGGGATCACGTCCCTAACCCTCCAGCCATTTCTGGGATCGCGTCTCTAACCCTCCAGCTATTCCTGGGATTGTCCCCCAAGCCCTCCCACCATCCCTGATTTATATATCCTCTTGGTCATCCGTTTCTGTCCCTTCCTCTAAATGTTTAAATCACGTCTACCTCCCGTTCTTAGCTCTTTCAATTATACCCATAGGTAACCCTCACACCTAATTTCTGCACAGCAAATTGTATGCCTTATATTCTCACGATACGTAACTCTTAAACGTGACATCACTACCCCAATCCTCCTCTTTCCTGCAACACTGAAAGTCCTTTCCTTACACCCATTCAGAAATGTTGGTACATTAATACATTTCTCTTTTATGATTCCTTAAACATATTTCTCTCTCTCCAGAGATGCCTCAACACACCACCGACCTTTTTCACCACGTCTGTTCTATAGTTCACTTCGAACTTTCATAGACTCATTGACCGACATGTTCTCTTCCAGATATCTATAGTAATTACATTCTCATCTTCCATCCTCTCGTCCTTTAGTCTTATACCCAGTCTTCCATTGTTTACACTCTTTTTTAACTCTCATCATCTTGCTCTCTTATATTTTATATTTGATTTTAATTTTCCTCTTTCGCATACCCTCACAAACTCTTTCGAAAGGATTTGCAACCTCCATTCAAAATCTCCCGAAAGAACTGTCATTAACAAAGAAAAACTATGATAGGTTCTACTCTGCATCAGATTCCTTATCTTTTGCTCCCACAGCTCTGCCCAACAACATCAATCACATCTTCATTGCCCATTTATTAATGTTAAACAAGAATGGCGACCTCATGAATCCCTCTCTGAAACCTACTTTTACTAAGAAATAGTCCTCCTCTTTTCTGCCTACCCTAACCTGAACCTCATTGTCTTCCTAACAGTTCTTAACTGCTTTTAGTAACCTATTCTTTATATTTTTATCATATATCACATTACTTCCCTATTCACCATATCATATGTCTTTTATGAACCAAATTGGTTTAAATTGAGTTTTCAAACTGAAAAATTAATATATATATCGATCAACAAAATGGTATACGTATAATAATTACACTACTACAGGATTTGGCCCATATGCGGCCAAACTTATATTACTAATATGAATTGCCGTTGAATGGAAGAAAATATCACTATCTAGTTATGCTAGAATACTGTATTACATTCAGTGTATGTATCCCATTCAGATAGAGTAATGTATTAATCTCGCTCCTGTGTATCACCTGATCCTGAACGTGGTAACACCAGTTATTTAACTAAGCTTCCTCCTGAAGTCTGCGGTCCAACTAGAGCACTCAGAAGGTCCGGATTCGGACCGCGGGCAGCCAATTTAATAGCCCAGGTCGACACACTCCCCACCCTTCCGAAAACCTAATTGTTCCTCTGCAATCCTTCTTTTTTTTTTTACCTTACCCTTAATTCTTTCATTAATACTGGTATGTTCTGTTCCCGATACACTCAATAATCTTATCCTGTTATAATTTTTACATTCACTCTTGTCTCCTCGTCCCATATACGAAGGAAATACACATACCCTTTGCCAATCTTTAGACACTTCCTGCTTCATGTAAATATTGAAAAAATTCCCCAGCCACTAAATCACCACCATTTTTTTTAGTTCATCTGTCTTAAACATAACTGTCCCAGCTTCTACCTCACGCTCTGGTGGCCTGGTGGTTAACGCTCTCGCTTCACACGGTGAGGGCCTGGGTTCGATTCCCAGCCAGAGTAGAAACATTGAACGTGTTTCTTTCCACCTGTTGTCTATGTTCCCCATCAGTAAAATGGGTACCTGGGTGTTAGTCGACTGGTGTGGGTCGCATCCTGGGACACTGACCTAAGGAGGCCTGGTCACAGACCGGGCCGCGGGGGCGTTGACCCCCGGAACTCTCTCCAGGTAAACTCCAGAAACGCATTTTTTCTCCTCACACACATCTGGCTCTTCTTAAGTCCAACATGATATTATTCCTCCCTGCTCAGTCCATAAAAATCATCTCTTTCTTTATTTAAACAGCTTCTCATAATATTTCCTACGTCTTCCCAGGGCCTCCACCTCTCCCTCTCCCCAACTAATATGCTCTCGTTTCTTGTTTGTAATTGCTCGACAGGCTTTCTCAATTAATGAATCTCCATCCAAAAATGTTTCTTATTCCGGGCCTCTCCTATTCTTTCATTGGCTCCCAATTTTTTTTCTTTGCGTTCCCACACAACTCAATGCATAGAGAAGACCCGGGCCGGGGACCGCACGCCGCCGCATTAAACTCTAAATTTTCTATCTATATACTCACCCCTGTGTAACATAATTTCTACACTGTGAAAATCTCTCATATACTAACTTTTCTTCCTTACCACCTTTTTTCCTCCTCATTCCACCATTCAACATTCGTCTCACCCACCCCAGCACTACTATACCCAGAAGATTCTGACGGAAACTCTGCCACAGCATTCATAAATTTAAAAAATTTAACCCATACCTCTCGGTCCTCGTTTTCATTACCACTCTAATCTCTCTAGCCCATCTTTATATCTTCAGCTGAGGTGAAAATATAAGTAGCTCTTTCTTTACCTCTTTAGCTCATTCACTTTAACGTCTATCTTACCCACGGACACCGTTCTGGTTGTAGTCCATCTACCTCTTACTGTCACTGTTGCTACCACTTTATAATGAGCAGACAGTATCGACTTGTATAAAATAACATCCATATCCTGAACTCAACCCATTCACATGTTGTCTACCACTTCACACTACAACACCCTGATGCTAAAGCTTACATCAAATCTCGAACGTATATCTTCGTTTTATCAACACAAATGTTGCCTGAATATAGTCCAGGAAATGTAACAGAATTATTGAGCAAGGCTAAATTAGTTTTACTGTAATATATATTTATCAGTTAGTTTTTTTACAATAAATTTTAATCAAGATTAATAAGGGATTTTCATTAACGTTTTAATTAGTGCCAGACACTGCTACACCAGACACTGCTACACCAGACACTGCTACACCAAACACTGCTACACCAGACACTGCTACACCAGACACTGCTACACCAGACACTGCTACACCAGACACTGCTACACCAAACACTGCTACACCAGACACTGCTACACCAGACACTGCTACACCAGACACTGCTACACCAGACACTGCTACACCAAACACTGCTACACAAGACACTGCTACACCAGACACTGCTACACCAGACACTGCTACACCAGACACTGCTACACCAGACACTGCTACACCAGACACTGCTACACCAGACACTGCTACACCAGACACTGCTACAGCAGACACTGCTACACCAGACACTGCTACAACCAGAACACTGCTACACCAGACACTGCTACACCAGACACGGCTACACCAGACACTGCTACACCAGACACTGCTACACCAGACACTGCTACACCACACGTTGCTGTGTTCCGGAAATCAATAAGAGCGACCAGAAGAGCATCACCATTAATTGTTTTCTATGATAAGGGTCAATGTAGTGAGACACAGATGTGACCAGTGTACACACGTCACACTAACACGCCACCAGTGTATACACGTCACACTAACACGCCACCAGTGTACACACGTCACACTAACACGCCACCAGTGTACACAGGTCACACTAACACGCCACCAGTTCACCACGTCACACTAACACGCCACAGTGTACACACGTCACACTAACACGCCACCAGTGTACACACGTCACACTAACACGCCAACAGTGTACACACGTCACACTAACACGCCACCAGTGTACACACGTCAGACTAACACGCCACCAGTGTACACACGTCACACTAACACGCCACCAGTGTACACACGTCACACTAACACGCCACCATGTACACACGTCACACCAACACGCCACCAGTGTACACGTCACACTAACACCCACCAGTGTACACACGTCACACTAACACGCCACCAGTGTACACACGTCACACTAACACGCCACCATGTACACACCTCACACTAACAGCCACCAGTGTACACACGTCACACTAACACGCCACCAGTGTACACACGTCACACTAACACACCACCAGTGTACACACGTCACACTAACACTCCACCAGTGTACACACGTCACACTAACACACCACCAGTGTACACACGTCACACTAACAACCACCAGTGTACACACGTCACACTAACACGCCACCAGTGTACACACGTCACACTAACACGCCACCAGTGTACACACGTCACACTAACACGCCACCAGTGAACACACATCACCATAAAACGCCACCATGTACACACGTCACACTAACACGCCACCAGTGAACACAAAGTCACACTAACACGCCACCAGTGTACACAACGTCACACTAACACGCCACCAGTGTACACACGTCACACTAACACGCCACCAGTGTACACACGTCACGCTAACACGCCACCAGTGTACACACGTCCCAAAATAACACGCCACCAGTGTACACACGTCACACTAACACACCACCAGTGTACACATGTCACACTAACACGCCACCAGTACACAGCACACTAACACGCAACCAGTGTCACACGCACACTAACACACCACCAGTGTCACACGTCACACTACACGCCACCAGTGTACACACGTCACACTAACACGCCACCAGTGTACACACGTCAAACTAACACGCCACCAGTGTACACACGTCACACTAACACACCACCAGTGTACACATGTCACACTAACACGCCACCAGTGTACACACGTCACACTAACACGCCACCAGTGTACACACGTCACACTAACACGCCACCAGTGTACACACGTCACACTAACACGCCACCAGTGTACACACGTCACACTAACACGCCACCAGTGTACACACGTCACACTAACACGCCACCAGTGTACACACGTCACACTAACACGCCACCAGTGTACACACGTCACACTAAACACCACCCAGTGTACACACGTCACACTAACACGCCACCAGTGTACACACGTCACACTAACACGCCACCAGTGTACACACGTCACACTAACACGCCACCAGTGTACACACGTCCACTAACACGCCACCAGTGTACACACGTCACACTAACACGCCACCAGTGTACACACGTCACACTAACACGCCACCAGTGTACTCACGTCACACTAACACACCACCAGTGTACTCACGTCACACTAACACGCCACCAGTGTACACACGTCAAACTAACACGCCACCAGTGTACACACGTCACACTAACACACCACCAGTGTACACATGTCACACTAACACGCCACCAGTGTACACACGTCACACTAACACGCAACCAGTGTACACACGTCACACTAACACACCACCAGTGTACACACGTCACACTAACATGCCACCAGTGCACACACGTCACACTAACACGCCACCAGTGTACACAAGTCACACTAACACACCACCAGTGTACACACGTCACACTAACACGCCACCAGTGTACACACGTCACACTAACACGCCACCAGTGTACACACGTCACACTAACACGCCACCAGTGTACACACGTCACACTAACACGCCACCAGTGTACACACGTCACACTAACACGCCACCAGTGTACACACGTCACACTAACACGCCACCAGTGTACACACGTCACACTAACACACACCAGTGTACACACATCACACTAACACCCACCAGTGTACACACGTCACACTAACACGCCACCAGTGTACACACGTCACACTAACACCCACCATGACACACGTCACACTAACACGCCACCAGTGTACACACGTCACACTAACACGCCACCAGTGTACACACGTCACACTAACACGCCACCAGTGTACTCACGTCACACTAACACACCACCAGTGTACTCACGTCACACTAACACGCCACCAGTGTACTCACGTCACACTAACACGCCACCAGTGTACTCACGTCACACTAACACGCCACCAGTGTACTCACGTCACACTAACACGCCACCAGTGTACTCACGTCACACTAACACGCCATCAAGGTACACACGTCACATTAACACGCCAACAGTGTACACACGTCACACTAACACGCCACCAGTGTACTCACGTCACACTAACACGCCACCAGTGTACTCACGTCACACTAACACGCCACCTGTGTACTCACGTCACACTAACAAACCACCAGTGTACTCACGTCACACTAACACGCCATCAGTGTACACACGTCACATTAACACGCCAACAGTGTACACGCGTCACACTAACACGCCACCAGTGTACACACGTCACACTAACACGCCACCAGTGTACACACGTCTCACTAACACACCACCAGTGTACACACGTCACACTAACACGCCACCAGTGTACACACGTCACACTAACACGCCACCAGTGTACACACGTCAAACTAACACGCCACCAGTGTACACCACGTCACACTAACACGCCACCAGTGTACACACGTCACACTAACACGCTACCAGTGTACACACGTCACACTAACACGCCACCAGTGTACACACTTCACACTAACACGCCACCAGTGTACACACGTCAAACTAACACGCCACCAGTGTACACACGTCACACTAACACGCCACCAGTGTACACACGTCACACTAACACGCCACCATTGGACACACGTCACATTATCACGCCACCAGTGTTCACACGTCACACTAACACGCCACCAGTGTACACACGTCACACTAACACGCCACCAGTGTACACACGTCACACTAACAGGCAACCAGTGTACACACGTCACACTAACACGCCACCAGTGTACACACGTCACACTAACACGCACCAGTGTACACACGTCACACTAACACGCCACCAATGTACACACGTCACACTAACACGCCACCAGTGTACACAGTGCACACTACACACTAACACTACACACTACACACCACAGACTACACGCTGCACACTACACACTACACACTACACACTACACTACACGCTACACACTACACACTACACACTACACGCTCAACTACACACACACACTACACACTACACACTAACACGCCACCAGTGTACACACTACACACTACACACTAACACGCCACCAGTGTACACACTACACACTACACACTAACACGCCACCAGTGTACACACTACACACTAACACGCCACCAGTGTACACACTACACACTACACACACACGCTACACACTAACACGCCACCAGTGTACACACTACATACTACACGCTACACACTACACACTACACACTAACACGCCACCAGTGTACACACTACACACTACACACTACACACTAACACGCCTCCAGTGTACACACTACACACTAACACTACACACTAACACGCCACCAGTGTACACACTACACACTAACACGCCACCAGTGTACACACTAACACTACACACTAACACGCCACCAGTGTACACACTACACACTACACACTAACACGCCACCAGTGTACACACTACACACTACACACTAACACGCCACCTGTGTACACACTACACACTACACACTACACACTACACACTACACACTACACACTACACACTAACACGCCACCAGTGTACACACTACACACTAACACGCCACCAGTGTACACACTACATACTACACACTAACACGCCACCAGTGTACACACTACACACTACACACTAACACGCCACCAGTGTACACACTACACACTAACACGCCGCCAGTGTACACACTACACACTAACACGCCACCAGTGTACACACTACACACTACACACTTCACACTAACACTAACACGCCACCACTGTACACACTACACACTACACACTAACACGCCACCAGTGTACACACTACACACTAACACGCCACCAGTGTACACACTACACACTACACACTAACACGCCACCAGTGTAACACACCACTAACACGCCACGTGTACACACTAACACGCCACCAGTGTACACACTACACACTACACACTAACACGCCACCAGTGTACACACTACACACTACACACTAACACGCCACCAGTGTACACACTACACACTAACACGCACCATTACACCTACACACTACACACCACCAGTGTACACACTACACACTACACACTAACACGCCACCAGTGTACACACTACACACTAACACGCCACCAGTGTACACACTACACACTACACACTAACACGCCACCAGTGTACACACTACACACTGCACACTACACACTACACACTAACACGCCACCAGTGTACACACTACACACTACACACTACACCTAACACGCCACAGTGTACACACTACACACACACTACACACTAACACGCCACCAGTGTACACACTACACACTACACATTAAACACTACACATTACACACTACACATTACACACTACACACTACACATTACACACTACACATTACACATACACACTACACATTATACACTACACACTACACACTACACACTACACATTATACACTACACACTACACACTACACACTACACACTACACACACACATTATACACTACACACTACACACTACACATTACACACTACACATTATACACTACACACTACACACTCACACTACACATTATACACTACACACTACACACTACCACTACACATTATACACTACACACTACACACTACACATTACACACTACACATACACACTACACACACACATTATACACTACACACACACACTACACACTACACACTACACATTAACACTACACACTACACATTACACACTACACACTACACATTATACACTACACACTACACCTACACACTACACATTACACACTACACATTACCACTACACATTACACACTACACACTACACATTATACACCCACACACTACACACTACACCACTACCTACACACTACACATTATACACTACACACTACACACTACACATTACACACTACACATTACACACTACACACTACACATTATACACTACACACAACACACTACACACTACACATACACACTACACATTACACACTACACACTACACACTACACACTACACACTACACACTACACACTACACACTACACACTACACATTACACACTACACACTACACATTACACACTACACATTACACACTACACACTACACATTACACGCTACACATTACACACTACCACTACACATTACACACTACACATTACACACTACACACTACACATTATACACTACACACTCACACTACACTACACACTACACATTACACACTACACATTATACACTACACACTACACACTACACACTACACACTACACACTACACATTACACACTACACACTACACATTACACACTACACACTACACACTACACACCATACACACTACACACTAACATACACACTAACACGCCACCAGTGTACACACTACACACTACACACTACACACTAACACGCCACCAGTGTACACACTACACACTACACACTACACATTACACACTACACATTACACACTACACATTACACACTACACACTACACACTACACATTACACACTACACACTACACACTACACACTACACACTACACACTACACACTACACACTACACATTACACACTACACATTACACACTACACACTACACACTACACATTACACACTACACACTACACATTACACACCTACACACTACACACATACACACTACACACTACACACTAACACTACACACTACGCATTACACACTACACACTACACACTACACTCTACACATTACACACTACACACTACACACTACACACTAACACGCCACCAGTGTACACACTACACACTACACACTACACACTTCACACTAACATTACACACTACACATTAACCACTACACACTACACATTACACACTACAAACTACACACTACACACTACACACTACACATACACACTACACACTACACACTACACATTACACACTACACACTACACACTACACATTTCACACTACACACTACACACTACACACTACACACTACACATACACATTACACACTACACACTACACACTACACACTACACACTAACACTACACACTACACATTACACACTACACACTACACACTACACACTACACACTACACACACTACACATTACACACTACACACTACACACTACACATTACACACTACACACTACACACTACACACTACACACTACACACTACACATTACACACTACACATTACACACTACACACTACACACTACACACTAACACGCCACCAGTGTACACACTACACACTACACACCACCAGTGTACACACTACACACTACACACTAACACGCCACCAGTGTACACACTACACACTACACACTAACACGCCACCAGTGTACACACTACACACTACACACTACACACCACCAGTGTACACACTACACACTACACACCACAGTGTACACACTACACACTACACACTACACACCACCAGTGTACACACTACACACTAACACACCACCAGTGTACACACTACACACTACACACTGTTACAATAGATTTAGAAGAATCTGTGTTAATTTCTAGCAAAAAGAAATGATGATGATGACAATTGTTATTGATGTTATTATTTTTATTTTTATTATTAGCATTATTATATTATTATTATTATATTATTATATTATTATATTATATTATTATTATTATTATTATTATTATTATTATTATTAATGGTTATTATTATTATTATTATTATTATTATTATTATATTATTATTATTATTATTATTACATATGTCGTTCAGAATAGGTAAAACTGGTCACTTAGCAAGAACTCATTTAAAATTAAATCCTTTCTAAAATTTTCTCTTTTACATTTTTAGATATATTTTTTTTTATGTTAATGCAAAAATTAATAATTTCGTACCAAAAGAACCTTAGAAAACTTATCTAACGTTATTATAAAAGCGCAATTTAATTTAGCCTAATCCAACTAATTATGTTTTAGATAAGTTTACCATAATTTAATTATATCGCAATGAAATATATTTTTTCCTTAGGTTCAGAATAATTTTTGCGAAATTATTACTTACGAAAATTTTCGCTTTCCCTATTCGGCAAGCGGTCGCTAGCGTACTCAGCTCACACACTGAGGTCCGGAGCTCGAATCTCCTCCGGTATGGCTGGAAAACTTTAGGGACGTGTTTCCTTACTTCTGCTGTCCCTGCTCATCCATCAGTAAAAATGGGTACCTAGGTGTTAGTGGACTGGTGTGGGTCGCATCCTGAGACAAAACTGACCTAATTTTCCCGAAATGCTCAGCATAAGAAGGGGCTTACTATATAGTAGTATGTCACTGATGTCAGCTAGGACTGTATACCTTGTACATGTACTTGTAGTAAACAAATATATGATTATTATTATTATTATTATTATTATTATTATTATTATTATTATTATTATTATTATTATTATTATTATTATATTATATTAAGAAGATCGTTGCTCTTTAAGCCAAACTCACAAGTTTTACCTATTCAGCATGATATATATATATATATATATATATATAATATATAATATATATATATATATAATATATATATATATATATATATATATATATATGTATATATGTGTGTTGTGTGTGTGTGTGTGTGTGTGTGTGTGGTGTGTGTGTGTGTGTGTGTGTATACATAACAAAAAAAATTAAAAGTGAATATAGGGAAGAGTAAGGTGATGAGGATAACAAAAAAAATAGATAACGTAAAACTGGATATCAGAATGTACGGAGAGAGTATGGAGGAGGTGAATGTATTCAGATTTTTAAGAGTGGACGTGTCAGCGGATGGGTCTATGAAAGATGAGGTGAATCATAGAATTGATGAGAGAAAAAAGGTGAGTGGAGCACTGAGGAGTTTGTGGAGACAAAGAACTTTTTCCTTGGAAGCAAAGAAGGGAATGTGTGAGAGTTTAGTTATAACAACGCTCTTATATGGGTGTGAAGTATGGGTGGCGAATGTTGCAACAAGGAGAAGGCTGGAGGCAGTGGAGATGTCGTGTCTGAGGGCAATGTGTGGTGCGAATATAATGCAGAGAATTCATTGTTTGGAAAATAGGAGGAGGTGCGGGATTACTAAAACTATTATCCAGAGGGCTGAGGAGGGGTTGTTGAGGTGGTTCAGTCATGTAGAGAGTGTATAAATCTTTATTGAACTGAAGGCAGGGTAGAGGTCGGCCTAGGAAAGGTTGGAGGCATGGGGGGGTAAAGGAAGTTTTGTGTGCTAGGAGCTTGGACTTCCAGCAAGCATGCATTATCGTGTTAGATAGGAGGGAATGGAGACAAATTGTTTTTTGACTTGACGGCTG
>NC_069401.1:38028616-38100790 GCF_026875155.1 Cherax quadricarinatus | reverse complement strand
CGACATCCTACCCCCAAAAAACTTGACCATTATGGTATAAGAGGCCATGCGCTTGAATTTCAAATCTTCCTTACTAATAGGTATCAGTATGTCCCCTTTAAAAGACACAGCATCAACAAAGGGCCCACTTGATACTTAGTTCCACGGAAGTCTCCTTGGTCCCCTGCTCTTCCTCATGTACATCAATGATCTTCCAAACGTATCTCAACACCTGGACCCATTCTCTTTGCTGATGACGCGACTTATGTCATCTCTCACCCTAATCTTGCCACCCTCAACACCATTGTTAACGAGGAGCTGATCAAATATCGACTTACGCTTAGCACTGACAAAACCTACTACATTATGTTTGGTAGCAGAGCAGGAGATGCTCAAATTAACATTAAGATCGACAACTCTCTAATTGCCAGACATAATGAGGGCAAATTCCTAGGCCTATACCTTGACAACAACCTAAATTTCAGCACCCCATATCCATCACATAACCAAAAAATAATCCAAAACGTTTGGGATCCTCTCCAAGATACAATACTACGTGCCACAAACTGCCCTTCTCACACTATACCATTCACTTATATATCCATACCTCACCTATGTTATCTGTGCTTGGGGATCAACTGCAGCAACACACCTAAAGCCAATAATAACCCAACAAAAAGCCACAGTAAGAATAATCACTAAATCCCATCCCTGGCAACACCCCAACCCCCCACTCTTCATAGATCTAAACTTACTCCCTGTTCAGTACATCCACACTTACTACTGTGCAATCTACATCTACAGGACCTTAAATTCCAATATTAACCTTGACCTAAAACGCTTTCTGATAGTTGTGACGAAACCCACAGGCATAACACCAGACACAAACATCTCTATGACATTCCTCGTGTCCGACTAAACCTTTACAAAAATTCAATGTATGTCAAAGGCCCTAAAATCTGGAACACCCTACCTGAAAACTCTAGAACTGCAGACACATTCATCACCTTCAAAACTACCATCAGAAAACATCTTATCTCCCTGATACACCCTGTCAACTAATTACATGAATACCACCTGGTGGTTCACACTTACACTCACTCATTTGACCATAAACAGAAATATCAATCTCACTCTTAAAATAATGAATCTTAACTAGTCATAAGTGATACTCCAATACTGAAACTATGTATAGTGCCAAAACAAAAGCATTCACATTGCTAAACTCACAAACTAGTATTTAGTCACTTAGCCATAATACCAACTTACCTCATAATTTTGTCATATTTTAAACTTAAGATTTAATCTAAGTCTGCCCAAAGTGCCTAGCCATGCTAGGTGTTCTAGTGGTACACTGTGTAATTATTATTTTACTACATGTAAACCACACAATAACCAAATTCTGTAAACTCAGCATTGTAATCCTTATAGAGAATAAACTTTGAATTTGAATTTGAATTTGAATTCAAAACACTCCCGCTCGTGATGCCCTGTCTCGACCTCTCCCCTGCCCATCAGCTCAGGCACAGAGCTTCCCTGTTGGTTCTAGCACATTTTCAACTGCATTTTTGACCCATATCGACACATTAAACACCTATTAGGCAGCGCCAGCGGCAGCGGCAGCGGCAACAGGAACCTTGTCCTCTATTTTTACTTCTACCTGAGGTTCCCAGCAGCCCAGTGATGACCTAATCAAGACCCGCATAACACTATCATGTGTGGATACCCAGAATGATATAAAGCAACTGCAGAAATCACCCAATAGTTCACAAATTTACCAACTAATAGGACTCGTTCTAGCAACTCCTATCCCGCTGCCACTGAAGTGATACTCCACAACATTCACCCAACACCCATCGCCTACTATTCACCCGAAGCCACAGCCAATGGACAAGGGGCAGAACAATAAAAGAAGATCCAGTAACCAGCTAAGGACTCCTAACATCAAAGGTGAGAGCAGTAATAACACGAGGAAAACTTGTAGTACTGCCAGCCAGGACACAACCTTCATCACCCACCGACATCACCACAACACACGACAGACAACAACAAACATGGCCACCGCTACATTCCAAGATAACTCCTTCCCAGTATTTGATGTCAAGAAGATCACCGACCCAGAAATAGCTAAACTCCTTATGATTCAGAACCAAACGATCACCAAACTAACTCAAGAAATGCAGGAACTAAAGGCTAGCAATGCAGATTACCTCAACAAGATCACTGCTCTAGAACATAAACTAGACACTCTAGAACAACAAAGCAACACCCACACCCGGTCCCTAGACACCATCAACACTCTAAAAGACCAAGTCACCCTACTTACTACCAACATTACAGAGGAAAGATCAAGAGTGGACCAACAACTTGCCAATGTCATAACCAACTTCCAAGACCATAATGACCAACAGCAGCTATCTGACGCTGTTGTAGTTAACAGCAAACATCTCCCACCCACAGTCACCCAAGAGACCTGCATGGAGACCACCCTACAGCTTATCAAGGACCACCTTCGCCTTAACATACGTAATGATGACTTAAAGGATTGCAAACTGATGGGCTATCAAGCAGGTAAAAAAAACAGTGCTGTTAAAATTCCAAACTAGCTTACAAAGAAACAACCTACTAAAAACATCTATTTCTATGAAAACTGATGTTTACGTCAATGAGTGCCTTACCAAAACGAGACAAAACCTTCTTTATCGGCTAAGAAAATTGCGCTATGCCCAAAAAATCCACCAGTGCTTTGTGAGGGATGGAAAAATAGCAGTTAGGAAACAGCCCACTGGGAAGAGATACTTCATCTCCACAGAACATGACCTTAAAACATTCCTAAGTGAGGCTGGACTAACAGAATCAGAGTAAAGTGCAGATAATACCCATAGTCCACCGTTAGTGTTATATTACCTGGAGTTTACCTGGAGAGAGTTCCGGGGGTCAACGCCCCCGCGGCCCGGTCTGAGACCAG
This sequence comes from Cherax quadricarinatus, assembly GCF_026875155.1. Classification (NCBI taxonomy): domain Eukaryota; kingdom Metazoa; phylum Arthropoda; class Malacostraca; order Decapoda; family Parastacidae; genus Cherax; species Cherax quadricarinatus. Next base: position 38,097,843 of record NC_069401.1, on the reverse strand, counting down.
GCCTCCTGGTGGATCAGAGCCTGATCAACCAGGCTGTTGCTGCTGGCTGCACGCAAACCAACATACGAGCTACAGCCCGGCTGATCCGGAACTGACTTTAGGTGCTTGTCCAGTGCCAGCTTGAAGACTGCCAGGGGTCTGTTGGTAATCCCCCTTATGTGTGCTGGGAGGCAGTTGAACAGTCTCGGGCCCCTGACACTTATTGTATGGTCTCTTAACGTGCTAGTGACACCCCTGCTTTTCATTGGGGGGATGGTGCATCGTCTGCCAAGTCTTTTGCTTTCGTAATGAGTGATTTTCGTGTGCAAGTTCGGTACTAGTCCCTCTAGGATTTTCCAGGTGTATATAATCATGTATCTCTCCCTCCTGCGTTCCAGGGAATACAGGTTTAGGAACCTCAAGCGCTCCCAATAATTGAGGTGTTTTATCTCCGTTATGCGCGCCGTGAAAGTTCTCTGTACATTTTCTAGGTCGGCAATTTCACCTGCCTTGAAAGGTGCTGTAAACTATATTGTCATAAATTTGTGCCCCCCTAAAATTCTAATACTCCAACTACTTTTAATTGTCATTGTTGTATTCAACGACCATTCTACCTCATAGTCTTAATTGCATTTAATATCTACAGAATCTATCTCCTTTTTTACAACTTACCACATCACCGTTCCATCTTATTTTTTTATAAACTAACCATAACTTGTCTTCAATAATTCTACCTCACTTTAAAAAATACTCAATTGCCCAATTTTATTCTAAATCCCTATTATTGCCCAATTTTACTTTAAACTATATTGATCAAACTTATTGTAAACTTCTTTTATTGACCATTTTTATTCCATACTTTTTAACCTAGTATTTTCAACTACACTTTTATATCATCCATGTCTACCATCTTACTAGCAAATTATAACCAAGTCATTGCCATTTTTATTTTATCATTTTTTTTTTATTATAATTACTACCTTAATTTGAGTATTTTAATCCTGACCATTTTAAATCAATTAACTCTAATTCTTGTTAAACAACATTATATAAGACCACTAGTTTTTTTGCAATTACAATTGAGAGTCTTGTTTCCTTTATTATATTATTAGATTAATCAACAGTTTTACTCAGCTCATTCTAGCTCAATACAAAGACAATACCAAATTCACTATACTAGGACCATAGTGCAATTACTATGAGAGACTGTGCTATTGTAATTTTGTATTTTTAAACTATTAACGAACCTAGTTGTACTATATCTCTTTTCTAGCTCATACGTAGACACTACCAAATTCACATAATTAGACCAAAGTGCAATACTAGTGAGAGACAGGGCATTTTAACTTTGTGTTTTTATATTATTAGATAAAATCAGTTGTACCATAGCTCATTCTACCTCTAGACAAGTCAATACCAAATTCACTAAATTAAGACCATATTGCAATTACTAGTGAGAGACTAGCTTGCTATTTTTAAATTTGTACCTGTATATTATTAGATTAAACCTATGTACTTTAGCTCACTCTATCTCAAAACATAGACTCCACAAAAGTCATTATAAACTTAGGCAATTTACAAGTGAAGTCTTGTTATATTTTTAATTTGTATTTTTATATTACTAGTTTATACCTCTGTACTATGTTCTTCCAGACAACACATCGGACAACATCAACTTACATTATGTGTAGTATGACTATACCTACATGACTAAATACACAAGCTAAATAACTTGTCCAAACTTCCTACACTACACATATCATTATAGAAACCACACACACAACTCAGGATATAAATAACCATAATATAAACCTAGAAGAGATTGAGCACGTTGAACCTGATCTAAACCTCCATACTCTGACACCCAATCAAAACCGATTGGAAAGTAACTGCCTTTATTACACAGCTTCACCAGCCACCACATCCTAAACAATGCTAAAAGTCTATCAGTACTTAACTACACATCAGTCTTAAGCAAACACTAATGACCTCCTATCACTCCTTGAATCCTAAAGACACCTTCTCCTCATTATCTTACTGAACCTGGCTTAAGCAGACACAATAGATATCTACCCTCTACCAGGATACACCACAAGTCACAAACCAAGAACAAACCAAGTGGGGGTGGTATGCAGTCTATTACTCTAACAATTATCTTGTCTTAGCACCACTAGCCTTAGTGATGAATATGGGGAAATACATTTTTGCGAATTTGACGGGGGTTAAAAACCTTAAGACGCCTATCACATCGGAGCCAATTTACCGGATACCTCACACAAACATCCCAAATTTCAGTGAGAAATTAAAGACACAAATCACAAACAGACAAATGAATAAGCACCACCTTCTCTTAGCTGAGATTCAACATCAACCTTGGCTTACTAGTAGATCACTGTAACTGATTCATCACAATATGAACAACACACTTCTCATACCAACAATAACGAAACCAACCAGCTTCACTGAGACAAGTGCAACCAAAAAAGACCACATATGACCAATATACTAGCCCCCCTTAAATCAGGGGTATAATCACAGATAGCACTACAGACCACTACCCTACCTTCCTCCTGACAAAACATTTATAACCACCACTTGCATACAACAAAGTCTCATTTAGACTTCCTGACGAGCTCATAATGAAGTTCGCCTAGAGACTGTTGATTGGCCTACAGAATTCTCCATGGCCAATGGTATTGATGACGGGACAGACATTTTTCTTAACAATTACTTAGACTATACAACAACATTGTCCCTATAATAACAAAACAGAACACAAACAAACAGCATGGGGCCCATGGCTAACCAGCACCAAATCTGAAATCCTTGACAAGAAACACCAATTTGAAAAGCCAATATAGATCAGGGCTTACTACACAAAGATACTACTTTAAACACTATTCCATCATCTCCACCAAAGTGATAAAAAAAAGCCAAACAACCTAATACAACTCCAGTAGATTCACAGACAGCTAGAGGAGATATAAAAAAAGGACCTGGAAAACACTCCTCTCAATTTAGGGACCCACAAACTGAGAAAAACCAAGAATAGTTATTCCTAACTAACCCTAATGAAACACCACTACATCCCACTGACACAGCTAACAAGATAAACACTTCTTCACAAACATATGATCTAATCTCGGCCAGTAAAATCCCACATACCAATGCCCATTCGGGACTACCAATTGAAATTTCCCTAAATCCTTCTATCTTGCCACCAACTGAGCCCAAGAATCAGTGAGATCATAAAGTCACACAAAAATAACTCAGGGAATCTGTCTCATGATCCCCACAATACTGTACAAGCGACGGCACATTCCTTTCCGCATGCAATTTCATTACTTTTTAACAATTCCAATAGAGACTAGCACCTTCCCGAAACAACTCTAGATGGCAAGTGGTACTCCAGTACATAAAGGAGGTGACCCAACGACTTAAACAACTATAGGCCAATATCTAACTTACCATTGCTATCCCAAAATCTTTGAGAAACTCGGTGCACAGGAGACGTATTCATTATAACGGCCTCCAACATACTCAACCCCTGCCAGTTTTTGGATTCAGGAAAAATAAAAGCACTAATGAGCAATCATAAAAATGCTAGATCGGCTTTACACAGCATTGGAAATAAGGAATATCCACTAGGAATTTTTTATATGACCTAAGAAAAGCTTTTGACACATATACCACCAAATCCTACTCCACAAACTTGACCACTACGGTAATTAAGAGCCATGCGCTTGCTTATTTCAAATCTTACATACGAAAAGGTATCAGTACGTCACCAATAAAGACACAGCATCAGCAACACAGCCACTTATACTGGAGTTTCCGCAGGAGTGTCCTTGTCCACCTGCGCTTCCGCATATACATCATGACCTTCCAACGTATCCCAACATCAGAAAACCCAAACTCTTTGCTGATGACACGACTTAATTTCATCTCTCCACCCTAATCTTGCCACCCTCAACACCATTGTGAATGATAAATTAGACACATGTGTATAAACTCTTGGGTACTTTATTAAGGAACACGTTTCGCCACCAGATGGCTTCATCATCCCATATCAAAGGAAATCTTGAAGAACAGAGGATAGTGAGGAAATCAGTCCCTCACCATGAAGTCGAGGTGGTCATCCCATCATCTTGATTAGAATACTGACCACATCGACTCAGGTTTAAGGACTGATTACCTCACTGCTCCTCCTTTTCTCAAGATTCACCTTTGTAATGACTGAAGAAGCCACTGTTGCAAAACGTTTTCCTTAATAAAGATACACAAGAGTTTGCACATGTGTCTATTTATCAACATGTCGGTCTCTGAATCCATTCATCTACAAACCCAATTGTGAATGAGGAGCTGAGTAAAATATCGACTTGATGCCAGCCAATCAACTTACGCTTAACACTGGATAAGACCTACTATATTATGTTTGGTAGTCAGAGCAGAGATGAACAAATTAACATTATGATTGACAACACTCAAATTTACCAAAATAATGGGGAAAATATCTAGGCTTAAACCTTGACAACAACCTTAAATATCAGCACCCATATCCAGCATATACCAAAAAAGTATCCAAAAACGTTGGATCCTCTCCAAGATCCGATACTACGTCGCCGCAAAATGCCCTTCTCACACTATACAACTCACTTATTTATCCATACCTCAACTTATGCTATTTGTGCTGGGGGATCAACTGCAGCAACACACCTAAAGCCAATAATAAACCCAAAAAGCTGCAGTTAGAATAATCCCTAAATCCCATCCCTGGCAACACACCCCCCACTCTTCATAGATCTAAACATACTCCAGTTCAATTTAACCCAAAAATCCACACAATACGACGTGGGCAATCTACATCTACAGGGCCTTAAACTCTATTACCAACCTTGACCTAAAACGCTTTCCTGATAGTAGTCACAGAACCCACAGGCATAACACCAGACACAAACAACTCTACGACATTCCCCTTGTCCGACTAAAACCTTTACAAAAAACTTCAAAGTAAGTTCAAAGGCCCTAAAATCTGAATACCCTACCTGAGAAACTCTAGAACTGAGACACTTCATCACCTCAAAACTATCCATTAGAAACATCTTATCTCCCTGATACACCCACCGTCAACTATGCTACACTAATACCACCTGGTGGTATCACGACTTACACTCACATCATTTGACCATAAACAGAAATATTAATCTCATATTAAAATAATGAATCCTGTGATACACCAATACTTAAACAATGTACTGTGCCAACAAAAGCATTCACATGCGAACTCACAAACTAAGTATTATAGTCACTTAGCCATAATACCAAATTCCCTACATAATTTGTATTATTATACAATTAAGAATAAAACTAAGTATGCCGAAATGCCTAGCCATGCTAAGCGTTCTAGTGGTACACTCAGTAATCCACAATTTTACTACAGGTACACCAAAAATAACCAAATTCTGTAACTCAGCATTGTAACCATAAAGAGAATAAACTTTGAATTTGAATTGAATATAGCTATCGGAAAGAATAAATATTTTCACATGATGGACCAAGGTCCCAATGGCCACTTGGAAAAATTGGGACCGTATACCCTGAGCAAATGGAATCATCAGGGCATTTGATGTTTTGACAAAGGGAGATAATAAGTGAACAATCAATAAACTGGTGCGTTAGAAATTACAGGATGTTGAAAACAAATAGTGATTCTGCAGAAACCACACAGACTAAAGGACCCTATCATCCATTATTTGCACTCTCAAAAAATCTGTAAAATTATGAGAATTGAGTTATTCACATAGAAAAATAACTAACTCTTTGGCAATACAATTGTACACGAGTGCCAATGTCACGACGTTTCTACAAGAAATTAAAGTCATTTATATCAGGTATGGTGAACTGTGATGTGGGTAGCAGTCAACCACAACCCATAATATTTTTTTGGCTTTCTTTTCCTGATTTGTATCGCTTTTTGCTGCATTATTCTCTCTAATATGAATAATTGACTATTTTGGCAACAAAAAACGGCAGTAGGCGTTGCTTATCCGAGAACTTCTGCCAATCAGGAACCATCTGGGAACACTCGGCAGTACCCCGCTCAAGATATCAGGAAAAATCACTTCATTAATACGCTTATACAACCTACGCTTATTATCTAGCAAATTGATTATATGAATAATAAACACTATACATAACATACAAACATATTATAGACTCTAGACTGAATAAAATAGGCCATAATATGCGAAGTCCACGAGCAATATTTCGATATAAATGAGTTACTCGTCTCTATATCGTATTCTTTGTTCTTGATGATTGAAAACGGTATCTGAAGAGGATAACTGCACTAGAAAATCCAGTTTTTAAAGACGAAATACACGGAAAACAAACGCTGTTTTCGCGAAACAAAAAAAAAAAATTTTGAGACAGTTGGGGCCGGCCGGCGCACCAGGCCAATATCTCGGAAGTAACTTATTCACTTATTATTGGCAAGGTACGCCTTTATTTTTGCAGATTTTTGCAATATTCCTAGCTAACAACTTTTTTTTTTTAAATATAGATAAGATATTTAGAGGAAAGGAAATCGTGAGAATTTCGTAAAAGCTTGTTTCCACGGCACCAAATGTCCAAAAAACCATACATCGTCCACATAGAACTACTTGCTGCCAAAGGGACTTTTCAAGTAAATCAGTCCTTCCTCAGTCTTTTCTCAGTTTTGTTTGAGGTAATCTTATTGACAAATATTTACATGAACTAGGAAAATACTTCGGCTTGTGCACCAAAACTGAAAGTAAATGTGGCGGTAAACAAAGTCCAGCAAAAATAAGCTACAGCAGCCAGAACATCTGTTTGATGCATCACAGAACACATGTAATGTGTCAATTGTTTCCCTCTTGACCTATTTGTCTGGAAATGTAATTTGATGAAGTTGCTCAAACTCCCTGGATATTTTCATCCCATCATGACCATTTTCTAGATGCAAGTGCTCATCCCATCAAAATTTTGAGCTTCCATGCATCTTGCAAAAGCTTTTTTCTTTTATGGGTAATGGGTAACGAGTCCTAGAGAATCAAAACCTTTGTGATACCATCTGACATAAACCAACGTTTTGATGTACTGCAGATTTATTGGTTTATCTATTTGAGACTCAGATATCTTCCTGTGGTGTTCTAATTAAGTCCAGCATTATTGTTCCAATCAGGAATTTTCAGCTTCAGGAAAATCTTCTGATAAGTTTCCCTTATTGCATTTTAGTTTTAATATATTTGTATTATGCACCCCCTACGCCTCCTGGGGCGTATCAACAAGATTACAGAGGTACAAAATTGGTCCAGGGACTGGACTCCAAAGTTTTGTAGCTGAGCAAGTTACACAGGTAAAGACTAGATCGGTCAAAATCATGACCAGTTACAAAGCATATGAGCTCCAGGTAAGCAGGATCACACTCCATGAAAATTTGCAAAGGTAATAATCAAAAACACCTTAATCAAGAGAATTACAAAGGTAAAGAGCTCCAGTAGAGCTGTCAAGATCATGACAAGTGTCAAGGGTAATGAATGATACACACGTTTATCACATGATTACAATCATATACAAATTACCGAGTAATGAGCAGTTAAAGCAAACAAAGCAGGAAATCATCCATTGCCTCCAACAACAGATGTTGCAAGTCCTGTCTCTCCTCGGCAGACAGCCATTGCAAAACAGCAGCAAGTTGCCCCGGGATCAGCTGCTTGCACGAGCACCATCGACCCTCCCCAAGAGGTCCAAGAAGCCAGGGCTCCGTTAGCAGCCCGATGGAGGAGCTGTCCAAGGACATGCAACGTCCTGAGACGCCAATTGACTGAAGATCCCAGGCCCTCGTGTGCACGAGTTTGAAGCTTGAGGAAACTGAGTACACACTGCCAGTGGCACACCTACAGCCCCTCGCGGTCGAACTCCGACGATGCTGTCCCTGTAGTGGAAGATCCTGCTTTGAATTGATCTCTATTTCATATTATTAGAGGCATATTTGATTCTTCAACTCCTTGTTAGCTTCTCTGTATAAGGATTTCAAATTCCTCCTCTTTATCACAGTACCTTGAAGAATTGTCCACATAGAAACTTTCTTTTAAGATTTTCTTTGAAGTGACTTTCGGATTTCTTTCAAATGAGTATTTAGAGTACTTCTAGGTAAGAATGGAGAGGATGTTGCACAAATAATACTGATTTGAAATGATAATTTTCAAGTTTGAGGATCAATTGTATTCCTACTCTTAAGAACGCTTTGGAAATATCAGATCTGCAGGCATTATGGTTTAGTGCAATTACATAAGCACTCTCAACTTCTCAGTTAGTGAGGGTCTGGTCATCAACAGTCATTATTACTTTGCTGTATCTCTTATTTGCACGTGCACTGCAATTGTATACAACATGTATTGGAGTGGTCTTCAAAATCTTTTTCTGACTCCATTGTGCGGGAGATAATGAGCTTCCGTCTCAACTTATATTCGACTATTTTGCTCAAATGAATTATTGTCCAACAGTTCTTGTATGGTATTGGAATAGACATCAGTAGCTCTGAGATTCTTCCCTGAGTTCTTGTACATTGCTTTCATTTGTTCAGAAGCCATGGCGATAATTGCAAGGCAGATGTGGTGATTTAATTTCCAGGTAACCTAACCCAAAACTGTCCCAGCTTTATATTAGACCGTGTCCCCAAATATTGTTATAAGTCTGGAACACTTGTGAACTGGTATTACATCAATACAATTCGTATCTAATCCCACAAGCTTATCAACTGGGTTCATACATATCTTCCAGTAATGATAATTTTGCTGTGGTACATGATCAGCGTTCTTCTCGTAACTATACATTTTCACGAAATCAATATCAGCTTTCTGTCCACTTTGAGAGGAATGGGACCACAAACATGTTGCCTCCTGCTGTTTTCCGCAAGTGAACATCATGTATTACCTTAATATATTTTGCACAAAACAGTGATAATAATCACTTCCAATTATTAAATCAATTGGACTAATTGTGTCCATCTGTAGTTCCCAGGACAGCTAACTAGACCTTAGCTGCTTCCAAGTGCTGCAACTGTTTCTGAATCCCTGGATCTGCACAGACTTAGGCAAATCATCAACAGACCACAGCATCTACGTATTTTTTCCTGTTCCTAGAGCACAGTGACCTGGCTAGGTCATATGTCTGTTTACACAAATTTGTTCGGATAAAATCAGCTGTATCTAACCAGTACTTTTGCATAGGTGTTTATTCGTTTCTGCAACACTGTTCTTCAAATTAAAGGACCTTTGGTGAGCCTTGATCAAATAGTGGTTAGCACATTGGTTTTGTTAATTTATTAGATAACTCCAACTCGAGCTATCGGGAGAGCAGTTGCAATTTAAACGTATCTCTCACATTTAATGCTGTTGCTTGTTGACTTCCTGATTCTGTGGAAGTCTTTCTGCTGTTCAGCAAAATTATTTGACATAATGCTTATGATGCATACCCTTGCATTTAAAAACTTCTTCAGTGAGCCATTTTCCTCCCTTGTGCTCACCTCATCACTTGATGCACCTTTTCACCTCCATTTGATGTAATTGACTACAATACTGTGCCCAATGAGTTTCCCATCACAAGTACACATTTTGATACGTTTATATGTGACAGTCTGTTTACGACTGTTTATTCACACTAGATAAATCCTATATGGATTTCCCATTCAGTGGTTTAGTGGAAGTAGTTATACTCTTTTTTTTACTTAGGTTGAAGGTTTTGTTATCCACGGATTTGTGATTTTTCTTCTTGTCTCGTAGCTTGCATTCATGAAACTATTTGATGTAAACACTGCTAATTTCTTCACAAGAGACATAGAAATTTAATGAACATTATATTTAATCATTCCATAGTTTGTGGACAACTTATCTGTACATACCAATGATAAACCAATCACATTGCCTTAAGTCATATTTAGCATCTAGACTCTGAAGGAGGTGTAATGTGATCCCAAATGCGATGTCTGATAACATTGGTGGCTTCAAGCTGATATTAGACTGCAAGTCAACTCAGGCCTTGTCAGCATCAAAGTAATTGTCTGCTAAGACACCTAAGGCTATTTGATAATGCCTTTTACCCGAAAATGGGGGGGTCTGAAGCAGTTATAGGACTCCTTTCACCAACAAACATTTAAGATAATTGAACTTAGCAATCTCATCTATGTTCGTTCGTGAATTTATCGTTTATTGCACCTGTGTGGCAGTCTTCAGCAGGAAGGAGGGGGGGGGTACCACACCGGCCCTATTGCCAGATGACGTAACCAACGTTAGTGTGCACTAACAGTGGCTGTGTGCAGTGCAGGGAGGCCCAAACGGCCCACTCAGCACTTCCATGGGGGGGGGGGTGATGACATGCAAGGACCTGGAAGGTTTTTTCCAAGTCCCTGATAGCTAAGTACACAAGATGTGCAGCCTCATCCTCTCGGGTCTGCCCTACTGGGGTCTTGGGAGTGTCTACGGCGAAGGGCATCGTAGCCCGCAGTCTAACAGGTAGTAGGCCACCAAGGCTCGAACATTCGTCACAATGGGCACAGCGCTCCTCTCGTGCGCCGTTCAACAATCCGCGCAGTGTGGAATACCCTAAGCGTAGTGGTGGATATGCACCCAGCAGTATCCCTGACGTTTGGGTCCGAATCCTTGGGAGGGGGCACTCTTGGGTCGCCCTGTACATACCAACAGAGGCTCCGTGAATCCCAGGTCAGGGAAAGATCTCCTGGCCGCACCAGCAGCCCACAGCGCAATCTGGCGAGGCTAATTGAGACACATCACGTGACTGTGCCTCGAGGGTTTGCAGTCCCTAGCACCTCATCTGCAGCATCATGCCAGGGATACCCACATGGCTCGGGATCCTGTTGATGTTAGCCCTGCGACCTGTCCATGAAGTCTGCAGGTCACCTGATATTTGAATTTGTGTGTATTTTGTCCTTTGGCTCTCTGAAGCATAAGCACTTGGATCGCAGCCTTGGAATCAACGTGGATGATGGGGGGATGCTGATGTCTGCAATGAGCATCACAGAGCTTTGTTGGATGCAAAGAGTTCGGCCAGGAGGATGGTGCAATGGTCTGGGAGGCGCCAACCGTGCTGGTACAGATTGCTGTGGGAACATCCCAGCAGCTGTGCGCCGGCCACTGGGTCTCTGATCATCAGTGTAATATGCACACACCCATTGCCTTCCGCACCCACAATGCTAGCCGAGGCAAGTGGTGCAGAATGCCCTGGTGCAATCCTCTTGCTGACTGTTAGTTGTCCAGCAACCTGCTACCTACCACATCCATCTGCTGGGCCGAATTGGGCAGTGGAATGACCTAGTCCCATGCAGACCCTGAAATCTCTCATCAGTTGTCCAGCCTCCTGGAGTCGGAGAACTTTGCAATCCTCCTGGCAGCTACCAGTGGATCCTGTCCGTCAAGAGCTGTAGCTGCACCTCCAGGATCAGACCACTGCATTGGCCCACCTAGGAGCCATCCAGCATGGCCCTACAGCTGTGTTCTGGATGACACAGAGGATTTGATATTGAGGGTCTGGCGTGAACCAAGCAAGAGGCCCCCTAATCAACGAGGAATCGTATTGCTGGATTAGAACAACCTCATGACCTCGAGGCTGGCCCCAACCCTAGGGTTGGCCAATGGCACTCAATGCCCAGACCCGATGCAGAGCCCTCTAGTCTTTAATGTGGCCACATATTTTGCTGTAAGGTGAGGTGCCTGTCAAAGTAGATGCCAAGGTACCTATAACTGTGAACCCACCCTCCAGGTCAAATGCCCAGGACCCTCAGCCTCTGACGGGCACCTTGGTGCAAAGATCATGGCTTTGGATTTGCCGCAGATATCTGAGCCCAAGTACGGTCAGGTGAAGCCCCAGATCGAGGTCCTCCTGGGCAAGCTGCAAAAGCCGGTTGGCTTCCTAGTACGACAAGTGCCAGTCAATCGCATAGCTAAGGAGGATGGTGCCTCTGGAAAAAGGCATGCAACACCACTGGTGACAACAGTACATTGAACAGGTGGGACTACACCCCGACTTGTGGAGTGCCTTGTCCAGGGTCTTGAGAGACGAGGCATGCCCCTGGAACGTACCGGGCCCACCAGTCCGGAGATAGAACGAAGCCATGAAAGCAGCCTGCCTTTAATCCCCCTCAGGCCAAGAGAGAAGGAAGGGCAACTGCACTGTCTAGCTCATAAGCTTCCCTCGAGTCAAAAAGACAACATGTGGGCTTGGCGTCGCAACCCAAATGCCGGTCAGTAGAGTGTGAGGCTTTCGAAAGTGCCCACTCCGCTTGTGAACCATAGAGGTGATTAAGAGAAGGGACAACTTCCACCTCTGGCGCACCAACACCATCCTTTCATACCCCTTCGAGATGCAACAGATTTGAGAGGAAAAGGGTCCACACTGCCAGGATCCCCAGGCTTAGAATCATTATGCTTTCAGCCTCCTTCCATACACAGGGAGTTTTGCCAGCTCGCCAAGTCCTGGTTGATGACCCCCAGTACAGCTAATGTCCAGAATGGCCAGACCGATGGATATGCCATAGGTATACCATCATGCCCCGGTGCATTGTCTCTATGATAATGTGAAGTCTGGCCTGGCTACGCTGGTCGGTGAAGTCTTCATCCGTAACGTCCTTAGGCCTGGCCATGGCCGATTGGAATCACCATCACCCTTCTAGAGGAGGGTAGCTTGAGGTCCAGAGATCCTGAGGCAGTTGAGCCTGGCCGCTCTGGAGGTGAATAGGTCCCAAGAACGCCTGCCCTCTTTGCGGGTCTGGGTGCAACTGAGCCCCCAGTGACACTGCCCTAGTGGCCAATCGTAACTTTGGATCGCACATCTCGATAAGGTGGAGAGAGTACTTAAGAGGCACACCACTCGTACCATTTAGCCTGCCGACCCTGGAGATGAGACCAGACGTGCATGCCTCACCACTTCCCTGAGTAGACTCATGGACCAACTGTGGATTACGCCTGTCATCTTCGTACAACATTGGTGCAGTGGTTCTGTCCCTGATGTCCTCATTGTAAAACCACCAGTACTTTATGAGAACCGTTGTTTTTTTTTGGGGGGGGGTTTGGGTTTTTTCCCGCTGTAATCTTATGTATTGCTGCCATCATCGGCACATGTGAAGGCCACCTAGCCAAGCTTTGAGCAACCTCATCTGGTCTTCTGAAGAGGAGACTCCACCCACCAGTGGCTCAAAGACCTCCTGGAAGCACTGCCCGTCGCCTTTTTTAAGATTCCATCTGGGGGTAGGTGTGGGAGCGGCACCGCGGACCATCAGTGTAGTGGACCACTGCAAAGTGATCACTGTGAGACGGGGGTGACCTCCCATCTCGCGCTCTAGAGCAACAGCCTAAGATGAGTGTGACATCCATCTGCCACCATAGTGATGGTTGGCTCACCATTATGGAGGAGGGCGATCTCAGACCTCCTCAGGACACCGCAAGGGTGCCCCCCAGCTGCGTGGTAAGAGCGACAGAAAAAAGTATTGGTGTGGGCATTGACATCCCCAGCCACAAACAAACCCTCCCGTGGGGCGATTGCTGCCACCACTGAAATGTCAGGGTGTACCGAAGCTTCTGTAAATAATGTAAACCCACGAGAGGACCACCGCTCAGGTGTAGGGTGACAGCCCTGAACCTCTACGCCCTCCCCACAGTCGAAGGTCAGTGGAGATTGAATGAGGATAGTGGTCCGACGTAGATCGCCGTGTCCCTGCCAGTCCCTCCAGGTGCTGAAGGGGTAGCAGAGAATCCTGGAATACTTGGCTCAATTGACGTCCAAATCGGTGAGTGTCCCCTGAAACAGAAGACATCAACCTCATCGCTGAACAGCAGGATTCATCACTAAGTGAATTTTCCGCTGCAGCCCACAAATGTATCCACTGGAGGAACTTCATGGGCCGCAGAGGTGGATCACTGATTTCCATCTCTGCCTGGGACTCGTCGCCGTTTTGGCGACTCCGGGCCTCCTACCTCAAAAACTGGAAGGCTCCTGGATGATGCATGAAGTTCCATGAGTCATTCCAGTCCATAGGACCACGCCCAGCATCCATGACAGGAGCATCTGTAGGTGCCCCAGTCCTCTCCTACAGCAGCGCGACAGGGAGCGCTGAGATGACCCCAAGTGTTTTCTGCTTCAGTCGATCCGAAAAAATTCGACAATTACTCTCAGGCAATGAGCTGGACGACCTTCGACCCCAGGGACTTGGGTCACTGGGTAAATCTGGTGTTGTCACACTGCAGCAGCATAAGCTGCTGCCACCGCTGTGCCGGCATGAGTGGCCATGGGCTTCCCAAGTCCCTGGCGGGGAACCTCTGCTGACTCTCCGTCACAGTAGGGGCCTGCCTTGGAAATGCCTGCTGGCGGTATGGCAAGGAATGTTGTGTGCCCAGCTGGTACCTGCTGAGCATTGTGCCTGGGCCTTGGCAGTTTTCGCCCAATGAGATTCTGTCTTCTTTGTCACCATGCCATCTGAACCCCGCAGTTGACCGTGCTGCATCAAACCTGTGTCCTGCCCCCTGATGCCACCGCTGAGCCCAGTGCACACAACTCGCTGGGATTGCCCTCTTCGGTATCCGGGAACTGTGATTGAGTCCCAATGCTGACTGTTGCTGGGCAGTTCCAAGGCTGGTGTGTGGGCTGTCGGGGCGTTCTGATGACTTAAACCTGCAGCCAGTGCGTATATCCATCACATGACAGCTCTGGTTCCAGGCATGGTGCCTCCTTGAGCATGGCCCACTTGGGCTCTGCCGAAGGCTTCACCAGTTGCTGTTTGAGGATTGCAATGCATCCTTCGAGTCGTGTGCCTTGCTGCACACACCACACTTCTTCTCTCGCTGGCAGTGGTGCTGCAATATTACTGAACCCCTGGCAGTATGGACAGGTCATGAATCTTCGACAGACCCCAAGTCCCAGGTGCATTTGATGGGGGGGGAGTGGACGTTTTGTGGTGGATCCGCACCTGGTGGGTGGCACTTGTTCACCGTGACAGTGAGTCGCTCCGTCCTGAACATATTGGCACTTCCAAAATGAGTTCCAGAGGAGGGGCACAGGGACTTGTAAAAGCACCCCCTTGGAACACCTGCCTCCGAAGCAACCAGTTCCACATGCTGGGATGGTACCCAACCAGCCCCTTCAACTCCTCGAAGAGTCTTAGTCCCGAGGAATGACAGAACCTCGTTCCTGAGAGTGAACTCGCACGGAATTGAGGTGTGTGGAGACATTCCAGATACCTTAACAAACCCGTAGTTGGGAACCTAGCATTGTTGAAGGCCCTGGGTTGCTTTGTGCCCAAGCTAGCTGGAACTCCCCTTCCACGTGGAGTCAGCCAGCCCCGTCCACTGTGGAGCCAACAAAACTGGTGTAGGGACCCCTGGGATGGCTCCAACCTTGCCACTTGAGGAGCTATCATCCTCCTGGCTTTCCTTACCCACGACCCATTGGCCATCTGGGGTGAAAAAAGGCTTCTTGGTAGGTGCTGCCGACGGACCAGTGGCAGAACTGGTAGGAACAGTAGTCTCCACTGCCATCCCTTTGCCTTCTTGGTGGGCTCCCACCACCCCACTTCGTCCTCCAACTCGTCCCCGCATTACCAAGAACGTTTAGGCCGGCTCTCCCGGATTGTCATGGTGACGGAGTGTGGGGACAGAGCCCAGCAGCAGAAGCTGCTGCCTGTGATCTCACAGCTTGCCCACACTGTGCATAGCTGTGAGGCTCAGAGCCCCAGTCGGGGCCCGTAGCCACCCTCTCGTGGCTCACTGTCTGAAGCAACTGAACACCGCCCAAGGAAATCACCAGGAACAACGCTAATCTGTGCGTAAACTAACACAGATTTGCGAACACAACACGCACTGTTCTCCAGTCTTCGTCCAGTCGATAATCCGTATGAATTGAAATTCTTGTGTACCTGTCCCGTTCGATCGAATTCTATGAGTCCACCTTATTATTTTATTAAAGATTAGCCGGTATTCTCCCGGCCCGGGCCTTTTCCAAGTGGTGGCCCAGCCATGGCTCCCTCTTTAGGGAGTGTCTGAAACCTAAGTCTCCCATGGGAGGAGGCAAAAGTACCTCCTCATCTTTGGGACCAACTGTCCCCAGGCCTAGCCACAAGCTAGGCCTCTCTGGTCTGCCATCCCCGCCCCAAGGGGGCAAATGGGAATGACAGTCTTATGAGCTAAAGGCTTGGGCTCAGGCACCTACCCTACCCTAGAAGGGTTAGGCATGGGTCGATCCCGACTCCACCTTTTTTCTATTCTATCTAGTTTGATTCGCTGGTAATCCCCCGGCCCGGGTCTCTCCATTATGGTGACCCGCCATTGCTAACCCGGTTAGAAAGTGACATTTATCGTACTTGCACCTGGGCAGGTCTTCAGCAGAAGAGGGGGGGGTACCTCACCCGCTTGTGCTGCTGGCTTTGCACTCAAACCAACATACACTACAGCCCGGCTGATCCGGACATGACTTTAGGTGCTTTCCCAGTGCCAGCTTGAAGACTGCCAGGGGTCCTGTTGGTAATCCCCCTTATGTGTCTGGGAGGCAGTTGAACATCCTCGGGCCCCTGACACGTATTGATGGTCCTCTAACGTCTAGTGACACATCCCCTGCTTTTCATTGGGGGATGGTGCATCGTCCTGCCAAGTCTTTGTTTCGTAATGATTGATTTTCGGTGCAAGTTCCGGTACTAGTCCCTCTAGGATTTTCCAGTGTAAATAATCATGTATCACTCCTCCTGCGTTCCAGGGAATACAGGATATAGGAACCTCAAGCGCTCCCAATAATTGAGGTTGTTTTATCTCCGTTATGCGCGCCGTGAAAGTCTCTGTACATTTTCTAGGTCGGCAAATTTCACCTGCCTTGACAGGTTGCTGTTAAACAATATTGTCATAAATTTGTGCCCCCCAAAAATTCTAATACTCCCAACTACATTTAATTGTCATTGTTGTAATCAACGACCATTCCTACCTCCATAGTCTTCATTGCATTTAATATCTACAGAATCTTATCTCCTTTTTTACACCTACCACATCCACCGTTCTCTTATTTTTTTTATAAACTAACCATAACTTTTCTTCAATAATTCTACTCACTTTAAAAAATACTCAATGCCCCATTTTATTCTATCCCTATTATAGCCAATTTTACTTTAAAACATATTTGATAAACTTATGTAAACTTCTTTTATTGACCATTTTTATTCCAAACTTTTTAACCTAGTATTTTCAACTACACTTTTATATCATCCATGTCTACCATCTTACTAGCAAATTATAACCAAGTCATTGCCATTTTTATTTTATCATTTTTTTTTTATTATAATTACTACCTTAATTTGAGTATTTTAATCCTGACCATTTTAAATCAATTAACTCTAATTCTTGTTAAACAACATTATATAAGACCACTAGTTTTTTTGCAATTACAATTGAGAGTCTTGTTTCCTTTATTATATTATTAGATTAATCAACAGTTTTACTCAGCTCATTCTAGCTCAATACAAAGACAATACCAAATTCACTATACTAGGACCATAGTGCAATTACTATGAGAGACTGTGCTATTGTAATTTTGTATTTTTAAACTATTAACGAACCTAGTTGTACTATATCTCTTTTCTAGCTCATACGTAGACACTACCAAATTCACATAATTAGACCAAAGTGCAATACTAGTGAGAGACAGGGCATTTTAACTTTGTGTTTTTATATTATTAGATAAAATCAGTTGTACCATAGCTCATTCTACCTCTAGACAAGTCAATACCAAATTCACTAAATTAAGACCATATTGCAATTACTAGTGAGAGACTAGCTTGCTATTTTTAAATTTGTACCTGTATATTATTAGATTAAACCTATGTACTTTAGCTCACTCTATCTCAAAACATAGACTCCACAAAAGTCATTATAAACTTAGGCAATTTACAAGTGAAGTCTTGTTATATTTTTAATTTGTATTTTTATATTACTAGTTTATACCTCTGTACTATGTTCTTCCAGACAACACATCGGACAACATCAACTTACATTATGTGTAGTATGACTATACCTACATGACTAAATACACAAGCTAAATAACTTGTCCAAACTTCCTACACTACACATATCATTATAGAAACCACACACACAACTCAGGATATAAATAACCATAATATAAACCTAGAAGAGATTGAGCACGTTGAACCTGATCTAAACCTCCATACTCTGACACCCAATCAAAACCGATTGGAAAGTAACTGCCTTTATTACACAGCTTCACCAGCCACCACATCCTAAACAATGCTAAAAGTCTATCAGTACTTAACTACACATCAGTCTTAAGCAAACACTAATGACCTCCTATCACTCCTTGAATCCTAAAGACACCTTCTCCTCATTATCTTACTGAACCTGGCTTAAGCAGACACAATAGATATCTACCCTCTACCAGGATACACCACAAGTCACAAACCAAGAACAAACCAAGTGGGGGTGGTATGCAGTCTATTACTCTAACAATTATCTTGTCTTAGCACCACTAGCCTTAGTGATGAATATGGGGAAATACATTTTTGCGAATTTGACGGGGGTTAAAAACCTTAAGACGCCTATCACATCGGAGCCAATTTACCGGATACCTCACACAAACATCCCAAATTTCAGTGAGAAATTAAAGACACAAATCACAAACAGACAAATGAATAAGCACCACCTTCTCTTAGCTGAGATTCAACATCAACCTTGGCTTACTAGTAGATCACTGTAACTGATTCATCACAATATGAACAACACACTTCTCATACCAACAATAACGAAACCAACCAGCTTCACTGAGACAAGTGCAACCAAAAAAGACCACA
Organism: Cherax quadricarinatus; assembly: GCF_026875155.1. NCBI lineage: Eukaryota > Metazoa > Arthropoda > Malacostraca > Decapoda > Parastacidae > Cherax > Cherax quadricarinatus. Next base: position 38,078,993 of record NC_069401.1, on the reverse strand, counting down.
TATGACCAATATACTAGCCCCCCTTAAATCAGGGGTATAATCACAGATAGCACTACAGACCACTACCCTACCTTCCTCCTGACAAAACATTTATAACCACCACTTGCATACAACAAAGTCTCATTTAGACTTCCTGACGAGCTCATAATGAAGTTCGCCTAGAGACTGTTGATTGGCCTACAGAATTCTCCATGGCCAATGGTATTGATGACGGGACAGACATTTTTCTTAACAATTACTTAGACTATACAACAACATTGTCCCTATAATAACAAAACAGAACACAAACAAACAGCATGGGGCCCATGGCTAACCAGCACCAAATCTGAAATCCTTGACAAGAAACACCAATTTGAAAAGCCAATATAGATCAGGGCTTACTACACAAAGATACTACTTTAAACACTATTCCATCATCTCCACCAAAGTGATAAAAAAAAGCCAAACAACCTAATACAACTCCAGTAGATTCACAGACAGCTAGAGGAGATATAAAAAAAGGACCTGGAAAACACTCCTCTCAATTTAGGGACCCACAAACTGAGAAAAACCAAGAATAGTTATTCCTAACTAACCCTAATGAAACACCACTACATCCCACTGACACAGCTAACAAGATAAACACTTCTTCACAAACATATGATCTAATCTCGGCCAGTAAAATCCCACATACCAATGCCCATTCGGGACTACCAATTGAAATTTCCCTAAATCCTTCTATCTTGCCACCAACTGAGCCCAAGAATCAGTGAGATCATAAAGTCACACAAAAATAACTCAGGGAATCTGTCTCATGATCCCCACAATACTGTACAAGCGACGGCACATTCCTTTCCGCATGCAATTTCATTACTTTTTAACAATTCCAATAGAGACTAGCACCTTCCCGAAACAACTCTAGATGGCAAGTGGTACTCCAGTACATAAAGGAGGTGACCCAACGACTTAAACAACTATAGGCCAATATCTAACTTACCATTGCTATCCCAAAATCTTTGAGAAACTCGGTGCACAGGAGACGTATTCATTATAACGGCCTCCAACATACTCAACCCCTGCCAGTTTTTGGATTCAGGAAAAATAAAAGCACTAATGAGCAATCATAAAAATGCTAGATCGGCTTTACACAGCATTGGAAATAAGGAATATCCACTAGGAATTTTTTATATGACCTAAGAAAAGCTTTTGACACATATACCACCAAATCCTACTCCACAAACTTGACCACTACGGTAATTAAGAGCCATGCGCTTGCTTATTTCAAATCTTACATACGAAAAGGTATCAGTACGTCACCAATAAAGACACAGCATCAGCAACACAGCCACTTATACTGGAGTTTCCGCAGGAGTGTCCTTGTCCACCTGCGCTTCCGCATATACATCATGACCTTCCAACGTATCCCAACATCAGAAAACCCAAACTCTTTGCTGATGACACGACTTAATTTCATCTCTCCACCCTAATCTTGCCACCCTCAACACCATTGTGAATGATAAATTAGACACATGTGTATAAACTCTTGGGTACTTTATTAAGGAACACGTTTCGCCACCAGATGGCTTCATCATCCCATATCAAAGGAAATCTTGAAGAACAGAGGATAGTGAGGAAATCAGTCCCTCACCATGAAGTCGAGGTGGTCATCCCATCATCTTGATTAGAATACTGACCACATCGACTCAGGTTTAAGGACTGATTACCTCACTGCTCCTCCTTTTCTCAAGATTCACCTTTGTAATGACTGAAGAAGCCACTGTTGCAAAACGTTTTCCTTAATAAAGATACACAAGAGTTTGCACATGTGTCTATTTATCAACATGTCGGTCTCTGAATCCATTCATCTACAAACCCAATTGTGAATGAGGAGCTGAGTAAAATATCGACTTGATGCCAGCCAATCAACTTACGCTTAACACTGGATAAGACCTACTATATTATGTTTGGTAGTCAGAGCAGAGATGAACAAATTAACATTATGATTGACAACACTCAAATTTACCAAAATAATGGGGAAAATATCTAGGCTTAAACCTTGACAACAACCTTAAATATCAGCACCCATATCCAGCATATACCAAAAAAGTATCCAAAAACGTTGGATCCTCTCCAAGATCCGATACTACGTCGCCGCAAAATGCCCTTCTCACACTATACAACTCACTTATTTATCCATACCTCAACTTATGCTATTTGTGCTGGGGGATCAACTGCAGCAACACACCTAAAGCCAATAATAAACCCAAAAAGCTGCAGTTAGAATAATCCCTAAATCCCATCCCTGGCAACACACCCCCCACTCTTCATAGATCTAAACATACTCCAGTTCAATTTAACCCAAAAATCCACACAATACGACGTGGGCAATCTACATCTACAGGGCCTTAAACTCTATTACCAACCTTGACCTAAAACGCTTTCCTGATAGTAGTCACAGAACCCACAGGCATAACACCAGACACAAACAACTCTACGACATTCCCCTTGTCCGACTAAAACCTTTACAAAAAACTTCAAAGTAAGTTCAAAGGCCCTAAAATCTGAATACCCTACCTGAGAAACTCTAGAACTGAGACACTTCATCACCTCAAAACTATCCATTAGAAACATCTTATCTCCCTGATACACCCACCGTCAACTATGCTACACTAATACCACCTGGTGGTATCACGACTTACACTCACATCATTTGACCATAAACAGAAATATTAATCTCATATTAAAATAATGAATCCTGTGATACACCAATACTTAAACAATGTACTGTGCCAACAAAAGCATTCACATGCGAACTCACAAACTAAGTATTATAGTCACTTAGCCATAATACCAAATTCCCTACATAATTTGTATTATTATACAATTAAGAATAAAACTAAGTATGCCGAAATGCCTAGCCATGCTAAGCGTTCTAGTGGTACACTCAGTAATCCACAATTTTACTACAGGTACACCAAAAATAACCAAATTCTGTAACTCAGCATTGTAACCATAAAGAGAATAAACTTTGAATTTGAATTGAATATAGCTATCGGAAAGAATAAATATTTTCACATGATGGACCAAGGTCCCAATGGCCACTTGGAAAAATTGGGACCGTATACCCTGAGCAAATGGAATCATCAGGGCATTTGATGTTTTGACAAAGGGAGATAATAAGTGAACAATCAATAAACTGGTGCGTTAGAAATTACAGGATGTTGAAAACAAATAGTGATTCTGCAGAAACCACACAGACTAAAGGACCCTATCATCCATTATTTGCACTCTCAAAAAATCTGTAAAATTATGAGAATTGAGTTATTCACATAGAAAAATAACTAACTCTTTGGCAATACAATTGTACACGAGTGCCAATGTCACGACGTTTCTACAAGAAATTAAAGTCATTTATATCAGGTATGGTGAACTGTGATGTGGGTAGCAGTCAACCACAACCCATAATATTTTTTTGGCTTTCTTTTCCTGATTTGTATCGCTTTTTGCTGCATTATTCTCTCTAATATGAATAATTGACTATTTTGGCAACAAAAAACGGCAGTAGGCGTTGCTTATCCGAGAACTTCTGCCAATCAGGAACCATCTGGGAACACTCGGCAGTACCCCGCTCAAGATATCAGGAAAAATCACTTCATTAATACGCTTATACAACCTACGCTTATTATCTAGCAAATTGATTATATGAATAATAAACACTATACATAACATACAAACATATTATAGACTCTAGACTGAATAAAATAGGCCATAATATGCGAAGTCCACGAGCAATATTTCGATATAAATGAGTTACTCGTCTCTATATCGTATTCTTTGTTCTTGATGATTGAAAACGGTATCTGAAGAGGATAACTGCACTAGAAAATCCAGTTTTTAAAGACGAAATACACGGAAAACAAACGCTGTTTTCGCGAAACAAAAAAAAAAAATTTTGAGACAGTTGGGGCCGGCCGGCGCACCAGGCCAATATCTCGGAAGTAACTTATTCACTTATTATTGGCAAGGTACGCCTTTATTTTTGCAGATTTTTGCAATATTCCTAGCTAACAACTTTTTTTTTTTAAATATAGATAAGATATTTAGAGGAAAGGAAATCGTGAGAATTTCGTAAAAGCTTGTTTCCACGGCACCAAATGTCCAAAAAACCATACATCGTCCACATAGAACTACTTGCTGCCAAAGGGACTTTTCAAGTAAATCAGTCCTTCCTCAGTCTTTTCTCAGTTTTGTTTGAGGTAATCTTATTGACAAATATTTACATGAACTAGGAAAATACTTCGGCTTGTGCACCAAAACTGAAAGTAAATGTGGCGGTAAACAAAGTCCAGCAAAAATAAGCTACAGCAGCCAGAACATCTGTTTGATGCATCACAGAACACATGTAATGTGTCAATTGTTTCCCTCTTGACCTATTTGTCTGGAAATGTAATTTGATGAAGTTGCTCAAACTCCCTGGATATTTTCATCCCATCATGACCATTTTCTAGATGCAAGTGCTCATCCCATCAAAATTTTGAGCTTCCATGCATCTTGCAAAAGCTTTTTTCTTTTATGGGTAATGGGTAACGAGTCCTAGAGAATCAAAACCTTTGTGATACCATCTGACATAAACCAACGTTTTGATGTACTGCAGATTTATTGGTTTATCTATTTGAGACTCAGATATCTTCCTGTGGTGTTCTAATTAAGTCCAGCATTATTGTTCCAATCAGGAATTTTCAGCTTCAGGAAAATCTTCTGATAAGTTTCCCTTATTGCATTTTAGTTTTAATATATTTGTATTATGCACCCCCTACGCCTCCTGGGGCGTATCAACAAGATTACAGAGGTACAAAATTGGTCCAGGGACTGGACTCCAAAGTTTTGTAGCTGAGCAAGTTACACAGGTAAAGACTAGATCGGTCAAAATCATGACCAGTTACAAAGCATATGAGCTCCAGGTAAGCAGGATCACACTCCATGAAAATTTGCAAAGGTAATAATCAAAAACACCTTAATCAAGAGAATTACAAAGGTAAAGAGCTCCAGTAGAGCTGTCAAGATCATGACAAGTGTCAAGGGTAATGAATGATACACACGTTTATCACATGATTACAATCATATACAAATTACCGAGTAATGAGCAGTTAAAGCAAACAAAGCAGGAAATCATCCATTGCCTCCAACAACAGATGTTGCAAGTCCTGTCTCTCCTCGGCAGACAGCCATTGCAAAACAGCAGCAAGTTGCCCCGGGATCAGCTGCTTGCACGAGCACCATCGACCCTCCCCAAGAGGTCCAAGAAGCCAGGGCTCCGTTAGCAGCCCGATGGAGGAGCTGTCCAAGGACATGCAACGTCCTGAGACGCCAATTGACTGAAGATCCCAGGCCCTCGTGTGCACGAGTTTGAAGCTTGAGGAAACTGAGTACACACTGCCAGTGGCACACCTACAGCCCCTCGCGGTCGAACTCCGACGATGCTGTCCCTGTAGTGGAAGATCCTGCTTTGAATTGATCTCTTTTTTAGAGCAGCATGATCGGGCTAGGTCAAATGTCGTTTACCAAATTTTGCGGATAAAACCACTTACTAACTGTATTTTGGGGCATGGGGTTTTTATTATTTTTTTCTGCAACACGTTTCTTCATATAAAGGACCTTTGTGACCTTGACAATAGTTTAGCACAGGGTTTTGTGAAATTTATTAGATAACTCAACTCGAGTATCGGGAGAGCATTTGCTTTAAACGAATCTCTCACATTTAATGCTGTTGTTTTGTTGACTTCCGATTCGTGGAAGTCTTCTGCTTTTTTCACAAAATTATTTGGACATAATGCGTATGATGCATCCCCTGCTTTAAAACACTTCTCAGGAGCTTTTCCTCCCTTGTCTCACCTAAACTTTTATCCCTTTTTTCAGCCTCCATTGATGTGTTTGACTACAATACTTGCCCAATTTTCCATCACAAAGTAACCATTTTGGAGTACTTTATAGGGGACAGTCTTTTTTTACTGACTGTTTATCACAGCTTGAAAAATGCCTAAAGGGGATTTCCCATTTGGTTTAGGGAAGTAGTTATATCTTTTTTTACTTATTTTAAAAGTTTGTTATCCACGGATTTTTTGGATTTTTCTCTTGTCTCTTGCTTGCATCTGAAACTATTGTTTGAAAACCCACTCTAATTCTAAAGAAAATAGAATTTATTGAACATTATATTTAATCATTCAATATTTTGGGGTGAAAATTTTATCTTGTACAGCCCAAAGATAAACCAATCACATTGCCTTAAGTCATATTTAGCTCTAGAGACTAAATTTATTGTGTAATGTGACCCAAATGCCTGTAATCGAAAAACTTTGGGGTTCTTCAAGTTTGATATTAAGCTGAAACTAACTCTGGCCTTGGTCAGCACAAAGTAATTGTCTCTAAACCTAAGGCTATTTGAAATTGCCTTTTACCCCCGGGAAATGATTTAATCATTCAAGGTTCTCCTTTCACAAGACATTAAGATTTTGAACTTTAGAAATCTCATCTATGCCCAGTTCGTGAATTTATCTTATTTGCACCTGGTGCAGGTCTTCAGCAGGAAGGAGGGGGGGGGAAACCCACCGGCCCTATGGCCAGATGACGTACCAAACTTAGTGGCACTAACAGGGGCGGGTGTCATGCAAGGGAGGCCCAAACGCCCACGCAGCAATTTCAGGGGGGGGGGGGGGTGGATGACATCAAGGACGGAAGGTTCCCAAGTCCCTGATGCAAGAACAAGATGTGCGGGGGGGGGCCTCATCCCCCTCGGTTCTGCCCACTGGGTCTTTGGGAATTCACGCGAAGGGGAAATCGACCGGCATCAAAACGGGTAGGGCACAAGGCTGGGGAACCATTCGGTCACAAGGGCACAGCTCCTCCGTGCCCTTCAACAACCGCGCATGGTGGAACCCTAAGCGTAGGTGGGGATAGCACCCCATTCCCGGACTGTGTCCGAATACTTGAGGGGGCACTCGGGGGTCGCCCGACAACCAACAGAGGCTCCGTGAATCCCCAGGCAGGGAAGGGCCCCGGGCCGCACCAGAAACCCACAGCGCAATCGGGCTGAGGCTGAGGAGATCACATCACGTACTGGCCCGGGGGTTAGTCCTAGCACCTCATCTGCAGCATCATTGCCAGGATCCCACATGGCTCGGGATCCATTGAGGGTAGCCCTCGACCCGGGCCAGGGAGTCTGCAGGTCACCCGGGAAAATGAAATGTTTTAAGTGTATTTCCTTTGGCTCCTGGCATAAGCACTGGATCGCTGCCTTGGAATCAACGGGGATGAGGGGGGATGCAGGGTCTGCAAGAGCATGCTCAAGCTTGTTGGATGGAAAAAGGTTGGGCCCTGGAGGATGGTGCAAGGGTCTGGGGGCGCCAACCTCTGTCGATGCTGTGGAACACCCAGCAGCTGTGGGGCCTCCACTGGGTCTCTGGATCATAGTGTAATAGGGCACACAACCCGGGGCCTTTCCGCACCCACAATCTAGCCGAGCAAGGTGGTGCAGAAGCCCCCGGTGCAATGCCTCTTGCGTCGGGTAGGGTTTCCAGGGCACCTGCCCCACCACATCCATCGGCGCCGGGATGCAGTGGAATGCCCCTTCCCCCGGGCAGACCCGAAATCTCTCATCATTGTACCCCTGGGTGGGAGATATTTTGCAATCCTCCTGCGCTACCTTTTTGGATCCTGTCCTCAAAGGCGTAGCTGCACCTCAAGGGTTTTCAACCCACTGCATGGCCCACCTAGGGCCACCAGCAGGGCCGACACTGTGTTCGGATGACACAGGGGATTTGATATTTGTGGGTTGGCGTGAACCAGGCAATCCCCCCAAATCAACGAGGAACGATTGCCGGGATTAGAACACCTCAGACCTCGGGGCGGCCCAACCCTAGGGTTGGCCTGGCACTCAACCCTGACCCTCGAAAGCCCTCTTTTTAAATGGGGCGCACATATTTCTGGAAGGTGAGGTCCCTGTAAATGTAACCCAAAGGGACCAAACGGAACCCACCCAGGCAAGCCCGGGACCCGCAGCCTCTGACGGGGCACCTTTGGTGCAAAGGATCATGGTTTTGGATTTTGCCGCAGATACTTGAGCCCTAAGTGCGGCGGGTGGAAGCCCCAATCGAGGTCCCCTGGGCAAGCGCAAAACCCCTTGCTTCCTAGGTACGAAAGGCCAGGCATGGGCCTAAGGAGGATGGGCCCGGGAAAAAGGCAGGCACACCAGCGGGCATCAGTACATTGAACAGGGGGGGGACAAAGCCCCCGCCTTGTGGGGGCCGTTGCCGGGTCTGAGAACGAGCATGCCCCCGGGAAGCGTACCCGGCCCCCTGTCCGGAAAAGGGGAACGAAGCCATGAAAGCACCCTGCCTTTAATCCCCCGCAGGCCAAGAGTAGAGGATGGCAGCTCACGTTACTCAAAAGTTTCCCCGGGGGTAAAGAAAGACAACAAGTGGGTTTGGGGGCGTCCAACCCAAGCCGGTCAGTAAGGGTGAGGCTTTCAAAAGTCCCACTCCTCGGTAAGCCATAGGGTTTTTTTATGAGAAGGGACAATTTCCCCTCGGGCCTCCAACACCACCCTTTTTTCAACACCTTCGAGATGCAACTTTTGAGGGAAATGGGTCCACACTGCCAGGATCCCCAGGCTTAGAATCAGTATGATGTCAGCCCCCTTTCCATACACGGGGATTTGCCAGCTCCCCAAAGTCGGTTTGACCCCCAGGACAGCGAATGTCCAAATGGCCAGACCGAGTGAATCATGCCATAGTAAAAAACCACATCCCCCGGGTGCAGTGTCTCGAGAATTGAACGCGGGAGCTCCTGGTGGGTGAAGTCTTCATCCGAACGTCCTTACCCGGGCATGCCGAGGGATCACCACACCCTTCTGGGAAGGAGGGTGGCTTGGGGGTCCTGGAGATCCTGAGCAGTTAAACCAGGCCGCCTGGAGGGAATATCCACAAGACGCTCTGCCCCGTTGCGGGGTCGGGTGCAACGAGCCACACGTACACTGCCCTGGCCAATCGTAACTTGGTCCAAACTCAAAAGGTGGGGGAGTAGTAAGGGGCACACCACTGAAACCCTTACCGCCGGGCCCTGAGTGAGACAGACGTGCATCCCCACCACTTTCCCCCGAAACGCATGGGCTCAATGGGGATTACGCCTTGCATCTTTCGTACAACATTTGGGGCGTGGTTTTTTTCCCCCGTGTCCTCATTGTAAAAACCCCCATCACTTTATATGACCCTCCGCCGAACTTTGGGGTTGTTTTCCTCACGCACAGTAAGGCCACCTGCAAACTTTTAGCAACCTCATCGGGTCTTCTGGAAAAGGAGACCCACCCACCGTGCCAATGACCTCCTGGAAGCACTGCCAGCGGCCTTTTTTTTTGATTCCATCTGGGGGAGTGTGGGGGGGCGGCACCGCTACCATCAGGTATGACCACGCAAAGGATCACTGGGGAACGGGGGGGACCTCCACTCGCCCTAGAGCAACCGCCTAGAGTAGTGGACATCCAAGAGCCCCTAGTATGGTTGGCTCACCATTATTGAGGGGGGGCGATCTCAGGGAAACCCCTCCAGGGGCCCCCGCAAGGTGCCTCCCAGCGCGTTGGGAAAGAGACAGAAAAAGTATTTGGGGGGTGGGCATGAACAACCCCACCACAACAAGACCCTCCCGTGGGGGGAGTGCTGCCACCTCTGAAATGTCAAGGGTGTAACCCAACTTTCTGTAAATATTAAACCACGAGAGGGCCATCCGCCAGGGTAGGGTGCAGCCTGAACCTCAAAGCCCCCCCCACAGTCCCAGGGTCAGGGAGATTGAATGAGGGATAGTGGTCCTGACGTAGATCCCGTGCCCTGCCTTCCCTTCCGGTGCTGAAGGTAGGCGAGAATCCTGGAATAGTGGGTGCATTTGACGTGCCAAACGGGGATGTCCCCCCGAAACAGGAAACATCAAACCCCACCTGAACTGCATTTTTAAAAACTAAGGAATTTTCCCTGCAGCCCCAATTTCCACTGGAGGATCTTTATGGGGCCCCAGAGGGGGCTCACGATTCCATCTCTGCCTGGGGCCGTCGTCCGTTTTTGGGGACTCCGGGGGCCCCCTACACCAACGGAAGGACTCCTGGATGATGGCTTGAAGTTTTCCCTTGAGTCTTTCCCCTCCATAGGGGCCACGCCCAGCATCCATGACAGGAGCTGCCCGTAGGGGCCCCATCCTCTCCGAAAGCACAGGGGAAGAGGGCGCTGAGATTACCCCAATGTTTTCTTCATCATCCGGAAAAATTCGACCATTTCCTCTGCAGGCATTGAGCTGGGCGACCTGTCGAGCCAGGCGGTCACTGGTATACTGGGTGGTTGTCGACACTGCGCAGCATAAGCTGGGTGAAAACCCCGGGGCCCGGGTGAGTGGCCCCTGGGCTTTTCCCAATCCCCCCGGCGGGAACCTCGCCTGACTCTGGCCGTTCCAGTAGGGGCCTGCCCTTAAAAACCCCTTTTGGGGGTAAAAAGGCAAGGGAAAGTGGGCCCGCTGGGACCTCTGAGCGTGTGCCTGCCTTGGCGTTTTTTCCCAAAGATTCGTCTTCTGGCCACCTTGCCATCAACCCCGGGAGTTACCGTGCTGCGCAAACCATGCGCCCCCTGAGCCCCCGCTGGGACCCGGGTCACAAATCGCTGTATTGCCCTCCTGCGGTATCCGGGAACTGTGATTGGAGCCAATGCGACTTTTTCTGGCAGTTTCCCAAGGGTGGGGGTGTCGGGCGTCGGGTCGTTCTGATGACGAACCGCTGCCAGTGCTAAACCATCACAGGACAGCTCTGGTTAAGGATGGTGCCTCCTTTAGCAGTTGCACACTTGGGCTCGGCCGAAGGGCTTCACCCTTGGCGTTTGAGGATGCAATCACCTTCGAGTCGGCCTTTCTGCCCCACCACACTTTCCTCTCCGGCAGGGGGCGCAATATGACTGAAACCCCGGCAGGGATGGTCAGTCTTGAAAACTTCCCCAAACCCCAAAGGGCCAGGGGCATGGAATGGACGTTGGGTGGATCAGCACCTGGGGGGGGGGCACCTTTCCCGTTTCAGGAGTCGCCCGCCTTTACAATATTTTGGGGACTTCCAAAAAGGTCCAGTGGGAGGGGCACAGGGGCTGTAAAAACACCCCCTTTTACAACCTTCTCCGAAAACAACCATTCCACCAAGCTGGGGTGGGCCCCCAAAACCCCCCCCTTTAAATCCCCTAAAGTCTTTTTCCGAGGAAAAGACCGAACCTCGTTCCTGAGATGAACCGCAGCGGAACTTGAGGTGGGGAGACCTTCCCAAAACCTTACAAACCCTAGTTGGGAACCTTGAAATTTTTTGAAGGCCCTGTTGCTTGTGCCCAACGAGCGGGAACTCCCCTTCCACGGGGGTCACCCTCCCCCTCCACTGTGGAGGCCCCCACAACTGGGGTAGGGGCCTGGGGTGGCTCCATCCGCCACTTTAGGGGCTACATCCTCCGGCTTCCTTCCACACCCCTTTGGGCCATCTGGGGGGGCAAGGGTTTTGGGTAGGGGGGCCGACGACCATGGGAGATTGGTAGGTACAGACTCCCCTCATCCTTGGCCTTTTTGTGGGGGCCCCACCTGCCCCAATTCGTCCTCCAAATCGTCCCCGCATTCCAAGGAACGTTTAGGCCCCTCCCTGGACTGTCATGGTACGTAGGGGTGGGGGCAGAGCCGCAGCAGACTCTGCTGTATCTCACACTGCCCACACTGGGGCAGACTGGAGGCTCAAACCCATCGGGCCCTACCACCCCTCGTGGCTCACTGTTCTGAAGATAAAACGTCCAAGGATCCCAGGAAAAAAACGCAATCTGTGCGTAAACAACACAGATTTGCGAACAAACAAAAGCCTGTTCTCCAGTCTTCGTCCAGTCGATAATCCGTATGAATTTTAAATTCTTGTGTACCTTCCCCTTTGATCGAATTCATGATCCACCTTTTTATTTTATTAAAGATTTCCGGTATTCTCCCGGCCCGGGCCTTTTTCCCAAAGGGGGCCCAGCCATGCTCCCTCTTTAGGGATGTCTGAAACCTAATCTCCCATGGAGGAGGCAAAAGAAAACCCCCTCATCTTTGGACCAACTGTTCCCGAGGCCTAGCCACAAGCTAGTGCCCTCTGGACTGCCATCCCCTCCCCAGGGGCAAATGGGAATGACATCTTCTGACACACTAAAGGCTTGGCTCAGGCACCTACCCTACCCTAGAAGGGGTTAGGCTGGTGTCGCATCCGCTCCACCTTTTTCTATAATTCTATCTATTCTATTTTTTTTTGGAATTTTTTTCGCTGGTAATCCCCCGGGACCTCTTCCATTATGGTGACCCGGCGCGTTGGCTACCAACCCGGGTAGGGAAGTTACATTTTATCGTTCTTTGCACCTGTGGCAGGTCTTCAGCAGGAAGAGGGGGGGGTACCCTCACCGTGCCCTATGGCCCAGATGACGTACCCATACGTTAGGTGCACTAACAGATGGCCTGTGTGCCTGGAAATGGAGGCCCAAAGCAGGCCCTCACAGCAACATCGGGAGTGGGGGGCGGATGACATGCAAGGACTGGAAGGTAGTTTTACGCTCCAATAAGTCCCGACAGCATACGTACACAAGATGTTGCTGCCTCATTTCCTTGGTTCTGCCCTACTGGGGTCAAGGGTTAAGAGTCTACTGGCGAAGGGCCAATCGTAGCCTGGCAGTCAAACATGTAGTGCACCAAGGGCTTGCGGAACCATACGGGGGGGTCACAATGGCACAGAGCCCTCTCCTGCGCCGTTTCCAACAATCCGCACAGTGGTGGGATACCCTAAGCTGTAGGCAGTGGAAATGCACCCTCAGAGTCCCCTGGACTGGTGTCCGAAGACATTGGAGGTGGCACCCAGTGGTCGCCCTGACATACCAACAAGGCTATGCGCGTGACTCCCCAGGGTAGGTAATGGCGCCTCGCCCGCCCACAGTAGCCAACAGCTCAATCTTGCTGAGGCTGATGGAGATCGCAGCATGTGGCTGTGCCTCGAGGGTTGCAGGTCCTAGCAGCCCTGCGACTGCACATCATGGCCAGGAATACCGCGGGACAGGCTTCGGTATCCAGTTGAAGGTAGCCTGCGACCCTGGCCGTGAGAGTTCACACACAGTGTCACCCCGTATGGCAGATTGTGATTTAAGTGTATGTTGTCCTTTGCTCTCTGTGCATAAGCGCTTTGGAATTGCTGTCTTGGAATCAACGTGAATGATGGGGGGATACTGGATGGTCTGCAATAGCATTGGGCCGCAAGCTTGTTGGATGGCAATCAGAGTACACGGCCTGGAGATGATGTGCAATGGGTCTGGGAGGCGCCAACCTGCTGTTCATAAAGATTGCTGTGGACATCCCAGCAGCTGTGGCGGCTGCCCCAGGGTCCTGGAGCAGTCAGTGTAATAAGCACACACCCTTGGTGCCTTCTGCACCCACAATGCAGTCCGAGGCAAGGTGGTGCAGAATGTCCTATATTGCAATCCGTCTGCTGTCCTGGTAGGGTTGTCCATAGCTACACCTCAACAAGACTCTGGTGCCCAAGGGGTGGCACCGGTAAGTTCGCATGCACAGTCTTTCGCAGCTCCTGCCTGAGAGCAAAGTCATGGGCAAAGCTTCTGGTGGCATCTGCTACGACCACAGGGGGGGGGGATCCATCGCGGCCGGGATGCATGGAATGACCTGTCCCTGGCGGGACCCCGTAAATCTCTCATCAGATGTTGTCGCGCGCTGGAGCGGAGATCTTTGCACATCCTCTGGCAGCTACCAGTTTGGAACCTGTCTTCAAGAGGCTGTAGCTGCACCTCAGGGTCAGAGCCACTGTCATTTGCCCACCAAGAGCCCCCAGCAATGGCCTGTACAGCTGAGTTCTGGATGACCAACAGAGGGATTTGAATGTTTGTGGGTCTGGCCGTGAACCATAGCAAGTGGCCCCATATTCAAACGAGGAAGTATTGCCTGGATGTAGAACGCGCCCTCCTGACACACCTCAGAGGCGGCCCCAACCCCTAGGGTTGGTCCCATGGCACTCAATGCCCTGAACCCTCTGCAGAGCCCTCTCTTTAATGTGGCGCACATGTTTCTTGTAAGGTGAGGTGCCTGTCCAATGTAGATGCCAAGGTTCCTATAACTGTGAAACCACACACTCCAGGTCGATGCCCATGACCACGCATCCTCATGACTGGGCACCTTGTGCTAAGGATCATGGCTTTTTGGATTATTGCTGCAGATATCTTGCGTCCCAAGTGACGGCGGAGGTAGAAGCCAGCAGATCGAGTTCCTTCTGGGCACGCCTTGCAAATAGCCAAGCGCTTCCCTATGTACGACAATTGCAGGTCATCGGCATAGCTGAAGGAGGATGGGTGTGCCGGGGGGGGGGGGGGGGTCTGGAGTAAAGGCAGGCACTCAGCTGATCATCTGTACATTGAACATGGTGGGACTAAGCACCCCGCCCTGTGGGTGCCGTTGTCCAGGTCTTGAGAGAAGAGGCATGCCCCTGGAAGCGTAAGTCCCGGCCCGCCTGTCCTGGAGATAGGAACAAAGCCATGAAAGCAGTCCTCCTTTAATATACCCCCAGCGGCCAAAGTGAGAGTGATGGCAGGTGCACTGAGGCTAGCTCACAAGCTTTCTCGAGAGTCAAGAAAGACAACAATGTTTGTCCTTGGCGTCCGACCCATGCCTGTCATTAGAGTGGTAAGAGCTTTCGAAAGTGCCCACTCCTCTGGTGAAGCCATAGAGGTGTTTTATGAGGAGGCAATCTTCCACCTCAGGCACTCTACAAACACCATCCTTTCCAGACACCTTCGAGATGCAACCCGGTGAGGAGATGGGTCTCACACTGACTGGGAATCCCCACGCATAGGAATCGGTATGGATGTCAGCCTCCTTCCATACGACCCAGGGAGTTTGCCAGCTCGCCACATCAGTTTGATGACTCCAGGACAGCTGAAATTTCCAGAATGGCCAACCGAGTGATTCATGCCATAGGTTGAAACCATCTCTCTGCCCCTGAGCAGGTCTTCGATGAGATGTGAAGGCTGCCTGGAGCGCCTGGTCGTGAAGTCTTCATCTGTGAGCATCCCCAGCCTGGCATGGCTGCTTGGATCACCAACACACCCTTCGTAGGAAGGAGGGTGGCTTGGAGGTCCAGGAGATCCTGATGCAGTTGAGCCATGGCCACTCTGGAGGGATAGGTCCACAGACGCTCTGCCTCCTTGCGGGGTCTGGGTGCAACCGAGCCACAACTGCGACGCTGCACAGTGGCCAATTGTAACTTGGGCCAAAACTCAGATAATGTGGAGGAGTAGCTGGAAGGAGGCACACCACGAACAGAACCATTTACCTGGCCCGGACCCGGTGTGAGACATGCGGCATGCCGCACACACTTCCCTGACAGAACCATGGACTCACCGTGGGGATTAAAAAAAAAAACGCCTGTGCATCTTGCGTACAAACAATGATGCGTGGTTCATAGTTCCCTGATTTCCTCATTGTAAAAAGCCACCAGATCACGTTTATATGACGCCTCCGCCTGTAAATCTTCCGGTATTGCTGCTCAGCTGCCGCCGGTGAAGGCCACCTGCAAAGCTTTGACCGCCTCATCTGGGTCTTTCTGGAAGGCGAGACTCCTCCCACCAACGGCCTCAATGCCTCCTGAAGCACAGCCCAGTGGGGGTTTCCCCCCCCCCCGGGGCCTTTTTTAGATTCCATACTGGGGTAGGTGTGGGGAGCGTGCACCGCTGGACCCATCAGCGTAGTGACCCACTGCAAAGTGATCATGGTGAAGGGGGTGGACCTCCATCTCGCGTGCTCTAGAGCAACCGCCTAGAGATGAGTGTGACATCCAATCGGCCACCAAAAGAAGGGTTGGCTTCACCATATTGAGGAGGGGCGATAGCAGGGACCTCCTCCAGCATAGCCGCAAGGGAGCCTCCCCACTGCGTTGGAAGGAGAGAAATAAGTAAGAGTAATTGGGTGGTGGGCATTGACATCCCAGCACACAAACAAGACCGCTCCCATGGAGCGAGTGCTGCCACCGTCTGAGATGTCAAGGGTGTACCGAGAGCTTCTGTAAATATTTGAAACCATGAGAGTGTCCATCCGCAGGTGTAGATGTGACAGCCTGAACCTCTACGCCCTGCCCCACAGTCGAGGGTCAGTGGAGATTGGAGAATGAGGGATAGTGGTCCTGACGTAGATTCGCGCCGTGCCCCTGCCAGTCCCTTCCAGGCGCTGAAGGTAGGCATATAGAATGTCCCCGGAATCGTGGCTGTCTGCATTTGACGAGACAAATCGGTGAGTGTCTCTGAAACAGGAAGACATCGACCTCATCCATGAATCTGCAGCTTCAATCACTTAAAGTGAATTTTCCGGCTGCGCCACACAAATGTTCCACTGGAGTATCTTCAAGGCCGCAGAGGGGCTCACTGATTCCATCTCTTGATTGGGTGAGATCGTCGTCCGTTGTTTGGCGACTCCGGGGCCTCCACCATCACATACTGGAAGGACTCCAAGGATGAAGGCTTTAAGTTCATTGAGATTTTTCGTTCCTCTTCCAGTGATGAACCACGCCCAGCAATCCATGACAGGAGCTTGCCTGCAGGGGCGCCCTGTCCTCTGCCGACTGGCGAGCAAGGCGACAGAGGTACGCTGAGATTGGACCCCGAATGGTTTTTCCTCAGTCCGATTCCTGGAAAGGATTCGAACCATTACCTCTGCAGGCATTGAGCTAGGACGACCCGTCGAGGCGGTGCTTGGTCCACTGTATGTCTGGGTGGTCTGTCGACACTGCAGCAGCATAACGGGAGCACCCTGGGCCCGGCATGAGTTGCCATGGGCTTCCAAGATCCCCTGTGCGGGAACCTCCTGCCTGACGCTGGCCGCTCACAGTAGGGGCCTGTCCTTGTTAGAGGGAAGGCCTGCAGCAGTAATGGGCAATTGAATGATGGTGTGCGCCCAGTCTGGACCTGCTGTGCATTGTTGCCGGCCATGGCAGTTTTTCCCAATTGATTCTGGCGCTTCTTGCCACCTTACCATCTGACGCCGCAGTGGGAAAAAACCCCGCGCTCCTGCAAACCAGTGTCTGCCTCAGATGCCCACTGCCTGGGAACCCAGTGCTGGGGAACTCGCTGGTATTGCCCTCCTGCGGTATCCGGGGAACCATGATTGGAGCCCATGCTGACAGTTCTGGGCAGTTTTCCAAGCTGTATGGGCGTCGGTGCTGTCGGGTCGATTTTCCGATGACGAACTCTCTGCTGCCAGTGCCTGCAACTCATCCAACACAGGACAGCCCGGTGCCAGGCATGGTGCCTCTTTGAGCAGTTGGCACACTTGGGACTCTGGCCGAAGGCTCTTCGCCAGTTTTGGCTGTATTGAAGGATTGCAAATGCAGTCCTTTTCGAGAGCGTGTGCATGCTGCACACACCACATCTTCCACTCTCGGAGCTGGACAGTTGGCTGCAATATGATTGAACTCCTGCAGTTGAAGCATTGTACTGGGCAACAGGTTTGGTCAGGTCTTGAATCTTCCAGGCATACCCCAAGGTCCAGGTGCATTGAAGTGGACCTTTGTGGTGGATCAGCTACCATCTGGTGGGTGGGCAGAACCTTGTTCACAACATACCGTTGCAGTTGAGTCGCTCCGCCTTTGACAATATTGGGCCACTTCCAAAAAAAATGGGTGTCCACAGTGGAGGGCAACCAGGGAGCGTGTAAAATCACCCCCATGTACACCTTCTCAACGAACAAACCAGTTCCATCGGCACCATGCTGGTATGGTTCACAACCAGCCCCATTCAACTCCTCGTAAGAGTCTTTGTCCCGAGGATGACCAGACTACCTCGTTCCTGAGAGGAACTCGCAGTCGGAACTTGAGGTGGGGGGACCATCCAGATACCTCACAAACCCGTATGTTTGGGAACCCTTGAATTTGTTTGAAGGAAGGCCGGGCGAGGTTGCTTGGGCCCAAGCTGGAGCGGAACTCCTCCTCTTCCACGTGAGTCAAAAAGCCAGTCCCCGTCCACTGTGAGGCCAACACTAACAGGGTATGGACCTGGGATGGTCCAATCCTTGCCCTTGAGGAGCTACATCCTCCTGGCTTCCTTCCACGACCCCTATGGCCTCTGTGGGTGCAAGTCTTCTTGGGTAGGGCAGCCGGACGGACCTAGTGGCAATTGGGTAGTACAGTAGTCCCTCCACTTCATCCTTGGCCCTTCTGGATGGGGCTCCCACCTGCCCCACTCGACCTCCTAACTCGTCCCCCCCGCAGTCACAAGGAACGCATTTAGGCCCCGCACAATCCTTGGATCTGTCATGGAGACTGTTAGGTGCTGGGGACAGAGCCAGCAGCAAGCTGCTGCCTGGTGACCTCGACAGCTGACAGTAGGGTCTGGGGAGACATGGATAACGACATATAAAATACTGTCACGGAATATACAAGGAGTGGACACAGACGGGAAGTTCCAGAGAAGGGACACAGAGACACAAGAGGTCACAATTGGATGTTGAAGACATCAGCTGAATCAAAGGGATGTTAGGAAGTATTTCTTCAGACATAGAGTAGTCAGGCCGTGGATAGCCTAGAAAAGTGACTTAGTGGAGGCGGGAACCATATATAATTTTAAAGGCTAGAGGTATGATAAGGTCAGAGGAGCCGCAAGGAGTGAGATGGACCAGAGTAGCAATCAGGGCGAAAGAGGCGGGGCCAGGAGCTGTGAATCGAACCCCTGGCAACCACAATTGGTGATACACAAAGGGGAGTACACACACACACACACACACCAAACATACACAACACAACATACCAATTCATACACACCACACACAGACACATCACATATCTCTAATCATATCACACAACAACAACACACACACACACGGTACACATTCACAACTCCAGTACATAATGACGCAGGGTGTGAAATAGTGCCATCTGGGCATAGTTTACATTTTCGCTTGGTCAACATCTGGTGAGGTGATTTAAACCTGCCAAAGATACTTGTAACCCAGCAGGAGCCGGGCAGTAGTGACATCCAAGAAGTCTGCTTAACTTATTTGGATGCACCATAGACATGTGGAGCTCCTCCTGCTGATGGAATGATGATAGATGACTTCATTGGTGTCAATCTCCCTGATCCTTAAGACCATAAAATTCAGTTGAAGTTCTTTTCGTATTGATTGTTCTCAAACTACTACCTGACACAAGCCAAGATTGTAATCTACTCCCTCTTGAAAGCATACAGCTGTAGCAGTTTATCAGTTTACTAATCATGCATCTGAATACACCAATGTGAGATAGGAACCACAGCATGTGGGCACTCCGACCCACTGTCCACAATCCACAACCATAGTCCTGTGTCTGGCTTCTGACACAACATGCCACAATTTAATGCTTAATGAGTTGAGGGGGAGCAATTAGGAGTGACAGAGAATCAAGTTACAATAAACTGTCAATCTTTTGATACATAGATGCTTATCAGTGCAAGGAGTATGGCAAACATTCTGTCTGAAGGTTATAGGCCTCAAGTTACTGATGCGTTGCACCAATTCTTTAAGAGACCAATCACTCTGTAACGACAACAGCACACTACCAGCTGCACCATAGGATTGGTGAACAGAAACCATAGCGTAAATAATTTGCGAGAGTGTGTTGCTGTTTTAGCTAAGTTATCGAACAGCTTAAGCCTCATGGTTTGCTTCAAGGCGAAGTTTTGGGTTGGTAGATTTAAGAAGTATTTGGTGGGAAATGGAGAATGGGAAGTTTGGAATGGGGGTAATATTCCATGGAGCGGAGAAGTGCCGCTGTTGCCTTACTTGACATAGATCATGTATCTAATTCATGCGGATGTCGGTTCCAGTTTTTTCGATCCATCTGGAGGAGTGTTCACCAGTGTTGAGGAAAGTTTGGAGGGCTTCTGTGCAGGGGTTTGAATGAGCTTGCCTGAGCATATTAACCCCAATTAGGATATTTCTTTCAGTAACACGATCTCTGATGCTTGGAATATCAAGTTTTTTGCATATTTAAAATTTTGGCAGTACGAGGGCATCCTAAAATGATCCTTATTGCTTCGTTCTGCAGTTTTTCCAGCCCTCCAAGCTTCCAGTCAGACACAAGAGCAAGTAGTGGCGCAGCATAATCAACCAATGATCTAATATAAGCAAGATACATCATTTTCACAATTTTAACATTAGCACCATACCTGGGGTGAAGCCCTGCCACAACTCTAAGTGCTCTTAGTCGTTCTTTGTATTGGCGACAAAGTCTTGTTACAACAGGTCCAAGTAGTGGAACCTCAAAGCCTAGATACCTGTATCTGCTTACATATTCTAGAAGAGACCCATCATGCAATTGGATCTGACGAACTGTGCCTCTCTGTCGAGGAGGACGCCTATTGAGTATCTTTGTTTTATCA
The DNA here is from genome assembly GCF_026875155.1 of Cherax quadricarinatus. Classification (NCBI taxonomy): domain Eukaryota; kingdom Metazoa; phylum Arthropoda; class Malacostraca; order Decapoda; family Parastacidae; genus Cherax; species Cherax quadricarinatus. The sequence continues at coordinate 38,058,549 of NC_069401.1, read as the reverse complement.
GTAGAGATTATCAACCCCAGGTCCTGACACGAGGCTAGTACATGATTAAGAATGTTTTGGGTGTTGGAGAATCCGGTGGTGTGAATCATTATATCATCAGCAAAACTAATCACATAATGATGGGGCTGACTAGGCATAGCATTAAGTAATGCATTAATTAGAATATTGAACAGTGTGGGACTGAGCACACCTCCCTGAGGGGTTCCTAATTCAAAGTCTTTAGTTACACTTCTATGTCCCTGGAACAACACAGACGATTTTCTGTTGGGCAGGTAGCCTTTAATCCAGCGGAGAAGCCATCCTCCAACATCCATTCTGGCAAGTTCACTAATGATTACAACCTGGGTTTATGAAATGTGACTAACTCGCAACTTTATACTCAACTGCACAGTCAATAGTATTACATCATGAATTAGTACACTTACCTGGGTGTTTATATCTGACCCGCAGTTACGCCCGGATATCCGATGTCTTGATTGAAGAATGTCGCACTACACTCTGTTGGGTCTTAACACTCATTGTTACACTGTTCATCAACAATTGCTCACACCATAATGTCACTAAAGAAGCTGATCACACTTCTCTGTAAGTGTTTATTGAGATTCTTTTTGTGCAAAATGAGCGGAATATTGTTCTTTGTTTGTTATCCCGGCACGTCAATGTCTCTCTCAGTAGAGTCAAAAGTAATCTGACCTCACAGCCTCCTACACCACTGCAGTGCCCCTAGAACATAAAAGAAAAACTGACCTAGTACCTTATGCTTCCTTGTCAAACTTCCTCCATGAAGCAAAGCAGAATGCCTGATTCTTTACCATAGTAGTAAAGTGGGAGCAGGATTTTCCTTAATTGTCCTGCTAAGGTAAGAGATGGACTGTCTCTTATTAAGCTACACTTTGCAACACTGGACTCTTGCAAGGAGTGGTGGTCACTTGACCACGTCGCATATTCATATTGCATCTGGGATCAATTACTTGCTGTAGCAATAAGCAAGATGTTTGCCCCTTCTGAGAGGGCTGGTCCCCTCATGGCTGAAAGGGGCTGAAGGGGGCCGATACCTCCCTCCTGGAGAAAATTTTTCCACTGCTGATGGGTGCTTGCTTAGTGTATAGCGTCACTCGTCTCGGCAGGCCTAGGAGCAGTCATAAGATGGCGCCAGCTCTGCAGATGTTTATCAAGAGATATCACCATAATCGTCAGAATTACGGGCCCTCCACTGCCACCATTTGTAACGTGGGGGTTCTTGGAGTTAAAGGTGTTGTAGTAATACACTTGGGTGTGGCTGGTAACACTTGTATATGCAGAGTCGTGAGGGGAATCCCAGCCTTGCCTTGTTCTCACCTGTAGGTCTATCCAGGAACTGAAAGAGGGGCATGGTAAACGACACTCACTTACGACATCATGTGACGTCACACATGTTAGCCACTACGCCTAGCAAGGGATCGTGTATATAAAATATGTAGCTGGTACTAACTACGATAATCAGATATGCTACACAAACTTATTCAGTAGCTATGCTGACACTTGGTCCTGGAACCTTGGTCACTCCACTTAATCCTGGAACCTTGGTCACTCCATTTAGTCCTGGAACCTTTGTCACTCCACTTAGTCCTGGAACCTTGGTCACTCCACTTAGTCCTGGAACCATGGTCACTCCACTTAGTCCTGGAACCTTGGTCACTCCACTTAGTCCTGGAACCTTGGTCACTCCACTTAGTCCTGGAACCATGGTCACTCCACTTAGTCCTGGAACCTTTGTCACTCCACTTAGTCCTGGAACCTTGGTCACTCCACTTAGTCCTGGAACCATGGTCACTCCACTTAGTACTGGAACCTTGGTCACTCCACTTAGTCCTGGAACCTAGGTCACTCCACTTAGTCCTGGAACCTTGGTCACTCCACTTAGTCCTGGAACCAAAGAGTCTGCACTGAAATGTTGGGCTTGTTTCATTACACCTGCTGCACCTGTCCACCTAGTTGTAAGTAGGTACTTAGGTGTTAATTGACTGTTGAGAGTGGCATCCTGGGGGACAAGAATAATCTAAGTCGTCTTAATGCTCTGCATAACTATGGGCGTTGTCTATAGTATGTCAATGATGTTAGCTAGTTTTGTAATAATTGTACCATTATTATTATTATTATTATTATTATTATTATTATTATTATTATTATTATTATTATTATTATTATTATTATTATTATTGTTATTATTATTATTATTATTATTATTATTATTATATTGTTATTATTATTATTATTATTATTATTATTATTATTATTATTATTATTATTATTATTATTATTATTATTATTATTATTATTATTATTATATTATTTTTATTATTATTATTATTATTATTATATTATTATTATTATTATTATTATTATTATTATTATTATTATTATTGTTATTATTATTATTATTATTATTATTATTATTATTATTATAATTATTTTTTATTTTTTTATTATCACACTGGCCGATTCCCACCAAGGCAGGGTGGCCCGAAAAAGAAAAACTTTCACCATCATTCACTCCATCACTGTCTTACCAGAAGGGTGTTTTACACTACAGTTTTTAAACTGCAACATTAACACCCCTCCTATTCACTTGAATCCTTTTATCCTTGCCTTAATACCCAGAATTTGCTAGCTGGCTAGTATTAGAGTTGAGTAAATATTAAGTATTTATTTTAACCAAGGATCAATGTTATATATTATGTCGAGTTAATGATTTGTTATTTTTTTATTTCCACAGTTTGACTTAACATGTGAAAAAGCTTGGCTTCGTCCTCTTGGTGGTTCAATGTACATGACTGGTATGTTATTGGGAGCTATTATTATTGGTGATTTAGCTGATCGATTCGGAAGAAGAAAGGGAATCTTGGTGTCAGTACTTCTATATGGTTGTAGTGGAGTTATATGCTCAGTGTCTCCTAACTACTACATGTTCCTGTTGATGTGGCTCTTTACTGGTGCTGGAGACAGTGGCCTCGTTCTGGTCACATATATCTTGAGTAAGTACTTTATCTTATTTTTCTGTTTCATCCCTTCAAGAGAAGTTTCGCAATGGTACTAATTTTATATTTGCAACTATTTTATGTCAATATTTTTCAGGTAACAACTTTTACCTTCCTTTAGTAACTTACATTTTCTCTCGAAATCGCAAAGGATGGTGCTTGAACCCAGGCCTCATAATATCTTCCTTTAAAAGAAAGATATTAACAAGCAAACGACATATACCTCCTCCCATCTACTTGCAGGGTGAAAGTATTAGCTACGTTAAAACTCACAGAAATCTTGGTGTAGATGTACCCTTTAACAAATCCACTATACCACAACTAAATAAGAAATGCAAAATAGGCTAAATGCTCTGAAAGCTGTTGCTGGCTACAACGCCAACTATGGTGCTAATGTTAGAATTGTGAGAATTATGTACATAGCCTATGTTAGGTCCTTAATTGATTATGGTGCTCCCATGTTGATAGTAGCTAGAGAAAGTTCTCTCCAACCTTTGGAGTTAATGCAAAATGAAGCTCTCAGAATTATTCTTGGCTGTACCAAATTTACAAAGATTCTTAATAAGAGGAAGGAGTTTGGAATTTCTAGTATCAGCGATAGGATTGTTGAGATTAACACCATACTCGGTATTAGAATGTTAAGAAATGAACCAGGCAATGTTACAATGAATCTTACTAAATGTCTAGAAGTAAATACACACAGATTTAAATGGATTTCGAAAACATACAATTACATTAAGTTTTATAACCTGCATGAACTGTATCACAGTAGACAACAATAGAATTTCACCCCTCCATGGAAGATGTGTTCATTTAATATCACATACCTGCAAGCCCCTCCCAAGAAGCTCATTGCTAGTAATCTCTTCCTTATATCACTTGTTAAAGCAACTACTCAAGGAGAAATTTCTCGCCTAGCTGGTAGTAATAAGTTATCACAAGTTACATACACTGATGGATCTAAACAGGAGTCTTCTGGCAGGGCTGCATCTGCTCTTGTTGCCACCTCCCTAGTTAAGAACGATAATAAATTTGTTGAACTAGGCATAAGAATTAACAACTGGGCGTCTACATTGCAAACTGAATTGTTTGCAATCTTAATGGCGCTAAAGATAACTTGTGACACTGAGCTTGACTCCATCATTACTGATTCAATGTCATCATAGAAGGCTCTTGACTCATATAATGACTCCAACAATATGCTCATTGGAGAAGCCAGGTACAGATACTCAAAACTCCGGGACAAAGAAATAATGTACAATTGCTATGGATCCCATCACACACTGGATTACTCTTTCATGATAAAGTTGATATGTTAGCCAAGAAGAGTACCCAGAAGAAGAATGTAGAATATAACTTTGGTATATCTGTGTCTAACATTAGGAATAATATTAGGAGAGAAGTAAATAATGAAAATGATTGTTTTAGGAATGAAGTTAGAAGTTTGAGTAGATCTATAACCCACTATGATAACATGAACGTAGATAAATATGTAGATAAATACTTCTTGCAGTTTGGGAGACACACAGATGATGATCAAACTAAATGTAAATTATGTGATCAGGCATATGGTCACTCTCTTGAACACTATGTGCTTAATCGTCCACTTATTGAGGAATACAGAGACAGACATGTTAAGATACCATATTAATGAAAATCTGATACCAGATATAGTAAGCAAATTTCCTAAATTTGCTTGTAACAGATAAGTGAACTGTAGATATGTAGATATAAATCCAAATATACATCTGTTAATCCTTTCGGGGCCTAGTTCCTAGGCCTTTTGTGTGTCCATATGCTATTGTGTTACCGTCCACTGGATGGATATGGGGTGCACAATACTCTAGCCACTTCGGTGGTGCAATCTTGAACACATGACAAGTGAGTGCTGAAACACACTGATTTATGAGTTTTTGGACTTACTTGCAATGGGTTTAAAAACTACCAATTCTGTGATTTTATTTAACTAACACAAATTTTCAATATTACTTGACAACATACTCTCTTCAGTATTAATTGCTTTGATAATTAAACCCAAATAAGTTCTTTATACACAGGTCTACATACATAGATTTTAATGAGTGCCTGTAGTCTATACTTTTAGTCATTCCTCACTAACATAATGCAGTCATACAAAGGAATTATTTCTTATTTTGTTAAATAATAGCAAACAAGGCAGTGTCTCTTTATTGGGTTGTTGAAGGATGATTCTCACTTCCTGTTCAATACTGACAACGTGACTGATAAAGTGTCAATTCAACACTGGCTTTATAAAACTGGTGAAGGTATCACACTACTTCATTTGTTGAAAGAAAATTATAGAGCTTGTTAACCTACCCACTGGTGCTGAAACTTGATGAAAAAGCAGAGAAGAATCATACCAAACATTCCTATTTGGTATGATTCATCACCATTCAGGTGTAAATAAATGGTATAAAATACCGACACAATGGAAATATAAACACAAATGCAGTATAATGTGATCCTTTATTGACAACGTTTCACCCACACAGTGGCTTTTTCAAGTCACACACGGATCTGACTTGAAAAAGCCCACTGTGTGGGTGAACGTTGTCAATAAAGGATCACATTATACTGCATTTGTGTTTATATTTCCAACATTCAGGTGTAATGTGACCCAATGAATAATGTATTCTAAGGTTCTTGGTACATTGTGCATTCCAAATGACTAAATATTGTATATATAAGAACCTTCCTGAAAAAAGAATGCTGAATCTACTTATAGGTGTCAGAGGCACCTGATAGTTACTACGATCAGTCCTTTAAATGCACATTGTTCCTCGTAATATTACTATCACGAGGGACAGGGTTATCAAACAGATAAACTGAAGCAAAATATAAATCCCCGAAACCCAATGAGTTGTTTTCAAGGGAATTTTTTGAATGCAAGATGGAACTTAGTCAGCCATTAACGCGTGTGTTCAATGCGTCCATCCTAACTGGTATTGTGCCGAAGATGTGGAAGATGGCTAATGTAGTTCTTATATTCAAGTCAGGGATGAGTTCATTCAATCAAATTACCATTCAATAAGTCTATAGTATGCAAATTATTAGAATGAATTGTAGCTGACATTATTAGAAGTCATCTTGAAGAGTATAATTTGATTAATGAATCTCAGTATGGGTTCACGAGAGGTCGTTCCTGCCTGACAAATTTACTGACGTTCTTCAATAAAACATTTGAGGCAGTTGACAGTAATGAAGAATATGATATTGTTTATTTGAATTTCAGCAAAGAGGTTCTAAGGAAAGTGGCAGCTCATGGAATAGGAGGGAAAGTTCCAGGATGGATAGAGGCATGGCTTACAAATAGAAAGCAGAGAGTTTCCATTAATTGGGTCAAATCTGAATGGGGAATAGTCACTAGTGGCGTTCCACAAGGATCAGTTTTAGGTCCTCTGTTGTTCATAATTTACATTAATGGCCTTGATGAAGGGATTACGAGTGACGTGAGCAAATTTGCTGATAATACAAAAATAGGCCGTATGATTCATTCTGTGGAGGATACCAATGAATTACAGGAGGATTTGGACAAATTAACATCTTCGTCTGAAAAGGGCAGATGAAGTTCAATGTGGACAAGTGTAAAGTACTTGTTCTTGGTAATGAAAATAACCCTCGAAGCTATAAACTAGGTGAAGTAGAGCTTGGTCATACAGAATGTGAAAAGACTTGGGAGTCATGGTAAGCAGAAATCTAAAGCTAAGACAGCAGTGCTTAAGTGTGCGAAATAAGGCTAACAGATTACTGGGATTTATTTCAAGAGTGTAAGCAACAGAAGTCCAAAAATTATTTTACAGCTCTATACATCACTAGTGAGGCCTCATTTGGATTATGCCGCTCAGTTTTGGTCTCCTTACTACAGAGATCAAATCAAATTAAATCAAGTTTATTCTCTATAAGATTACAATGGGGGTTTACATATTATATAAAACTAATTACAGACAGGGCCACTATCACATCTAGCATGACTAGGCATTTCGGGCATTTTAATGTGTTTAAGTGGATGATGGGCATAAATAAAGGTGATTATTAATAAGTACCGAGCTTGTCGAACCAAGTAAGAACCAGAAATAATGGATTAAGTTGGATAAATTTTGATTTAGAGAGGACATAGGTTAGTACTGGTTTTCGAACAGAGTTGTGGATGCATGGAACGGTTTTCCGAGTAAGGTGATCGAGGCTAGGACCCTGGGTAGCTTTAAAAAGAGATTGGACAAATATATGAGTGGGAGGGGCTGGGTTTGGTTGCTGTCGTGGATACGGGAGTAAATTCTTGAGTAATTTTGAGTAGGGTTGGTTTTGATAAGAACCTGTCTTTTATGGGCAAGTAGGCCTTCTGCAGTGTTCCTCCATTCTTAAATTCTTATGTAATATGTTGTTTAATTTTCATTAATTGTGGGAGTGGATAGTGTAGTCAGCGCACTAATGATAAGTACCATCTACCTGGGGTTCGCTTAACACTTACTGCTACCAGGATGTTGTTCTGAGGATCAGTGCCTCCATGACCCAGTCCTTGACCAGGCCTCCATGGGTACATAATTAATCTGATCCCCTATACTTGTGATTTAAAAATAATTACTAAAAAAAATCCCTGTTTTTAGATTTGAAATAAGACCAAAATAAGTGAAATCTGATAAACACTCCAGCAAATATTTAGCGTTGAAGATGGCACAGGTGACTCATATGACAACACGCACACTGACTGGGTGAAGTTAGTTATTGTTTTTTAAAGATTTTTATGTACGTCACATAGTCCCTCATTTCCTCAGACCTATTAAACACCTCAAATGATGTAGCTGAAGTCTTGGCAGTAAGGATTGAAAACGAAAATCTTCCCATTATGGTTGTAAAGCCTCCGGTTGCAACTTTCCAGCTATCTGGAAAATTTCCCAACTACTGCCCCAAACATCTTGCTACTTGGAAATTTCAACATGATACACCTAAAATGGAGGAGTATACCAAATAATATTTTAGCAGAGATCGCCCCAGGAGGCAACTCAGATGAAAATTCACACACACGCGATCTATTAAATCTCTGCACAAAATTCACTTTATACCAACTAGAAAATGTGCTAGACCTCATTTTCACTAACAATGACTGATACATAATACAACCTTATCAAAGATAATATACTCAGATTACAGCTTAATTGAGGTACGGACATTTATGCACAGGGATCCTGACCAGCAAAACGTGATCAGTTATGAGGGTGTCTTCACAAAATTCAACTTCAGTAACAAAACATTCAAGGGAACAAGTCAACCATGTCCTTAATGAAACAAGCTGGGAAGATATCCTAAACAACATGGATTTGAACCTTTGCTTAGAAGAAATTAACTCTGTGGCACTTGAGGTTTGCTCAAGACACGTTCCATTAAGAAAAACAAACGGAAGATGTAAACTAGAAAGAGAGAGATGCTCCATATACAGGCGAAGACGAAGAATCACAGAGCTGCTGAATGGGGCCAATATATCTGAAGTACGAAGGGAGGCACTGGTCAATGAAATAGCAAAATCGAACTTAAGCTTAAGGAATCTTCCAGGAAGAAAAGAATCTCTGGATGGGGCATACACAGATGACAGCAAAGAAATGAATGAGATACTGAAGTTCCAATATGACTCAGTGCTCAGCGAGCAGCTGCCCAGACTAACGGTCGACAATCTAATTGAATTCTTTATCACCAAAACCCAAAATTTGGTCATCTCAAAAGTCTCTGATATTATCCTAACACCAAAAAGACTTTGAAAAAGCAATAAATGATATGCTCATGTACTCTGCCCCAGGCCTAGACTCATGGAACTCCGTATTTATGAAGAATTGCAAGAAGCCCCTGTCGCATGCCTTCAGCATTCTATGGAGAGGGGTCATCCCACACTCACTAAAAACAACAGACATAGCCCCACTCTACGAAGGTGGCAGTAAAGCAATTGCAAAAAACTACTGACTGATAGCATTAACATCCCATATATAATTTTTTGAAAGAGTTCTAAGAAAAGAGATACCCATCAATTTCACAACCCAGGGCAACATGGGTTTAGAGCAGGTCGCTGCTGCCTGTCCCAGCTACTGGGTTACTATGACAAGGTCCTGGATAGTAATTAAGATAAACAAAATACAGATGTGGTGATGTAGTATACACTGATTGCAAAAGCCTTCGACATGTGTAACCATGGTGTAACTTCCTGACAAACAGAACATAAAGAGCAACAGTAAACAGAGTAAAGTCAGAGGAAGCTACGGTGATAAGCTCTGTTCCACAAGGCACAGTACTCACTCCCATCCAATTCCTCATCATGTCTGACATAGACAAATATGTAAGCCATAGCTCCGTGTCTTCCTTTGTGGATGACACTAGAATTACCATGACAGTGACCTCCACTGAAGATACCGCAAGACTCCAAGCGGACATCAACCAAATCTTCAAATGGGCCACTCAAAACAATATATAATTGAAAGAAGAAGAATTTCTTACACTCAGATATAGAAAACTTGAGGACATTAAAACCGTATCAGGGTTTATAACAAATTCTAATTATACAATAGAGTGAAAAGCTAATGTGAAGGACCTGGGAGTGTTTATATCAGAGGATCTCACCTTCAAAGACTGTTACAAAAAACGCAATTCTAAAAGCTTAGAGATCTCCAGTGAATACTAGAAAGGACTGCCCTTCTAGCATCCAGCCTGTTACTGGGTTTTCATAACAAGTAGTCAGTATCCTTGTCCAATTATCCATTAAAATTTAGTATGGTTCAATAGTGCTTTAGGATTACAACTGGTAGGCTACTAACTAGAGAAATTAAAATTTAATAAATTTATTAAGTCTATAAATTGTCTAGAGGTATATTATCAAAGTAAATTAAATCACATCAATCAAAATAAAATCAATCTCTCGAGTTCAATATTATTGTGCTGAAAGCACATATCACATTTATAATTCTTAAGTACCGTCAGGTACATTAACATTTAATAAGATATTACAAATATGTACAAGTAAGTGTGTGTATGCGTGTAAGTGCTCTTAAGTAGTTAACTATGTCTCTAGACTCGAATAAGACTTAAACAAGTGACTGACAAAGTCCTCAAATAAACTAACTTCTTGACCGACTGGCAACCCGAACAGTCTGCTTGAACAACAAAGAATGCTAAGCCCAATAGCAATGCAATATCAAGCGACTGCGACACAGAATCAGGAACAAGGAGATAATATAACGACATTAAGTAGGGACCATCTGCAGATCCTCCACAAAAGTTACAAAACTCCCATAATACTGAATCTACGTTCAGCATAGGAAAACTGTGACTGTGACAATACACAGGAACCAGTACAAAATTAGGTCAGAAGCTATAGCTCAGGACCTGAGATACTCAGAGTGTCTAAGCGACACACAACCTCAGTACAACGTCGAAAATCACAAAGTCTTTACAATGTTCTGTGAACAAAGTTCTACAGAACTAACAAGAAGAATGAGACAGACAATCTGTCCAACCACCAAGCGAGTCTACAGCAGACTGACTACTTCACGAGAGGTGAGGACACCCCCCCTCGATCACGTGATAGCTACGTGGACAACTGCAGCTCAGAAGCCGGCAGTATAACGAGCGACAAGCGATAATTACAGTAGTTTGACAATCAAGACTAACTGAGCACATTTTATATACATCCTAACAACATAAGTCAAATAAGAATATAACAGTCAAATAATAATATAAAGTCATACATTTACGATTTAGCTATTATCGCAAATATAAGCAATATAAAATTAAATGAAAAGGTAATATACATTATATATACATAATAATCATTGTAACCCATTCAGGGGTTGCAACACCCCCCCCCAACACGACAGAGGGTCGCACTAGGAGTTGCATGAATGTCTTTTACATTATTTCTGGTTACTCATATCAATATTATATAATATAAAAATTAAACATCAATCAGAGTCTCTCTTGTGCCAAGCACCTCTACAATTTCACAGCGTCCGTCACTAGGATATGCCCCTAGGTACTAGGGCAGTACACAGTATCGTATCTCTTCATACTCGTGGTTATGTACATCAGTGTAGAGACAGGATAGCGTAGACGAGCAGGGCACTGAGGCTCGATCATAGTAGAGGAGACTGCATTCCACTCTTAAGTAGTGGTTGTGGAATGCTAGGCAGTATGAACATCTGAGTATGAAACAGCTTAAGGTGTGTAGTGAGGGGGGGGGGTCTGCGACAGGACAGTGTTGCGTCACGCAGTACATCACCCGCACCACACTACTCACTCAACACTCAGCTTGTCTCCTCCTCACACAACATTACTGTGAATATATAAATATAATAATTAGACATGACATGAGTATATATAGTTAATATGGGCTGGAGGGATTAAGTTACTTTACTGAATTTGACATAGCAAGTAACAAAAGGTATTTGGGCATAAAATTACGTAAATTTTAAATGGGGAAGTGCCCAAATACACGTCAAAATGTTCCAAGGACACCACAAGAGCTAGAGCCTCTTTCTCAATAGTGGCATAATTTTTCTGGTGTCGTTTAAGCTTAGATGAATAGTAACATATAGGATGGAGAATGTCAGTGGATGTTGACTGTTGGAGCAGTACAGCACCCACTGCATAACCACTCGCATCTATATGTAAAAAGAAGGGAAGATTGAAATTAGGACTCTTTAACACAGGAGCAGAGGATAGCAAGCGCTTCAACCTTTTGAACGAGTCTGAACAATCTCTAGTCCATATGAACTGAACTTTGCTACTAGAGCTCATAGTGAGAGGTGTAGGTGGAGGTGTGTGTGCTAGCCTGCCTGTCACTTGACACACGTGACAACGTCGCACATGATCAGCTACTGTTTCTTTCATTTTAGGCCAAGTAAAATGTTTTGCCAGTTTACCGAGTGTCTTCATGACACCCAAATGTCCTCCTATGGGACTATTGTGAGCAAAATCAATGGCTTGTTCACGAAATGTAACTGGTAACACAACGAGATGCTTGACTGTGTTGGAAACACTATCAGCTGACAACTTACATGTATTTTTCTCCATCAGTACACCGTTACTATAATAGTAACAATTATCGAGATCCTTTGCTTCACTCTCAGTAACTGCTATATCTCTCAGTCTTTCCAGTGACTGATCAACAAACTGATCCTTGATTAAATCATCATGAGTTAGAAATTTAACGTCAGTTGTGTCTTGACTAGGTTGATGACCGGGAGGAGTTGGTGTTAATGATCCTGGGCGCAGAGCGTCACTAAACAACATAGTCAACCCCAAATCATTGTCATCAACTAACTCAACAGGAGACAAGGATGGTTGTTGAATCTTTGACATAGCTCTAGTAATTGCGCTGAGAGAAAATAAAATAGGTTTCTCTCTACAAGCATCAATGGCATAATTATCATCAGTATTATTATCAATCACAAGTGGTTCCTTACATATACCAGCATGAAGGACATCGTTCCCTATCAACAAGTCCACTGACCTGATGGGAAATACACCACTGGATATACCCACTGAAATATAACCAGTATAATAGCTTGTTTCAATATAAACTTTGTGCAGAGGCACTTTTATAACAGCCCCTCCATAGGCTTCTAACAATACATCTATCTTGCAATAGGTATCGTCAGTTATGGGCAGTACATCTTCTCTTAATAACGTGAGATAACTGCCAGTGTCTCTGAAAGAAATTATCTCAGTTAGATGTGATTCGTCAAATCCTACTTTATCTCTCGAAAAGTAAGGACTCATCGCTGAACGAATCTTTTCGTCAGATACACTTTCTGACGCTAGTCATCTATCCTGAGTAACATTATCTAAAACAGTAGGATAAGAGGAATTGCTAGGATTTTGGTGCCTTTGTTGCTCGGAAGAGGATACGACTTGAGTGGGGGCGCCAGCCGCACGACTGTTTATCGTATCTCTTTCTAACTTATAGCAATACTCTCTAGTATGTCCTTTCCTGTTACAATAGGTACATTTAACTTTCTTCTTCTCGATACCAGATTTCTGTCTAGCCACAGAGACAGATTCAGGATTGTGAGTTTTCCTGGTAAAGGTACGAGAAGTTACAGTAGCAGGTACATCAGGCCGGCAATGAGCAGCTGATTTAGGTTGCCAACTTCTAGACAATTTTTAGTTACCTTGTTTCTGTGTTTTTAGTACATACAGGTTGTGAGAAATTTCGTAATTGTCTGCTAATGCTGCAGTTTCCAGAATATCCGAGGTAGTATGATCGATCAGATATTCTTGTATGTCAGCAGGCATACAGTTGTTAAACTCTTCATGTAGTAACAACTGAACTAGACTGTCGTAGTTGTTACATTTAGCAGCTCTAGACCACCTCTGAAATGCAACTTTTTTCTCACGAGCAAACTCTACACAAGTTTGATCTTGTCGTCGTTGTAACGTACGAAATGCTCTTTGATAACTTACAGGTAACAAGTTATACATCTCTAGAATTGTTTGTTTGACAGCGTCATAACTAATGTACTTAGCAAATGGTAAAGCAGCCGTACAAGTTTGAGCTCTTCCTGTCAATGCTGTATGCAGCAATGTTGCCCAGTGCTTACGTGGCCAGTTCATAGCACGTGCCTGGTTCTCAAACACATCAAAATATGTGTCTAAGTCACTTTCAAAAAACTTAGGAACCATAGATGCAGCTTTCTGCACATTAAAGGTGTCCTGTGATATATCAGTCTGTTGTCTTCCCAGACGAACATTTTCTCTTTGGAAATCTTCTTCGTTCAATCTCCTCTGTGCCTCAATTTGTGCAGTCTGCAACATAATGAGGCGTTCCAACCTCTCAAACTGTTCCTGAGAGATAGGACCAGTGGGTAATGGAGGAGTAGGGAAATTAACATGGTCTGGACGGTCCTTAGGTCGGACACTTGGTCCAGCCGTCTCTAGAGTGTCTAGATCTGGTCTATTATAAGTAGATACAGGTGTATCATACACTGTACTAGTATTAGGCTGTGTCATACTAACAGCTATACTCTGTACTATAGTGTCAGTGAAGGAAGGAGCGAGCGAGAACTGATCTACACTAGGCTCAGACACTAGGCTCACTTCTGCTCTAGTTGCTCTTTCATCATCAAATAGAGTCATACTTCCTAATTGTGACACTAGGCTTTCTGAATCTGAATCATAATCAGACATCTCTGTATGAGCAGGAAACAATATATCTCTAATTAATGCTCTGACAGTTTCAGCTGTGTAATTTCTGTTATACGTCACACCGACATACTTGGCTACTTGCCAACACGTCTGAAGTTTTAATGTACTTAACTCAGACAAAGTCAGAGTATCAATTAACTGTTTCACTTTGGCATACATCACGAAAATAATTGTACTACGAGAGAGTGATTATGGGAAACTATAATCCTAATAGGAATTTTAGTGTTGGTTGTCTTAGAGCTAGAACTCATAAATAGTATTTCCATCTCCTTGGATCAAGAGACTCAGTCAGGTACATACATCCACCTGGTATGTTGTACAAGACTAAACTCAAAGTCTTCAGATTAGGAAAGTACTCAAAGTGTTTGATCATAGAAGTACTAGTATGTCAAACTGGACAATTTCTCCAACACCTTGGATCAAGAGCATCCCGGACAGTTTCTCCAACACCTTGGATCAAGAGGCTCCCGGACAGGCCCCCATTTGTTACAAAAAATGCGATTCTAAAAGCTTAGAGATCTCCAGTGAATACTAGAAAGGACTGCCCTTCTAGCATCCAGCCTGTTACTGGGTTTTCGTAACAAGTAGTCAGTATCCTTGTCCAATTATCCATTAAAATTTAGTATGGTTCAATAGTGCTTTAGGATTACAACTGGTAGGCTACTAACTAGAGAAATTAAAATTTAATAAATTTATTAAGTAGTAAGTTGTCTAGAGGTATATTATCAAAGTAAATTAAATCACATCAATCAAAATAAAATCAATCTCTCGAGTTCAATATTATTGTGCTGAAAGCACATATCACATTTATAATTCTTAAGTACCGTCAGGTACATTAACATTTAATAAGATATTACAAATATGTACAAATAAGTGTGTGTATGCGTGTAAGTGCTCTTAAGTAGTTAACTATGTCTCAAGACTCGAATAAGACTTAAACAAGTGACTGACAAAGTCCTCAAATAAACTAACTTCTTGACCGACTGGCAACCCGAACAGTCTGCTTGAACAACAAAGAATGCTAAGCCCAATAGCAATGCAATATCAAGCGACTGCGACACAGAATCAGGAACAAGGAGATAATATAACGACACTAAGTAGGGACCATCTGCAGATCCTCCACAAAAGTTACAAAACTCCCATAATACTGAATCTACGTTCAGCATAGGAAAACTGTGACTGTGACAATACACAGGAACCAGTACAAAATTAGGTCAGAAGCTATAGCTCAGGACCTGAGATACTCAGAGTGTCTAAGCGACACACAACCTCAGTACAACGTCGAAAATCACAAAGTCTTTACAATGTTCTGTGAACAAAGTTCTACAGAACTAACAAGAATAATGAGACAGACAATCTGTCCAACCACCAAGCGAGTCTACAGCAGACTGACTACTTCACGAGAGGTGAGGACACCCCCCTCGATCACGTGATAGCTACGTGGACAACTGCAGCTCAGAAGCCGGCAGTATAACGAGCGACAAGCGATAATTACAGTAGTTTGACAATCAAGACTAACTGAGCACATTTTTATATACATCCTAACAACATAGTCAAATAAGAATATAACAGTCAAATAATATATAATGTCATACATTTAACGATTTAGCTATTATCGCAAATATAAGCAATATAAAATTAAATGAAAAGGTAATATACATTATATATACATAATAATCATTGTAACCCATTCAGGGGTTGCAACAAAGACCACAACAATGTATCCACCGCATCTGCTAGAACATTGATAGGATGAGAACCTTCGAAACTAGGGATGACAAGCCAATGATGATTCTCTTCAAATCGCTTTTTCTCTCTAGACTTAAATACTGCTGTACACTAACTGCTACCTGCAAGGCAGGCGAAATTGCTGATTTGGATAGTGTACAAAGAACTTTCATGGCACACATAAGTACGATTAGGCACCTAAATTACTGGGAACGGTTGAAGTCCATTGATTTGTAATTTCCTGGAGCGAAGGCGAGAGAGATACATGATAATATACGCTTGGAAATTGCTAGAGAGATTAGTACCAAACTTGCACACGAAAATCACCTCCCTGTGAAAGCAAATGACTCGGCAGGAGATGCAACATTCCCCCAATGAAAAGCAGGGGCGCCCAAGACTGTTCAACTGCCTCCCAGCATACAAAAGGGGGATTACCAATAGACCCCTGGCTGTCTTCAAGGCCCCTGGCTGTCTTCAAGACCCCTGGCTGTCTTCAAGACCCCTGGCTGTCTTCAAGACCCCTGGCTGTCTTCAAGACCCCTGGCTGTCTTCAAGACCCCTGGCTGTCTTCAAGACCCCTGGCTGTCTTCAAGACCCCTGGCTGTCTTCAAGACCCCTGGCTGTCTTCAAAACCCCTGGCTGTCTTCAAGACCCCTGGCTGTCTTCAAGACCCCTGGCTGTCTTCAAGAAGGTGCTGGACAGGCACCTAAAGTCAGTGCCTGACCAACCGGGCTGTGGTTCGTAAGCCAGTTTGCATGTTGCCAGCAGTAACAGACTGGTTGATCAGACCCTGATCCACCACGAGGCTTGGTCTCATAAGGGGGAGAGGGGGCGTTGACCCCCGAAACCCTTTTCAGGTTTTTTTAACGGATCATGTTTGTTCACTTAAATTTAGTGTACAAAAATAAATGTCAAGCTCTCTTCACTGTATATCTTCACTGTACACTGTATCTGCCCTCTCACTGTATATCTTCACTGTACACTGTATCTGCCCTCTCACTGTATATCTTCACTGTACACTGTATCTGCCCTCTCACTGTATATCTTCACTGTACACTGTATCTGTCCTCTCACTGTATATCTTCACTGTACACTGTATCTGCCCTCTCACTGTATATCTTCACTGTACACTGTATCTGTCCTCTCACTGTATATCTTCACTGTACACTGTATCTGCCCTCTCACTGTATATCTTCACTGTACACTGTATCTGCCCTCTCACTGTATATCTTCACTGTACACTGTATCTGCCCTCTCACTGTATATCTTCACTGTACACTGTGTCTGTTCTCTCACTGTATATCTTTACTGTACACTGTATCTGCCCTCTCACTGTATATCTTCACTGTACACTGTGTCTGTTCTCTCACTGTATATCTTCACTGTACACTGTATCTGTCCTCTCACTGTATATCTTCACTGTACACTGTGTCTGTTCTCTCACTGTATATCTTTACTGTACACTGTATCCGCCCTCTCACTGTATATCTTCACTGTACACTGTATCTGCCCTCTCACTGTATATCTTCACTGTACACTGTATCTGCTCTCTCACTGCATATCTTCACTGTACACTGTATCTGTTCTCTCACTGCGTATCTTCACTGTGCACTGTATCTGTCCTCTCACTGTATATCTTCACTGTACACTGTATCTGTCCTCTCACTGTATATCTTCTCTGTACACTGTATCTGCCCTCTCACTGTATATCTTCACTGTACACTGTATCTGCCCTCTCACTGTATATCTTCACTGTACACTGTGTCCTCTCACTGCATATCTTCACTGTACACTGTGTCTGTCCTTTCACTGAATATCTTCACTGTACACTGTATCTGTCCTCTCACTGCATATCTTCACTGCACACTGTATCTGTCCTCTCACTGTATATCTTCACTGTACACTGTCTGTCCTCTCACTGTATATTTTTCATTGCATATTATATCTGTCCTCTCACTGTATATCTTCACTGTACACTATATCTGTCCTCTCACTGCATATCTTCACTGCACCCTATATCTGTCCTCTCACTGCATTTCTTCACTGCACACTGTATCTGCCCTCTCACTGTATATCTTCACTGTACACTGTATCTGCCCTCTCACTGTATATCTTCACTGTACACTGTGTCCTCTCACTGCATATCTTCACTGTACACTGTATCTGCCCTCTCAATGTATATCTTCACTGTACACTGTGTCTGTTCTCTCACTGTATATCTTTACTGTACACTGTATCTGCCCTCTCACTGTATATCTTCACTGTACACTGTGTCTGTTCTCTCACTGTATATCTTCACTGTACACTGTATCTGTCCTCTCACTGTATATCTTCACTGTACACTGTGTCTTTCTCTCACTGTATATCTTTACTGTACACTGTATCCGCCCTCTCACTGTATATCTTCACTGTACACTGTATCTGCCCTCTCACTGTATATCTTCACTGTACACTGTATCTGCTCTCTCACTGCATATCTTCACTGTACACTGTATCTGTTCTCTCACTGCGTATCTTCACTGTGCACTGTATCTGTCCTCTCACTGTATATCTTCACTGTACACTGTATCTGTCCTCTCACTGTATATCTTCTCTGTACACTGTATCTTCCCTCTCACTGTATATCTTCACTGTACACTGTATCTGCCCTCTCACTGTATATCTTCACTGTACACTGTGTCCTCTCACTGCATATCTTCACTGTACACTGTATCTGTCCTCTCACTGCATATCTTCACTGCACACTGTATCTGTCCTCTCACTGTATATCTTCACTGTACACTGTGTCTGTCCTCTCACTGTATATCTTCACTGTACACTGTGTCTGTCCTCTTACTGTATATCTTCACTGTACACTGTGTCTGTCCTCTCACTGCATATCTTCACTGTACACTGTATCGTCCTTTCACTGTATATCTTCACTGTACACTATCTGTCCTCTCACTGTATATTTTCATTGCATATTATATCTGTCCTCTCACTGTATATCTTCACTGTACACTATATCTGTCCTCTCACTGCATATCTTCACTGCACCCTATATCTGTCCTCTCACTGCATTTCTTCACTGCACACTGTATCTGTCTTCTCACCGCATATCTTCACTGCACATTATATCTGTCCTCTCACTGCATATCTTTACTGCACATTATATCTGTCCTCTCACTGCATATCTTCACTGCACACTGTATTCACGCTGTTCACTATCATGTTAGAAGTAATAAAGTTGGTAGAATTACCGACAATATGTAAAGTAAAAGGACACAAGTGCAACTAATGTGACATTTATAGTGGCAACGTTTCGCTCTCCAGGAGCTTTATCAAGCTTGATAAAGCTCCTGGAGAGCGAAACGTTGCCACAATAAATGTCACATTAGTTGCACTTGTGTCCTTTTACTTTACATGTTAGAAGTGCTGGAGCTTGTAACAATCCTCAAAGCAAGACTCAGTGCAATGTATTTTCCCCAGACTTAACACACATATTTTCGGTATCCCTTCACTTTGATGATCCTTTTCTCGTGAACATGTTTCTTTAGACTTGTGACAGGAATTGCTGTTAGGTAGTGCTTACCAGGCCCCAGAATTTGGCTGTCTGTGCGGCTGTGTTGTGCTGGAGGTATAACCAGGTATTTAGCAATGATTTCGTTAATAATGGGCAAATTAAAGTTCTTGCCGTCTATCATAATATTTTCGAACGAGTTGAAAAAATTACTGAAAATTTTACTTACGTTGCCAAGATGTGCCTTGTGAGAGATATGCAACATATGCAACTTATGCAGAAGCAATAGGAATCAGTTTCAAAGAATAAGGTCACCAGACTCTGGAGTATAAATGACTCTTGTGGTTGTACTTATGTACATTTTGTATAAGCATAATGGCGAAGAAAAGATATATTTCTGCCACTGTGATGCCCTTATATTTATGAAAGTGTGATTGTGTTGAAACATTTGTGTTTGTCATTTTATGCTTGTTCAATGCATTTGCTTGCCGCAGTTTGTTGTATGAAAGAAAAATTTCGTAAGAGTCCGCAGTTTCACTTTTTGTGTCATAAAGTTGGTAGTTTTCCTGCCAGTCCCATATGTGGTCTGGTGGTAGTGCATCTGGTGGTGATTGTGATGGTAGTTGTTGCAATGGTCGCCGTGACCTCTGTCTCACCCCTGTATCACAACCACCATAATCATCACTGTCAGATGTATGTCCAGTGCATGGTAACTGGTTATGACACCTAGTACATCACGGCATATTCCATGTCACCATCGCTAGAAACATCATTCATCTCATCAACACCGAAGTCCTCATCACTGCCTCATTCTTCCTGCTTAGATTTTGGCCAAAACGACCATAAATTTCAATTCCCTCTTGAACTGTTCTCGGTTTGTTACTGATTGGGAGACACCAGAGGCTGAAGGAATATGGTCATCAGCATTAGATTTGTTATTAGGACGTTTCCTGTGTCAGTGTCACCCACATGAACACTAAACATAAAAACTCTAAGCCTCCTTGGAATGCGCATATGATGATGGCTCAGCACAATAAAAAATTTAATAGTTTTCGCCAGCTCCCACAATGTCTCACACACACACCACGATCTTTTTAATAATGCATATACCCAAGGTACAGACCCTTTTTTCTTTACCTGAAGTTTACCTGGAGAGAGCTCCAGGGGTCAACGCCAATGCGGTGTTGAGGTAAATGCTACAAGCTAAGTCAAAGATTAAATAGTGGACTGAAATGGGACTTAGCTTGAAAGACAACTTTCGCCTACACAGCCGTCCCTGCAGGCGATGTCTTGAGAAGCTGTCGTATACAATCCCTCAAGGGCTGAAAATTAGATTATTATGTATGAGTTTAATTACCCCTAGGGGGTGTTATGTCAGATTTTTCATAATTGAATACTAACTGGATTCATTGAATCCTATACACACGTCTGTGGGCTAAAAGGCCCGTATGTCACTGGGTATATGGTAATCTATTCAGTGTACATATTCTAAACTGAGCAGTCAGTGGAATCATCACACACTAAACAGACTTACCTGGGTTTGTGTATCAGACCCTTACACCCGGATATCGTTGGTCTTGATTGAAGAATGTCCACGTCTTCCACAGCCTAGGAATACACACACTGGTACACTATGTTCACCAAGGTTTGTCTTTCGTGGTAATGTCATTAAAGAAGTTGAACACCACACTTCTTGGTATTAGATTTATAGTTATTATGGAGATTTTCTGTGGTACAGCAATGCACAATTCGCTTCCTTTGTTCGTTCTCAGCGTGAAGTGGTCTTTACTGCACCATTATATATTGCAATCTAGCCGGCCGCTTCTCCGTCTACCCCTAGCTTCCCGACACATTGGGGGATGTTGCATCTTCTGCCGAGTCTTGCTTTCATAGGGAGTGATTTTCGTGTGCAAGTTTGGTACTAATCCCTCTAGGATTTTTCTGGTATATATAATCATGTATCTCTACCGCCTGCACTCCAGGGAGTACAGGTTCAGGAACTTCAAGCATTACCAGTAATTGAGGTGTTTTATCTCCGTTATGCGCGCTGTGAAGGTTCTCTGTACATTTTCTAGGTCAGCAATTTCACCCGCCTTGAAAGGTGCTGTTAGTGTGTGCAGCAATATTCCAGCCTAGATAGAACAAGCTACCTGAAGAGTGTCATCATGGGCTTGCTATCCATCCTCTCATTTTTCTAGCAGATGCGATTAATAAGAACATAAGAACATAAGAAAGAAGGAACACTGCAACAGGCCTACTGACCCATGCGGAGCAGGTCCATGTCCCCCCCCCCCTGATTAGACCAATGACCCCCCCCCCCCCGGATTATCCCAATGACCCACCCAGCCTGGTCATCTCCACTCAAGGATGGAGCACTGCACCAGACCAGCAGCACAAGCTAGTCAGGTCCAACTCACACCCACCCACACCCACTCATGTATTTATCAAACCTATTTTTAAAACTACACAACGTTTTAGCCTTAATAACTGTACTCGGGAGTTTGTTCCACTCATCCACAACTCTATTACCTAGGTCTTTGACGCTAGTTTTTCTCGCTTTATTGTATGGTTGGAATTTGTTTATACTCCGAAGAAATTTTTGTAGGACTAACCGGACCGATCGTGGCCAATTTGGAGGAGCTAAAATTTAGGTATTAATTTACAACAGCAGGTCTCACTGTTGGTGTAAATTGACGTCATTGGCAGCTTAAGGGCTGAACACAGGGAATACAATGGAATAGTGTGAAGGAACTTAGTCTCGACTTTGAAGGAACTTGAGCTAGAGCAAGATTACCATGGCCATGCTGGTGATTCGTCTATAAAAAACTGCAATTATGATCAATTGGGTCCCATACTAACCTCACTGTAGTGAATGAATATATATCAAGTTGGATGAATCTTCCCAGTCTCTGGGATACTTATATCAGAAGGCTTCCAGACAACATCCAATATATTCCCAGAAAGGCACCTTGAGTCTGAGGATGCTACACGGTTGACGCAGCAGATGATACTCACAGAAAGGAAAACCTGGAAAATATAATTGCTATCTTGATGAGCCTTATTCTTTTTAGGTAACCAAATGGTAAGATACCAGGATTTTATTTTAAACAAAATGTAAGTGACTCAAGTAAACATCTTTGAGATATCTATAGGGCATTTATTATGGCCCAGCTCCTCCACTCTTCATATACTGAACATTGTTTGTCTCTCAGACAAAGTTCCTTGATGCTGGTAAGAGGCTCTTGATTGAAGGCATCGACCCTGAATTTCCGCAGTTCCCAGACACTGTTTAATGTCTAATATTCATAAGCTTGGCTGAGCTCAAAGTAGTTCAGTAATACTTTCTCTGGAAAGATTTGTCAAGCTGAATATTGTGATTGTAAAACTCTTGAACTGTACTTTAAATAAGGTAAGATGTCAATATAATAACATTAACGTATCTAATGTAATGTCTGTTTATTAAAGAAGAAAATAATTATTTACATTCATATCACTTTATAAGTCACTTGTTCTGTGTAGATAACAGCACAGACTGGCAAGAATGGCATATATAACCTTCATAAATAATATTGTTTCTTACGCTCATAAATGAAAGTTAATAACTAAATCATTGGATAATGGAGATGTAATCGACTACACTAAGGGTCATTAAGGTTGTAAATCACCTGTTTACCATCATCCAAGAAATATTTTAACAATCATTGACAGAATTAAAGTAAATTTTCTGCACTTACAAACAGAATTATTTATTATTATTATTAAAGATTCGCCGGTATTCTCCCGGCCCGGGCCTTGTCCAAGTGGTGGCCCGGCCTTGGCTCCCTCTTTAGGGAGTGTCTGAGACCTAAGTCTCCCATGGGAGGAGGCACAAGTACCTCCTCATCTTTGGGACCAACTGTCCCCAGGCCTAGCCACAAGCTAGGCCTCTCTGGTCTGCCATCCCCGCCCCAAGGGGGCAAATGGGAATGACAGTCTTATGAGGTAAAGGCTCGGGCTCAGGCACCTACCCTACCCTAGAAGGGCTGGGCATGGTATCGATTATTATAAACAGAAATATACATCTCATGGTGTATATATTCATGGAAAAAATCAATCCAAAATTTACTGTAACCTATGTGTTTATATTTAATTAAGAAAATGACTAATTAAATGTATTATTGTTGAAGAATTGTGTTGTTTGCAATGCTTTTGTTCCTTCCATTAAATACTTTTTATAACATATAAAGTTTCACATGGATACAGTTTACTAGATGTAAACGCTTCTTGATTTCTTACTAAAAATTAATGCAAAAGATTACATAATCATTGGAAAATGTTTCATTGAAAAGTGTTGCAAGGCAGAAATGTTTCATTGAAAAGTGTTGCAAGGCAGAAATGTTTCATTGAAAAGTGTTGCAAGGCAGAAATGTTTCATTGAAAAGTGTTGCAAGGCAGAAATGTTTCATTGAAAAGTGTTGCAAGGCAGAAATGTTTCATTGAAAAGTGTTGCAAGGTAGGAATGTTTCATTGAAAAGTTTTTTGCAAGGCAGAAATGATTCACTGAAAAGTTTTTGCAAGGCAGAAATGTTTCATTGAAAAGTGTTGCAAGGCAAAAATGTTTCATTGAAAAGTGTTGCAAGGCAGAAATGTTTCATTGAAAAGTGTTGCAAGGCAGAAATGTTTCATTGAAAAGTGTTGCAAGGCAGAAATGTTTCATTGAAAAGTGTTTGCAAGGCAGAAATGTTTCATTGAAAAGTTTTTGCAAGGGGCAGAAATGTTTTCATTGAAAAGTGTTGCAAGGTAGAAATGTTTCATTGAAAAGTGTTGCAAGGCAGAAATGTTTCATTGAAAAGTGTTGCAAGGCAGAAATGTTTCATTGAAAAGTGTTGCAAGGCAGAAATGTTTCATTGAAAAGTGTTGCAAGGTAGAAATGTTTCATTGAAAAGTGTTGCAAGGCAGAAATGATTCACTGAAAAGTGTTGCAAGGCAGAAATGTTTCATTGAAAAGTGTTGCAAGGCAGAAATGTTTCATTGAAAAGTGTTGCAAGGCAGAAATGATTCACTGAAAAGTGTTGCAAGGCAGAAATGATTCACTGAAAAGTGTTGCAAGGCAGAAATGCCATTATATACCTGTAATTAATTTATTTCCTTTTCTTCCAGCTCTAGAGTTTATTGGTGCTAAATGGCGAACATTTTGTGGGATCCTCATTCTGATACCAACTACACTTGGTGAAGTTATGACTGGAGTGTTGGCTATCTTCATCAGGGACTGGCGATGGTTGCAACTTTCTATCACTGCTCCTGCTTTTCTTCTGTTATCTTATGCTTGGTAAAGTGCAAACAGACACAATACGGTGACTGGAACAATACACAAATTATCCGCACATAGCAGAGTATAGCTTACGACCACATATTAGTCCGATTTGGACCGTTTACAAAGTTATACACTTACGTCGTCGTAAGCTCCTCTCTCCTACGTGCGGGTTATTTGTGTATTATTCTTAGTAGTGACAGTTTGTATATGCAACATGTACAAAAACTTTCCAGCCTGAATCTTACACACTTGATATGTACTGTTTGTATATACAGTTACTTCCACTTACCAGTTTATATTTTATCACATGATATGCTCAGTTTGTTATGTCACATTAGTGAGTCAGTGACCAGGTGTGAGGTATGAACAAGTGGCAAGTCAGTCCTAAATCTCACAGGTCAGTGTGTAAACCACTCACTGGCTTGTAAACCACTCACTGGCTTGTAAACCACTCACTGGCTTGTAAACCACTCACTGGCTTGTAAACCACTCACTGGCTTGTAAACCACTCACTGGCTTGTAAACCACTCACTGGCTTATAAACCACTCACTGGCTTATAAACCACTCACTGGCTTATAAACCACTCACTGCTTATAAACCACTCACTGGCTTATAAACCACTCACTGGCTTATAAACCACTCACTGGCTTATAAACCACTCACTGGCTTATAAACCACTCACTGGCTTGTAAACCACTCACTGGCTTGTAAACCACTCACTGGCTTGTAACCACTCACTGGCTTATAAACCACTCACTGCTTATAAACCACTCACTGGCTTATAAACCACTCACTGGCTTATAAACCACTCACTGGCTTATAAACCACTCACTGGCTTATAAACCACTCACTGGCTTATAAACCACTCACTGGCTTATAAACCACTCACTGGCTTGTAAACCACTCACTGGCTTATAAACCACTCACTGGCTTGTAAACCACTCACTGGCTTATAAACCACTCACTGGCTTGTAAACCACTCACTGGCTTGTAAACCACTCACTGGCTTATAAACCACTCACTGGGTTATAAACCACTCACTGGCTTATAAACCACTCACTGGCTTATAAACCACTCGCTGGCTTATAAACCACTCACTGGCTTGTAAACCACTCACTGGCTTATAAACCACTCACTGGCTTGTAAACCACTCACTGGCTTATAAACCACTCACTGGCTTGTAAACCACTCACTGGCTTATAAACCACTCACTGCTTATAAACCACTCACTGGCTTATAAACCACTCACTGGCTTTTGAGTTTTAGAACTCACTTGTCATGAGTTCAAGTCTCACTCATTCCATCATTTGTTTGCAATCCTGTTATTACTATTTCATGAATCACAGACTGCATGAACTATTCTTTATTAATATTTGTATTAGGGTATTATTAGGTATCCCTAATGAGCTGCCTTCAATAGGATTCCTCATTTTTATCTACCAGCTTTTCAATTTTATTTCGTTTAATACTCGTGAATGTCTTATTCAACACTTGTGTACGGTAACGAGGACCAAATTCTTGGCACAATAGGTGTTGAAAAATGGTTTACCCAGCTAAGGTTAAAGATTAAATATAGGGGGAACTTAGCTTGATGAGACAGCTATCGCCTACACAGTCGCCCTGCAGGCGAGGTTATGAGAGGCTGTCATAGCCACTTTGCAACAGGCTGGAATGGAAATGTATTGATAATAAATTACCCCTAAGGGGTATTATGTCAACATATTTCATTAACTGATTACTGGCTGGAAAACTTGCTTGTGTGACTCAAAGGTCCTCTCCTCACTGGGATTTATGATAACTTGCTAATTTGTAACTTTGTACTCAACTGCGCAGTCAATCATACTCATTACGTATTAGTACACTTTCCTGGGTATATGTATCTGACCTGTAGTTACACCCGGATATCCAATGACTTGATTGAAGAATAGTGTTCTTTAAAGAATCTCGCACTACACTCTGTTGGATCGCAACACACGTTGCTACACTGTTCATCAAGAATTATTCATTTATTCACAATCTGTTTACTAGAGAAACTGATCACACTTCTCTGTAAGTGTTTATTGTGTTTTCCCATGAAGTCGGCCAAGCGAAAATCTGGGACGGAGATTTGATTGCAGTTATCTGGTTAATTCCATGATATATTGAAACTAAGTGATTTTGTGATCACTTCTTCCCAAGCTCATCATTAACCTCAAGATTATTAATTAGTGAATCTTTGTTGGCAAGAACCAAGTCAAGCAGATTGTTTCCTCTAGTTGGTTCTGTCACAACCTGTTCTAAAAAGCAATCCTGAACCGTATCAAGAAAGTCACTAGACTCAAGATTTTCCTGTCATATTGTTCCAATCAATTTGTCTAAAGTTAAAATCTCCCATTATCACAACATTTTCATATCTAGATGCCTTATGAATTTCGTCCCATAACAGCTTACTGCCCTCCTTATCAAGGTTTGGGGGCCTATAAATCACACCCAAAATTAATTTGTCACGTCCCTCGAGAAACTGTAGGCAAACCGATTCTGTGTTCGATGTTTCTAATCTATATATCATGTCTAAGACAACAATTTAAATTTTCTCTGACATACATCGCCACACCTCCACCCTTCCTCTTGACCCTATCAGTGTGGAATAGTTTATAACCCTGTATGTTTCATTCAGAAGGCATTGCTCTATCTTTCAGGTTGAACCAGGTCTCTGTTATAACCAGTAATATCTATATTATCTACACTTGCAAGTAATCTTAGTTCATCTATCTTATTTCTTAGACTCATACTATTAGTATAGTAAACCTTAAAAGAGCTAGTCACTCGTTGACCTCTACTATCTCTAGCCCTCTACTATCTACTAGCAACTTTATTTTGAATATTGTCTTTTAAACATACCCCTGAGGTATCCCGGGTAATAACTGTTGTTTTTAACCCTAATGCTGCAGCCTTGTTGTTTCCCACAAACACCCATACCTCTATAATCTATCATTTTAAATTTCTAGACAAGTCATCAATTACCCTCTCAATTGAATTGGCTAATGCAACCACTCCATCCCCAGAAAGATGAACCCCATCCTTGCATACATATCACGTTTGTCAAAGAATAGGTCCCAGTTATCAATGAAGGGGATTGCAAGTTCCTTGCAGTACCTGTCTAGAAAAGAAATTTATGCCAATTACCCTAGACATCTATTAAAGGCCCACTCCCTTTCTAGGCAAGATGCTACATATGACTGGGATCCCTCCCTTAGACCTAACTACTTCTAGGGCTGACCTGTACTTATCCAACAGCTCCTCTCTTCTGCCATTCCCAGTGTCATTACCCCCACCACTAAGACAGATAATGGGCTTGTTCCCATTACCTGCCATAATATTATCCAACCTGTTGACTATGTCACAAACACCAGCTCCAGGAAGATACACTCTTTGTCTGACCTTTATGTCTCTGTTACAAAATGCACGGTCCATATATCTTACCAGAGTATCACGTACTATTAAAATATTCTTACCTTGATTAGCAGGGGAATCAGTGGTACCTTCAACCTCACTAACCACTGAAGTACACTCGTCTTGGAAAACAGAGAATCGATTTCTTACCTTCACATCTTCTCTATTAATTCTCCTTATCTTCCTTCTTCCTGAACTGTGAACCACTTGCCACTTAAAGCGGCTGCCACTATCACTGCTGGTGATCATTCCTTCCATACCACTAAATCCTTTTCACACTCGCTCCCAAACTCATCTATGCGAAGCTTTAGCCTCCTATTTTCTTCCTGAAGAAGTAGAATCTCCTTCTTCAACTCTTGAACCTGAGATTCTAAAACACTACAACAAGCCATGGTGCTTGGTAACAGCCCACGCTAACTCCCAAGAGCTTAGGCAGGTATGACCGCAGGTGACCACTGACCTCAGCGTACTGAACGTTTACTGATATACAGCAAAAGTGTACGGTAGGTCTATAATTGAAAGAATTAGAGGTAAGACAGAATGTAGAATTGTGGATGAGAAAGGGAGGTTTTAGAGTGGGTAGGGGATGTGTTTACCTGGAAGAGAGTTCCGGGGTCAACGCCCCCGCGCCCGGTCTGTGACCAGGCTGTTTGCTGCGGGCCCTGCACGCAAACCAACGTAAACCACAGCCCGGCTGGTCGGGAAAACCGACTTTAGGTGCTTGTCCAGTGCCAGCTTGAAGACTGCCCAGGGGTCTGTTGGTATCCCCCTTATGTGTGCTGGGAAGGCAGTTGAACAGTCTCGGCCCCGACACTTATTGTATGGTCTCTTAACGTGCTAGTGACACCCCTGCTTTTTATTGGGGGATGTTGCATCGTCTGCCAAGTCCTTTCGCTTTCGTAGTGAGTGATTTTCGTGTGCAAGTTCGGACTAGTCCCTCTAGGATTTTCCAGGTGTATAAATCATTATCTCTCCCGCCTGTGTTCCAGGAATACAGGTTCAGGAACCTCAAGTGCTCCCAGTAATTGAGGTGTTTTAACTCCGTTATGCGCGCCGTGAAGGTTCTCTGTACATTTTTTAGGGCAGCAATTTCACCTGCCTGAAAGGTGCTGTTATGTGCAGCAATATTCCAGCCTAGATAGAACAAGCGTCCTGAAGAGTGTCATCATGGGCAAGGCAATCCCTAGTTTTGAAGGTTCTCATTATCCATCCTGTCATTTTTCTAGCAGATGCGATTTATACAATGATTTTGGTCCTTGAAGGTGAGATCCTCCGACATGATCACTCCCAGGTCCTTTGACGTTGGGTTTCGCTCTATTTTTGTGGCCAAATTTTTTTTGTACTCTGATGAAGATTTAATTTCCTCGTCTTTACCATATCTGATAATTGAAATTTCTCATCGTTGAACTTCATATTTTTTTCTGCAACCCACCGAAAGATTTGGTTTTATGTCCGCCTGGAGCCTTGCAGTGTCTGCAATTTGGGAAAACACTGTCATGCAGATTCGGGTGTCATCTGCAAAGGAAGACACGGTGCTGTGGCTGACATCCTTGTCTATGCAGATATGAGGGATGAGGAACAAGATGGGAGCGAGTACTGTGCCTTTAGGAAAAGAGCTTTTTCAAACCCTAGCTGCCTCGGACTTTACTCTGTTGACTACTACTCTCTGTTCTGTTAGTGAGGAAATTATAGATCCATCGACCGACTTTTTCCTTTTTTCCTTTAGCAAAATTTTGTGTGCTATTTTTGCCATGGCACATT
>NC_069401.1:38026407-38028116 GCF_026875155.1 Cherax quadricarinatus | reverse complement strand
TTAGGGTTATCATAGGTGTAGGGGTTTTCATGTATGGGTGAGGAGGGTTATTTGTGTTATCTCAAGTTCATGTTTGTGTGGTTGTTAATGATTTATTCTGTGTAAGACCTGTTTTTGTCTTTATCTATCTCTTGTATTGTATTGTTCTAAATAAAATATAAAAAAAAAGTACCTAGGGGCATATCCTAGTGACGGACGCTGTGAAATTGTAGAGGTGCTTGGCACAAGAGAGACTCTGATTAATGTTTAATTTTTATATTGATAATATTGATATGAGTAATCAGAAATAATGTGAAAGACATTAATGCAACTCCTAGTGCGACCCTCTGTCGTGTTGGGGGGGTGTTGCAACCCCTGAATGGGTTACAATGATTATTATGTATATATAATGTATATTTCCTTTTCATTTAATTTTATATTGCTTATATTTGCGATAATAGCTAAATCGTAAATGTATGACTTTATATTATTATTTGACTGTTATATTGTTATTTAGCTTATGTTGTTAGGATGTATATAAAATGTGCTCAGTTAGTCTTGATTGTCAAACTACTGTAATTATCGCTTGTCGCTCGTTATACTGCCGGCTTCTGAGCTGCAGTTGTCCACGTAGCTATCACGTGATCGAGGGGGGGTGTCCTCACCTCTCGTGAAGTAGTCAGTCTGCTGGAGACTCGCTTGGTGGTTGGACAGATTGTCTGTCTCATTATTCTTGTTAGTTCTGTAGAACTTTGTTCACAGAACATTGTAAAGACTTAGTGATTTTCGACGTTGTACTGAGGTTGTGTGTCACATAGACACTCTGAACATCTCAGGTCCTTAGCTATAGCTTCTGACCTAATTTTGTACTGGTTCCTGTGTATTGTCACAGTCACAGTTTTTCCTATGCTGAACATAGATTCAGTATTATGGGAGTTTTGTAACTTTTGTGGAGGATCTGCAGATGGTCCCTACTTAGTGTCGTTATATTATCTCCTTGTTCCTGATTCTGTGTCGCTGTTGCTTGATATTGCATTGCTATTGGGCTTAGCATTCTTTGTTGTTCAAGCAGACTGTTCGGGTTGCCAGTCGGTCAAGAAGTTAGTTTATTTGAGGAATTTGTCAGTCACTTGTTTAAGTCTTATTCGAGTCTTGAGACATAGCTGACTACTTAAGAGCACTTACACGCATACACACTTACTTGTACATATTTGTAATATCTTATTAAATGTTAATGTACCTGACGGTACTTAAGAATTATAAATGTGATATGTGCTTTCAGCACAATAATATTGAACTCGAGAGATTGATTTTATTTTGATTGCTGTGATTTAATTTACTTTCATAATATACCTCTAGACAACTTACTACTTAATAAATTTATTAAATTTTAATTTCTCTAGTTAGTAGCCTACCAGTTGTAATCCTAAAGCACTAATAATTCGTACTGAATTTTAATGGATAATTGGACAAGGATACTGACTACTTGTTACGAAAACCCAGTAACAGGCTGGATGCTAGAAGGGCAGTCCTTACTAGTATTCACTGGAGATCTCTAAGCTTTTAGAATCGCGTTTTTTGTAACAGTGATGGTAGCGATGTTGGTGGTGTTGGTGATGGTAGCGATGGTGGTGGTGTTGGTGATGGTAGCGATGGTGGTGATGTTGGTGATGGTAGTGATGGTTGTGGTGTTGGTGATGGTAGCGATGGTGGTGGTGTTGGTGATGGTA
>NC_069401.1:37996407-38021407 GCF_026875155.1 Cherax quadricarinatus | reverse complement strand
GGTCTGCTCCACAAAGGTCACTATTTATGGGGCAGCAGGGAAGGTCTACTTCAGAAAGGTCACTATTTATGGGGCAGCAGGGAAGGTCTGCTCCAGAAAGGTCACTATTTATGGAGCAGCAGGGAAGGTCTGCTCCAGAAAGGTCACTATTTATGGGGCAGCAGGGAAGGTCTGCTTCAGAAAGGTCACTATTTATGGAGCAGCAGGGAAGGTCTGCTCCAGAAAGGTCACTATTTATGGGGCAGCAGGGAAGGTCTGCTTCAGAAAGGTCACTATTTATGGAGCAGCAGGGAAGGTCTGCTCCAGAAAGGTCACTATTTATGGGGCAGCAGGGAAGGTCTGCTTCAGAAAGGTCACTATTTATGGGGCAGCAGGGAAGGTCTGCTCCAGAAAGGTCACTATTTATGGAGCAGCAGGGAAGGTCTGCTTCAGAAAGGTCACTATTTATGGGGCAGCAGGGAAGGTCTGCTCCAGAAAGGTCACTATTTATGGAGCAGCAGGGAAGGTCTGCTCCAGAAAGGTCACTATTTATGGAGCAGCAGGGAAGGTCTGCTCCAGAAAGGTCACTATTTATGGGGCAGCAGGCAGGTCTGCTCCAGAAAGGTCACTATTTATGAAGCAGCAGGGAAGGTCTGCTCCAGAAAGGTCACTATTTATGGGGCAGCAGGGCAGGTCTGCTCCAGAAAGGTCACTATTTATGGAGCAGCAGGGAAGGTCTGCTCCAGAAAGGTCACTATTTATGGGGCAGCAGGGCAGGTCTGCTCCAGAAAGGTCACTATTTATGGGGCAGCAGGGAAGGTCTGCTCCAGAAAGGTCACTATTTATGGGGCAGCAGGGAAGGTCTGCTCCAGAAAGGTCACTATTTATGGGGCAGCAGGGCAGGTCTGCTCCGGAAAGGTCACTATTTATGGAGCAGCAGGGCAGGTCTGCTCCAGAAAGGTCACTATTTATGGAGCAGCAGGGAAGGTCTGCTCCAGAAAGGTCACTATTTATGGAGCAGCAGGAAGGTCTGCTCCAGAAAGGTCACTATTTATGGGGCAGCAGGGAAGGTCTGCTCCAGAAAGGTCACTATTTATGGGGCAGCAGGGAAGGTCTGCTCCAGAAAGGTCACTATTTATGGAGCAGCAGGGAAGGTCTGCTCCAGAAAGGTCACTATTTATGGGGCAGCAGGGAAGGTCTGCTCCAGAAAGGTCACTATTTATGGGGCAGCAGGGCAGGTCTGCTCCAGAAAGGTCACTATTTATGGGGCAGCAGGGAAGGTCTGCTCCAGAAAGGTCACTATTTATGGGGCAGCAGGGCAGGTCTGCTCCAGAAAGGTCACTATTTATGGGGCAGCAGGGAAGGTCTGCTCCAGAAAGGTCACTATTTATGGGGCAGCAGGGAAGGTCTGCTCCAGAAAGGTCACTATTTATGGGGCAGCAGGGCAGGTCTGCTCCGGAAAGGTCACTATTTATGGGGCAGCAGGGCAGGTCTGCTCCAGAAAGGTCACTATTTATGGGGCAGCAGGGCAGGTCTGCTCCGGAAAGGTCACTATTTATGGGGCAGCAGGGCAGGTCTGCTCCAGAAAGGTCACTATTTATGGAGCAGCAGGGCAGGTCTGCTCCAGAAAGGTCACTATTTATGGGGCAGCAGGGAAGGTCTGCTCCAGAAAGGTCACTATTTATGGGGCAGCAGGGCAGGTCTGCTCCAGAAAGGTCACTATTTATGGGGCAGCAGGGAAGGTCTGCTCCAGAAAGGTCACTATTTATGGAGCAGCAGGGAAGGTCTGCTCCAGAAAGGTCACTATTTATGGGGCAGCAGGGAAGGTCTGCTCCAGAAAGGTCACTATTTATGGAGCAGCAGGGAAGGTTCTGCTCCAGAAAGGTCACTATTTATGGGGCAGCAGGGAAGGTCTGCTCCAGAAAGGTCACTATTTATGGGGCAGCAGGGCAGGTCTGCTCCAGAAAGGTCACTATTTATGGGGCAGCAGGGAAGGTCTGCTCCAGAAAGGTCACTATTTATGGAGCAGCAGGGAAGGTCTACTCCAGAAAGGTCACCATTTATGGGGCAGCAGGGAAGGTCTTCTCCAGAAAGGTCACTATTTATGGGGCAGCAGGGAAGGTCTGCTCCAGAAAGGTCACTATTTATGGGGCAGCAGGGAAGGTCTTCTCCAGAAAGGTCACTTCTGCCTCAGATATAATAACTAAGAAATTCATTTAGACTTGTTTGCATACTGTATTACTGATATTTTCGAGAACGTCTGGTCACCTGGAACTGTGTAAATAATTTACCATCACTCTGAACATCGCGAAGAAATATATACCATTGATTTTAAGCAATATTAAATAAATTTAAACTGAAATATGAAATATTTTATAGAATTTAGCTAACAAAAAGGTTATTTTTTTTACGTATTTTCCCTTTTTTCTTCCCTCAACTTCTTTTATATTTTATTTCGCTCCTGCCTTGAGAATGACTTATTCAATCGGTTTCAAACTTTGAAAATTTGTGTGAGGTAACGAGGACCAGATTCCTGGAACAATTGGCATGTGCTAGTGCCCTGTGACCAGAGTTGTTGAACCCACTTCCAGCATCCTGGAGTGGCTCGGACAACCTCTAAAACCCCTCAGTGGAGTGACTTTAGAGTTTCAATAAAACTGCCTCCTAATTCGACCACGATGGTGAATAAAATTCAAGTATGATCGTTTTATGCACATAATAGGGTGAAAATTTTATTACCATTCAATGATGTTCAATAATTTTAGTTTTTCTCTATTCTGGACACATTCAGTATTTTATGGTTGATGGATCTTACGGCCAGAATAGACGGCATTAAATTTTATTTGCAAGCTGGCAAATTTGTTCACGTAGTATAATAGGAAATAATACTTGTAATAGTTGGAATCCATGCCATAATTGCAGAATGACTCATCTGATCGGCTCCAAACTTTCACCACTAGTGTAGCTTCTTCAACACAAGACTCACATTGCGACTGAGAACCATAAGTCCCAAATCTGCCAATTTAATTGAAAAATGATGATGTGCATTTTTATTCAATAAATAAAGACGACTTTTTCTTCTCATTGGTTTCACAGTATTATTGATGATGTATTCTATAAGAAGGATGATATTCCATATCACCCGAAATTTAAAAAAAAAAAAAACTTGAAATCGTTGGAATCAAATCAATTACAGGAAAATGTCTTTTCTGATCTGCTTCAAACTTTTTTCATTGGTGGTCTTTATTAAAACAAAACTTGTCACTCTGAGTTACGTAAATTTCAGTTTGCTGGTTTTTATTAAATATGCTGTTTCTCATGTACTAACTAGAGAATTCCTCTTCCGATCGGCTTCAAACTAAATATTGGCGTATCTTAATTAACTTGTGGCTGTGTGGGTACCGATTTGCAATTTTTTTGACAGTCTTATCAAATATATATTTTTTGATATTGATTATTTTTAAAATGATAAAAATCAAATATATTTTTCAGATTGTAGAGTATTTTAAGAATGTTTATGAGAAAAGGAAACTGGAAAATATCATATATATATATATATATATATATATATATATATATTATATATATATATATATATATATATATATATATATATATATATATATATATATATATATATCTCATTTACCAAACTGCGGCAGGCCAGGACTCGACCCTATGAACCTTATACTGCCTCCAGAGACAGCACAATGTACGCATCATCTTACCACTACGCCACTGGTCCTACAAGAACCAAGCACACAGCACGTAGCTATGTATTTGCCTTCGCCCGAGGACACTCGTAGCAATGATATCTCAAGGATTAATTTCAGCCTCATCCTCTTTGAATACCCGCCTCAACAAGCAGTCTATATAGCAATGAAATCACGAAACAAGTGATTTTAAATCATTTATCAAACTGCAGTAGGCGGTAAATGATTTAAAATCACTTGTTTCGTGATTTCATTGCTATATAGACTGCTTGTTGAGGCGGGTATTCAAAGAGAATGAGGCTGAAATTAATCCTTGAAATACCACTGTCATATATATATATATATATATATATATATATATATATATATATATATATGCAATAAGGTCACAGTAAACAGGAGATTTCAGAATATGCAAAACAACCACTCTGAAAGAATAGAGAAATTCCAAGCGCTTTCGTGACTACTCACATTATCAAGGAACTATCATTTGAACAATGCAAGGAATTCGCGAGAGCAGGCGAAATATACACAAACATATACGCAAGCTACACGCCAAGGTATTGTCCAGTGTGGGTAGATTGGTAAAGCACTGCGTACCTTGTCCTAAGGTTCGTAGGTTCGAGTCTCCTTCAGCCAGAGATCAGTGTTTGTGTATATTTCGCCTGCTCTCGCGAATTCCTTGCATTGTTCAAATCTCTAGTAAGGCTGATGCTTGCAGGGGATGAGATGAAAAGCTGTAAGCCTTCTCCCTGAAAGCTGGCTGCCTTGGATCAAACGTGTAGCGCAAGCTTCACGCCAAGGTATTGTCCTGTGTGGGTAGATTGGTAAAGCACTGCGTACCTTGTCCTAAGGTTCGTAGGTTCGAATCTCCTTCAGCCAGAGATCAGTGTTTATTATATATATATATATATATATATATATATATATATATATCTTCTTCTTTCTTTCAACGTACCAGCCGTATCCCACTGAGGTGGGGTGGCCCAAAAGAAAAAACTGAAGTTTCTCCTTTTAAATTTAGTAATATATACAGGAGAAGGGGTTACTAGCCCTTGCTCCCGGCATTTTAGTCGCCTCTTACGACAAGCATGGCTTACAGAGGAAGAATTCTGTTCCACTTCCCCATGGAGATAAGAGGAAATAAACAAGAACAAGAATTAGAAAGAAAATAGAAGAAAACCCAGAGGGGTGTGTATATATATGCTTGTACATGTATGTGTAGTGTGACCTAAGTGTAAGTAGAAGTAGCAAGACTTACCTGTAATCTTGCATATTTATGAGACAGACAAAAGACACCAGCAACCCTACCATCATGTAAAACGATTACAGGCTTTCGTTTTACACTCACTTGGCAGGACGGTAGTACCTCCTGGGCGGTTGCTGTCTACCAACCTACTACCTATAATATATATATAATATATATATATATATATATATATATATATATATATATATATATATTATCGTAACCACGAACGAGTGGTATTGAATCAATAACAACACTGGGACTAGCGGTTAGGGAAATCACAGTGAGACTGGCCAGTGAGCTAAACATCTGGTTCCTGGATGATGGCGCACTAGCAGATATAAAGGAGTCCCTCCTAAATGATCTTACACAGGGTGATGACACGGGGACAGGAAATGGGTCTCATCCTGAATTCAGCCAAATGTGAAATCATCTCAGTCAGTCAACAAGTGGCAAATGCAGTGAGATCCAAACTACCGGGAGCAGCAGTCATTGCCCCCACAAATTGCGTCTTTCTTGGAGCACCTCTGGGAAGCAATGCCACTGACACAATTCTCAGGAAGAAATTGGAAGAGTTGAGGAGAATGGAACAACGAATAGGCAATTTGGACACCCACGATGCCTTGTACCTTCTCACAAAGTGCTTGAGTCTGCCCAGGTTAACATATTTCCTAAGATGTGCACCTTCATATAATAACCCTATACTGCACGAATATGACAGCATCCTGAGGCAGATTTTTACTAAAGTACTTAACCTTACTCTAGAAGATGGGCAGTGGAACCAAGCTACATTTCCCGTCAGACTAGGAAGCATTGGTGTCCACAAGTCATCACAGATTGCGCTACCTGCTTTTCTGTCCTCATGCGTTACATCCAGAGGGCTTGTAGCAGCAATTCTCCCTGAACATCTTAGGGACAAGATTGGAGTCCATGACCAAAAGTTCATTGACGGAGCCATGATCTGGGATAATTTAACGGGCTTTGAAACCAGACCTGCTCCCTCAACAACTACAAACAGTCGCATTGGGATGGCCCAATAGTGGAGAATATGGCCTTAACAGTGCTTCAGAGTGTGTCAGGGAAGGATAGAGCCCGCCTCCTGGCAGTGAGAGCTCCTCATGCAGGGGACTTTGTGTTGGCTGTTCCCAACTCCAGCCTTGGCACACGCCTCGACCCACAGACCATCCGCATTGGTGTTGCCCTTCGACTTACCGCCCCTATTCTCGCTGAACCAAGGTGTATTTGTGGCAGTGAAGCAGCAGACCAATTCGGGTACCATGGTCTTGTGTGCCGTAAATCCGAGGGAAAGATTGCAAGACATGAGGAAGTTAATAACATTACCAAGAGGAGCCTCACAACAGCCGGATGCCCAGCATTAAGGGAGCCACTCCAACTATGCAGATCTGATGGCAGCCAGAAGCGTCCAGATGGTATCACACTTCAAGCCTGGACAGACGGTAAGCAGGTGGTGTGGGACTAAACATGTGCATCTACCTTGGCTGATACCTATCTCCAATACACCAGGGAGGAAGGAGGGGCAGCCACCAGCTTCAGGGAGTCCCAAAAGTCTAGAAAATATGGAGAACTTGCCCATCATTAAATGTTTATTCCCATAGGCTCGGCAGACCTTGGCTCATGGGGAAAGAGTGCATCTAAGTTCCTTAAGGAGCTAGGCAAGAGACTCATCAGGGTAACTAGGGATCCCTGGGCAGCTAGTTTTCTGTTCCAGCGACTCAGCGCTGCTGTTCAGAGGGGTAATGCCTGCTGTATTTTGGGCACATGCCCCAGCTCTGAAGAGATGGATGAGATTTTAACATAACATAATCAGTGACAAACATGTAACAATATGTACTAGACATGTATCTCTCACATCTCATGTAGTGTATATGCCATCTTTACATCAACAATGTTTCACTTAAATCTTTTGTAACAGATTATGTAATAAAATATACCTATTGATAAAACAGAATGAAAAGATGGGGTGCTAGGGGAAGTGAAATATTTCTCTCTCTCTCTCTGTATATATATATATATATATATATATATATATTATATATATATATATATATATATATATATATATATATATATATATATTATATATATATATATATATATATATATATATATATATATATATATATATATATATATATATATTATATTATATAGATCGCAGTAGAATTCGAAATTACAATGGGACAGTCAAGATTCCCAGGCAGCACTGTAGTTCACTAGGCCACGCAAATGCATAGACTGGGCAGCTTGGTTCACAAGCCATATTTCTTTCCCAGCCCGGGCACGTCAGTGAGCCTCAAGCATGGATTCAATTTTTTTCAGTCTCCTCCTGCATTTGCGTGACCGAGTGGACTAGAGCGTTGACTGGGAATCTTGACTGTCCCCAGTAGTAGTTTCGAATGCTGCTGACTGCAATCTTACTTTGTATATACCCGCTTGTTTCTGCGTGGTGCATTGATTATATATATATATATATATATATATATATATATATATATATATATATATATATTATATATAGTAACCACGAACGAGTGGTATTAATCAATAACAACACTGCGACTAGCCGAGGATTCGAACCCATGTCATTTTGGCGGGCCCTCCTAATGGTGAACGAAAATCACACATGACGCTCTAACCCAAGGAACCACGCAATCCTACAAGAATCAAGCACCCAGTAGGCTAGGTGTTTTACCTTGACCCAAGGACATACGGTGGTGTGGGTGCCTCTGAGCTAATTTCATTTTACTCCCCGTTTGGTGTACTAGCCTCACGAGCAGTATATATATATATTACCCGTAACCACGAGCGAGTATTTAATTAATTTTATTTTATAATTTTTAATTAAAATATAATTTAAAAAAACAAATCTGAAAAATGAAAAACAATTTGTCCCTTAAAAACCCTGGAATTTCTCAATTTTTCAGGTTTTGTTTTGCATTTCTAAATGTTTACTTTCATTTTTTTAAAATTATTTAATAAAATATAAATTTTAAAAAATAAAAATTTTTTAAATAAATATTAATTTTAATAAATAAATATTTTTTAAATTTATTTTTTATCCCCTTCTGGCTTTTGTTTCCCTTTACACCGAGGTGGAAAAAATTTTTTTCCCTTTCCCCCCTTGGGTCGCCCTTCCCTTTTTTCCTTCTTTTTTTCCTTAATTAATAAATAAAATATAAATTTCATTTTTAAAAAAAAAAACCGGAACCCCCAAATTTTTAAAAAAAAAATTCAGGTTTTTGTTTTTTCATTTTGGCGGGGCTGATCCCGGGCGGTTTGGGTCCCCAACCCCTATCCTGGGGAAATTATATAAATATTTATTTTTTTATTTTTATTTATATAATTTTTATAATTTATTATTTTATTTTAATTTTTAATAATTTATTTATATATTTTTTTTATTTATATATATATATTTTAAATATTTATATATTATATATTTTGGGGTAAACCAAAACGGGGGGGAAATTATTTAAGGGGCCCCCAACCCACTTGCCGGTTTTAAGCCCCAGTTGGGGGGAACATGTTTTTTTGGGGGCCCCAGGGTTGAGGTTCACCTGAGGGGGGCCCAAAACCATGGGGGAAACCAGGATTTCATAAAATTTTAAGCACCCGTAAAGGTTTAGTGGTTTTCTCCTTGACCAGAATTTAGTGTTTGTGTTTTTGGCCAATTTCATTTTTTCCCTTTGTGATGCTAAAAGATAATTTTAATTTATAAATTATTTTTTACAAAACGCGGGTTTTGGTAGAAAAGTTTTGGGCGTGGGCTTTGTTAGAGTTTTCCCCCCGGTTTGGTTTTCCTTCCCCCAAAAAAAAGGGAAAAATAAAATTAATTTTAAAATTTATTTATTATATATTTTTATATATATATATATTATATATATATATAAATATAAATATATAAAATTAAAATTATTTTATATTTATTTTTTATATATATATATATATATATTAATATATATATATATATAAAATGTTAAAAATTAAAATTATTTTATTTTTTTAAAAGCCCCCAAATGTTTCTGGGCCATTAAAAACGAAAAAGGGAAAATGAAATTAACCTTATGAGGCACCACACAGAGTCTGATTAGGTAACACCCTCTTTTTGGGGTGTTTTCCTTTTTCCCTGTTCTTAAGCCCATTTTGGGATTGGCCACTGGGGGGGTTTTCCAAAAAAGTACCCAAGGTTTGCCTGTTTTATTTTAAAATATATATAATTATATATATATATATATATATATATATATATATATATATATATATATTATATTATATTTAATATATTATATATTATTATATTATAATATATATATATATATATAATATTTATATATTATATATTATAATATATATATAATATATATATATATATATATATATTTAAAAGACTGAGGTGTTTTGAATCTTTCCCTGGGAAGGGGGAAACAGTGGTTTTCAGCCTCACTTCCAGTCAGGCTTGGGGGGGGTGGGAGTAGAAACCCTCCAGATTGCCCTACCAGCTTATCTTCCTCTTCCATAGATCAATGAATTAATAAAAAAATTTCTTCCGGAAATTCGGGATCAGAAGGGAAACGGCCCCTATCGTCAGTCCCATCACTGAATGGGAAATTTTGCGCTCCGCACCAAAACCTAGTGCAGCCGGGCTACAAACAGTAAAGTTGGGTGGCCCCCCCGCTGAAAAGGGCTTACCAAACATGTGGGGTTTGTAATATCGACGGAAAATTGCCCTTAAAGGCGAGTGCATTCCTCCAGAGTTCCTCCAAACAGCTTTTGGGGCCCTTCCCCAATTCACACGGAATATACGTGCTTTTTTTTTTGCGGCGTGGTAAGCCGACCAATTGGTTACATGGTCTTAATTTTTAAAACCAAAGGGGCTGGCATGAAAGATACAGTGGGTCAACGACTTTTAAAAAGGAACCCTTGGTAAGCTGGATGCCCTGTCGAGAGGGAGCCAAATCATTAGCGCCAACAATACGCAAACCAGCAAACCGCCCCAATTGGATTCCATCAATCTTTGGAAAAATGGCGGTCTTGCATGGCTCTATCCCTGTGTGCCCGAACCTGGTGACCCCTACATCAAACACAGTGTGGGGCGAAGGGAGGAGTTTTAAAATCAAGGGAGTACGAAATCGCAATACAAGGACATAGAAAACAGTATCAATTTGTTCCCGTGAGATCAGAGACCCTTTGGGGTCATGGGTAAAAAAAGCCACATTTCCTTAAAGAATTGGGTTTAGACTCCGACACCAAGGGACCAAAGGGCAGCCTTTTAATTCCCGGCCTCAGCGTGGCATCAGAGAGGTAATGATTGCGCATATTGGCTGCATTCCCGGCTTGGAGGGGCTGGATGAGTTTTTTTTAATTCTTTCCCAATGTATTCATGTTTGTGTTTTCTGTCAATGATTCTGCCTATTAAAAAAATTTTATATAGAAAAATAAAATTTTAAGGGGGGTGGGTAGAAGAAAAAAATTCAAAAAGCTCGGGGAGAAATTTTTGGGTTTTTCCGGGACGTTTATTGCATATATTATATATAATATATTATTATATTTTATATATATATATTATATATATAATATAATTTATAAATTTTTATATCATAATATAATAGGTGTAGGTTGGGAGACAGGGAAAACCCCCCAGGGAGGGGGACTCCGCCTGCCAAGGAAGTAAAAAGAAAGCTTAATTTTTTAATGGGTTGTGGGTTGCTGGTGTCCTTTTTTCTGTCTCATAAAAATGCAAGATTTTTAGGACGTTTTTCTATTCTACTTCATTAGGGCACACTACACATCTGTAAAAGCATTATATACACACCCCCTTTGGGGGTTTTTTTTATTTTTTTTTTCTGTTCTTTTCTTGTTTTTTTCCCTTATCTCCATGGGGAAGTGGATGAATTCTTCCCCCCTAAGCCATGGTGTTGTAAGAGGCGATAAAAGCCGGGAAACAAAGGGGTAGTAAACCCCCTTTTTGTATAAATTACTAAAATTTAAAAAGGAAACTTTCGTTTTTCTTTTTGGGCCCCCTGCCTTGGGGGTTTGGCCGGTTTGTCAAAAAACAAAAAAAAAAAAAAAAAAAATAAAAAAATATTATTTTTTATATATATTATAATATATATTTAAATAATTATTTATTATATATATTATATTATATATATATAAATTTTTAAAAATTTAAAAATAATAATTAAAAATAAATTATATTTTATATTAATAATTATAAAATAAATTAAATTTAATGTCCTTCTTCCTCTCCCTCTCCCCTCTTTCCTTTCTTGGTTTTCCCCCTTTTCTCCTTTCTCTCTTTGGGCCCCCACGCTAGCTGTTTTTTGGAGGAAGGGGACAAAAAACTTTCCTTTTTCAAAAACATTTTAAGGGGCGGGAAAACCCCATTTCCGGGGGGGGTTTCCCCACCTAAGGGGGGTTTAATTTCACTTTAAAATTAAAACCCCTTCTGGCAAACAGTTTTGGGGGGAATATTTAATTTTTTTTTTTTGGGGCCCCCCTCCTTGGTGGGTGTTGAAATTAAAATAAAAAAATTTTTTAAAAATAAAATTTTTATAAATTATATAATTTAATTTTTTTATAAATTTTTTAAGTTTAAATATTTTTTATATTTTATTTATAATTTTTATAATTTTAATATATTTTTTAATTATTTAATAATTATTTAAAATTTTTAAATATTATTTTATTTTGTTTAATTTTTTTTTTTATCCACCCTTCTCCCCAAAATTCAAAAAAATTCTTTTATTACCCACATTCTTCAAACCTTTCAAATCTTTAAAAACTCACAAAACACCCTCCTCCAAGTGTTTGACATTTTCCCACTTGGTGTGATCTTTTCCCAAACTTTTTCCCCAAAAAAACCCCTTTTCCCCCAGCACCGAGCATCTTCTTCCAACCCCTTTCCCCCAAAACCTTTTATTCCCCCTTTTAGGTGACCCCTTTTCCCCCCTTGTCCCCCCAAAAAAATTTTTCCCTTTTCTTGAACCCCCAAAC
This sequence comes from Cherax quadricarinatus, assembly GCF_026875155.1. NCBI lineage: Eukaryota > Metazoa > Arthropoda > Malacostraca > Decapoda > Parastacidae > Cherax > Cherax quadricarinatus. Next base: position 38,009,449 of record NC_069401.1, on the reverse strand, counting down.
CCCTTCTCCCCTTCCAAAAAAACTTTTGGCCCACATCTCCTAAAAAATCTTCACTTTGGTTTTCGTTTAAACCACCCCTATTTCCTCTTAAAAATTTTGGTTTTAAAATTTCTCCCTAACCACCTTTTTTTCATACGGCCTTTTTCCAAAACCTTATGCCCACCCACCTTTTTTCCCCCCTTATTCCTAAATAACTTTTTAAATTTAAGTTTTATTTAAACAACCCTTTCCTACTTCCCCCTAACTTTTCCCAAAGCCTTTTTCCCTTTTTTTTGTTATCCTTCCTTTCTTTTAATTTTTTAATTTCTTCTTTTAAATTACCCACCAAAACCTAAACCTTTTAACTTCTTTAAATTCCCAAAACAAGGCCCCGCAAAGGGGCCCTTGCCCAATTCCCCTTTTTTTTAAATTCTTCATCTTTTTTAAAACCCCCAACTCTCCCAAAAACCTTTAACCCCCCCCCTTTTGGTTGTACCCCTTTAACCCCATTTTTAACCTCTTTTCTTTAAAAATCTTTCCCCCAAAACATTACCAAAGGACCTCACAACCCCGGGATGCCCACATTAAGGACCCAAACCCCAACTAGCAATCTGATGGAGCCAAAAGGGCCAGTGGTATCACATTTCAACCCCTGGAAGACGGTAAGCAGGGGGTGGGGGCAAACATGTGCTTTACCTTGGCTGATACCTATCCCCAAATACACCGGGGAGGAAGGAGGGGCACCACCAGTTTCAGGGACCCCAAAAAGTCAAAAAAATTTGGAAACTTGCCCATAAATTAAATGTTTGTTCCCATAGGCTCGGAATTTTCTCGGGGGGAAAGAGTGCATCTAAGTTCCTTAAGGAGCTGGGGCAAGAGACTCATCAGGTAACTAGGGATCCCGGGGCAGCTAGTTTTCTGTTCCAGCAAAAGCGCTGCTGTTAAAGGGGGGAATGCCTGCTGTATTTTGGCCATCCCCCACTCTGAAGAGTGGATAGTTTTTACAAAACAAATCAGTGACAAACATGTAAAAAAATTGTACTAGACATGTACCTCACATCCAGGAGTGTAATCCCCACTTTACATCAACAATGTTTCACTTAAATCTTTTTTAACAGATTATTAATAAAATATCCCAAGTAAAAAAAAAATGAAAAGATTGGTGCAGGGAAGTAAAATATTCAGACGTTTCAGGAAGAATCCAAAAATTCTTCCCTTTAGTTTATTTTTATCCACTTCCTGAGGCTAGGGTCCCACAATTTACACCCCAGGGGGAACCCATCCCTCTCTCCTCCCCGCTCCTCTTCCCCTCTCTCTTCTCTCTCTCCTTTTCTTCTCCCCTCTCTCTCTTATTATAAAATAAAAAATTTTTAAAAAAATAAAAAAATATAAGAAACGCAAAACAAATAAAGGGGCGCAAACCCCGGCCCCTGAGCACCAGGCCCCGCAAATGCAAAAACGGGCACTTGGGTTTACAAGCCATATTTCTTTCCACCCGGGGACGTCAGGAGCCTCAATGGATTCAATTTTTTTCAGTCTCCCCTGCATTTTCGTCCGAGTGGACAAGCGTTTTTTGGGAATCTTGACGCCCCATTAGTTTCGAATGCTGCTGACGAATTCTTTTTAAACCCCTTTTTTTCTGCGTGGTGCATTGATAATAATAATTTATAATATTATATAATATATTATAGTAACCACGAACGAGTGGTATTAATCAATAACAACACTGCGACTAGCCGAGGATTCGAACCCATGTCATTTTGGCGGGCCCTCCTAATGGTGAACGAAAATCACACATGACGCTCTAACCCAAGGAACCACGCAATCCTACAAGAATCAAGCACCCAGTAGGCTAGGTGTTTTACCTTGACCCAAGGACATACGGTGGTGTGGGTGCCTCTGAGCTAATTTCATTTTACTCCCCGTTTGGTGTACTAGCCTCACGAGCAGTATATATATATATATATATATATATATTACAGTAACCACGAGCGAGTAGTATTGAAGGATTGCGTGGTCCCGTGGGATAGAGTGTCCTGTGTGATTTTCGCTTACCATGAGGAGGGAGAAAACCATATAGGTTAGAATTCTCGGCAAGTCGCAGTGTTGATATATATATATATATAATATATAATATATATATATATATATAATATATAAATATATATATATATTATGTATATATTTATATTTTTATTTTATATATATATATATATATATATATATATATATATTATATATATATATATATATATATGTATATAATGTTATACTGCTCTTGAGGCTATTATACCAAACGGGGAGAAGAATGAAATTAGCTTAGAGGCACCCACACCACCGTAGTCCCGATTAAGGAAAACACCCTCTGCTGGGTGTTGACTTGTAGTTGCAGGGTTTCCCTGGGTAAGAGGCAGTGGTTTTTGGGTTCCCCCATGGGCGGGCCAAAAACGACATGGCGGACCCCGGAAAATTGTCCGTTAGTAGGTGGTTAGAGCACCGCTAATATATATATATTATATATATATAATATAATATATATATATTATAATTAAAAAAAAATATTAATATATATAATATTTTAAATTATATATAATAAATATATAAATATATAAAAATATATATTATAATAATAAAAAATATATATATATATATATTTTTTAACTAAGGTGTTTTAAATTTTTCCCCTCGAAGATGAACATGGTTTAAAAGCCTCACTTCCAGTCAGGCTTGGGGGCGGGAACGTAAATCCCCCAGTTTCCCCACCAGCTTATCTACCCTTCCTACATAAAATAAATTAATAAAAAAATTTCTTCCGGAAATCATGACTCAAAAGGGGAATACAGGACCCTAACGTCAGTGCTACACTGAAGGGAAATTTTGCGCCCCGCACCAAAACCTAGTGCAGCCTGGCCAAAAAACATCAAGTTGGGTGCCCCATCGCTGAAAAGGGCTTCCAAACATGCTTGGGGCTGAATATCAACAGGAAATTGGCCTCCAAGCTGCGAGTGAAATCCCCAGAGATTTCCCTCCAAACAGCAGGCTCCAATTAAACACAAAATACGTCTTTTTGCGGCGTGGTAAGCCGCCCAAATTTGGGTCTACATGGTTTAATCTTCCAAAACCCAAAGGGCGGGCATGCAAGATACAGTGGGTCAACGACATCGGGAAGGAACCCTTGGTACAGCGGGATGCCCTTCGAGAGGGACCCCCAACTTTTTAGCGCCAACATACGCAAAACCCCAGAAAAACCGACCATTGGATTCCCCAACTTTGGAAAAATGGGGCTCTTGCAGGGTCCCATACCTTGTGTCCCACACTGGCTGACACCTACACAAACACAGTGTCGGCGAAGGGAACTACAACACAGGGAGTACGAAACGCAAAATACAAGGACATAACCAAAAATACAATTTTTTCCATGAGATCAAGACCTTGGGATCAGGGTAAAAAAGCCACACTTTCCTTTAAAAATTTGGGGTTCCAACTCCGACACCAAGGGGGCCCCAAAGGGGAAACCCCTTAATGGTTTCCCGTGCCCCAGCGTGGCCCTCCCGAGAGGTAAGATTTCGCATACTTGGGGCATCCGGGTTGGAGGGGCTGGATGAATTTTATGAATTTTTCCAAGATTCATTTTGTGTTTTCTGTCAAGTATTCTGCCCATTAATAAAATTTCATATAGAAAATAAAAAAAGGGGGGGGAAGAAAAGAAAAAATTCAAAACAGCTCGGGGGGAAATTGGTTTTCCGGGGACGTTTATTGCATATTAAAATAAAAATAAAAATATATTATAATATATATATATATATATATTAATTTAAAATATAATTATATATATATAAATATATAATTTTTAAAAATTGTATAAAATGGGATAGGTTTGGGAGACAGCAACCACCCAGGGGGGGTACTACCGTCCTGCCAAGTGAATGTAAAAAAAGAAAGCCCGAATTGTTTTACAATTGGGGGAATTTCTGGTGTCCTTTTTTCTGTCCATAAACATGCAAGATTTTTAGGACGTCTTCTACTTCTACTTACATTAGGGGCACACTACACATACATGTAAAAGCAATATATACACACCCCCCTTTGGGTTTTCCCTTTATTTTCTTTCTACTTCTTGTTCTTGTTTATTCCCCTTACCTCCATGAGGGAATGGATTGAATTCTTCCTCCGTAAGCCAGCGTGTTGTAAGAGCCGATAAAAAGCCGAGCAAGGGACTATAACCTTATTTGATATAAATTACTAAATTTATAAAAGAGAAACTTTCGTTTTTTTTTTGGGCACCTACCTTGCGGTATACGGCCTTTTCAAAAAAAAAAAAAAAAAAAAAAAAAATAATAATATATATATATATATATATATATATATATATATTAATATATATATATAATATATATTATATATATATATATATACACATCGGCCTTCTCCCACAAAGGCAGGGTGGTCAGAAAATGAATAACTTTCATCATTCACTTCATCACTGTCTTGCAAGAGGCGCTCTTACACTACAGTTATAAAACTGCAACATTAACACCCCTCCTTCAGAGTGTAGACACTGTGCTTCCCATCTCCAGGACTCAAGTCCGACCTGCCGATTTCCCTGAATCGTTAGAGTCCTAAAAACCATTTGTCTCCTTTCACTCCTATGACACACGCTCACGCATGCTTGCTGGAAGTCCAAGCCCCTCGCACACAAAACCTTTACCCCCTCTCTCCAACCTTTCCTAGGCTGACCCATTCCCCGCCTTGCCTCCACTACAGATTTATACCTTCTCTACATGTCCGAACCACCTCAACAACCCTTCCTCAGCCCTCTCAATAACAGTTTTGGTAATCCCACACCTCCTCCTAATTTCCAAATCTATGCAGTCTTTGCGTAGTTCGTTGCAACATTCACCACCTATGCATTACTCTCATATAAGATTGTTGGTATAAATGTACTCTCATACATTCCACTCTTTGCTTTCATGGACGAAGCTCTTTGTGTCCACAGACTCCTTAGTGCACCACTCACCTTTTTCCCCTCATCAATTCACTGATTCACCTAATCTTTTATAGACCCATCTGCTGACACGTCCACTACCTAAATATTTGAATACATTCACCTTCTCCATACTCTCTCCCTCCAATCTGATGTCTAGTCTTTCGTCACCTATTTTCTTGTTATCCTCATCACCTTACTCTTTCCTATATTCACTTTTAATTTTCTTCTTTTACTTACCCCACCAAATTCATCTACCAACCTTTGCAACTTCTCTTCAGAATCTCCCAAAAGCACAGTGCCATCAGCAAAGAGCAACTGTGACAATTCCCACTTTGTGTTAGATTCTTCATCTTTTAACCCCACACCTCCTGCCAGCACCCGAGCATTCATTTCTCTTACACCCCCATCACCATATACATGGTGATGTCACCCTATATATGGTGACATCACACATCCTTGTCAAAGGCCTACTTTTACTTGGAAATAATCTCCTTCTCCCCTACATACTCTAACCTGAGCCTCACTATCATCGTGAAAACTCTTCACTGATTTCAGTAACCTACCTCCTATTCCATACATTTGCAACATCTGCTACATTACTCCCCTATCCACCCTGTCATACGCCTTTTCCAAATCCATAAATGCCACAAAAACCTCTTTACCCTTATCTAAATACTGCTAACCTATATGTTTCACTGTAAACACTTGGTCTACACACCCCCTACTCTTCCTAAAGCCTCCTTGTTCATCTGCTATCCTACTCTCTGTCTTACTTTTAATTTTTTCAATGATAACTCTGCCATGCACTTTACCAGGTATACTCAACACACTTATTCCGCTATAAACTTGACACTCTCGTTTATCCCATTTGCCTTTATACATAGGAACTATGCATGCTCTCTGCCAATCCCTAGGTAACTCACCCTCTTCCATACATTTATTAAATAAAAACACCAACCTCTCCAAAACTATATCCCCTCCTGCGTTTAGCATTTGTACCTTTACCCCATCAATCCCTGCTGTCTTACTCCCTTCCATTCTGCGCCACTGCCTCACGAACTTTCCACACTCACAACTGGCTCTTCCTCACTCATACAAGACGGTATTCCTCCTTGCTCCATACACAAAATCACAGCTTCCCTATCTTCATCAACATTTAACAATTCCTCAAAATATTCCCTCCATCTTCCCGATACCTCTAACTCTTTATTTAATAACTCTCCTCTCATATTTTTAAATATCAAATCAATTTGTTTCCTTGGCTTTCTCAACTTATTAATCTAATTTCAAAACTTTTTCATATTTTCAACAAAATTTGTTGATAATATCTCACCCCCTCTTTCTTTTGCTCTCTTTTTACATTGTTTCACCACTCTCTTAATCTCTCTTTTTCTCTCCATATACTCCTCCCTTTTTGTATCACTTCTACTTTGTAAAAATCTCTCATATGCTAACTTTTTCTCCTTTACTACTCTCTTTACATCATCTTTCCACCAATCGCTCTTCTTCCCTCCCGCACCCACTTTCCTGTAACCACAAACTTCTGCTGAACACTCTAACATTCCATTCTTAAACCTACCCCATACATCTTCGACCTCATTGCCTATACTCTCATTGTCCATCTATCTTACCCTAACTGTCTCCTCCTTTAGTTTATAAAGCTTCACATCTCTTCTACTTGCCGCTTCTATTTTCCTTGTATCCCATCTACCTTTTACTCTCACTGTAGCTTCAACTAAAAGCGATCTGATATATCGGTGGGTGCCTTATTTCCACTGAGGTCTTTTAGTCTTCTTCCCCTGGACGTTATCCACAACACTCTGCTAACAAACAGGTACCTACTTAGTGCTAAGTGAAAAGAGACAACCGGTGTAAGGATACATGCTCAATGCATTCACGCGGTCCAAGATCGGACCCGGGCCCCTGTATTGCGAGCCGAAGGCGATATTACTGAGTCACAGGTCAGGCTATCTGGCTGAATCGAAACAGATCTGCCTCCACGGGTTTCAGGACTGTGACCTACAACGTAAATCACCTGCCTGTCTCACTATGTAACAGTGTAAACCGTCTTAGTGTTTACACTCCATTTACGCCCTCCTGGGAACCGCTGCAACCTTGGAAAATTTACATCCTCATTAGGCTTTCCTGTTTACATGAAAATGAATCAAACAGACCAGAGCTATTTTCTTTTACCACTTCTAGGAAAATTAATGTATTTAAGAGGTCCAGCCGAAGACAGGTCAAATATTCTTCTTTAAAAAAATTATACGTCTACAGACTAAGTAGTAATTCTTTTTCGTCTCTCTGAGCATAAATGTTTTAATGATATACCTGCCATGTTTGTTGACCTTCTTCAAGATGTTATGTGCGTCTTGACGCATCGAACTCCCTTTGTAAGCAGAACTTTCCCTGCCTCTGTAATCATGCCTCTCCCCCTACCCTTGTAATGAGACATCCCTTTCCCTCCCTAGTCAGACTCCCTTCCACTTAATTATGCCAAAGAAGACAAAATTAGAAGTTATTCAACGAGGTTTTATTACAACTACGTTTCGCTCATTGTACAGCTTGATGGAATCTTGACAGGATAAGACTCTATCTATAGAGTCTATCTATAGATAAGACTCTATCTAAAGAGTCTTATCTAGTTTAATCCTAAGTTTCTTAAAACAGTTTGTCTGTGTTTGAACGAGTGAGCCAAGAAATGCGGTGCTCACACAAGAGCCAGCAAAGAAATCATGATCCAGTGAGTGTGAACTTCCTTACTGTGCTTGAAATCAAAGCCTGATTACTATTCATTCCTATATGATATATAGGCCATGTGAGTTGAATTGATTCCCATTATTACAGTAACTTAAACAACACCACCACCACCACCAACAACAACAACAACAGCAATAATAATAATAATAATAATAATAATAATAATAATAATAATAATAATAATAATAATAATAATAACAATAATAATAACAATAATAATAATAATAATAATAATAATAATAATAATAATAATAATAATAACAATAATGTACCTTACTCACAAAATCATAATGACACGATTGCAAACAAACCAGGACACAGGTGGGGCTTGAATTCGCGGCGAGTGAGTCTTAAAACTCCTGGCCAGCACATCATGGTGACGGAGTTGAAGGGACTTGAGCCAGAGTTCGTCATGGCCACGCTGGCAAGAGATTCACCTGTAAAAACTTTCATTTGTGGTCACAGTGGAGGTGTGACATGCAAAGAGCATGTTACAATTTATTCGGTGTATGTCACATTGTCACATAGGCTGCCTCCCAGCCAGCGAACCAGGTGGTAAGGGTTTAACGATCGATAGGGTACCCATCGTTAAATCGGTACGTTGGTTCATCAGCCAATCACAAGCAAGCTTGCCAAAGTTGAAGCAACATGGTTCACTTGTGGTAAGCAATGGCAGACTTGCCTACCTGCTGGTTGCACACGGTGCTCACTCTCTGACTTCTGCTTTGCCATCTGTCACTGTGGTGTACACTTATTATTATTCCATCTGTACATATTGTACATAGTGTACATACCTGTATATAGTGAGTGAAGGCGAATATACAGTATAGTCTATTGCTGAGTTCGTTTGTTCCAATTCCCATTAAGACCAGGTCTCTCAGGCCGTTTATTACCTGCGTCCGTAATAGGGGGCCCATGCTAACTCCCTATGGTGCATAAATATACCTAGTTGGATGAATCGTATTGTAGCCAGCTGGCCCAGTGGCTGACGTGCAGGCATGGAGTTTTACGACTCACTTCCGTGCGTTCAAGCACCACCTGCACCCTAGTTTAATAATAATATAAAAGCTGATATACTGAAGTTTTTAGAGTTGTTAGAAAGCTACTTTATTTAACACAAGTAAACTGCTGAGGGGAAACCGACCAACCTCTATCAACATTCCAGCAACTCTTGAACCTCCCTCACACCCAATGTATTTTCAAACACCTAATTATAACACACACACACATACACATACACACACACACACACACACACAACACACACACACACACACACACACACACACACACACACACACACACACACACACACACACACACACACACATGGGGCACTAAACACAGACATGTATCACTAACGTGTATAGTATGCAGTGGTCATGGGAAATCATCAGGAGGAGAGTGGGTGGTAAACACATTGGAAAGCAACAAGTGTATAATTGACAACCAGCACGGTTTCAGGAAGGAAATCCGTGTCACAAACCTCTAGAGTTTTATGACAAGGTGACAGAAGTAAGACCAAGAGAGAGGGGTGGATCGACTGCATTTTTTTGGACTGCAAGAAGGCTTTGACACAGTTCCTCACAAGAGGTTACTGCAAAAGCTAGAGGATCAGGCACACATAACGGAAAGGCACTGCAATGGATCAGAGAATACTGACAGGGAGGCAACACGAGTCATGGTACGTGACGAGGTGTCAGAGTGGGCACCATGTGACAAGCGGGGTTCCACAGGGGTCAGTCTAGGACCTGTGCTATTCTTGGTATATGTGAACGACATAACGGAAGGGATAGACTCAGAAGTGTCCTTGTTTGCAGATGATATGAAGTTAATGAGAAGAATCAAATCGGATGAGGATCAGGCAGGACTACAAAGAGACCTGGACAGGCTAAAAAGCCTGGTCCAGCAACTGGCTCCTTGAGTTAAACACTGCCAAATGCAAAGTCATGAAGATTGGGGAAGGGCAAAGAAGACCCAAGACAGATATAGGCTAGTGGCCAAAGACTGCAAACCTCACTCAAGGAAAAGATCTTGGGGTGAGTATAACACCGAGCATGTCTCCGGAGGCACACATCAATCAGATAACTGCTGCAGCATATGGGCGCCTGGCAAACCTGAGACAGCATTTCGATACCTAGTAAGGATCATTCAAGGCACTGTAACCTGTATGTCAGGCCCATACTGGAGTATGCAGCACCTGTTTGGAATCCCGCACTTGATAAAGCACGTCAAGAAACTTAGAAAAGTACAAAGGTTTGCGACAAGGTTAGTTCCCAGAGCTAAGGGGAATGTCCTAGAAGAAAGATTAGGGAAATCGGCCTGACGACACTGGAGGACAGGAGGGTCAGGGGAGACATGATAACGACATATAAAATACTGCGTGAATAGACAAGGTGGACAAAGACAGGATGTTCCAGGGAGGGGACACAGACACAAGAGGCCACAATTGGAAGTTGAAGACACAAATGAGTCAAGAGATAGTAGGAAGTATTTCTTCAGTCATAGAGTTGTAAGGCAGTGGAATAGCCTAGAAAATGACGTAGTGGAGGCAGGAACCATACACAGTTTTAAGACGAGGTTATGATAAAGCTCATGGAGCGGGAAAGAGAGAGAGAGCCTAGTAGAAACGGTGAAGAGGCGGGCCAGGAGCTAGGACTCGACCCCTGCAACCACAAATAGGTGAGTACAAATAGGAGAAGTACACACACACACACACACACACTATATATATAAACTAAAATACTATACTAACACCAAAATAATAAATATACAATATATATATATATATATATATATATATATATATATTATATATATATATATATACATGGATATACAATTGCTTTTGGGTGCTTTGTCCAGCGGGGTCAGTGACAAGGCTTCAGAGGCTCCTTACTCTATTTGGGTTCGTGGTACATAGGCAGTGTGTTTAAGTGCCCTGGGACGACCCAGAGGGCCATGCCCGTGAGTGACAAAGGAGTGAGGATGTTGCCTCTAGGATGCCTGGTCACCAAGTGAGAGGGAGACAGGTCTGGGTATGCCTACCTAGATGCGTGCCCTCTGATGGAAACTTTGGAAATTAGCCACGTAGGCTTATTGTCTGCATTTTGCTCGGCCACCTCCCCATGGTCGTCGTCGCCCATGCTTGACTGAAAATAAAACTCAGTCTCTCTCTCTCACAGGAAAAGGGCACAGAACACAAAATAAAGACTTACATACACGTGAACATGGACAAAAAAAAAAAAACTTCCTACAGGGAGGGACAGATACTGCAACACAGGAGACTTCACTGCTGCTGAGCTGTGACGTAACAGGGTATGATCTCCTCTGGAACAGTGAAGCAGTCATCGTGGAGTATTCACTGCAGGGTTCATTCATCCTGGTGCACAACCTGCTGGTGCCCTCGAGTGAGACGTCGTCACTACTTGGCAACAGGACAGAACTTCTTCTGGCAAGTGACCCAGGAGGACATTTTTCGACTGGTACTGTCACTGGGGCTGTCACTGCCGGCGAGTGTGGAGTGAGTCGTGGCAGGGACGACTCACGCGATAGAGTCATAGCAGCATACACTTTAATGTCGATTTTTGCATAAAAAAGCATCTTTTGCTAGTGCAAACCATATTATAACCGCATGTGCAGTGAGGGTGTGTGCAGTTTTCCCGTGTGTCCCGATGTGTGGTCTGAGCCCAGATGTGTGCAGACCACAGTGCGCTCTGAGCCCTGACCATTGGTAACAACCTTGTGTTACTTGTCACCTGTTGTGACCATTGGCAGCTGACATTATTCAGTCCAGGCATCAGTTTACGAGAGTCTGAGCCCCTATGTACAGAAAGCTCTTATGCTCGCCGCTCGTAGATGCCATGCCCGAGTAATACCTATTATGACTCCCCATTGAGACTTGTTTCACTCCACCTCCTGACCGTCAGAGTGCAGTTACGTGTAGAAAATCAGTCTGAGGACGCTTAGACTAACCTCTGCCATGAGTACATCTCTGTCGAGAGAATGACATCGTCAAGTCGCAGTAGCCCTGTCGGCAGGCGATTGTCTGATTCGTGTCACAGCTTCAGTGAGGAGTCTGTACAAAGTATGATGTCACTTTGACTACTAACCTGCTCACTCCATTTAAGGCATTCACGAACGTATGAGAACACTGACTGAGAGGAATAAACACGTGACATACATCTTCTCTCAATCGTTCTTGACAATACTGCAACAAATTGCTCACTGTGAAACTAGAACAATGTCGAAGTGGCATCATGTAGTGATGTCAGACGTGACGTCGTGAGGGATGTCGTGGGATGACATCGTGAGGAGACATCAGGCAGACATCCAGGGTGACGTCGGAAGATGACGTTGGGCAGACGTCCTAGGTGACGTCGCGAGGTGACGTCGGCAGACGTTCTGGGTGACGTGGGGCAGACGTTTTGGGTGACGTCGGGCAGACGTTCTGGGTGTCGTCGGGCAGCATCGTGGGTGACGTCGCAAGGTGGCGTCGGGCAACGTCCACGGTGACGTCAGGCAGACGTCGTAGGTGACGTCGCGAGTTGACGTCGGGCAGACATCCTGGGTGACGTCCTGGAGTGACGTTGGGCAGAGTCGTGACGTCAGGGGAGTGATGAGGGCAGTATGGTAATGTCATGGGAGATGCCAGGCAGCAGACAGCAGCATGTGGCTTTTGACATCTGGCTTGTTAACCCACGTGGCCGTATCCACATGTGGCTTCGAGTGACCTCGGGCACATGGATATACAGCTCTGGAAATGAATTCATAGAACAGCAGCAAAGAGGGTGCGAGTGTAGTGGTGTATGGTGGTAGTGTGATGAGCGTGGGTGGTGTATGGCGAGAGACGATCCGGCTGCTTCCTCTGCACGTGGGACGCAGTGAAGACCCAGGTGACGCCCCGAAGATTTCTCGAAGAAATTCAGCAAATTTCGGCCTGGATCCTTCTGATCCTGTGTCTGAATGATGAAATCTGCAGACACGACTTTAGGACAACTCGTAGAGAGACGGATGCTTCTTGTATGGGGTAATGAAGTGGAGACAACATCTTCGTGCTTCTTGCTTCCTCTTTCCAGGCAAGCACACTTGTTGTGACTGCCGCTGTCACCATTTATAGCAATTGATTTGGTGGTTATCCAAGCGGGGTCATTGATACTCTTCGGAGGTTCCTTACTTTATTTGGGTTCGTGGTACACAGGCAATGTGTTTAAGTGCCCTGGGGCGACCCAGAGGGCCATGCCCTCGAGGGAGAGAGGAGTGGACCTGTTGACTCTCGGATGCCTGGTCGCCAAGTGAGAGCGAGGCAGGTCTGGG
>NC_069401.1:37983907-37991407 GCF_026875155.1 Cherax quadricarinatus | reverse complement strand
ATATATATTATTATATATATAATTTATCTGTGTGTGTGTGTGTATATTAATGTACATATATGTGAATGATAGCTTTAGGCCTTTCATGTTACATTCAAAAAATCATTAGGAGCTTACAATGTTGCAGATTATTATTATTGTAATAAAAAAGAAGCGCTAAGCCACACGGGCTATACAGCACAATGTTTCAGAAATGTGTAGAAAATCCAAGCAGATTCATGCAGGGGGAGCGTTTTTGCTCGAAACTGCTTGGACTTCCTACTCATTTCTGCAACATTGCAAGCTCCTGATGTGTTGATTGAACACGAAAGGCCCAGAGCTATAATTCAACTCTCCCTGTGGTTGTTTTGCATCTTGTATCGCCTACAAGACAAGCCGTGGGTGGACAGCAGTTACCCTCACGACAACTGGTTCACTCACTCGGCAACCTGAAGATCTTGAAGTCGGGTGACGGGGGAAAGTAAAGTATAACTTTGCGTTATAAAACAAGAGAACAACGAAACCAAGAAAAAAAAACACACACACAATAAACACATTGGGGGAAGATTCATAGGTAAACAAATCACCTATTATCCCAGATGACGCAGGTGTCAGCAGTCCTGTGAAACAAGTTGTTTAGTAGTACTCATACGACTCACACCAGTCACATTCACACAAAGAAAAAATTGTGAACAAACAAGTGAACTTTAGCGTCATAAACAGAGCTTGTACATCCACTTGGAAAAATAGATGATATTCACGACAGCTTTCGATGACCTAAAAAAAAAAAGACAAAGACGAGTTGATTAGTTGTAATAACGGCAGAATTACATAAATTATGTTTGATAACAAGACACAGCCGCAGCTAATGTGACATTTCCTGTGGCGAAGTTTCAATTTCTGAGACGAGCGAAACGTTGCTATAACAAAATACAACATTAGTTGCACCTGTGTTCTCTTAGCTAACAAAGAGATGATGAGAAAAACAATACATATAGCCTTAGGTTCAGATAAAAATACCATGTGTACCTAATATTTCAGTCAAACAAATTTCATCATTTTTTCTACTTCACCATTGACCGATCGTGCACCTGGAAATTCTCATCGACAAAGAACTAAACCTAACCTAGCCTAACCTAACCTAACCTAGCCTAGCCTAACCTAACCTAGCCTAACCTAACCTAACCTAACCTAACCTAATCTAAAAAACGTAACCTAACGTAACCTAACATAGCCTAACATAACCTAACCTAAACTAACCTAACTTAACCTAACCTAACCTAACCAAACGTAACCTAACGTAACCTAACCTAGCCTAGCCTAACCTAACCTACCTAACCTAACCTAACCTAACCTAACCTAATCTAAAAACGTAACCTAACTAACCTAACATACCTACTAACCTAACCTAAACTAACCTAACCGTAACCTAACTAACTAACCTAACCTAACCTACCTAACTAACCTAATACCTAACCTAACCTAACCAAACGTAACCTAACGTAACCTAACCTAACCTACCCTAACCTAACCTAACATAACCTAACCTAACCTAACCTAACCTAACACTAACCTAAACCAAACCTAACCTAACCTAACCTAACCTAACCTAACCAAACGTAACCTATCGTAACCTACATAACCAAACCTAACCTAACCTAACCTAACCTAACCTAACCTAACCTAACCAAACGTAACCTAACGTAACCTAACCTAACCTACCTTAACCTAACCTAACATAACCTAACCTAACCTAACCTAAACCTAACCTAAAACCTAACCAAACCTTACCTAACCTAACCTAACCTAACCTAACCAAACGTAACCTATCGTAACCTAACATAACCAAACCTAACCTAACCTAACCTAACCTAACCTAACCTAACCTAACCAAACGTAACCTAACGTAACCTAACCTAACCTACCCTAACCTAACCTAACATAACCTAACCTAACCTAACCTAACCTAACCAAACCTAAACTATGTAAAGTAAAAGGACACAAGTGCAACTAATGTGACATTTTATTGTGGCAACGTTTCGCTCTCCAGAAGCTTTATCAAGCCATTGCACTTGTGTCCTTTTACTTTACATACTGTCGGTAATTCTACCAACTTTATTACAAACCTAAACTAACCTAACCTAACCTAACTAAACCTAACCTAACCTAACCTAACCTAACCAAACCCAAGTTAAACTAACGTAACCTAACTTAACCTAACCTAACCTAACCAAGTTAACCTATCTTAACCTAACCAAACCTAACATAACCTAACCTAACCTATCCTAACCCAACCCAACCCAACCTAACCAAAATTAACGTAACGTAACCTAACTTAACCTAACCTAACCAAACCTACTAACCTAACCTAACCTAACCTAACGAAACCAAACCAAACCTAACCTACACCTAACCTAACCTAACCTAATCTAACCTAACCTAACCAACCTAACCTAACTAACCTAACCTAACCAAACTAACCAAACCAAACCAACCAAACCAAACCTAACCTAACCTAACCTTTAACCAAACCAACCAACCAAACCAACTAACCTAACCTAACTAACCTTCCTAACCTAACCTAACCAAACCTACAAACCTAAACTAACCTAACCTAACCTAACCAACCAAACTAACCTAACTAACCTAACGTAACCTAACCTAAACCTAACCTAACCTAACCTAACTAACTAACCTAACAAACAAACCTAACGTAACTAACGTAACTAAATAACCTAACCAAACCAAACCAAACTTACCTAACTTTAACCTAACCTAAAAAAAAAAGCCTAACCTAGCCTAACCTAATCAAACCAAACCAAACCAATGTGACCTAACTAACCAAACTAACCAAACCTAACCGAACCAAACCCAACATTACCTAACAAACCTAAACCTAACCTATACCTATAACACAAACCAAACCAAACCTTCTAATTAACCTAACCTAACCAAACAACTACCTAACCTATAACCAAACCAAACCAAACCAAACCAACAAAATAACCTAACCTAACCTAACAAACCTAACCTAACCTAACCTAACCTAAAAAAACCAAACCAAACCTAACCTAACTACCTAATCCCACCTAAACCCAACCAAACCTAAGCCTAACCTAACCTAACCTAACAAAACAAACAACCAACCAAACCTAACCTAACCTAACCTAACCTAACCTAACCTAACTAACCTAACCTAACCTACAGCCTAACTAAACTCAAACCTAACTTAAACCTAACCAAAACTAACCTAACCTAACCTAACAAAAAACTAACATAACTAACCTACTAACTAACCAAATCAAACCAAAAAACCTAACTAATACCTAACATACCCTAAACTAACATAAACTAAACCAACCAACCAAACCCAACCAAACCTTAAACCTAATAACCAAACCTAAACCTAACCAAACAACCAAATAACCTAACCTAACCTAACCTAACTCAAACCAAACCAAAACCAAACTAAGAATAACCTAACCTAACCTAACCTAACCAACCTAACCAACCTAACCACAACCTAACCTAATTAACCAATAACCTAAACAAACCTAACCTAACCTACCAAAACAAACCAAAACTAACAACCTAAAACCCACTAACCTAACCTAAACAACCAAACCTAACCTAACCAAAAACTAACCTAACCTAACCTAACCAACCTAACCAAACCAAACCTACCTAACCTAACCTAACCAGCCAAACCAACCTAACAAACCTAACTCTAAACTAACCTAACTAGCCTAACCTAAGCCAAACCTAACAAAACTAATAACTCAAACTTAACCTAACCAACCTTAAACCTAACTAAATACGAAGAACCTAACCTAACCTAACCTAACCTAACCAACTAAAATCTAACCTAACCAAACCAATACTAACAAACCAACCTAAACTAACCTAACCTAACTAAGCAAACCAAACCATTAATGTATAACGTTATGTAACCTAACCAAATCAAACCTAGCCTAACCAAACCTAACCTAACCTACCCTAAACCTAACGTAACCAACCAAAACCTAAATCAAACTGCCTTTAAACCCAACACTAACCAAACCATTACGTAACCTTACCTAACAAACCTAACCTAACCAAACCAAACCCTAAAGTAACCTCACCTAACCTAACCTAACCAACCAAATCCTAACTCAAACTTAATGAACCTAACCACCTAACTACTAACCTAACCTAACCTAACTATATTCTCAAACCAAACCTAAGGTACCAATAACCTAACCTAACCTAACCTAACCTAACCTAACTAACACACAACCTAAACGTAAACCAAACCTAACCTAACCTAACCTAAACCTAACAAACCAAACCTAACCTAACCTAAACTAAATAAACCTAACCTAACCTAACCACCGAACCTTAGCTAACCTAACCTACCTACCAACAACCTAACCAACCAACTTACCTACATAACCTAACCATTCTAACCTAACCAAAACTAACCTACTAAACCTAACTAACCTAACCTAACTACCTAATACCTAACCTCCTATCCATAAAAAACTAACCAATACCTAATAAATAACCGAACCAAACCAACCAAACCAAACAAATCAACCAGCCAATATGCACCCTGAATGGGCGGGGGTTTTTTCACCTCCCTAGTAGTCTGCTTGTCATATCTTTTATTACTTTCTATTTGCGATAAAGCAAATCGTAATTATTGCTTATTTTTATTTGACTTGCTGTTTTTTAGTAGGATGTAACTTTAATTATTCATGCTCTAGTTCCGATTGTAATAGCTAACTTTCTAAGAATGGTTGTTGTACTGCCGGCTTCTCGGTTTTGCTGAGCAGCAGCAGCTATCACTTGATCAAGGGGGGAGGGGGTTGTTCACACCTCGCCTGGAGTAGTCTGGCTTGGGCTGCGCTCTCTCTTGTTGGTTGGACGTTCTCCTAACAAGACGTGCCTAGCTCTCCCTTGCTGGCCCTTGTTGAAAGATCGTCTCTGTCGCTTTCTTGTTGTTGGTTCTGTGTAACTCTTCACAGAACATTGCCTAAACTTAGTGATTCTCGACGTTGTACTGAAGGTTGTATGTCACATAGACACTTTGAGAAACTCAGGTCCTGAGCTGTAGCTTCTGAAATAATTTGTACTGGTATCTGTGTACTGTCACAGTCGGGGATTTTCTTATGCTGAACTTAGATTCAGTAGTATGGGAGTAACATAACCTAACCTAACATAATTAAACCTAACATAACCAAATCTAACCTAACCTCTCCTAACCTAACCTAACCTAACCTAGCCTAACCTTACCTAACCTAACCTAACCAAACCAAACCAAACCTAACCTAACCTAACCTAACCCTACCTAACCTTACCAATCCAAACCTAAAATAACCTTACCTAATGTAAACTAACCAAACCAAACCAAACCTAAACTAAGCTATCCTAACCTAACCAAACCAAACCAAACCAAACCTCACCTAACCTAACTTAATTAACCTAACGTTGACTAACCTAACCTAACCGAACCTAACGTAACCTAACCTAACCTAACCAAAGCAAACCAAACCTAAGGAACCTAACCTATCCAGGCCAAACTTAATCTAACTAGACCTTACCTAACCTAACCTAACCTAAGCTAACATAACCAAACCAAACCTAACCTAACCTAACCTAACCAAACCAAACCGAACCAAACCTAACCCAACCTAACCTTACCTAACCTAACCAAACCAAACCTAACCTAACCTAACCAAACCTAACCTAAGCTAACCTAACCTATCCAAACTAAATCTAACCTAGCCTTACCTAAACAAATCAAATGAAACCCAACCAAACTTAACCTAACCTAACCTAACCTAACGTAACCTAACGTACCCTAACCATACCAAACCTAACCTAACCTAAACAAACCAAACCAAACCTAGCCTAGCCTAACCTATCCTAACCTAATGAAACTAAACCTAACGTAAATTAACCTAGCGTAACGTAACGTAACGTAACCTAACCAACCAAACCAATCCAAACCTAACGTAACCTAACCTAACGTAACCTAACGTAACCTAACCTAACCTAACCAAACCAATCCTAACCTAACCCAACCTAACCTAACCAAATCAAACCAAACCAAACCAAACTTACCCTAACCTATGGAAATAAATGGTATAAAATACCGACACAATGGCAATATAAACACAAATGCAGTATAATGTGATCCTTTATTGACTACGTTTCGCCCACACAGTGGGCTTTTTCAAGTCACAAACAGAACTACCTGGGGTGGAAGGAACGCGAGTATTTATAGTCCGGCTGAGGTCAGGTGAAGAATGCTGCATCTGATGATGTACCGAGTGGGGTTATAGAGTCTAAGAACTTGGGTAGCTTGGAAAGGAGATTGGATAAGTTTGTGAGCAGACCTTCTACAGTGTTCTTATGTGGGATAGCGATGAAGAAGTTTCTTGGCAAGTGGTTCAGCTATGTTGTAGAAGCCACTATTCCTAACCTAACCTAACCTAACCTAACCATTCCGAACTTAACCTAACCTAACCAAATAAAACCAAACCAAACCAAACCTAACCTAACCTAACCTAACCTAACCTTACCTAACCTTACCTAACCTAACCAAACCAAACCAAACCTAACCTAACCTAACGACGCCTAACCTATGCAAAAAAGGTATAAAATACCGACAATTTGAACGTTAAGACACATGTGCAACATCTGGATATCTTTATTGTAGACGTTTCGCCATCCAGTGGCTTTATCAATACTGATTCTAGGACATAATTGGAAGACAGAAGAAATATATACAAAAGATGAGGTAATCAGTCCCTCAGCCTGTGAAGGCTGACTCCAATGCTGAGGGACTGACTACCTCATCTTTGTATATAGTTCTACTGTCTTCTAATTATGTCCTAGAATCAGTATTGATAAAGCCACTGGATGGCGAAACGTCTACAATAAAGATATCCAGATGTTACACATGTGTCTAAACTTTCACACCTAACCTAACCTAAATAACCTAGCCTAAACAAACCAAACCTAACCTAAC
This sequence comes from Cherax quadricarinatus, assembly GCF_026875155.1. Lineage (NCBI taxonomy): Eukaryota > Metazoa > Arthropoda > Malacostraca > Decapoda > Parastacidae > Cherax > Cherax quadricarinatus. The sequence continues at coordinate 37,984,413 of NC_069401.1, read as the reverse complement.
GTATCCTATCCTAACCTAACGTAACCAAACCAAAGGTAACCTTACCTAACCTAACCTAACCTAACCTAACCAAAATAAACCAAACCTAACCTAACATAACCAAATGTAACCTAACATGACCTCGTCTGACCTAACATGATCTCACCTGCCCTGACCTAATATAACCTTACCTGACCTCACCTGTCCTAACGTAATCTAACCTGACGTGACGTCACCTAACCTAACCTCACCTAATAAAACCTAACTTCGCCTTACCTAACCTAACCAAACCTAACCTGACGTGACCTAGCTTAACCTGACGTAACCTATCCTGAGCTATCCTAATCTAACTTAACCTAACATAACCTAACCCAACGAAACCTAACCTAACGTGACCTAGCCTAACCTGACCTAGCCTATCCTGACCTAGCCTAACCTAACCTAACCTGACCTAACCTAATCTATCATAATCTAACCAAACGTAAACTAACCTAACTTCACCTAACCTAACTTGACCTGACCTGACC
>NC_069401.1:37962218-37983407 GCF_026875155.1 Cherax quadricarinatus | reverse complement strand
GGGGGGTTTGGTTTTAGCTGAGGTTGTTGGGGGTGTTGTTTTTAAAGCTGGGTTTGTTGTGGGAGTGTTGTTGTTAGCTGGGTTGTTGTGGATGTGTTGTTAGCTGAGGTTGTTTTGGGTGTGTTGCTACTGATTGTTGTGGGGTTTGTTGTACGATTTTGGGTTTGTGGGAGTGTTGTTGTTAGCTGGGGCTGTTGGGGGGGGTTGTTTTTTGTTAGCTGAGGTTTTTTGTGGTGGTTTTGTTAGAGTTGGTGGGAGTGTTTGTTATGAGGTTTTTTGGGGGTTGTTGTTGTTAGCTGATTTTTCTTGTAGCTGTGTTGTTGTTAACGGGGTTGTTTGGGGGGGAAATTTTTTAGTGAGGTTGTTGTGGGTTTGGTTGTTAGTGAGGTTGTTTTGGGTGTGTTGTTGTTGCTGAGGTTGTTGGGGTGTGTTGCTTTTACTGAGGTGTTGGGGGTGTGTTTTTGTTAGCTGGGTTGTTGGGGGTGTGTTGTTTTTTGCTGGGTTGTTGTGGGTGTTTGTTGTTGTGAGGTTTGTTGTGGTGTGTTTGTTTTAGGTGATTTTTTGGGGGGTGTGTTGGTTTTAGCTGGGGTTGTTGGGGTGTGTTTTTTTATCTGGGCGTTGTGGGTTTTGGGGGTTTGGGGTTTTGAGGGGATGGTTGAGGTTACGAGTTTGGTGTTTTGTTGTTGCGGTTAGCAAAGGGTTGGGGGTGGGTTGGGGTTTTCTGAGGTTGTTGTGGGGGTGGGCTGAGGTTGGCAGTGGTTGGTTTTGGGTTGCTAATAGTTGGGTTTGGTGACGCGTGATGAAATGGTTAACTTGGTGGGGTGGGGGGTGGAAATCCTCCCCCATTACAGAAAACATCAAAAAGCGAAAACTGATCCTCCTCATGGGCAGAATGTCAGCCGTCCTCAACCATGAGAAGAAAAGATGAAGTAAAAGCCCTTTTAAAACCCAAAAAATTGAAAGAGACACCAGAAACCCAAAACCCAAGAAGTATTTGTAAGAGGAGTTACGGTTTCACGTGGGTGGTTGCGATAAAATTTTTTGAAGGGGGGACCGGCAGAGAAATTTAGACACTCCTTCAGGAGCATAAATATGCTTGCAGGAGGAATAAAAGCAACAATGCACGCTTAGTTTATCGTAATTTTCATTCTCATATTATAAATTGGGAAAGAGCAGAACTGTTAAACCATCAGAAAAATAGGACCAGACGCAGAATTTTGGGCGCAGCTGTGATCCACCTTACCAAGCTCAATGAACAAAGCAGTAAAATGTACAAGACGGTTATACTTATTGTTCATAATGTCCATGGGTCGTATAATATAACAAACCTGTCACCTTACCCCCACCTCCTGCTCTTATCTATACCTGTACTCACTTGTACTTGTTCTCTTGTATTTTCATGACCTCACATGTGACCTGTCATCCTGGACCTGGGTCCAAGACAGCAAGTAGGCCAGGATGAATTACAGGAGTTGGATATGCTAAACGTTGAAGACAGAGTAAAACAACTGAAGCTAAATCCTGTTTATAAAATGCTCACAAACAGTGTCCAGAATATCTTGCTGCCAATTTTGTCAAGGTTGGGAACCAAAGCAATCATAGTACTAGGGGGGGAGAGAGCACAACTTTGTAGTACCCACAGTCAGTGGCCAGGCTTCAAACACCTTTTATTGTACAGCAATAAAGGAATGAAACAGACTTCCTACATATGTCAAAGCCAGTCATAGCTTGAACCAGTTCAAGAAGAGTGCCAAAAGGTGTCTGATGAATGTAGCTACAGAAAGGGAGGGGAATGATTTTCTATTTTTTAGCTAAAACACGTGTAAATTTTACCTTATTCCTAGTAATGACCCTCGTATTGTAGATAGTCTTAATGACCCTCGTGTAGTAGATAGTCTTTTTAGTATGATAATAAGATGTTATCTTCATTATAGAATAATAAAATATTATAACCTCTATATTATAATAATTAGGTAAAAGGACCCCAATGGAAATAAGTCACCATGTCTGACTTTTTTGGGTTATTCCAGGTTCTCTACACATATGCTGCTATGTATGATGATCTATGTAACTGTATTTGTGTATACCTGAATAAAACTTACTTATTTTTCTCCGATTCTGACCTCATGGTGCTCGTTTGCCTAATAAGACCCTGTATTTGTTTTTTGCTCTTTACTTCATAAAATCCCAGCCTTAGTTTAAACTCCGTATTAAAAAGAATTCTCTGCTACAGTGTCTTTGTTTCCACTTGGTCTTAATTAGTGATCATGTAAATAACAGGGGATAAGTTGTTATGGCAGGTTGTATGAAAATATCAACAATATAAAGGTTTGTACTGCTTATAAACTGAACTGCCGCCTAGTGTTATCTATCAGAAGAAATGAGTTTCTGCGTAGTTAAAAAGGATTCCAAGTTAAGTTTCCAACAGTGGTGCTTTTGTCATTATCAACTTACTGTGCGAGAGTATAAAAGTTATGATCCAGCGAGGAAATAGACAAATCTTTAATTACAAAATCTAATTGCTTCAACATTTACAGATAGTCAATCTTGGCCCCGCTCGAGGATGACCATACATATATTATTATTCACAGCAAATAAATAATGGAAAAGGCACATTACCGTGACTGTAACAATACACAAATGCTTCAGATATTAACTTCTGCACAAGAAATATATATTTGATAAAGAGATGATGATGATATAATAATAATAGTAATAATAATAATAATAATAATAATAATAATAATAATAATAATAATAATAATAATAATAATAATAATGATGAGACTTCTGTGAGACTGTCCATATATGGGCTAATATAGTAAAAGCAAATAAATAAATAGATATATACGCCTAGCTAGTAAATAAGGAAAATGATGGCAATGTTGTATGGAGTCGGTCATTACTTCACCACAAGCTCTATTAATTCACCACGAGCTCTATTAATTCACCACGAGCTCTATTGGTAGACATACGGCATCTACCCGCTGGAAGAGCCACTAATTTCTTGTCATTTTTACCCTTACACAAAATACTAGTCAGAATCCTAATACAACAAAATATACAGCCTAACGCACGCAACACAAGTCGGGGGCTGTGATTCATACGTTGAACTACGTGCGACCAGCAGTAACAGCCTGGTTTATCAGGCCCTAATTCACCGCGAGGCCTGGTCATGGAACTGGCCGCGGGGGTTAACGCCCCCCCTGCCTAATCGTAAAAAGAGGTTACTTTGTAGCATATACTTGTCTCTTGTTGACCAGTGGTTAACAAGAGACAAACATATGGAAAAGAGATTATGGTGGCAGGAGAAAAAATTCGTAACTAAAATACAATGAAACGATGAGCTCAGTGGCAAGATCCACAAGAAATTATGGACATAATTTCATGAAAATGTTTCGCTTAAAAAGAATGTAACAAGAGAGACATATGGATCCCTTGTTTATAAGTAAGACATTTAAACAAGGGCGTGTGGAAGGATCGAGCACAATATGCATGGGAAAGCATGGAACGAGAAAACATAAATAAACATGAACCAGCAAGAGAAGAAGGAATGATTAACTTGGAACAACAATGGAAGTAGAATGGTAGTTTAGAATGGTAGTTCAAATGTGTCTTAGTGACATAACCGAAAATTTAACCAAAGTTACTCCACAGATACATTAAAAAGATGATTAGGGTCCAAGAGAGGAGAGGAGGCTGAAGGCACTTTACCGTCTAGGCGAAGAGCATAAAACAGTAGAGGAGAATAGAGATAGTGTACCACTTGGGCGAACAGCATCACACAGTAGAGGAGACTAGAGGCAGTGTGCCCTTTGAATTAAGGTTGAAAGGAAGTTAAATTAACCGAGGAATGACGTAGTGAGTTAAGTCCATACAAGGTTTCAGAGCAATTGCTCTAGACAGATCACGTCACTCAACCAGAATGTCAAGAGGCGGACCCAAAACCTGGAGCTCAACTCTCGCAATCTCAGCTAAGTAAATACTACTAAATAAGTGCAGGCGGGTAAATACAAACCTGAGGAATTAAGACAACTATCAATTTCGGAAACTCATTACTTTTGCAGGGCGCGCCTCTGTTTAATTAAGTGAGAATAATGAGGTAGGAGGACTTAGTGATGTCAACAGTATCATCACAGCTTCATTTGTTCAGTATAAGAGGAGAGGGAAGAGGCAGAACCAGGGATTGGGAGTGGGAGAAGAGGATGGAGCAGAACGAAGAGGAGGAAGAAAGAAAATAATCAGTAAGAACCGGAAATTGAAAGTAGATAGAGAATAAGGCTTGATATGATGATGATGATGATGATGATGATGACGATAATAATAATAATAATAATAGTGGTGATTATGATAATGACTGTGATAACCACAGTGATTATATTAACAATGATGATTACTATAATGGCTGTGATTGTGACTAAAGTGGTGATCTTAATAATGTTGGTGAAAATGATAACACTGGTGATAACGACAATGGTAGTAATTACAATAATGGAGGAGATAACTGAACATATACATGGGAACAAAGAGGAAAAACAAAAACAAAAAATTAGTCCCATTCTTCCGTTTTCACGTCATTTACACTAATTTATTCCTCTCTGGACACTTGTCAACATTATTACCACCCATTCCCTACGATCTGTAGTCCCGTACGGCTTTAGCACTTCCCCGCGAATATAATACAAACAATATGTTAGGGTATAAAGATACAAGTGCAACTAATGTCACAATTAAATGCTTCATTAGTCGCACTTGTGTCCTTTTATCTAACAATTTATACGTTACAAAATGGTAAAAAATAGTGAACCCAGAATTGTCAGTAAAGGGATTGGTGGCCTGGTGGCTAAAGCTCCCGCTTCACACACGGAGGGCCCGGGTTCGATTCCCGGCGGGTGGAAACATTTCGACCGTTTCCTTACTTACACTGTTGTCTGTCACCTAGCAGCAAATAGTTTACCGTGTTAGTCGACTGGTGTGGGTCGCATCCTGGGGGACAAGATTAAGGACCCCAATGGAAATAAGTTAGACAGTCCTCGATGACGCACTGACTTTCTTGGGTTATCCTGGGTGGCTAACCCTCCGAGGTTAAAAATCCGAACGAAATCTTATCTTATCTTACACTTCATGTTTACTTTTTCATTGTTATTCCAGTTTTGTGTCTTGGCTTCCTTATGCCTCTCAGTCGCCTCTGCTACAACCCTGTCCAGTGTGTCTGACGTTTTTCAGTTTTGCCTCAAGGCATTCCAAGATGTCGTCTTTGGGTGGACCTGTTTCGTACGGGCAGGTAGTCCTACTGACCCGTAACTTCTGACCCCCTTCCCAGCTGGGTGATCTGTGTCCCCATGGCAGCAATTACTAACCACAACAGCACATGGACTTCTGACCCCAGGATAGTGACCTCTGATTCCAGGACAATATTTTATGACCCCATTGCAATTATTTCTGATCTAGACAACAACCTTTAACGGCAGGAAAGTGACCACTGACCCCAGGAGAGTCAACAGTGACCCCAGGATAGTGACCTCTGATCCCAAGACAGTGACCTCTGACACCAGCACAGTGACCCCAGTACAGTGACCCCAGCCCAGCAACTTCTGATCCTTATATCAACTAAGGTTATTTGTCAACAATGCAAGTTGCAAAACAACAAATTAAATTCTGCTGGGAAAGAGAAAGTTGCAGTAGTTTATTTATGTTAGTTTACGTGTGTTGGGTCACAGTTGTGTGTGTTGGGCCATAGATCGCGTTTGTTGGGCCATAGTTTGCGTGTGTTGGGCCATAGGTTGTGAGTCTTGAGCCATATCTTGCGTGTGATGGGCCACAGTTTTCGTGTGTTGGGCCACAGTTTGTGTGTTGCGCCATAATTTGCGTGTGTTGGGCCATAGTTTGCGTGTGTTGGGCCATAGTTTGAGTGTTGGGCCACAGTTTGTGTGTGATGGGCCAACAGTTTGCACGTGTTGAGCCACAGTTTGCGTTTGTTGAGTCATAGTTTCCGTGTTGGGCCACAGTTTGCATGTGTTGGGGCACAGCTTGTGTGTGTTGAGGCCACAGTTTGTGTGTGTTGAGGCCACAGTTTGCGTGTGTTGGGCCACAGTTTGCGTTTGTTGAGTCATAGTTTCCGTGTTGGGCCACAGTTTGCATGTGTTGGGGCACAGCCTGTGTGTGTTGGGGCCACAGTTTGTGTGTGTTAAGGCCACAGTTTGCGTGTGTTGGGGCCGCAATTTTGCGTGTTTTGGGGGCCGCAGTCTGCGTGTGTTGGGGTCGCAATTTGCGTGTGTTGGGGCCACAGTTTGCGTGTTTTGGGGCCATAGTTTGTGCGTGTTGAGGCCGCAGTTTGCGAGTGTTGGTGGCCACAGTTTGCTGTTTGGGGTGCTTCTTTGTTTTTTTTCTAATTTTTTCGTACGAATTACAGAACTAGTAAATTCGTATGATGGAAATCGCAGCTAACTCACTACCAAACCACTACAACCACCACCACCAACCACAACCACGCACACTATCACCAACCCGGCCACAACCATTATCACTACCCCACCACAACATCTCACAACTGCCAATCATCCCTCCGCCATAGCCAATCACCGCAGTCACAATTACAACCACAGTCACCACTACCTCACTACAACCATTCACAACCACAGTTCACCCTACCACAAACCCTTCTATCCCCCCCTCTCGAGTTTTCTTGTCAATTATTTTGACGCCACAAACAAAAGCCAAAATGGAAAAGCAAATGCTATTGCAGCGGAGCTATTGTAGTACCCGTCTGTTGTCCACACCTCCGCGGAAACCCAGTGCTAACCATTGTCATCCACCACAGCTAACCATTGTCATCCACCACAGCTAACCATTGTCATCCACCACAGCTAACCATTGCCATCCACCACAGTTAACCATTGTCTACCCACGCCCACCACAACTAACTATTGTCTACCCACGCCCACCACAGATAATTATTGCTAACTCACACTCACCATAGTTTAATCCTCTACCCACCCACATATTGTACAGGTATCGTACGCTAACCTCCATCCACTACACTCTGCGTCCGCCTACTTATAACCGCCACTTCAAACCTCTGCCCATCCACTTTAGCCACAGCTAACCTCCGCCCACCAAAGCAAACTTATACATACCTCATAGAGCCTGAGCCCATCAATGATTATCACAGATAACATCAACCCACCCGCACCAACCACAGATAACATAAACCCACCCACACCCATCATAGATAACATCAACCCACCTACACCCACCACAGATAACATCAACACATCCACCACAGATAACATCAACACACCCACACCCACGACAGATAACATCAACACACCCACACCCACCACAGATAACATCAACACACCTACCACAGCTAGACGATGATGCTGTATTCCGATGTTCCTGGGTATTTTACTGCTGGGAATGGAGGTATCGGGAGAGGAGTAGGATGAGAGAAAAAAGATTTCAGTTGATGGATCCAGTCAGAAGTGTATGATTTGCAGAGCTGGAGGCTGGTGTGAGAACAAGTAGCGTAGACGTGAAGGTGAAAGGTTGTGAAAGGAGAGAGGGTGTGGGTTGTGGAGGTGTGGTGGGGAGGGTTGTGGAATAGTGAGAGGTGTGGAGGTTTGGTGGAAGGGGAGAGGTGTGGTGATGCAATGTGAGGTGTGGGTGGTGGAAGGTTTAGGAATGAATGTGGGTGGTGGAAGGGAGAGGTGTGGGTGGATGGAAGGTGAGAGGTGTGGGTGGTGGAAGGTGAGAGGTCGTGGTGGTGGTGGTAAGGTTGAGAGGTTGTGGGTGGTGGGGAAGGTGGTGAGGTAGTGTGGTGGTGGAAGGTGAGAGGTGTGGGTGGTGGGAAGGTGAGAAGTGTGGGTGGTGGAGGTGAGAGTGTGGTGGGTGGTGGGAGAGTGAGAGGTGTGGGATGTGGCAGGTTGAGAGGTGTGGGTGGTGGAGAGGATGGAGAGGTTGGTGGGTGGTGGAGGTGAGAAGGTGTGGGTTCGATGGAAGGTGGAGTGTGTGGGTGATTGGAGGTGTGAGAGGTGTGGGTTGGTGGAAGTGTGTGAGTATGGTGTTGTGGAAGGTGACTGAGGTGTGGGTGGTGGAAGGTGAGAGGTGTGGGTGGGGAAGGTGAGAGGTGTGGGTGATGAAGGTGAGAGGGTGTGGGTGGTGTAGGAAGTGAGAAGGTTTGGGTGGTGGAAGAGTGAGAGGTGTGGGTGATGAAGGTGAGAGGTGTGGGTGGTGGAAGGTGAGAGGTCGTGGCGAGGGTGGAAGGGTGAGATGGGATGGGTGCGGTGGCAGGTGAGGAGGTGGGGTGGTGGAAGGTGCGAGGTATGTGGGTGTTGGAAGGTGAGAGGTGTGGTGATGGAAGGTGAGAGGTGTTGTGGTGGTGGAAGGTTGAGAGGTGTGGCTGGTGGAAGGTGAGAGGTGTGGGTGGTGGAAGGTGAGAGGTGTGGGTGGTGGAAGGTGAGAGGTGTGGGTGGTGGAAGGTGAGAGGTGTGGGTGATGGAAGGTGAGTGGTGTGGGTGGTGGAAGGTGAGAGGTGTGGGTGGTGGCAAGGTGAGAGGTGTGGGTCGGTGGAAAGGTGGAGCGTTGTGGGTGAATGGAAGGTGAGAGGTTGAGGGCACGCGTGGAAAGGTGAGACGTTGTGAGTGCTGGAAGGCTGAGCTAGGTGTGGGTTGTTGGAAGGTGAGAGGTGTGGGTGTGGGAGAGGCTGAGAGGTGTGGGTGCGTGGAAGAGTGATGAGGTGGGGTGTTGGAAGGTGAGAGGTGTGATGTGATGGAGGTGAGAGGTGTGGGAGCTGATGGAAGGTGAGAGGTGTGGGTGGTGGAGGTGAGAGGTGTGGGTGATGGTAGGTGAGAGGGTGTGGGTGGTGGAAGATGAGAGGTGTGGGTGATGGAAGGTGGATGGTGTGGGTGGTGGAATGGTGAGAGGGTGGTGAACGGAGGTGAGAGGTGATGCGGTTGATGAGAAGGTGATAGGTGTGGGTTGATGGAAGGTGCGTTGGGTGATGTGGATGGGGAAGGTGAGAGGTGTGGGGTGTGGGAAGGTTCGAGAGGTGTGGGTGTTGGAAGGTATAAGAGGGTGTGGGTGGTGGAGGTGAGAAGTCGTGGGTGATGGAAGGTGAGAGAGTAGCTGGGTGGTGGGCTACGTGGAAGCATGACTGAGGTGTGGGTCGATGGAAGTGTGACGAAGGTGTGGGTGATGGAGAGGTGAGAGGTGTGGTGTTGGGAAGGTGAGAGGTGTGGTTTGGAATGGCAAGGTGTGAGGGTTGTGGGTGATGGAAGGAGATAGGTGTGGGTGATGGAAGGGTGAGAGGTGATGGCTGGTGGAAGGTGAGAGGTGTGGGTGGATGTGGGAAGGTGAGAGGTGTGGGGTGATGGAAGGTAAGAGGGTGTGGAGTGGTGGAAAGGTGAGAAGTCGTGGGTGTGGAAGGTGAGAGGTTGTGTGGGTGGTGGAGATTGAGAGGTATCGTGGGGGGATGGAAAGGGGAGTGGTGTGCGGTGGTGAGGGAAGGTGGAGTGGTGTTGGGTTGTTGGCAGGTGAAGAGAGTGTGGGTGATGAAGGTGAATTGGTGTGGGTGATGGAGAGGTGAGAGGTGTGGCTGGTGGAATGGTGATGAAGTGTGTGGGTGTGGAAGGTGAGAGGCTGTTGTGGGTGTTGGAAAGGTTAAGAGGCTTGTGGGTGGTGGAGGTGAGATGAGTGTGGGATGATGGAAGGTGAGAGGTCCGTGGGTTGTGGAGGGTGAGAGGTGTGATGAGGCTGGTGGAAGGTGAGAGGTGTGACGTGATGGAGGTGAGAGGTGTGGGTGATGGAATGGTGAGAGGTGTGTGGGATGTGAAGGTGAGAGGTGTGGGGGGTGGAAGGTGAGAGGTGGTGGGGTGGGTGGAAGGTGGAGGTGTGGGTGAGGAAGGTGACGAGGTGTGGGTGATGAAGGTGAGTGTCGACGGGTGATGGAAAGGTGTAGTGGTAGGGGGTGATGGAAGGTGAGTTAAAAGGTGGATGATGGAGGTACGGAGGTGAGGGTGGTGGAAGGTGAGAGGTGTGAGTGAAATCGAGTGACTGGGAATAGGGAGAGAGGTGTGGAGTTGTTGGATGGTGCGGAGGTTGTGATGATGATGGAAGGTGAGATGGTCGTGGGTGTTGGATGGTGAGAGGTGTGGGTGAGAAAGATGGTGAAGAGGATGAGGCGTGTTGTGTGGAAAGGTGAGAGGTGTCGGGTGATGGAAGGTGAGGATGGTAAGAGAGCTGTGAGGTGATGGAAGGTGAGAGGTGTGGGTAGATGGAAGGTGAACCGAGTGTGTGGGTGATGGAAGGTGAGAGGTGTGGGTGATGGAAGGTCGAGAGGTGTCGGGTGATGGAAGGTGAGAGGTGTGGGTGGTGGAGGGTGAAGGGTGTGGAAGGTCGATGGAGGTGTGGGTGAAGGAAGGGAGAGGTGTGTGGTGATGGACGGTGAGAGGTGTGGGTGATGAAAAAGGTGAGAGGTGTGGGTGATGGGAAAGGTAAGTGGTCGTGGGTGGAGGGAAGGTGAGATGGCCTACGTGTGGGTGATGGAAGGTGAGAGGTGTGGGTGGTGGAAGGTGAGACGGTGTGGGTGATGGGTAAGGTGAAGAGGTGTGGTAGAGTGAGAAGGCTGTGAGGTGAGAGGGTGAAGGTAGGTGATGAGGTGTGGGTTGGTGGGAAGGTGAGTGGTGTGGGTGATGGAAGGGAGAGTGTGGGATGATGGGAAGGTGAGAGGTGTGGGTGATTGATGGAGTGTGAGAGGTCGTGGGTGGTGGAAGGGGTGAGAGTGTTGGGTGATGGAACGGTGTGAGGTGTGGGTGGTGGAGGTGAGAGGTGTGTGGTGTTGGAAGGTGAGAGGTCGTGAGTGATGGAAGGTGAGTAGGTGTGGGTGATTGGAAGGTGAGAGAGGTGTGGTGTGGGTGGAAGGTGAGAGGTGTGAGTGGTGGAAGGTGAGAAGTGTGGGTGGGTGGAAGGTGAAGAGTCGTTGTGGGTGATTGGAAGGTGAGAGATGTGGGAGATGGAATGGTGAGAGGTGCGGGGGGTGATGGATGGTGAGGAGGTGTGGGTGGTGGAACGGTGAGAGGTGTGGGTGGTGGAATGTGGATGTGTGGGTGATGGAAGGTGAGGGTGTGGTTGATGGATTTGGAGAGGGGAGGGGTGATGGGAAGGTGAGAGGTGTGGGTGAGATGGAAGGTGAGAGGTGTGGGTGATGGAAGGTGAGAGTGGGTGGTGGGGATGGAAGGGAGAGGTTGGTGTGAGGTGAGAGGTGTGGGTGAAGGGAGTAAGGTGAGAGATGTGGGTGTGGAAGTGTGTGAGGTGTGGGTGGTGGAAGGTGAGAGGTGTGGGTGGTGGGAAGGTGAGAGGTCCGTGGGTGATGGAAGGTAGAGGTGAGTGGCGGTGGAAGGTGAGCGACGTCGTCGAGTCGATGGAAGGTGAGAAGGTGTGGGGGTTGGAGGTGAGAGGTAGTGGGTGTGGAAGGTGAGAGGTAGTGGGTGGGTGGAGAAGGGTTGAGAGGTCGTTGGTGATGAGGTGAGAGGTTGTGAGTGATGGAAGTGAGAGGTGTGGGTTGATGGAGGTGAGAGGTGTGTTGTGGGGTGTGGTGGAAGGTGAGCAGGTGGGCCGGTGATTGGGTAGGTGAGAGGTGTGGGTGTGGAGATGAGATGTGTGGGTGACTGGAAGGTGAGAGGTGGGGTCGGTGGAAAGTGTGTGGTGTTGGTGATGAAGCGCTGAGAAGGCCTGTGGGTGATGGAGGTGATTAGTTGTGGGTGATGGAAGTGCGAGTGTTGGTTGGGTGGAAGGTGAGAGGTGTGGTGTGGGAAGGTGGAGGTTAGTGGGTGACTGGAAGGTAAGTGGTGTGAGGTGGTGAAGGTGCTAGAAGTGTGGTGAGATGGATGGTGAGAGGTGTTGGGTGGGGGTAGGATGGAGAGGAGTGGGTGATTGGAAAGGTGAGAGGTTGTGGGTTGTATGGGTAGGTTCGAGAGGTGTGGGTGGTGAAGTTGAGAGGTGTTGGTGATGGAAGGTGAGGGAGGTGTGGGTGATGGAGGTGATAGGTTGTGAGGTGAGGAAGGTGAGAGGGTGAGGCTGGTGGAAAGGTGAGGGTTGTGGGTGTGGGAAGGTGAGAGGTGGGGGTGATGAAGGTAGGAGGTGTGGAGTTGGTGGAAGGTGTGTAGAAGTGTGGCGTGATGGAAAGGTGACGAGGTGTGGTGACCTGGTGGAAGATGAGAGGTGTGGGTGTTGGAGGGGAGAAGGTCTGTGGGTGGTGGAAGGTGCATGGAGTGGTGTTAGGTGATGAAGGTGGTGAGGTGTGGGTGGATGAAAGGTGATTAGTGTGGGTGATGGATGGTCGAGATGTGTGGTGGTGGAAAGGTGGAAGAGGTGTGGGTGTGGAAGAGTGAGAGGTGTGGGTCGATGGAAGGTATAGAGGTGTGCGGTGGTGGAGGTGTGAAGTGTGGGTGACATTGGAAGGTGTGAGGTGTGGGTGGTGGAGGGTGAGCGAGGTGTGAGTGATGGAGGTGAGAGGTGTGGGTGATGGAGGTAGAGGGTGTGGGTGTGTGGGGGGTGGTAGGTGAGAGGCTGTGGGTTCAACGGTGGGGAAGGTGAGTGAGAGGTGTGGGTAGGTGGAAGGTGAGAGTGTGGGTTTGATGGAAGGTGAGAGGTGTGGCGTGATGAAATAGGTGAGAAGGTGCGGGTGATGGAAGGTGAGAGGTGTGGGTGATGGAAGGTGAGGGTGTGAGATGATGGAAGGTTAGAGGTAGGGGTGGTGGAAGGTGAGAGGTCGTGAGTGGATGGAGAAGGTGAGAGGTGTGGGTGTTGATGGATGAGAGGTGTGAGTGATGGAAGGTGAGAGGTGTGGGTGATCGGATAGGTTGAGAGGTCGTGGGTGATGAGAGGAGACGTGGAGAGAGTGCGGGGTGAAGGAGGTGAGAGGTGTGGGTGATGGAAGGTGAGAGGTAGGTGGGTGTGGAAGGTGAGAGGTGTTGGGTGCTTGGAAGGTGAGGGTTGTGAGGTGATGGAAGGTGAGTGGTGTGGTGATGGAAGGTGAAGAGGTTGTGGGTGATTGGAAGGTGAGAGGTTGTCGGGTGGTGGAAGGTGAGAGGTGGTGAAGGTGAGAGGTGTGGGTGATGGAAGGTGTAGAGGTTATGTGGTGAAGGGATGGTGAGAGGTGGGGTGAGGAAGGTTGTGAGGTTGTGGGTGATGGATAGGTAAGAGGTGTGGGTGGTGGATGGTGAGAGGTGTGGGTGAATGGAAGGTGAGAGGTAGTGGGGGTGGAAGGTACTGAGAGGTGTGGGTGAGTTGGAAGGTGAGAGGTTGTGAGGTGGTGGAAAGGTGAGAGGGTCGTAGTGGGTGATGGAAGGTGGAGAGGTGGGGTGGTGGAGGTGTGAGAGGTTTGGGTGTGTGGAAGGTGTGAGGTAGTGAGTGATGCGAAGGTGAGAGGTGTTGGAGTTGATGGAAGGTGAGAGGGTGTGGGTGGTGGAAGGTGAGACGGGTAGTGATGTGGTGGAAGGTGATGAACAGACATGTGGCGTGGTGGAAGGTGAGAGGTGTGGGTGATGGAAAGGTGAGAGATGTGGTGAGATGGAAGGTGAGAGGTGCGGGTTGATGGAAGGTGAGACTTGGTGTGGGTGGTGGTAAGGTGAGAGGTGTGGGTGGTGGAGGTGTGAGATGTGTGGTGTGGAAGGTGGAGGTGTGGGTGTTGGAAGGTGAGAGGTTTGGCGTGATGGAAGGTGAGGAGGGTGGGTGATGGAAGGTGAGTGGTCCTGTGGGTGATGGCAGGTGAGAGGTGTGGGTGGTGGAGTGAGAGGTGGTGGAAGCGTGAGAGGTGATGGGTGATTGGAGAAGGTGAGAGATGGTGGAGGGTGGAAGGTGAGAGGTGTGGGTGATGGAAGGTGAAGAGGTGTGGGTGATGGAAGGTGGAGATGTGTGTGGGTGGTGGAAGGTGAGAGTGATGGAAAGGTGAGAGGATGTGGGTGGTGGAAGGGAGAGGTGATGGAAGGTGAGAGGTGTGGGGGAGGAGGTGAGTGGTAAGTGTGTGTGGTGGTGGAAGGTCGAGAGGTGTGGGTGATGAAGGTTGAGAGGTGTGGGATGATGGAAGTGAGAGGTGTGGGTGTGTGAAGGTGAGAGGTCGTGGGTGAATGAAGGTGAGAGGGATGTGGGTGGTGGAAGGTGAGGAGGTGTGGTGATGAAGGTTGAGAGTTGAGGGTGGTGTATCACTTTGGGTGGAAGGTGAAGAGGGTGTGGGTGATGGAAGGTGAGACCGGTGTGGTGTGATGGAGAGGTGAGAGGTGGGGGGGGGTGGCAAGGTGAAGAGGTGTGGGTGATGAAGGTGAGAAGTGTGGGTGGTGGAAGGTTGATGAGTGAGTGGGTGGTTGGAAGGTGAGAGGTGTGGGTGGTGGATAAGCGTGGAGAAGGTGTGGTGATGCAGGTGAGAGATGTGGTTGATGGAGGTGTAGAGTGTGCGGTGGTGGAAAGGTGTAGATGGTGTGGGTGGTGGCGGAAGAGTGAGAGTTGTGGAGTGGTGGATGGTGAGAGGTTTGTGGGTTGATGGAAGGTGAGAAGGCTGTGGGTGATGGAAGGTGAGAAGTGTGGTGATGAAGGTGAGAGGGTGGGTGTGGATGGTGAGAAGGTGTGGGTTGTGATGGATAGGTGAAGAGGTGTGGGTGATGGTAAGGTGGTGAAGTGTGGGTCGGTGCTAGGTGAGAGGGGTGGGTGTGGAAGGTGGAGGTGTGGGTGGTGGAGGTGAGAGGTGTGGGTTGATGGTAGGTGAGAAGTTGTGGGTGATGGAAGTGTGAGTCGTGGGTGGTGCTGGTGTGAGGTTGTGGGTGATGGAAGGTGAGAGGTGTGGGTGATGGAAGTGTGAGAAGTGATGGGTGGGGGAGGTGAGAGGTGTGGGTGGTGGAAGGTGAGAGGTGTGGGGTGCATGGCAAGGTGAGAGGTGTGGGTGATCGGAAGGGGAGAGGTCGTGGGTGATGGATGGTTGGAGAGGTGTGGGTGATGGAAGGTGAGAGGGTGGGTGATGGAAGGTGAGAGGTGTGGGTGATGGAAGGTGGGGTGTGGTGGTGGAAGTGAGGAGGTGTGGGTGGTGGCATAGGTGAAGATTGGTGTGGCCGTGATGGAAGGTGAGAGGTGTGGGTGATGGAAGGTGAGAAGTGTGGGTGGTGGAAGGTGAAGTGTGGGGTGGTGGAAGGTGATGAGGTGTGGGTGGTGGAAGGTGAGAGGTGTGGTGATGGAACGGTGAGAAGTGTGGGTGATGGTAGGTGAGAGGTGTATTAGTTGGGTGGTGGAAGGTGAGAGGTGTTGGTTGATGGAAGGTGTGTGAGGTGTGGGTGATGGAAGGTGAGATCAGTCGTGGGTGGTGGAAGGTGAGAGGTGATGGGTGGTGGAAGGTGAGAGTAGCGGGTGATGGAAGGTGAGAGGTGTGGGTGATGGAAGGTGAGAGGTTGTGGGTGATGGAAGGGAGAGGTGTGGGGGATGGAAGGTGAGAAGGTGTGGGTGATGGAAGGTGAGAGGTTGTGGGTGATGGAAGGTGTGAGGTGTGGGTGGTGGAAGTGTGAGAGGTGTGGGTGGTGGAGGTGAGAGGTGTGGGTGTGGAAGGTGAGAGGTTGTGGGTGTTGGAGGTGAGGTGGTGTGCCTGTGATGGAAGGTGAGAGGTGTGGGTGAGGATAGGTGAGAGGTGTGGGGGGTGGAAGGTGGAGGTGTGGGTGGTGGAAGGTGAGCAGGTGTGGGTGATGGAAGGGGAGAGGTGTGGGTGATGGAAGGTGAGAGGTTTGGGTTGAGGGATGGTGGAGGTTTGTGGGTGATGGAGGTGAGAGGTGTGGGTGATGGATGGTGAGAACGGTCGGAGCAGGTGATGAAAGGTGAGTAGTGTGGGTGATGGAAGAGAGGAGAGGTGTGGGTTTGGAATGTGAGAGGTGTGGGTGGTGCGAAGGTGAGGAGCGTGGTGCAAGGTGAGAGGGTGTGGGTGATGGAAGGTGAGAGAGTGGGTGGTGGAAGGTGAGAGGTTCTGTGGAGTTGTTGGAAGGTGAGAGGTGTGGGTGATGGAAGGTGAGAGGTGGTTGGGTGGTGGAAGGTGAGAGGTGATGGGTAAGGTGATGAGGTGTGGGTGGGGAAGGTGAGAGGTGATGGAAGGTGAGAGGGTTGTGGGAGTGGAAGGTGGGAGGTGTGGGTAGGTGGAGGTGAGATGTGTGGGTGATGGAAGGTGAGAGGTGTGGTGATGGAAGGTGGAGAGGTTTGGGTAGTGGAAGGTGAGAGGTGTGGGTGATGGAAGGTGATGGAGGTGTGGGTTGTGTGAAGGTGAGAGGTGTGGGTGATGGAAGGTGAGAAGTGTGGGTGTGAGGAAGGTGAGAGGTGTGGGGTGATGGAAGTGTGAGAGGTTGTAGGTGATGTGACAGGTGAGAGTGTAGTGGGTGGTGGAAGGTGAGAGCGTGTGGGTGATGGAAGGTGAGATGTCTGGGTGGTGGAAGGGGAGAGGAGTGTGGTGGATGGGAAGGTGAGAGGTGTGGGTGGTGGAAGGTGAGTGTGTGGGTGATGGAGTGGAGATGTGGGTTATGAAGCGTGAGAAGTGTGGCGTGGATGGAGGTGAGAGGTGTAGGGTGGTGGTGGAAAAGGTGAGTGTTGTGGGGGGTGGAAGGTGACGAGGATTGTGGCGTGATGGAAGGTGAGAGGTGTGGGTGTGGAAGGTGAGAGTTTGGGTCGATGGAAAGGTGAGAGGTGTGGGTGGTGGGAAGGTGAGAGGACTGTGGGTGATGGAAGGTGAGAGGTGTGGGTGATGGAAGGTGAGAAGTGTGGGTGCTGGAAGGTGAAGAGGTGTGGGTGGTGGAACGCGTGGAAGAGGTAGTGGGTGGTGGAAGGTGAGAGGTGTGGGGTGATGGAAGGTGAGACAGTGGGGGTGTTGGAAGGTGAGAGGTGTGGGTGTGGAAGGTGAGGGTGTGGTGATGGAAGGTTGTGAGGTGGGAGTGATGAAGGGTGAGAAGTGTGGGTGGTGGAAGGTGAGAGGTGAAGGGTGGTGGATGGTGAGAGGTGTGGGTGATGGAAGGTGGAGGTGTAGTGTGTGTGAGAAGGTGAGAGGTGTGGGTGATGGAAGGTGAGAGGTGTGGGTGATGGAAGTGAGAGGTGTGGGTGATGGGAAGGTGAGAGGTGTGGGTGATGGTAGGTCGAGAAGTGTGGGTGGTGGAAGGTGAGAGGTGTGGGTGGTGGAAGGTGAGAGGTGTGGCGGTGATGGAAGGTGACGAGTGTGGGTGATGGAAGGTGAAAGTGTGTCGATGGCTGGAAGGTGAGAGGTGTGGGTGGTGGAAGGATGAGAGGTGTGGGTGGTGAGGTGAGAGGTGTGGGTGATGGAATAGGTGGGAAAGTGTGGGTGTGGATAGGTGAGAGGTTGTGGGTGGTGGGGAAGGTGAGAGGTGTGGGTGATGGGAAGTTGAGAGGTGGTGGGTGATGGAAGGTGAGAAGTGTGGGTGGGTGGAAGAGTGAGAGGGTGTTGGGTGATGGAAGGTGACGAGGTGTGGAGTGTGGAAGGATGAGAGGTGTGGGTGATGGAAGGTGAAGAGGTCGTGGGTTTGATGGAGGTGGAGGTGGTGGGTGATGGAGGTGAGATGGTGTGGGTGATGGGAAGGTGAGAGTTCCACATCATAGTTTGTGGGTGTGGGAAGGTGAGAGGTGTAGGGTGATGGAAGGTGAGAGGTGTGGGGTGGTGGAAGGTGATGAGGTGTGGCTGGTGGAAGGTGAGAGGAGTGGGTGATGGGGTGGTGAGAGGTAGTGGGTTCGATGTGAAGTGAGAGGTGGTGGGTGATGGAAGGTGAGAGGTGGGGTGATGGAAGGTGAGATGGGGGGGTGATGGAAGGTGAGAGATCGAGTAGTCGGAAGTAGTAGGATAGTGAGAGATGCTGAAGGTGGGAAGACATTGAGAACACCATTAACCTATCTGAAAAAAATTGTGGTTTAGTTAGACAAGAGTATAGTCATTCCTGTGGCGGTACGTTGTTTTCGTTTTTCTGCTTGTCGAAAAAAAATTTGTTGGACATTAGGTTCTAGGTGGAACGATACCAAAATTTTTGGCACGACACAAATATTTTTCGTATATAGGAAAGTTTTCAATATTAATTAACTTTTTTCTTTGAGGACGATGATTGTTATTAATCATTACTTGACCTGCTATGTGTTAATTATTGTTTGTTTAAAGACACTTGTCAATAGTGTGTGTGTGTGGGTGGGATGTGTTTCTGTGTTGTGTGTGTGTGTGTGTGTGTGTGTGTGTGTGTGTGTGTGTGTGTCGTGTATTGTGATGTCGTATGTCGTGTGTGTGTGTGTGTGATGTGTGTGTGTGGCCTGTGTTGTGTGAGTAACTCACAGTCGTGAGGTCTAGAGTGTAAAACGCATAAACTTACACTTAACTCTAACTAGAAAACTTCTTATTTATGTTGGTAGCAGTGAGGTGTTGAGCAACCTTATTACTTTTAAGATCGACAACACTATTAATTGGCCAGACATAATGAGCCCGGCAAATTCCTTGGCCCATACCTGGACAAAAGCCCCAAATTTCGCACCCATATCCAAAACATAACAAAAAAAGTTTCCAAAACGGGGGGTTTCCCCTTCTAGATACATCACGTAGCAAACTGCCCTTTTCACATATACCATTACTTATAATCCCTAGCTCACCTATGCTATCTGTGCTTGGGATCAACTGCAGAAACAACCTAAACCCAAATTAAAAACCCCAACAAAAAGCCCGTAAGAATAATCCAAAATTCTTACCCCGGGGAAACACACCCCCCCACTCTTATAGATCAAATTTTACCCCTTTTTAGAACATCCACACTTACTACTGGCAATCTATATTACGGACCTTAAAATTCCAATTTTAAACCCTTGCCCTAAAACTCTTTCTTGATAGTTGTGACAGGCCCCACAGGCATAACCCCAGACAAAAACATCTCTAGACTTCCCCGTTTCGACTAAACCTTTAAAAAAATTCAATGTATTTCAAAGGACCTAAAATCTGGAACCCCCTACCTGAAAACTCTGAACGCAGACACATTCACCCTTTAAAACTACTTAGAAAAAACATCTTTCTCCCTGATCCCCCGAAAAACTAACTACATGATAATCACCTGGGGGTTAAAAATTACCCCACTCACCATGACTATAAAACCCAAAATACAAATCTTAATCTTAAAAAAATAAAACCCAAAACTAGTCATAATTTTGCCTTATCTCCAATATAGAAAAACCTTGTTTTGTCCAAAACAAAAGCATTCACATTGCAAAACTCAAAATTATGATGTAGTCACTTACCCTTAATACTATAATCTGTAAGGATTAAATGTTAAGAATTAATTAAGTCTGCTCGAAATGCCTAGCCATGCTGGTTTCCTAGTGGCCCCCCTGAATTAGTATTTTAAAACATGTAAACCCCAAAAATACCCAAAACCTGAAAACCCCACATTGAAACCCCCTTATAAAAAAAAACTTGAATTGATGAATTGAATTAATATTTTAAAAAGTTAGGTATACGGCTTTTTTTAAACCGATACCGATCCATAAAATACCCGATACCGGACTGTAAAAAAATGCATATTTAGAGCCTTTTTAAAATCCCTTTCCCAGCGTCCCGACGATACATTAAAAGGGAAAAATTTTCTCTATGTCCTTTCATTTTTCTTAGTTTAAATCGGCTCGCGGTATTTTCTGGAACTCGGAAAAAGTGGTAACATGTCTCAACGTTCTCTCCTTTTAACCAATACTTGTTTTCACACCGACTTTCCTTCTCGCAATCCAATTACCCGAAAAATGTAAAACCCGCTTGCACAAAAACTGTGAATAATTGTAAAGTTTCTTATTGCTGTTTATTTTGATTATGTGGTCATTTTTAAAATTTGATCGTCCTAATTGTACCTAAATCTGGTATTGTTTTCATTTGCTTTCGTAGTTTACTTCTCAGTTCTCTATTGAAATTTTCTTTTCCCAATATATTTTCTAATTACGTTGTAATTATGAAAAGAAATCGTATAGACAATGATTTGGTCCGCCCGGGGCAATATCAATTTACAGCTCGTAACATGAGATAGTCATGGGGGTAAATGAAATGTTTTTCTGAATGTATTTCCAAAGGTGGTTTACCTGGGGTTACCTGGAGGTTATTCCGGGGTCAAAGCCCCCGCGGCCCGGTCCCGACCAGGCCTCCCGAGGAAGGGCCTGATCAATGGCGTTACTGGGCCACACGCGTCCAATACGGCCACAGCCCCCGGTGATCCGGGACTGACTTTAGGTATCTGCCAGCTCTCTTTGAAGGCAGCCCGGGGTTTTTTTGGGAAAATTCCCCTAAGCTTGATGGGAGGGTGTTGAACATCTTTTGGGCCCCGGGGAAATTTTGGTGTTTTCCTTTGTGTACCAAGGCGCCCCCACTTTTTATTGGGGGCATTTTTGCAGGGCCTGCCCCGTCTTTTTCTTTTGTGGAGTGTTTCTGTGTAGATTTGGACCATTCCTTCCAAAAAAATTTTCCAAGTGTGTTATGAATATCTCTTCTCCCTGCTTTCCCAAAGATACAAGTCAAATGCTTCCAAGCGTTCCAGTAGTTAAGGTGCTTGACAGAAAATTTTAGTGATAAAGGGTCTCTGTACACTCTCTAGATCTGCAATTTCACCTGCTTTTTTGTTAATGTACAGAGTATTCCAGCCTAGAGGAACAAGTGATTGAAAAGGATCATCATGGGGTTGGCATCTCTCGTTTTGAAAGTTTTTATCGGGGGTTTTTTTTTTGGGAAATTTTCACGACTGTATTTAACTTATTTCCCCCGTGTTGTGTGTTGTTGGGTTTTTCCCTCACCCCTCATTTTGTTTCTCCCCTGCAAGACAAAACATCGCTCAACCCTTACCCGGGCATTACCCACTCTTCTTTTGTTTAACAGTTCCCTTCCCCTCCCTTGTACCCGGGGCACCTGGGGAGCCCTTTGTGACGTGCACAGATTAATTCAATTTAAAAGCACGTGAAGCAGGTTTACGGTGTTTCCGGGTCCCCCCCCCCATGGTTGAGTGGGCCTCCTACCTTCCTCTAATTACGTCCCCTGGCTCTGGTGAAGATGTCGAGTGTTGAACCTGCTTACAGTAAAGAATTACGTTTCCCAAATTTCCCAATCAGTATACATTATTCCGCTTTTGAGCAAAATTTTATATTATTTATTATAAAATTTATTTATATATA
>NC_069401.1:37944104-37961718 GCF_026875155.1 Cherax quadricarinatus | reverse complement strand
CCAAACCCACGCTCCACTCTGCATGGTAATCTCTCAAGCTCACCAATCAGACTACTCACATGTCCTTAACCTAATCCTGTCTGCTAACAATCTTTCCCTCTAATTATCCCTCCCTCCTGCTTCTCTTCTAAGCCCCGTACCACCTCTCCCTCCTCCTCTCTCCCACCCCCATCCACTTCTGCACCCGCCAGCCCTCCTCCTCCCCTACCCCTCTTCACTACATCTAACCTCACACCAACACTCCTACTGCTGCTGCTGCAACCACCCCTCCCCCCCCACCTCCTTACCCACTTCCTCATCCCCAACCATGTCAATGCAAGATCACTTCTTCCTAAATTGGCAGAGATTAGGATTCTAGCTAACAAAATTAGGGCGGCAGTTATAACCACTCTCTGAATCTTGGTTGGATGATACGGTGACTGACGACGAGGTCAAAATAGAAGGTTACAATATAAAACGCTTAGATAGGAACAGAAAGGGTGGTGGAGTATGTGCCTACATTAGAAATGACTTAGCTTACAACCCAAGACCTGATTTAAATAACAATAAACTGGAGATTCTATGGTTTGAAGTGCTGCTTCCCAAGACCAAACCCATCTTAGTAGGAACTAGTTACCGCCCTCCTACCCAGACCAGTTCTTAGAAGACTTTTCCAGAGTCTTGTCCGGAGTTGAAAAATAATTGCGAGACAATAATACTGGGCGACTTCAATATCTGTTTTCAGCAGCAAAATAACGGGCTATGCAAAAGGTATAAGTAAATTCTAGGATTAAATAGCTACACCCAACTAATTAATACACCAACCCGGATCACACAGTTCTCAGCCACCCTAATTGACCACATACTTTGTAACCGCGCTGAGAACATTAGTCAGTCAGGCGTCATTACCACAGGTCTTAGTGATCATTTCATCATTTACTGCACAGGAAAATCACTAGGGATAGGAATAGGCCTACACAGGACAATAAAAAAGGTCAAATAGAAACTACAGTAAAGAAACACTGGTAAATAGGCTACACAATTGTGACTGGACAGAGATAACAAGTTGCACGGACGTAAACGATGCCTGGAAAAATTCAAAACAATGTTCACTACCATTCTTGATAATATTGCACCAGTTAAAGAGGTTAGGATTAAACGAAGAACTGAACCCTGGATGACTACTGAGATATTAGAATATATGAAATTCAGAGACCAGCTGCTAAAAAGATTTAAAGCAAACAGACAGGATATTGCAGCACTAAATGAATTCCAAAGGGTGAGGAACAGAGTACAGAGGCTTATTAAAGGGAGCAAAGGCAAAGCACTATTGCTCAAAAATTGAAGAGTATAAGCATAACCCCAGAAAGCTCTGGCAACAACTAAAACAGTTGGGTATAGCCATAAGCCAGTAGATAGGTCTAACATAGTACTCACTATCGATAATGAGGTATGCCACGAAACATCTAAGGTGGCAAATTGCTTTAATTCCTACTACACATCTGTTGCATCAACACTAGTAAGTAAACTACCAGCTGCATCAAATACCTTTTAACACAGACTCTGATAAGTTTCAAACATACTATACCAATAAAGGGTAACCCCAAACAGTTGTCAACTAGTAAGTGTATCTCATGACTTCATTCAAAAAGAACTAAGCAGGTTAAACCCAACTAAGAGCACAGGCCCTGATAACATACCGTCTAAGTTCCTAAAAGATGGTGCTTCTGAACTGTCAATCCCTATTGCTCACATAATAAATCTATCAATAACCACTAATACCGTACCGGAGGGGTTCAAGGAGGCCAGAGTTACTCCTATCTTCAAGAAAAATAATAGGTCTGATGTAAGCAACTATAGACCTGTTAGTATACTCAGTATAATATCTAAAATGCTGGAGAGGTCGGTGTATTCTCAAGTAGTTAAGTACCTTAATGACAACAGCATTCTCCATAGCTATCAATCGGGCTTTAGAAGATCCTACTCAAACCGATACCTCCCTTATTAATCTGATGGATTACCTGAGAACTGAAATGTCAAAAAGGAACCTCATAGGTATGGTAACCTTAGACCTGCAAAAGGCCTTCGATACTGTCAACCACAATATATTATGTAAGAAACTTCAAGCTATCGGTATAGGTTCTGTAGACTGGTTTAAGTCCTACCTTAGCAACAGGAGACAAATAGTCAAAATCAACAAAACGGAATCAGAACTCCTGCCGATAACATGTGGAGTTCCCCAAGGTAGTATTCTGGGTCCCTTATTATTCTTATGTTATGTCAATGATATGCCTATCAGTGTCAAGTGCAAACTCCTACTGTATGCAGATGACAGTGCTCTGTTAGTGACAGGTAAAGACCCACAAAATATTGCTAATGTTTTAACACTGGAACTGGAGTCCTGCAGCAAATGGTTAGTAGACAACAAATTATCATTACACCTAGGGAAAACTGAAGCCATTCTCTTTGGAACGAAACATGAACTGAGAAGGGTAAATAATTTTAATGTTCAGTGTAATGGGGAGTCCATCACTTTGGTTTCATCAGTAAAATGTCTGGAATCCCCTTTGACCCATGCATGTCAGAGAATTGATAGGGAACAGTGTAGTAAAGAAAGCGAATGCCAGACTGAAGTTCCTGTATAGACAAGCACTGTGTCTACCTACTGAGGCTCGCAGGACCCTATGTCTAGCCCTTATACAATGCCATATGGATTACGCTTGCTCTTCATGGTACTCTGCCTTGACATAAAAAAACTGAAAGATAGACTGCAAATCACCCAGAACAAAATCGTAAGATTCATCCTGGGGCTGGGACCAAGAGAACATGTAGGCCAGGATGAATTACAGCAGTTGGATATGCTGAATGTTGAAGACAGAGTAAAACAACTGAAGCTAAATCATGTTTATAAAATTGCTCACGAACAGTGTCCAGAATATCTTGCTGTCAATTTGTCAAGGTTGGGAACCAAAGCAATCATAGTACTAGGGGGAGAGCACAACTTTGTAGTACCCACAGTCAGTGGCCAGGCGTCAAACAACCTTTTATTGTACAGCAATAAAGGAATGGAACAGACTACCCGCACATGTCAAAGCCAGTCATAGCATGAACCAGTTCAAGAAGACTGCCAAAAAGTGTCTGATGAATGTAGCTACAGAAAGGGAGGGGAATGATTTTCTATTTTTTAGCTAAAACACGTGTAAATTTTACCTATTCCTATAACGACCCTCGTATTGTAGATAGTCTTAATGACCCTCGTGTAGTAGATAGTCTTTTTAGTATGATTAATAAGATGTTATCTTCATTGTAGAATAATAAGAAAATATTATAAACCTTTATATTATAATAAGGTAAAAGGACCCAATGGAAATAAGTCACTCTGTCTGACTTTTTTGGGTTATCCTAGGTTCTCTACACATATGCTGCTATGTATGATAATTCTATGTAACTGTATTTGTGTATACCTGAATAAATTTACTTTACTTCCCTTTACCAAAGCTTCCACTTCCTCACCCCTTCCCAAAAGCTTCCCTTCCTCTGCATCCACCTTCACCCATTTCCTCCCCCACCACAACCAAGCCCTTCATCCGGGCCAACCCCACCCCACCAAAAAAACCCCCAAAACCCCTAAACCTCCCCCAACTTCTGACATAAAAAAACAAAAAACTGATCCATCTTTTTCCTCCCTTTCCCAAAAAAACGGGTCCGTACCCCCTACAAACCACACCAAACCGTTTGGCACCACTTTTCACGGGCTTTAATCTAAACTCCCCCCCTGACTTTAAATTTTAACTATGATAAAAACCTTTTTAAATCATGTTTTTAACGTGTTTCAGTTAAAACATACGTTTTTTATTTTACAATTGGGAACACCAAACGGGCCCGAGCTCTTTGAAGCAAAAAAAACCATACTGTTTTGCTAAACAGAAACCTCCCTCAAACCCCCTTTCAATGTATCCACCATTATGATTAAAACGCACAAACCGTCCCCCATGATCCCACGGGGATTTTTTCCATCCTTGTAAAAAATCCAACAAAAAAACAGGGAATTTCTCCCAATCCCCTTTTTTAAACCCCAAACTGTTTTTGAAAGTCAGAATCCCACCCCAAACCCCTTGGATCCTTCATCTTTTTCCCCAATCTATCCCTCGGCTCAAACACTATTTTTTCATTAGTCTTAAATTTACAACCAAAACCCCAAAACATACCTATAGCAGACATGAATCCCAAAACCCCCACCGCCTTTCATCACCCAAATTGACAACCAACTTGGTAAACAATTACTCAACTTTACAAACCATAAACACCAAAATTCGTTTTTGGCCAGACTTTAACCTTTTTTAAAAACCCCCAGGGGCCAAAGGGCCCAAACCCGATATCATTCTGGAAAACCCAAAGTCATCCCCTCTTTAAAACACTACACCCTAAACCGGGGCCCTATTACAGACTCTGTTTAAACACCCCAGTCATCTTAAAATTTTTTTCCCAAACCCCTTTTCCCTCTTTCCCAGCCACCCCTTCCCTTCTAAAAAAAACCCTGATTTGGGGAGGGTTTTAAAACAGACAATACAAACCCTCACTTATGACTAAAACAAAAACCCTATTTTTTCTGACAGGGGACACTCAATTTTAATCTCATCCATGACACATTACAAGACGTTAAAAAAACCCAACACCGAATTCCCAAAAAACTAAACACCACTCTTTAATTCCTTAAAGCCCTCAATCAGAGCAAAAAGGCTAATTAGCTCCCCATCAAAACCCGTTTCCCCTTCCTTAAAACACCACACTTTTAAAAAAATCCCGATTAAATTCCCCCCCCGAAAAAAACATTCTATGCAGCCCTATACCAAGACCAAAAACAATCACTGGTCACAGCTAATACAACAAGCAGACAAACGGGGTAAAAAAAACGAAACCCCTTCCCGGGAACTTTATCAAAAAAATCAGAGGAAAACCCTTCCCACCATCAAATTAAAAACACATCACCTCAACAACACAAACATCCCCGGACCCGCAGGCGCTACTAACATCTTAAAAACCCATCTGGGGAAATCTTCCCCCCTCGCCCACCCCACCCAAAACGTTTTTTCAATACATTCAGAAAAAGGGGGGGAAATACGGGAAAACACTACACCCCTCACAAAACACAACAGACAGCTACTCCATTGGACTCTCTTACCTCCCCCCAAGAACTCGCCACTCCATTCACCAACACAGACTTTAAAAACTCCCCCTCCGTCCCCTTTCCCTTTTCCAAAGGGCCCTCCTGGTGTCTCGGGCCCTAAACCATTTTATCCTAAAACCCCTTCCTAAACTCTTTCATTACTGACTACACAAACCTCCTCAACGCCTCCCTTGCCTCTGGATATTTCCCCTTTCCTCTTCAAAGCTGCAATTTCAAAACCTTCCTTCCCAAACCCCAAAAAAACCACTCGCCCCCTAGAAATTTTCCCCTACCCAGCCCTCCCTCGAAATTTTAAAAAAACCCCCCTTTTAAAAAAATCATCAACCATCACGTTCGCAGTTACCTGGAACAAAAAATTTTACTATTTTCTGATCGCCGGGTTTGGTTTCAAACCACAGATCCCCAAGGATGCCTTAACATATTTTTCCTACATTCACATAAAAAAAAACAAAGAAAAAAGGGCACCCTTGGGGGAAAAAAACTTTTGAAAAAGCTTTGACACTGACACGAAGGGCTAAATACAAAAAACCGGGTCACTAAATTTAACCTGCAATTTCCTAGGGCCCCAGCATGAGAAAAAAATTTTCCCAATTTGGGTTACTCGGGCTATTTCACACAAAATGCTGAAAAAACCCCGGGTTCTGTCATCTCCCCCACCCTTACATTTTATACACTAACGACCCCCTACACCTGTAACCACAAACTCTATCACACTAGCCTATGCGGGACGACTTTACACAATTAAACACGCAAACCAAAAAAAAGGTCACAGGATAGCCATCGGGGAATTTAAAAATGGAGGTTTCAAATTCAATGCAGCAAATCCAGCTTTACATATTTTAACTAAAAGGAAACGTGATCCTCCATTACCTGTCGAGCTCAAAAAAAGCTGACACCCGCACATCACAATCGCCATTTCCCTTTGGGCGTTAACCCTTTGCTACCGCAAGTTTGGGGGTTAAGCCCTGGCTCTATTTCTACAACTAAGAACCCTCCTCTCCAGGGGCTATTTTTTCGCCCTGTCCCGTTTTCCCCCGCTCACCCCAATTTGGGGATCTTACCTGCACTTGTTCGTTCGTTCTTTTCTTTCTTTCTAAAAGTTGATGGATTAAATCACATCGATTTCCAGGCTCAGGGACTGATTCCCTAAAACCCTCCCCCTTTCCTAAACCCTTCTGATTTTTTTGGTTTATGAAGCCACTTTTGAGGCAAATTTTTCCTCAATTTTAAAAATTGTGGGTTTTTTTAAAAAACTTTTATCACTTTATCCTTTCCCTGAAAAATTGGGGGACCCGAATTTGAACTGCATAATCTAGGTAAAGGCCTTACTAATGACAAATAAAGCTAAATAAAACCCCAAGGGACTTCTATTGTTTAAACACTTCTTGCCCAAAATCCCAGGAAAATTTCTATTTGCCTTTTTAAACGCATGCTTAGGCCCCGCTGTTTTGGTTTGGTTGTGTTTTACCATAAACCCCTATCCCTTTTTCCGAAAATTTTCCCCCCGGGGGCCCTTTTTTTTTTAAATTAAATCATTTTTAAAGGGGGGGGGGTGGGTTTTGCTGGGGTTTATGAACATTTCCGAGTTTAAAGGGAACTTTACTTTTAAACTACACTGAACTCCATTTTCCCAATTTTCTGACCCGAACTGAGTTCTTTCAAAATCCTCCTGAAGTTCCGAGATAAAAACGTCTAAAATCGTTTAAACCTCCCAAATTTCGTGTCAGCAGCAAATTTTTGGTTTGTAAACAAATTTTTTTCCCCCTAGGTCATTTTTTTTTTATTTTATAAAAAAAACAAGGGAATAAACTGATCCCTGAAAAAACGAACTTTTTAAACAGATGGCAACCGAGTTTAACCCCTTTTTTCCACTCCGGCTTTTATTAGTAAACCCAAAATGACTCGTTCCATGAAAGAAATTTTTTCCCCCCAATTCCATTTCACCACTTTCTTAAAACATTCTCTGTTGGGGGTTACTCTATCAAAACATACTTTTTAAAGAATTTCATGATTTTTTTTAAAGCAGTTTGTGCCCAAAAACCTTTAAAGGGGGAAATAACCTGCTTGACTTTTTCGGCAAACGGGAAACCCCTTGTTAAAAATTTTAAAATTTTAAAGAGGAACCGGTAAAAAACGACCACAAATCAATTACCTTAGCATTGAATGGAATTTTGATATGGGGTAATTCATTTAATGGCCCCCGTTTTTTCGTTTAGAAGCAATGGGCTTAAGAATATTTATTATTGTGGACTGGGGTAACGAAAGAGCTGTCAGAAATTACAGTTTTCTTAATACACTACATGCTGTAAAGGGGAAATGGTTAACAATCCCGACTTAAGAACAGGGGGCAACATCTGGGAAATCTTTATTGAAAAACGTTTCACCAAAAGGGGGCTTTTCAATAAAAAATTCCAGGGACAAAATTTTGGAAAGACATTAAAACATAACAGAAAAATTGAGGAAAATTACCTCATTACTTGACTCCCTCATCTTCTGTATATAGTTTTTATTTGTTTCAAATTTAGGTCCAGGAATTTGTATTGAAAAGAAACCTGGATGGCAAAAAGTTTTTACAATAAAAAATCCCCAAAAGGTTTTCCCAAAATTGCCCTTAATTTAAACAATAAATGCGCCCAAAGAAAATTTATCCTGAACTTTAAAAAGGGTAAAAATACCGCCCCGGGTTGGAAGAAAAAAATTCAACTTTTTTAGGAATTTTTATTTCGAAACGTTTCGCCTACACGGGTAGGCTTCTTCATCAAATTTCAAAAAAGTGATAAAAACGGGAGATACTTGAAGACGATGTAATCGTCCATAAAACCCTTAAGTTTTGAGGGGGTTCAGTCCCTCAGTCGGGGAGAAGAGCATTGTTTCCATAGTTTTTAAACAATAGGGGGTAAAAAGTACAGGATGGACCCTTTTATATACGCCAGGAAGGTGAGACGTAGGCACTAAAAAGAGGTAAAAACGCAAAAGGGTTCCCTCAAACCTTTTGGGGTTATTTTATACCTTTTTAATGTTAAAATCGTCGGGACATTTGCAACACAAGGGTTCTTGGTACAGTCCTGCAATCAATTTCGACAACCTCTACTGGTGAAAAACGGCTGGATTTAGGGGAAACCTGACCTCCCAATTCTGCGTTCTTACCTCTTCTAGTGACCTACGTCTTAAACCCCCCGGGGCGCAATAAAAGGGGCCCAAACCCTGTCACTTAAAATCTCCAAAATTTTTTTCATACTAGGGAAAAACAAATGCTTTTCTCCAGACTGGGGGACGGGAACCCCCCTCAAAACTTTAAAAGGGGGTTTGGACTGTTTTAAATCGCCCTTCAAGTTTTTCCTGCTTCTATCAATTTTTCCCTGTACTCGACGGGAAGAAGCCATTTGTGAAAGGCGAAACGTTTCAAAATAAAGATCCCCAACTGTTGCATTTTTGTCTTCCCTTTAACAAATTTATCCTGTTTTTAAAGAAAAAAGATCAAATAGAAATTCCCCAAAAATTGGATGAATAATGGGCTCAAATATTTTTTTGGGACAGAAAAAAGGAATTTATAAGCGCATAAAAAGGGTGAGGGTCATTTTTTGAACCCAGTATATTGACATTAAGGGGGAAGTTAAAAAAGGGGATAAGAAAAGCTAAACAGGATACAAATTTAAAAGGTTGCAGGGATTCGAAAACAAAACCCCCAAAAATTTTTTTTCCATTTTTATAGAAAAAAAATTTTAGAGATAAGTAGATCCCCTTGAAAATAACTGCACACCCTTACGAAAAGGAAAAATTTAAAATGTGCTCTTTTTTTTAAAATTTAATTTTTTCTCTGGGTTTTTAACTCAGGAAGACACTAATAATTATCCCAAAAAATTAGGTTTATTAGGGGGCCCCGAAAAAAGATAAATTAAGCGAATTCACAGTCACTGGAAAAGGTTGTAAAACAGAAAACCGTCTAAAGGGAAAAATAAACCCCCGGGGCCCTTTGATGAACTTTTTTCAAGTGTTCTTAAAGAGTGCAAAATGGAATTTTGGGGAACCATTGCCCTTAATATTTTTTAATTTTTCCCTTTTAAAACCCGGTCTAGTGTTAAATATTGGAAAAGGGCCCAAATGAAACCCCCCTTTTTTTAAAGCAGGGGACAATTCGTTACCCTCAAATTACCCCCCAAATAACCCGGACCTCAATTGCAGGAAAATTACAAATTCAGTTATAGCTGATATTGTAAGCCATTCTGGAAAAGCAAAAATTTGTTTAAATTGATTCTAAAGCATGGTTTTCACGGGGGGGCCTTTCCCTTTGCCTAACCTTTTTAAAGTAAAGTTTTTGAGGCCTTTGATCATGTAAAAAATTTTTCGATATTTTTTTATTTAAATTTTAGTAAGGCTTTTGAAAAGTTTAAAGCACCACCAGGATTTTTAAAAAAAAATGGCAGCTCATGGCTTTTGGGAAAAAAGTGCAACAGGGATCGAGTCATGGTCCACAATAAAAGCAGAGAGTATGCTTAAAGGGGGTTTTAAAACCCCCAGTGGGGATCTGTAACAATTTGACTTTCCACAGGGATCAGTCTCAGGCCCATTGTTTTTATAATATATTTTCTTTAAAACCTTTGATGGGGGAAAATTACTAGTGATTTGAAAAAATTTTAAACCAATGAAAAACAAGATAGGATAACTGATTCAAAAAATATGTCACATAATTTCGGGAGGTTTTTGGGACAAGCTCAATTCCTGGTCAAAAAGTGGCCCGATTTCAGTTCAGTGTAATAAATGCTAGGGGTTTAGGGAAACTTGGGAAGGGGTCCCTAAACCCCTTTTCCTTTTTAAGTTAAAAAACGTAGAACTTCCAAAACAGGGTTTCGAAAAGGACTTGAGGGTTATGGTGAGCAGCAACCATAAAAACCCAAAACAGCAATTTCCTAAACGTACGCAATAAAGCAAACTTACTGGGATTTATATCTAAAGTGTAAGCACCAGAATCCAAACGGTTAAATTTTTCAGTTTTATCCCTCATTGGTAATTTTTGGGGACACTTATGTACAGTTCAGGACATTTAATTTAAGGGAAAAGTTTCGCCACGAGTTTACCCTTCAGTCCTAATTCAAAGAAAACTCAGAAAACACATATATATAGTAGCGGAGTTTAGGTGAAGTGTGGCATGGGTAGAGGGGTAGTATAGTATTGTGGAACAAAAAGGGGGAGACGGATGGCCAAAAGAGGGGTCTGTTGAACATTTTTAACATTTCCAGAATGGGTAATATCCTGGTTTAATAGCAATTCTGAGATTTCTTAACTAAACCGGGAATTTTTTTTTTATGTGTTACTGACAAACTACTAGGGCACTTCTAAGCATTTTCTTTCCTTTTTAAATAGTATTCTTTTTAAACACTAGGTTAGCCTCATGAATTTGATGGTGCCCCCCATTTGTTTTCTATGTTGAACACACAGGGTTTTTAACGGTGTTTTTTCTGCAAAACAAATTTTGGGTTTTGTTAAACCCCAATGTCCAAGGGGATCTGGGGTGTTTCCCCCACATATACTTTGTCACACCCCCCCAAAGGAAAAATGTTAAAATTCCCGCCTTGTGCCAGAACATGCCTAGGGGGTTTTTGTGTCAAAGGTTTCCCAAAAGTAGTTGAAAATTGGAGAATTTTTTTTTTAGGTTTAGTTTTAAAGTTAAACATTGTTGAAAAATTTTGTGGGCAACGTTTTTTTACCCGGTTTTAAAAAGAAAGCAACTTGGAGTTTTTTCCCTTTAACTTTATTGGGGTTGGTCTTGTTTAAGATATGTTTTTGCACGTTTCCTGCAGTCACGTTGAAGTTTTAGGGGGAAAAGGGAGTGAACTAAAAAAAATTTTGAGGGATGTGCATTCTACTTCGAGGAAAAATGCGGACTTGAAATTCCCGTAGGCTTCAAAGAACCATTAAATATTCCCCTTAAGTTTTGGGGTCATGGTGAGAGAAGAAATGTTTGAAAATCGTTTTGTAGGTAGGTTTTCGGAACTTTAAAAGAAAGTTTGTTTTTCACCGTGGGCAGGGGAACGTTCAGAAAAGGGAACGGTTTTTTCCTTTCCTCCTTAGGGGTAATGTAAAAGGGAAAAGGGGTTTATGGGGTTGAGAAACCCACGATGTCTAGATTTTTTGGTACAATGACGAAAATTAACCTTCCCCCATCCATGTAATGACCTAGGTATGTTATTGAGGATTGGTTTTGGATTCTAGGACCCCCCATAAATAAATGGCAAATTCTGCCAAAAAGGGGGGACCCCCCTTTTGGCTAGCCCCAAAAGTTTTTATATTTCTTTTTAAAAACCTTAAAAACAGTTTTAACGAACACAAAATTTTGATAGGCTTTACAAAATCTTGGTGGGGGACAGGTAACTCTGTATCTCGGGGGAAAACCCAAACCCGGGGAAGAAACAATGGCTTGATCAAAATGGGGGAAATGGTTTAATAAGGCAGTCACATAAAGGAAACTTTTAAGTATTTTTTCACTCATGTCGGGAACCCCCCGACCGGTTTTAAAGGTTACTCGAACGCTTAAGGGGAGCCGACTTTAAATTTTAAACCCAAAGGGGGTTTAGATAAATTTTTTCGCCAAAATTTCCCGGCCCAAACTTTGTGGGGTGGGTGGGGCCCATTTCCAGATGTAATAGGTTTTCATAGGCACATTTGGTTTTTTTGGTCCCTTTGGGTAAACCATAAAGTCTTTCTGACCCTTTGGGGGTTTGGAGGGAGAGGCCAAAAGCTTTTTTCCCCTTTAAGTCCCGCAAGGCTTTTTGGGTTTTCCCAAAAACCCAAAAAACCAACTGTGCCCCATGGACTTATATATAAAAATTATATATATATATAAAATTTTATATATATAAAAATTTATATATATTTTAAAAATATATTTATATATATATTCTTTCTTTCAACCCTACCCCCAAAAATCCCCCGAGTTTGGGTGGCCCCCCCCAAAAAAAAAAACTAAGTTTTTCCTTTTATATTTAATAATAAAAAAAGAAAGGGGGTTTCTAGCCCCCTTTCTCCCGGCATTTTTTAGTCGCCTTTTTAAAGACACGCATGGCTTACAGAAAAGGAAAAAATTCGTTCACTTCCCCCATGGAGATAAGAGGAAATAAACAAGAACAAGAATTAGAAAAAAAATAGAAGAAAACCCCGAAAGGGGGGTGTATATATATGCTTTAACGTATGTGTATTGGTGACCTTAAATTTTTAATAAAAAGTGGCAAGACATAACCCGTAAAATTTTGAATATTTATAGACAGACAAAAGACAAACCGGGGCAATCCTACCTTTTGGGAAAACAATTTTAAAGGTTTTGTTTTACATAAATTGGCAAAGGGCGGGAGTACCTCCCGGGCGGGGTTTCTGTCTACCAACCTACAACCCACAAAATTATATTATATATATATATATATATATATAAATAAAATATATAAAAAAAATATATATATAAAATATTATATATATATTTTAAATATAAATGTCAGGGAGGTTTAAAGTTGGTACGGGAGCCCTGGGTGGATGTTTTTCCTTAAAACCCCTTGTGCTGTACTAATGTTTAGGAGCGATGGTATCCTCACTTGGGGTTTTAAGTTCAGTGCTCCAGTGCTTCCCATTTATTTTTTTTTTTTTCTAATTTGGGGTTCTAATTTTTTTTTTTAAGGCTTCAGGTGTCCCGTTGTGGCATTTTCCCGGGGGGGTTTTGTTGCCCTAGGGGGGAGACGGACGAGGCCCGTCATCTCTAGGGAATGCATTTTTTGCCCTAATAAAGTATTTTTAGCTAGTGACTTGTCCCCCCTTTGGGGGGACAGCCAAAAAAGGCATTGGGGAATAGCAGTAGGTTTTTGCCGGGTTTCCCTTATTTGCAGGAGTATCATTGACTTTCTTCAAGAGTTTAGGGGAATTTTATGCGCTTGAGGGCGACTGCTTTGGGGATGTGTGTAAACGCCTGGTGGATGTTAATTTGATTGCAGATTTTAGGGCCCCTGTAGAGAAAGAAGTCAGGGTAGCTGTCAGCTCGTCTCTGGGAGGGGCGTTGGTTGTTTCCCCATCTGGGGCTCCCCGGAGCCTAAACATCATTGTGTCACGGACGTTTTCCCGTTGAGGGATTGAGGCACAAACCCCAGGCATCATTGCAGGGGTTCGTTTACGGAATCCACAGCGTTGGCTCTGTTTGGGGAAATTCCCCGGGAAACCCAAAACTTTTTGTTACAATACTGACAAACGGGGGTGGAAAAGGGGGCCAGCCCGTGGGGTAACTGTGAAGGACAAACAGGATGCATGAGGGATGAGTAGGGGTAACGAACGGTAGAGCGAGTAAAATTTGGGGGGGCCAAATAAAAAGGAACACCCCTTTGGGTTTGGAAGTCAGGCCTAAAAAAGGAAATTGGGGAAAGGGGGGAAACAAAGGAGGGCGAGGGGAGTGGGCCCCATCTGTTTACCCAAAAAAGCAAAATCACGACTAACTTTCGCTGTTAAAACACTTGTTATTCCATTTAGAGAAACCAAAAGCCAAATTTTGGGACACTAAACACAGTTTTTTTCACTTTAACCGAGGTGTTCTTCTTTTTGGGGGGATCCAGTGACCGGGGGTCCCTGGGGAGAAAACTTTATCCCCCCAAAAACCGGCGGAAAAACAGAGAGAGGTGGGGGGAAACCTTGGGAATAAATAAACCCACAAGTTGGGTTTTAAAAGACACGTAACAAACACTGTAACATATTTTTTTAGGGAAAAAGTTTTCGGTCCCCTTCTAACATACAGAAGGGGAGAAAGAAAATTATATATATAGGCCGGGGGAGTGGATGTGACGCACCCTTTACCCGAGGAAAGTCATAAGAAAAATAAGAATGGAGGGAAAACTGTAGAAGGGCCTATGGCCCATGCGAGGCAGGCCCCTTTTCAAAAAAACCTCTACCTAGATGAGGCGGTAGGGCGATGAAAACATGTGTTGTTGGGTTTTGGGGTGCTTAAGTATCAGTATGCCAATGTTTTTGAAATTTTTTAGTTTCCCCGTGTTGCGTTTCTTAGTGTCGGTGACGGCGATTTTTATGTTTTTCTTACGTGTCTTTTTTAAACCCACAGAGAAAAGGAAACAAAAACCCGCTCCACAAACCCCCGCTGGGAGGATTTCCCCCAAAGGGCCCAAAATACTCCCAAACTCCCCCCATGCACCCCTGCACTATAATGATACAGAAAACAACTGTTGATGCAGGGGTTTTTCACGAATCTGTAATCCTGGTGGAAAACCCCACGAT
This sequence comes from Cherax quadricarinatus, assembly GCF_026875155.1. Classification (NCBI taxonomy): domain Eukaryota; kingdom Metazoa; phylum Arthropoda; class Malacostraca; order Decapoda; family Parastacidae; genus Cherax; species Cherax quadricarinatus. The sequence continues at coordinate 37,947,296 of NC_069401.1, read as the reverse complement.
AATTTTGCCGAAAATGGCCCTTTTAAACCATGTTGGTTTCTTGGTTTACACACAAAATGTTGGGGCCCCCCAAACTGGCCCCTCCACGCCGGCAGGCGTTAACAAAATATATTTTTATATTAAATAATATATATATATATATTAAATATATATTTAAATATAATATATATATATATATATAATATATACACCCAATTCTGAGTTTTCTTTGATTTTTTTCTTTAAAAGTTTTGGGCTTATTACTTTTCCTTTTATAACCAGGGGGAAATGGAATAAAATCTTTTCCCCCGGGAAGCCATGTGTGTTGGGAAAAACAACTTAAATTTTCCGGGAAAAAAGGGCTAGTAAAAACCTTTTCCTGTAATAAATTTCTAAAAAGAATAAGAAGGAAATTGTCAAAATGGGGGAAATCTGAATGTGCGTGGGTGTTTTTTACAAAATTTATAAGAAAGAAAATGATTTTTGGATGTTATGAAGAGAAGAAGCTGGATGTCCGGCTTTAGGGGAAACAAAGCTGAAGGGGGGGGGAGAGTTTCAGTGGAGAGGAATAAAGGGATTAAGTCAGGGGTTTTTAAATAGAGTTAGAGCTAAAGAAAGGAATAGCAATAATGTTGAAGGATAAGTTAGGCGGAAAAGAGGGGAAAACAAATTATTAAATTTAAGGGTTATGTGGGTGAAATAAAAAAAAAATTTTTATGTAAAAGTGGGTTTTAGTAAGGTATATGCAAACCCGGGGAAGAGAGAAATGTAAGAAGGAAAGAGAGATTTTGGGAAATGTTGGGTGGGAAAGCGTGGGGAGTTTTCAACCAAGTGTGAGAGTAATGGTGGTTGGGGATTTCAATGCTAAAGTAGGCAAAATTTTTGAAAAGGGAGGGAGTGGGTTTTTTTTTGGGGTGCCTGGGATAAATTTAAAAAGGGGGGCCCTTTTAAATTTGGTATGTGTAAAAAAAAAAGGTTTTGGTAATTTAAATAATAATATTTTTTGAAAAAGAGGATAAATAAAAAACAAGGTTTGATAAAGGACTTTAAAGAAAGTAGTTTGTTTTGATTATTATTGGTGGATAAAAGGTTTGGGCGGGTAGGCTCCAAAGGGTGTACACGTTTATAGAGGGGCAACTGGAAAAAGGATCCCTTTTTTAGTTGTAAACTTAAAAGTTAAAGTAAGAGGTAGGTTTGGGGAAAAAAGGAAAATGGCCCAAAAAAACCAAAAGGGAGGTGGGAAAATGTATAAACAAAGGGAGGAAAGGGGGAAAAAAAGGTTTTGGGCTTGGTTTCAAGTAAAGAGTATAGGGGGGGGGGGGGGTTTAAAGGGTTGGGAAATTTTTAAAAATGCAGTATTAGAATGTGGGGGGAGAAATTTTTGGGGTTTTTAGGAGAGTGGGTTTCGGAGGAATGAGGAGGTTTATTGGTGGAATGATGAAATAAAAAGCGTGTGATAAAAGAGGAAAAGTTAGGGGTTAGAGAGGTTTTTACCCAAAAAACAGAAAATGTTTTTACGAAGAGCAAAATATGTAGAGTTTAAAAAAAAGGTGAAGAGAGTGGTGAGAGGTGCCCAAAAAGGGAGGCAGATGATAGAGTGGGAGGGAAACCCTTTAAGGAAATTTTATGAAAATAAAAAAAAAATTGGGGAAAATGAGTTAAACAAGTTAAGAAAAACCTAGAGAACGAATGGATTTTCATTAAAAACCCGAGTGGGGGGTTAGAATGGGGGGATGGAGGTTTTTTGGGGAGTGGGGAGAATATTGTGGGGGAAATTTGGGGAAATTTTGACGAAAAAAGGGAGGGGGTAATTTCATGCACTGGCCAGGGAGGTATACCATCTTTTAGGAATGAAAAAGAACAGGATGTGAGTGTGAGGGAGGTGCGTGAGGCATTACGTAGAATGAAAGGGGGTAAAGCAGCTGGAACTGATGGGATCATGACAGAAATGTTAAAAGCAGGGGGGGGATATAGTGTTGGAGTGGTTGGTATTTTTGTTTAATAAATGTTTGAAAGAGAGGAAGGTACCTAGGGATTGGCAGAGAGCATGTATAGTCCCTTTATATAAAGGAAAGGGGGACGAAAGAGATTGTAAAAATTATAGAGGAATAAGTTTAGTGAATATACCAGGAAAAGTGTACAGTAGGGTTATAATTGAAAGAATTAGAGGTAAGACAGAATGTAGGATTGCGGATGAGCAAGGAGGTTTCAGAATGGGTAAGGGATGTGTAGATCAAGTATTTACTTTGAGGCATATATGTGAACAGTATTTACTTAAAGGTAGGGAAGTTTTTATTGCATTTATGGATTTAGAAAAGGCATATGATGGAGTGGATAGGGGAACAATGTGGCAGATGTTGCAAGTATATGGAATAGGTGGTAAGTTACTAAATGCTGTAAAGAGTTTTTATGAGGATAGTGAGGCTCAGGTTAAGGTATGTAGAAGAGAGGGAGACTACTTCCCAGTAAAAGTAGGTCTTAGACATGGATGTGTAATGTCACCATGGTTGTTTAATATATTTATAGATGGAGTTGTAAATGAAGTAAATGCTAGGTGTTCGGGAGAGGGGTGGGATTAAATTATGGGGAATCAAATACAAAATGGGAATTGACACAGTTGCTTTTTGCTGATGATACTGTGCTCATGGGAGATTCTAAAGAAAAATTGCAAAGGTTAGTGGATGAGTTTGGGAGTTTGTGTAAAGGTAGAAAGTTGAAAGTGAACTTAGAAAAGAGTAAGGTGATGAGGGTATCAATGATTTAGATAAAGAGAAATTGGATATCAAATTGGGGAGGAGGAGTATGGAAGAAGTAAATGTTTTCAGATACTTGGGAGTTGGCGTGTCGGCGGATGGATTTATGAAAAATGAGGTTAATCATAGAATTGAGAGGGAAAAAAGGTGAGGTACATTGAGGTATATTTGGAACAAAAAACGTTACTTGGAGGCAAAGAAGGGGAAATTTTGAAAGTATAGAGTACCAACCTCTTAAGGGGGTTTAGTTTGGGTTGTGAATGCGCACGAGGGGGCGGTTGGGGCAGTGGAAATGTCCTGTCTAAGGGAATATGTGGTGAAAAATTATGCAGAAAAATTTGGAGTGTGGAAATTAGAAGGTGTGGAGTTAAAAGTATAGTCGATGGGTGAAAGGATTGTTGAGGTGTTTGGCATTTAAGAGAAGGATAAAATAGAATGACACGGGGACGTTAAATTTAAA
>NC_069401.1:37942004-37943604 GCF_026875155.1 Cherax quadricarinatus | reverse complement strand
TCCCAACCGGTTTTTTTAATGGTAATGCAACCTCCCCCTTCTCCCTCCTCTATCATTCCTGATGATTTGATATCCGGGTGGAAAGATTGTATCTGTTATCCTGGTGAGTTTTTGTTTCTTTGGTTCTTTTATGCCACTCCTCACACTTATTTGTCATTCCATCACCATTTGTATACCACACCTTCAACTTCTTTCCTAAAACTGTGGTCTGGGGGCTATGTTGGGGTTGGGGAAGCAGAAGACCTGATAAGGAACTATGGGTGGTTGCAGTGGGGGTGGAGTTTGTAATGAGGTGGGTGGGAGCATTGGATATGGCATGTGTGTTTTGGGTTAGAATGTTTGGTTGCATTGGGATTGTCCTGGTAGGGGGGCTTCTGTAGGCGGTTTGTGAGGGAGGCTGTATTTGATCTTCCTCTTGAGTCTGGGTTCTCCTGTCCATCTCCATCTTCACCTCTCTTTCCTCCTTTCGTCCATGTACAATTCTCTTGGTTTCTGCCTTTCTTCTTGTGTTCTGTCACAGTCAAGATACACCTTCTGGTATGCCGGCATGTCCCTTAGTCTTGCTTTCTCCTGCAGGATCCTGTTCCGAGTCGATTGTGCCTTGAAAGTCACTTTCACTGGCCGGGTTCTTCTTGCAAACCCTTCTTTTCTCCGAAAATTTGCCAGCTGGGTCATGTCATCTTCTCCTATTGCTTTTATGATGCATTTGATCGCATTTTTCTCCCCTTGTCTTCTTGCTTTGTAAGTTTCCCTTTCAACTTCCTGGAGCCCAAAAACAAAGACTGACCTCTCCCTTTCATTCTCCCACTGCATATCCCTATGTATCCACTGATTCGATTTAGTTTCCTCCATTGCAGCTTTCCTTTCTTCAGTTTTTTCACTATATGTTGTCCTTGGGCCCAGTGGCCTGTCATTTTCCCTTTTCAGCTTTCCCTGGGCTCTGCTGTGGTCTGTTAGGCCACACATAGCTTAGCTTTTTCATTTTCTACAGTCCCCTCGATTGCTCCTGATGTGATTCTCTCTTTTTCTCGGGCTCTACAATGGTCTGATAGGACTTCTGCATGCAGTTTCACTCCTTCGTTCCCTACAGTCTCCTTGTTTGTGACTGAGGTAGCAGTCTGTTTCAGATTTTTCAGTTCCTCTTCTAATCTCTTTATCCTAGCCTCTCCTGCTGTGACTTGCATCTCTCACTTCTTGCTTTCTACATCTATCCTCTCTTTCATTCTCATGCTAAGTTCTTTTAGTGTCTTTCCCCATTCATAATCTGTTTCATGAGCTCTGCTGGCCAATCTTCCTTTGCAGATTCATCCTCCAGTCACTTGGTTTTCCTTCCTGCTCTCTGGCAACCCATTTGTTTTTTGTTTTGGTTGCCACAGAATGAAAAACTTAGGTAATTCTGTGTGTTTGTCTTGTGGTGTGTTTGTCCCAGTATAGGGGGGAGGTAGAAGAGGAAGCTGTAGACAGTGGCTAAATGGGAGAGGGGTGGGGAGGGGGATTGAGGGGGGAATATGGGGAGTGAGGAGGAGGGAGAAGCAAAGGGGGATAATGGGAGAGGGAGAAGGGGAAAGAGGGAGAGGCTGGGGAGAAGGTGAGAGAGAGG
>NC_069401.1:37912004-37937004 GCF_026875155.1 Cherax quadricarinatus | reverse complement strand
AGGGAAATGTTCTTGTTCTGCTGCTAATACCCCCTCTCTTTTCAGGAGATTGAAAAGCATTTTGAAATTAATTTTACCCTTGCATGTCCTCAGGCAGGTTTTTTGATATACGCCCCTTTTTGCATGAACCCCTGCTTCACTTTCCTTGAGAGACCCCAAAGCCAAGCTGGTTTGGTTAAGCTAAAATATATTATTATTATTTAAAATTTTTAAATATTTTTATATATATATAATATATATATATTTATTATATTATATATATTATAAATATATAACTATTAATTTTTACATTTAAAATAAATGAAAAAAAATTTTATCTTTCAACGAATAAAAGAAAATTTTTGAAAGGGCTTAAATTAAATGAGTTTTTTAAAAGACCATTTTACCATTTTAATATATATATATATATATATATAAAATTTTAAAAATATATTAAAATAATTAATATATTATATATATATAAATACAGAGAGAGAGGAGAGAGAGGAGAAGAGAGAGAGGAGAGGAGGAGAGGGAAAAGAAGAGGAGAGAGAAGGAGAGAGAGAGAGAGGAGGTGGTGCATTTTCCCTTTTTAAATCGCTTTACGGAAAAGGGGTGTGGGTCCAGAAAAATTGGCCCAAGATTTTGAGGATTGCAGACCCCTACAGCACCTTAACTCGCATCTTTTTGCATGCCCATACAGTGAAATGGGCCCCTCTATGAAAGAGGGAAATGCATCCCCGTTCACAAAAAGAAGAACAGAGCGGGAAAACGCAACTACAGACCCCTGTCACTCCTGTCATACTGGGAAATCCTTGAGCAATAAACTCAGACAAATGACAGAGTTTTTTGACTACCATCCTACTTTGTGATCGTCAATATGGCTTCAGGGAAAAGGGTTTCCCTGCGCTTTTCTGTTGTTAAACCTTCCCCAAGTGGCCCATCACGGATGAATCCCCAAAGTCGCTGTGTGGGAGCACGGGCATTGCTGCGCTTTCGACCGGGTTGGCACCGGGCCTCTTAGCAAAACTTTAACACTGGGGAATTTCAGGCCTACGCTTGTCTCCTCAGTGTTTCCTTCAGGGTAGATCCTAAATGTGTTCTCAATGGAACAGAATCAGCAAGACATCCCTTTTTAGGCAAGTGTTCCACAAGGAAGCGTGCGGGGCCATTGTTATGGAAAGTCTATTCAACAACCTTTTTTCATCTCATCCCAGAATAACATGATTGCAGACGATGACAGACATTTACTTATCCAAAAGAAGAATGCCCGCGCTCTAAGTACATCAACACCCGCTGAGAGTTATCAGCTTGGAGAAATAGATGGCAAGTAACATTTGCACCCCGGAAAATGCAATATGATGCTTAGGGACCCTGATGGAATGCTGGTGCAGTATAAGGGGGACTGGGGGGTGTTGGCACCTGGAGAAGAAGGGTTTATTTTCCCTTTGGGGGGGAAATTTGACTTTCCAAAATAACCATGAAAACCCGCTGTAAATCTTCAAACAGGCAGCCGGAAGCTTCAGCATTCGGGCCCTATCTCGCATCTGCTTTACATGGGGGTTCAAGATCCTGTCGAGGGACAAGTACGCGCACAATTTGGTATCTCCTCTTTCTTTGGGTTTGCCCGCCCCCCCCCCCTCTTCGGACTGCTTGACAGGTAGAGAACAGAGCAAGAGTCTCAACTCTCGCCGGACCATCCTGGATAGATCTGTCATTTCAGCAGACCCTTCAACATGGGAGGGATGTTGGGGGCCTTTGCGTTATGTAAAAGGCCAATATTGGAAAAAATCCCCACACTTGTACCCCCTTCGAGGACGGTGAAACAAGCTTTTATCCCACAAGACGGGCAAAAAGAGCAACTTCACTCGGCGTCCCCTTTTCCAGAACATCACCCCATCTGAGAAACTACCCGGATGCTCGAGTAGGGAACTCATTGTACAGCATAATGTATCAACGAGATAAAGTCAGTTGTCAAATAAAATGCGGGCCCCACAGAGGGCCCCCAATTTTCCCCTGTTCCCTACTTGTATTCTCAAAAACAATAAAAATTTTTCAAAGGTGATGTGGGTAACAGCTCTTAGTTGCCAATAAAGTTGGGAATCTTTAACCTGTAAAAAACTTGTCAAAAAAGCTAGAGATCCTTAACCTTGTAAAAACCCTGGTAAAAAAAGAGAGAGAGAGGAGAAGAGAGGGGAGAGAGAGAGAGAGAGAGAGAGAGAGGGGGAAGGGGGGGAAGAAGAAAGAGAAAGGAGAGAGAGAGATTGGTAGGTAAGTTTGGGGTGCCAGGTGTATATGATAAGGGGAAACCTTTGATTGAATTTGTATGAAAGGGGTTTATTCAAATAAAAACGTTTTTTTAAAAAAAAAGGGAAAATAATTACAAGATATATGTAGGGCGTAATGACATAGTTTGTTGGACTAGTATTGATAGAAAAAAAACTGTTGAGTAGCTTTAGGATGTAATGTTTTATAGAGGGGCCAGAGATTATCAGTCCTTTCAAAATTTTGCTACAGTGGATAAAAGGTAGATGGGGTACAAAGGGAAATGGAAGCAGCAAGTAATTTGGGGTGAGTGTATAAACGAAGAGAGGAGGGAGTTAGAGTAAGGTATAAAACTTTTTAAGGGGTGGATGGGGTATGAGGTATAGGGAAAGGGGCGAAGATGTATGGGGAGGGGGGGGTTTAAAAATTAGTGTTTAGAGTGTTCAGCAGAAGTTTGTGGTTACAGGAAGTGGGTGCGGGAGGGGAAAAAAGAGTAAAATTGGGGGAATGATGTTAAAGAATGATGAGTAGTAAAGGGAAAAAAAGTTTTAATATGAAGGGGTTTTTACAAAGTAGAAGTGATACAAGGAGGGAAGAGATATGGGAAAAAAAGGGGTTAAAAAGTGGTGAGCAATGTAAAAAAAGAGTAAAGAAGAAGTGGGGGAAATTTTTATCCAACCAAACCCTTTGTTTGGAAAATTAAGGAAAACGTTTTGGCCATGGAATTACAAATTGGAGAGTGAGGAAAGAGAGAGGAACCAGAGAGGGGAAGTTAAAAGGAGGATAAAAACGAAAGAGAACGAGAGGGAACTTTAAGAGACGAGGGGGGGAGAGGAGAGAGAGAGTGGAAGAGGACGTGAAAGGGCTCCACTAATTTCAAACTTAAATAGAGGGTGGGTGAGGGGGGAAAAAACTGTTCCCCAAGGGTTTTTCCTTACAAACACATAACAAGTAAGCCAAATTCCCCCAAGAAGTGGGGGAAATTAGGAAAAATCAAAGGGGCCACCTTTTTAAAATGTTTTGGGAACAACCCGTTTTGGTGGAGAAGGTTTTAAAAAAAACCCACAAGTTGAAGATTGGACACTTAAAGCAGCAAAATGGGAATCTTTATTCAGGAAACGTTTCGCCACACAGTGGCTTCATCAGTCCAATACAAAGAGGAAGGCGTAAAAAGGGGAGGAGAGTATGAGGTTTTTCAAACCATTTATCACAACTGTCAGCACTGCAGCATCATGGGATCTTGTTACAAAGAATTCTTCAACACTTGTTTAACCTTTGGACGAAGACCTACTTCGACTTGTGGATGGTACCACTATGACCCCGCCCCCGCCTGCTTCACCTCACCTCACTACAGTATATAAGCCACGTCTACGGCCCTATGCTGTACATTCTAACAAGATTGATGGACTGAACACATCGACTCCAGGCTGAGGGACTGATTACCTCATATCCTCCTCCCTTACCCTTCCTCTTTGTTATTGGCTGATGAAGCCACTGTGTGGCGAAACGTTTTCCTGAATAAAGATTCCCATATGCCGATAAATGTCTCAATCTTCAACTTGTCGGTTTTTCAAACCATTCATCACAACTGTCAGACCACGCAGCATCAGGGGTCTTGTTACAAAGAATTCTTCAACACTTGTTCAACCTTTGGACGAAGACCTACTTCGACTAGTGGATGGTACCACTATGACCCCGCCTCCGCCTGCTTCACCTCACCTCACTACAGTATATAAGCCACGTCTACGGCCCTATGCTGTACATTCTACAAGATTGATGGACTGAACACATCGACTCCAGGCTGAGTGCACTGATTACCTCATACTCCTCTCCTTACGCCTTCCTCTTTGTATTGGACTGATGAAGCCACTGTGTGGCGAAACGTTTCCTGAATAAAGATTCCCATATGCTGCATAAGTGTCTCAATCTTCAGGATCTCTGATTGGTGAACACACTCACACGTCACCCACTCAGCTACTCCTATCTCAGCCCAGCAGGTGGTACTGTGCCTTATACAAGACCACCGACCTACATCCGTGCAGCTGCCTCAGTGCCCTACTTCTCTCGAGGACAGGCACCTTACATGCCTCATACACCCACCACCTCAAGCTGACCACATCATGAGGAGCCAGTCTATCAGTATCCTGTCGGCCAACATTAGAGGTTTCATTACTAATGTTGCAGAGTTCACACACAGTTTTGTGAACACTCGACGTCCCGACATGATAGCTTTTTGTTGAAACATTTTTGGACGACAGGACTCCAGAAAATTTTGCAAGAATTGCTGGCTACACCTCATGGATGAGAAGAGACAGGCAAGGGCAAGGAGGAGGTGTTGCTGTGTGCTTCTCTAAAAGTGCACATGCCCAGCAAATTGATGTTGCCATCCCTACTCATCTTGAAATGATGTTCTTCAAGCTCTGCATAAACACTAGTACCTCTGTACTAGCATGTGCAATGTACAGACCTCAGTGGCAACATGCAGACCCCAACAACTTCCTAATGGAAAATGTGGACTCCCTTCTGCTACAACACAACTGTCAACATATCATAATTCTTGGTGACCTCAATCAACACCTTATACAGAGGGACTTTGATGACCTTCTTGTATTATTTGACATGAGAAACTTTGTTGATTTCCCTACACACATCTCTGGCTCCTCCCTTGACCCAGTAGTGAGTGATCTGGCAGAAGGTATAGTCACTTGTCAACCCCTCGGCTGCGTTGGATCATCTGACCAGAAGGCTGTTTTAACGACACTTAAGATCCCAACAGAACGAGGTGAGGAGTCCACATGCACAACCTGGCTATGGGAAAGAGGTAATTGGCCAGCCCTTTGCTCTGAGCTCGCTACCACCAATTGGAATGCTCTTCTCCAAGGGGATGTTGACAATCAAGTGAAAGCCTTCACTGGACACATCCTTAATCTACAAGAACACATTCCTCACCGGCAATATGTGACAAAGCCTACAGATCAGCCTTGGTTTGGCTTTCGTTGTAGAGAGGCTGCTACTGCTAAGTACAAGGTATGGCGAATGTATAAGAGACATCCTACCACCTATAACAGGAGCTTGCACAGGCAAGCACGTAAGCATATGGGTGTCATTCAAAAGAGGGCCATCGCTAAATGGGAGATGGAGACAAGAAGAAAGCTAGCATCAGGTAGAGTTGGCTCCAAAACCTGGTGGTCCCTTGTCAAGGACAGACAAGGTTATCTGCCTGATGAACTCATTCCACTCTAAATCGACAGGATGGGACCACCTCTACTTGCAGTCAAGAGAAAGCAGACCTCTTTGCCGAACACTTTGCTACCAAAATGCAAGTTCCTCATCCAGCAAGGGATCCTCCTTGGCTAGCTGTAAGAACTGTGTCAAAACTGTCAGTGGTGACAATTAGGCAGGAAGAGGTGCACTTCCTTCTTAAATCGCTTGACCAAGAAAAGACTGTGGGCCCAGACAAGTTGAGCCCAAGATTGCTGAGAAGATGTGCAGACCAGCTAGCAGCACCTCTAACTCGCATCTTTCAGCTCTGCCTAGTAAAGTGTAAATGGCCTTCTCTGTTCAAAAAGGCAAATGTAGTCCCTGTTCACAAAAAGAAGAGCAGAGCTGAAATCAACAACTACAGACCAGTGTCACTCCTGTCAATCAGTGGCAAGCTCCTTGAGACAATAATCTCAAGACAAACGACAGAGTTTTTTGACTACCACTCACTACTTTGTGAACGTCAGATATGGCTTTAGGAAAGTTTACTCTGCTGCTGATCTGTTGTTAAACCTCTCTACTAAGTGGCACCAGTCACTCGATGAATCCAAAGTCAACTGTGTGGTAGCACTGGACATTGCTGGTGTTTTCGATCGAGTGTGGCACCAGGACCTTTAGGCAAAACTGCAAACTCTGGGAATTGCAGGATCTATGCTATGTCTCCTCAGTGATTGCCTTCATGGTAGATCTCTAAGGGTAGTTCTCAATGGAACAGAATCAGCAAGACATCCTATCGGGGCAAGTGTTCCACAAGGAAATGTTCTGGGTCCATTGTTATGGAATGTCTAATTCAATAACCTTCTTCATCTCATCCCAGAATCCCATGCATATCCAGATGACTGTATACTGACATTCACTTATCCAAGAGAAGAAATGCCAGCTGCTCTAAGCTACATCAATCACTAGCTCAGAGCTATATCAGCTTGGGGAAATAGATGGCAAGTAACATTTGCACCTGAGAAAACACAAATGATGATGATCTCTAGGCACCAAGATGGTAATGCCGGTGCAGTAATAAGGATGAATGGGAGGGTGTTGGCACCTGTAGAAGAAGTTGATATCCTTGGGGTGAAATTTGACTCCAAACTGACCATGAAAAACCACTTTGTAAATTTTGCAAACAAGGCAGCCAGGAAGCTTACAGCACTTCACTGTGTATCGCATCTGCTTGACAGCAGGGGTTGCAAGATTTTGTACGAGGCACAAGTACGCTCACACCTTGAGTATGCTCCACTTTCTTGGTTCGCCTGCCCCCTTCTCATCTACGACTACTTGACGGAGGAGAGAACAGAGCAAGACGTCTCATCTCTCGCCTGGACCAATCCTGGATAGATCTGTCATTTCAGCAAAGCCTTCAACACAGGAGGGATGTGGGTGGCCTTACTGTTATGTACAAGGACAATATTGTAAAAGTCCCACACTTGGATCCACCTCGAGGACAGCATGAAGCAAGTTTCTATACCACAAGAAGGGCAGAAAGCAGCAACTTCACTCTGGCTGTACCCTTCTCCAGAACATCACTGAGATCATTTATTCCCAGGATGACTCGAGTCTGGAACACATTCGTACAGCATTGTGATGTCAGTGAGATAAAGTCAGTTGATCAGATGAAAATGCTGGCCCACAGATGGCTCAAACTTCATCCTGTTCCCTACTTGTATGTTTCATAACAATAAAAATGCTTTCAAATGAGCTGATGTGGGTAACAGCTCTTAGCTTGTCAATAAAGTTAGGAATCCTTAACCTGTAAATAGCTTGTCAATAAAGCTAGGGATCCTTAACCTAACCTTGTCAAACTCTGTGTAAAAAAAGAAAAGTTGAGGAAGCCTAGGGAACAAATGGATTTCACAGTTAAAAATAGAGATGAGAGTTATTAAATGGAGAGTTAGAGGTATCGGGAAGATGGAGGGAATATTTTGATGAATTGTTAAATGTTGATGAAGATAAGGAAGCTGTGATTTCGTGTATAGAGCAAGAAGGAATAACATCTTGTAGGAGTGAGGAAGAGCCACTTGTGAGTGTGGGGGAATGGGGGGAAGTTCGTGAGGCAGTGGGTAGAATGAAAGGGGGTAAGGCAGCTGGGATTGATGGGATAAAGATAGATATGTTAAAAGCAGGAGGGGATATAGTTTTGGAGTGGCTGGTACTATTATTTAATAAATGTATGGAAGAGGGTAAGGTACCTAGGGATTGGCAGAGAGCACGCATAGTTCCTTTGTATAAAGGCAAAGGGGATAAATGAAAGTGCAGAAACTATAGGGGAATAAGTCTGTTGAGTATACCTGGTAAAGTGTATGATAGAATTATTATTGAAAGAATTAAGAGTAAGACGAAGAGTAGGATATCAGATAAACAAGGAGGCTTTAGGAAAGGTAGGGGGTGTGTGGACCAGGTGTTTACAGTGAAACATATAGGTGAACAGTATTTAGATAAGGGTAAAGAGGTTTTTGTGGATTTATGGATTTGGAAAAGGAGTATGACAGGGTGGATAGGGGTGCAATGTGGCAAATGTTGCAGGTGTATGGTATAGGAGATAGGTTACTGAAAGCAGTGAAGAATTTTTACGAAGATAGAGAGGCTCATGTTAGAGTATGTAGGAGAGAGGGAGATTTTTTTCCAGTAAAAGAAGGCTTTAAACAAGGATGTGTGATGTCACCGTGTTTGTTCAATATTTTTATAGATGGGGTTGTAAGAGAAGTGAATGCTAGGCTCTTGGCAAGAGGTGTGGAGTTAAAAGATTAAGAATCATAAACAAAGTGGGAGTTGTCACAGTTTCTCTTTGCTGATGACACTGTGCTTTTGGGAGATTCTGAAGAGAAGTTGCAGAGCTTGGTGAATGAATTTGGTAGGGTATGTAAAAGAAGAAAATTAAAAGTGAATATAGGAAAGAGTAAGGTTATGGGATAGCAAAAAGATTAGGTGACGAAAGATTGGATATCAGATTGGAAGGAGAGATTATGGAGGATGTTGCAACCCCTGAATGGGTTGCAATGATTATTATGTATATATATAATGTATATTACCTTTTCATATAATTTTATATTGCTTATATTTGCGATAATAGGCCTGGTCACAGACCGGCCGCGGGGGCGTTGACCCCCGGAACTCTCTCCAGGTAAACTCCAGATAATAGCTAAATCGTAAATGTATTGCTTTATATTGTTATTTGACTTATGTTGTTAGGATGTAACATATTATGTGCTCAGTTCAAGTCTTGATTGTCAAACTACTGTAATTATCGCTTGTAGCTCGTTAGACTGCCGGCTTCTGAGCTGCAGTTGTCCACGTAGCTATCACGTGATCGAGGGGGGGGGTGTCCTCGCCTCGCCTAAAGTATAGAGTCTGCTCTAGACTCTCTTGGAGGTTGGACAGATTGTCTGTCTCATTATTCTTGTTAGTTCTGTAGAACTCTGTTCACAGAACCTTGTATAGACTTAGTGATTTTCGACGTTGTACTGAGGTTGTGTGTCACATAGACACTTTGAACATCTCAGGTCCTGAGCTGTAACTTCTCACTTAACTTGTACTGGTATCTGTGTATTATCACAGTCGAGGATTTTCTTATGCTGAACTTAGATTCAGTAGTATGGGAGTTTTGTGACTTTTGTGGAGGATCTGCTGATGGTCCCTACTTAGTGTCGTTTATATTATCTCCTTGTTCCTGATTCTGTGTCGCAGTTGCTTGTTATATTGCTATTGGGCTTAGCATTCTTTTTATTGTTCAAGCAGACTGTTCTCGTTGCCAGTCGGTCAAGAAGTTAGTTTATTTGAGGACTTTGTCAGTCACTTGTTTAAGTCTAGTCGATTCGTGAGACATAGCGAACTACTTAGAGCACTTACACACTTACTTGTACATATTTGTAATATCTTATTAAATGTTAATGTACCAGACGGTACTTAAGAATTATAAATGTGATAAGTGCTTTCAGCACAATACTTTTGTATATGAGAGAGATTAATATTATTTTGATTACTGTGATTAATTTAATTTAATTTAATTTAATTTGATAATATACCTCTAGACTTAATAAATTTCTTAAATTTTAATTTCTCTAGTTAGTAGCCTGAAGCACTATTGAAATATACTGAATTCTAATGGATAATTGGACAAGGATACTGACTAATTGTTACGAAAACCCAGTAACAGGCTGGATGCTAGTATTCACTGGAGATCTCTAAGCTTTTAGAATCGCGTTTTTTGTAACAGAGGAGGTGAATGTATTCAGATATTTAGGAGTGGACGTGTCAGGAGATGGGTCTATGAAGTATGAGGTAATTCATGGAATTGATGAGGGGAAAAGGGTGAGTGGTGCACTTAGGAGTCTGTGGAGACAAAGAACTTTGTGGAAGCAAAGAGGGAAACATATGAGTGTATAGTTGTACCAACACTCTTGTATAGGTGTGAAGCATGGGTGATGAATGTTGCAACGAGGAGAAGGCTGGAGGCAGTGAAGATGTCATGTCTGAAGACAATGTGTGGTGTGAATATAATGCAGAGAATTCGTAGTTTGGAAATTAGGAGAAGGTGTGGGATTACCAAAACTATTATCCAGGGGGCTGAGGAGGGGTTGTTGAGGTGGAACAAAATGGAACAAAACAGAATGACTTTGAGAGTGTATAAATCTGTAGTGGAGGGAAGACAGGGTAGACGTCGGCCTAGGAAGGGTTGGAGGGAGGGGGTAAAGGAGGTTTTGTGTGCGAGCGTGAGCGTATTTGACAGGAGTGAATGGAGACAAATGGTTTTTAATACTTGACATGCTGTTGGAGTGTAAGCAAAGTAACATTTATGAAGGATTCAGGGAACCGGGCAGGCCGGACTTGAGTCCTGGAGAGGGGAAGTACAGTGTCTGCACTCTGAAGGAGGGGTGTTAATGTTGCAGATTTATAACTATAGTGCAAGGCACCCCTCTGGCAAACATGATGGAGTGATGATAAAAAGTTTCTTTTTCGGGCACCGCCTTGGGGAAATCGGCCGATTTTAATAAATAATTAAAAATTTATATAAATTAAAATTATAAATTAATATATATATATATATATATATATATATATTATATAAAAACACATAGGTCGCTTCCCACCAAGGCAGGGTGCCCCAAAAAAAGAAGACTTTCATTATCATTCACTCCATCACTGTCTTGCCAGAGGCGTACCTAGAGTACAGTTAACAAACTGCAACATATAAACACCCTTCCTTCAGAGCGCAGGCACTGTACTTGCCATCTGCAGGTCTGTCTAACCGGTTCCCATGAATCCCTTCATAAATGGTACATGCCCTCAGACATGACATCTCCACTACCTCCAGACTTCTCCTTGTTGCAACATTCACCACCTGTTCTTCACATCCATGTATAAAAGCATTGGTACCACTATACTTTCATATATTCCCCTCTTAGTTCCACAGACAACGTTCTTTGTCTTCACAAACTCCTCAGAGCTCCACTCACCTTTTTCCGCTCATCAGTTCTATGATTCACCTCGTCTTTCATAGACCCATCTGCTGACAAATCAACTCCCAAATATGTGAATATATTAACTTCCTAAGTTACTCCCTCCCTCCATTCTGATATCCATTCTGTTATCCTCATCACCTTGCTCTTTCCTACGTTCACTTTTATGAGGTACCACCTCTAGAAATGAACTGGGGATCCTCGCCCTCAAAAAAGAGAATAAACATATTTCATGGGAAACTCAAGATTCACCAGTGGCTTTTAACAAGGCTACCTAGCTTCTTGAGGAATCTATGACTGTGAGCTTTCTCTGTATATTTCTCCGCTTGTTTTGCATGGTGCATTGATATATTTTCTTTTTTTTTGTTACATATTGTGCAGGAGAAAGGGTTACTAGCCCATTGCTCCCGGCATTTTAGTCGCCTCTTACAACACGCATGGCTTACGGAGGAAAGATTCTTTTCTTTATTTAATATATATATATATATATATATATATATAATATATATATATATATATATATATATTATATAAAATATATATATATATATATATATATATAAATTTTATATATATATATATATATATATATATATAATATATATATATATATATATATATATATATATATATATATATATATATAATATATATATATATATATATATATATATATAATATATGTATATATATATATATACAATAAGATCACATAAACTGGTGATTTTAAAATATGCAAAACAACCACTGTGAAAAAGTAGTGAAATTTCAAGCGCTTTCGTGACTACTCACATTGTCAAGGAACTATGAAAGTAATACATCAAAGGAAGGCAATTAAAGGGCTTAGACCACACCTCACAGTCAACTCCCACAACAAAGAAACACCTGACGCGCGACAATACCAGACCCATAAGAAAAGAGGAACACTGCAGTAGGTCCCACTAACAAAATATTCTACCCAAGAAATAAGGTTTATTATTTGTCTAGTGTATACAGTAAAAAATCTTTTGATAAAGAATTCCCCCCAAAATGCTGACGGATGTGTCTATAAGATTCCTTGTAAAATTTGCGATAAAGTTTATTACGGTCAAACTGGTAAAAATCTCGAACTTACATTAAAACAACATAAATATAGCATTAGAACTGGACAAGATTCCAATGCTCTGTTTATTCATGTGAGAGATTTTAACCATCCAATTGATTTTCAAAAAGTTGAGAAAATTGTATCAAGCAAGTCCATGGTCGACAGGAATATAATTGAATCTTGTTTTATAAAAAGCAGTTTTGAAAATAATATGAATATTTCCTTTGGTTTATATAAATTAGATCCATTTATAATTAATAAAATTTGCTTAGAGTTTTATTAATACATAGACAAATATAAACCTTATTTCTTGGGTAGAATATTTTGTTAGTGGGATGTAGTGAGGACCTGTCTAGTTGGACCAGCGGACCTACTGCAGTGTTCTTCTTTTCTTATGAGTCCGGTATTGTCGCGCGTCAGGTGTTTCTTTGTTGTGGGAGTTGACTGTGAGGTGTAGTCTAAGCCCTTTAATTGCCTTCCTATGATGTATTACTTTCAGAGTTCCTTGAAAATGTGACTAGTCACGAGTGCGCTTGGAATTTCACTACTCTTTCACAGTGGTATGTTTTGTATATATATATTATAAATATATATATATTATATAATATATATATATATATATATATAAATATATATATATATATATATATATATATATGTATATAATATATTATATATAATATGTATATATATATATGTATATATATAAATATATATATATATATATATATATATATATATATAAATATATATATAAAGATTTTAAATGTGGATACAAATGTATATATATTCAGATGATATATATATATATATATATATATATATATATATATATATATATATATATATAATATATATATATAATATATATATATATTATAATATAGTATATATAATATATATATATAAATATATATAATATATATGTCTGCCGAAATAGCAGAACTTGCGATCTTGCTTAAATAGCAAGCTCATCTGCCAAAAGGACAAGTGAAAATTTGTGTATATAATTTCGCCAAAATCATTCTGAACTTAACGAAAAAAAAATATTTGATTGTGTTTCTAAGTCTAATTATTGTAAAAAGTATTAAAATATTTTGTTTGGGTTGGCTAAAAAATGCTCTTTTTAATAAGGGTTTGATAAGTTTTCTAAGATTCTTTTGGGCAAAATTAAAAATTTTTACATTAAAATTAAAAGAAAAAAATAAAATCTTTAAGCTATAAAAGAAATTTTGAAAGGAAATTTAAATTTTAATGATTTTTTGCTAATTGACCAGTTTACATATTCGGCGACTTTAATTATATAATATATATATAATTATATAAATTATATATTATATATATATGTCGTGCCGAAAGGCAAACTTTTCGATCTTGGCTTTTAAAAAGCAACGTTCATCTGCCATAAGGACAATAAAAAATTTGTGTATGCAAAATTTTCCCCAAAATCATTCTCAACCTAACGAAAAAAAAAATTTCACTGTGTTTTTTTTTATATTAAATTATTTTAAACAAATCTAAAAAAATATTTATTGGGTTTGGCTAAAAAAAATTGCGCTTGTTTAAAAAGGGTTTGGTAAGTTTTCTAAGTTCCTTTTTTTGCAAAATTAAAATTTTTTTCATCAAAATTAATGAAAAAAAAATATCTTAAACTTATAAGAGAAAATTTTTGAAAGGACTTTAATTTTTAAAAGAGTTCTTGCTAATTGACATTTTTCATATTTGGCACACATAATATAATATATAAAATATATATAATATATATATATTTATATAATATAAAATATACATAAATAAAATAAAAAATATATATATAAATATATATATATAATATATAAATATATATAAATTATATATATATATATATATATTAATATATTATATATATATCATCATTGTATGATTTAAATATATACAATGCTCTTCTCTTCTCATTCTTCTTCTCTTCACTTACCTCAGCTCTTCCTCTCCAGTCCGTGTCCAGGAAGCCTTGGAGGCTGGGCTTAAGATGCCATTAAAACCTTTAATTGGAATGAGTTGTAGGCTGTTAATTGTTGAGGGCAAGTTGTTTTTATCTTGTGTGTGGTAGTGGGTGAGGAAGGTGTGGAGAGAGGAATGGGGTTTCGTGTAGTAGCAGGTCGTAGAGAGAGAAATAGAGGAGGGAAGGCGGTTGTTATGTATATTGGTATATGTAATCATCATGTCCATCACCATATAATGAACATGTTGTTTTCAACTTTTTAAGTCAAGGATGATTGTCCTATTGTCCTACTGCCAAGCGTAATAATGTATATTATAATATATATATATATATATATATATATATATATATATATATATATATATATATATATATATATATATATATATATATGTATATATATATATATATGTGTGTGTGTTGTGTGTGTGTGTGGTGTGTGTGTGTGTGTGTGTGTGTGTGTGTGTGTGTGTGTGTTGTGTGTGTGTGTGTGTGAGTGTGTGTGTGTACTCACCTATTTGTGGTTGCAGGGGTCGAGTCATAGCTCCTGGACCCCGCCTCTTCGCTGATTGCTACTAGGTCCTCTCTCTCCCTGCCCCATGAGCTTTATCATACCTCGCCTTAAAACTATGTATGGTTCCCGCCTCCACTACGTCACTTTCTAGGCTATTCCACGGCCTGACTACTCTTTGACTGAAGAAATACTTCCTAACATCCATTTGATTCATCTGAGTCTTCAACTTCCAATTGTGACCTCTTGTGTCTGTGTCTCTTCTCTGGAACATCCCGTCTTTGTCCACCTTGTCTATTCCGCGCAGTATTTTATATGTCGTTATCATGTCTCCCATGACCCTACTGTCCTCCAGTGTCGTCAGGCCGATTTCCCTCAACCTTTCTTCGTAGGACAATCCCCGTAGCTCTGGGACTAGTCTTGTTGCAAACCTTTGCACTTTCTCTAATTTCTTGACGTGCTTGACTAGGTATGGATTCCAAACTGGTGCTGCATACTCCAGTATGGGCATGACGTAAATGGTATACAGGGTCTTGAACGAATCCTTACTGAGGTATCGGAAAGCTATCCGTAGGTTTGCCAGGCGCCCGTATGCTGCAGCAGTTATCTGATTGATGTGCGCCTCAGGAGATATGCTCGGTGTTATACTCACCCCCAGATCTTTTTCCTTGAGTGAATTTTGCAGTCTTTGGCCATCTAAACTATATTGTGTCTGCGGTCTTCTGTGCCCTTCCCCAATCTTTATGACTTTGAACTTGGCAGGGTTAAACTCAAGGAGCCAGTTGCTGGACCAGGCTTGTAGCCTGTCCAGGTCACTTTGTAGTCTTGCCTGATCCTCATCCGATTTGATTCTTCTCATTAACTTCACATCATCTGCAAACAAAGACACTTCTGACTCTATTCCTTCCGTTATGTCTTTCACATATACCAAGAACAGCACAGGTCCTAGGACTGACCCCTGTGGAACCCCGCTTGTCACAGGCGCCCACTCTGACATCTCGTCACATACCATGACTCGTTGTTGCCTCCCTGTCAGGTATTCTCTGATCCATTGTAGTGCCTTTCCTGTTATGTGTGCCTGATCCTCTAGCTTTTGCAGTAACCTCTTGTGAGGAACTGTGTCGAAGGCCTTCTTGCAGTCCAAAAAAATGCAGTCGATCCACCCCTCTCTCTCTTGTCTTACTTCTATCACCTTGTCATAAAACTCTAGTAGGTTTGTGGCACAGGATTTTCCTTCCCTGAAACCGTGCTGGTTGTCAATTATACACTTGTTGCTTTCCAAGTGCTCCACCACTCTCCTCCTGATGTTCTTCTCCATGACCTTGCATACTATACACGTTAGTGATACAGGTCTGTAGTTTAGTGCCTCATGTCTGTCTCCCATTTTAAAAACTGGGACTACATTTGCCATCTTCCATACCTCAGGGAGTTGCCAAGTTTCAAATGATGTGTTGAAGATCTTCGTTAATGGCACACACAATATCTCTGCTCTCTCTTTAAGGACCCACGGAGAGACGTTGTCTGGTCCCACCGCCTTTGAGGCGTCAAGTTCGCATAGCAGCTTCTTCACCTCCTCCTTGGTTATATGTACTTCATCCAGCACTTGCTGGTGTACCCCCCTGTTCTGATTTCCTGGAGTCCTACTGGTTTCCACTGTAAATACTTCTTTAAATCTCGTGTTGAGCTCCTGACATACCTCTCGGTCGTTTCTTGTGAATTCCCATCACCCTTCCTCAGTCTGATTACCTGGTCCTTGACTGTTGTTTTCCTCCTGGTGTGGCTGTACAACAGCTTCGGGTCAGTCTTGACTTTCGATGCTATGTCATTTTCATATATGCCTCCCTTCTTATCTGTGCACATTCGTTTCTGGCTCTCCGGCTAATCTCTTTATTTTCCTGAGTTCTCTGTTTTCTGTACCTTTTCCATTTTCTAGTACACCTAGTTTTTGCCTCCCTACACCTTTGGGTGAACCAAGGACTCTTTCTGTTCTTCCCATTATTTCTGTTTCCCATGGGAACAAGCCTCTCCTCTGCCTTCTTGCATTTTGTTGCCACATAGTCCATCATTTCTTGTACTGGTTTTCCTGTCAGTTCCCTCTCCCACTGAATGTCTTGAAGGAAGCTCCCCATGCCTGAGTAGTTCCCCCTTTTGTGGTTTGGTTTTCCCACCCTATTCCTGCTACTCTCTCCACCTGGAGCTCAACTACGTAGTCGAAGCACAGAGCCACATGATCACTAGCTCCCAGAGGCCTTTCATGCATGATATCCTCAATGTCCGAACTACTCAAGGTGAATGGAAGGTCCAGTCTTGCTGGTTCATCCTCTCCTCTCTCTCTCTGGTAGTGTCTCTAACATGTTGATGCATGAGGTTTTCCAGTACCACATCCATCATCTTGGCTCTCCATGTTTCGGGACCCCCATGGGGCTCCAGGTTTTCCCAGTCAATCTCCTTGTGATTGAAATCCCCCACAACTAGTAATTTTGCTCCCCCCATATGTGCTCTCCTGGCCACCTCGGCTAGTGTGTCGACCATTGCTCTGTTGCTCTCATCGTATTCTTCTCTTGGCCCCCTTTGCAGTTCTGTGGTGGGTTTGTACATTACTGCAATTATCATCTTATGTCCCACAGACTGGATTGTTCCTACTAAGTAGTCCCTTTCGCCCGTGCCATCCATTCCTTCCATTTTCTCAAAACCCCACTGGTTTTTAATGAGCAGTGCAACTCCTCCTCCCCCTCTCCTCCCTCTGTCTTTCCTGAGGATTTGATATCCGGATGGAAAGATTGAATCTGTCATTATTCTGGTGAGTTTTGTTTCTGTGAGTGCTATTATGTCTGGGGATGTCTCCTTGATTCTTTCGTACCACTCCTCATACTTATTTGTTACTCCATCTGCATTTGTATACCACACCTTCAACTTCTTCTCTAAGACTGTGGTCTGGGAGGTGTATTGGGGTTGGGGAAGTGGGAGACCTGATAAGGAACTATGGATGGTTGCTGTGGGGGTGGAGTTTGTAATGCAGTGGGTGGGGGCATTGGATGTGGCATGGGTGTTTTGGTTTAGAGTGCTTGGTTGCACTGGGGTTGACCTGATTGGGAGGCCTCTATAGAAAGTTGTGAGGGAGGCTGTATTTGATCTTCTTCCTGTGTCTGGGATCTCCTGTCTGTCTTCTCCATCCCCTCTCTTTCCTCCTTTCGCCTTTGTACCATCTCTCTCAGTTTCTGCCTTTCTTCTTGTGTTCTGTCGCGGTCGAGATACACCTTCCTGTATGCCGGCATGTCCCTTAATCGTGCTTTCTCCTGCAGGATCCTGTTCCGAGTCAATTCTGCCTTGAAGGTGCGTGTGTGTGTTGCGCCGAATAGGTAAAACTTGCCACTTTGGCTTAAATATGAACGCTCTTCTTGCCGAATGAAGCAAACGAAAACCTAAACGAGAAAACTGTATCTCATTGTGTTTGTTTATTATTAAATTACTCTAAATATATGTAATATATATTTAGCTGGATTAGGCTAAATTAAATTGCGCTTGTTATAATAAGGTTAGGTAAGTTTTCTAAGATTCTTTTGGTACAAAATTATCAATTTTTACATTAACATAAATGAAAAAAAATATATCTCTAAACATATAGGAGTAAATTTTAGAAAGGACTTAATTTTAAATCAGTTTTTGCTAATTGACCAATTTTACCTATTCGGAAGTCCATCAGTGTGTCGTTGTACATTCATTATTATTCCAATAATGATTCTAGGGTTAAAGGGAGTGTTTTCCTTACAGTGTTTCTGAGAGCTTTGTGTATCTGCAGTCCTGAGTATTTAGACAATGAAATTAACAAGATATTTAACATAGCCACAAAAGTGAAGGCCATACTCTCAGCTAAGAAGACTTTCTAGAGGGATGAACCTAAGGAAACGCCTGCCAGGAAAAATATATTGGTCTGGCAAAACAATGGTAACTTGGTCTGCCTGTGGGAAGCACTAAAAAAGTTCTGTATGAACCTTACTTTCAGAAACACTGGGACAGTGAAATAGAGATTGACTGAAAACACACAAGGTCCCATGCACCCTGTGCCCATTCTCATACATTGGTCAGATAGGTAAACCTCTAGAAACCAGATTATCCCAACTCCAGTAATCAGTCAGGACAGGCCAAATGTCGAATGCAATCTTTAACCATGCCAGCAAGAGCTGACATGGTAAAAGATTGAACCCAATGTCAACTCTTGTTGACATTGGGTTCAGTTATCTGGGCTGCCTCCCAGATAATTGAACCCAATAGTTCCATCATGGAAAGAAACATAATTGACTCCTCTCTCTTCAAACATGATAGGGATGCCGTATATAACTCAAATTATGGGCTGTACGAACTTGATAGCTGTTTAATGGAGTCTGTTGTGCACAGTCTTAAACAACAATGTTAAACAAAAGCGCAGATTGCTCCTTATACCAAGGGGGTCTCGTGATGTTTCGGTTACGTTCGACCAGAGTCTGCAAACTGAGCATCATGGTACGCCCGTCATAATATATAACATCTTGCTAAGTCTGTCGCGACGACGTTATACAACAGGTTAGGTCTGCCGTGACCGGCGACACAATGTATAACCCACTCAGCTACTACTGCATACAGGTATAGTAAGGTTATAGGTACTCTAAGTGAAGTGCTGCAATCACAAACTGCAACATGAGTGATATAACAACTTTAGTGAGGAAGTAGGTATAGGGGTTCATTTAGGTGTTGATGTAGATGAATGATTCACAGAACCGACACATTGATAAATAAGACACATGTGCAACTCTTGGGTATCTTTATTGAGGAAACGTTTCGCCACACAGTGGCTTCATCAGTCTGACAGGATTGTAGATGAATGGTTCACAGAACCGTCTAATTTATCAATGTGTCGGTTCTGTGAACCATTCATCTACAATCCTGTCAGACACCGCAACTTCTTGGGATCTTAATACTTGGGAATTCTTCACTTGCCTAACCCTTGGGCACGACCTACTTCCACATTGGACAAATGTGACACCACCTGCGACTACTGCACCTCTCCTGCTTACGGTTTATAAGCTGCTTCTCCGCTCATATACAGTATTCTATTCAAGATTGATGGACTGACCACATCGACTCAAGGCTGAGGGACTGATTACCTCATTCTCCTCCTGTTCTTCAAGTTTCTCCTTTGTATGGACTGATAAGCCACTGTGTGGCGAAACGTTTCCTCTATAAAGATACCCAAGAGTCGCACATGTGTCTTATATATCTAGGTGTTGATGCGCATCTGGGTTTATCCTAGAATAGCCCCCAAAAAAGGCAGAGAAACCTATTGAGATCCTATCCCGTTTCGGTACTGCGGCACAAGGTACACATACTTAATTGCAACATGGTGATTACAACTAGTTTAGTGGTTTACTGAATTTGGTTGTTAGTAATATAATATAATGATAATAGTGGCATAATATAATGATAATAGTGGCGTTAAAATATAATATAATGATAATAGTGGCGTTTAAATATAATATAATGATAATAGTGGCGTTAAAAAGAAAAAATCATGAATTGCCTAGTTATTATAAGAAAGAAAAGCCTGAATAGGAGAAATCATACAGGAATATTGACGCTGAGAGTATTTTCTGAATATTGTACAAAGTTCTGGGACATCGGATATTACCTGCAGGCAAAATGAGGGCATTTATTCCTTTTGTTTCGTTAGTTAGAAGACTGTACACAATACCTACATTCTGTATGTGAATGATTCACATATATTCTGAATACGGATGATTCTGAAATTGAATCACCTGTTCCCAGAGGTTAGAAGCCTAGGGCTGGCTTTTAACTATCTCTTAGTTACTCTGTCTTATGTTGTCTACAAACTGTGGGGCCTACCCCACCGGACCTAATGTGAGGTGGCGTGTCGGGCGACAGGTGGTGGATGGCATTCGGTGGAGCCTTCCCTCCCTCACTCAGTGAGTGATCCTTGCATGTGCCACCCGCGTTACCATACTCTGAAAAACTTCCTCTCATTTTCTCCTGTTACTGCCCTTGCAACATTGCATAGCTCGTGATGACGTACTGGGAAGTTTGAGAGTACTGAGCTTAAGATTTCCATCCACCGTGGCTTGTCTTTTACACACGCACACACACACACACACACATACACACACACACACACACACACACACACACACACACACACACACACACACACACACACACACACACACACACACACACACACACAGCAAGACTGGATCTTGTGTTCACCCTGAGCAGTTCAGACATTGAGGAGATCACTTACGAGAGGCCCCTTGGAGCTAGCGATCACGTGGTTCTGAGTTTTGATTATATAGTAGAGTTACAAGTGGAGAAGGTAACAGGAACTGAAGGGGACAGGCCAAACTATAAAAGGGGGGACTACACAGGTATGAGAAACTTCCTGCAGGAGGTTCAGAGGGACAGAGAAATGGTAGGAAAATCAGTAAACGAGATGATGGAATATGTGGCAACAAAGTGCAAGGAGGCAGAGGAAAGGTTTGTTCCCAAGGGAAACAGAAATAATAGGAAGACCAAAACGAGTCCTTGGTTTACCCGAAGGTGTAGGGAGGCAAAAACTAAGTGCAACAGAGAATGGAAAAGGTACAGGAGGCATAGGACCCAGGAAAACAAGGAGATTAGTAGAAGAGCCAGAAACGAGTATGCACAGATGAGGAGGGAGGCCCAGCGACAGTATGAAAACGACATAGCATCGAAAGTCAAATCTGACCCGAAACTGCTGTATAGCCACATTAGGAGGAAGACAACAGTCAAGGACCAGGTGATAAGGCTGAGGAAAGAAGGTGGAGAACTCACAAGAAACGAACAAGAGGTATGTGAGGAACTCAACACGAGATTTAAGGAAGTATTTACAGTAGAGACAGGAAGGACTCTAGGGGGACAGACCAGATGGGGACACCAGCAAGGAATACACCAACAAGTGTTGGACAACATACATACAGATGAGGAGGAGGTGAAGAAACTGCTAAGGGACATCGATACCTCAAAGGCAATGGGACCGGACAACATCTCCCCGTGGGTCCTTAGAGAGGGAGCAGATATGTTGTGCGTGCCACTTACCACAATTTTCAACACGTCCCTGGAAACTGGGCAACTACATGAGGTGTGGAAGACGGCAAATGTAGTTCCCATTTTTAAAAAAGGAGACAGAAAAGAGGCACTAAACTATAGACCTGTGTCATTGACGTGTATAGTATGCAAAGTTATGGAGAAGATTATCAGGAGGAGAGTGGTGGAGTACCTGGAACGGAACAAGAATATAAATGCCAACCAGCACGGATTCATGGAAGGCAAATCCTGTGTCACAAACCTTCTGGAGTTTTATGATAAAATAACAGAAGTAAGACACGAGAGAAAGGGGTGGGTTGATTGCATCTTCTTGGACTGCAAGAAGGCCTTTGACACAGTTCCTCACAAGAGATTAGTGCAGAAGCTAGAGCATTAGGCGCATATAACAGGAAGGGCACTGCAATGGATCAGAGAATATCTGACAGGGAGGCAACAACGAGTCATGGTACGTAATGATGTATCACAGTGGGCACCTGTGACGAGCGGGGTCCCACAGGGGTCGGTCCTAGGACCAGTGCTATTTTTGGTATATGTGAACGACATGATGGAAGGGTTAGACTCAGAAGTGTCCCTGTTTGCAGATGATGTGAAGTTAATGAGGAGAATTAAATCAGATGATGACCAGGCAGGACTTCAAAGAGACCTGGACAGACTGGACACTTGGTCCAGCAAATGGCTTCTCGAATTTAATCCTGCCAAATGCAAAGTCATGAAGATAGAGGAAGGGCACAGAAGACCACAGACAGAGAACAGGCTAGGTGGCCAAAGACTGCAAACCTCACTCAAGGAGAAAGATCTTGGGGTGAGTATAACACCGAGCATGTCTCCGGAAGCACACATCAATCAGATAACTGCTGCAGCATATGGGCGCCTGGCAAACCTGAGAACAGCATTCCGATACCTTAGTAAGGAATCGTTCAGGACACTACACCGTGTATGTCAGGCCCATACTGGAGTATGCAGCACCTGTTTGGAACCCGCACTTGATAAAGCACGTCAAGAAACTAGAGAAAGTACAAAGGTTTGCGACAAGGTTAGTTCCAGAGCTAAGGGGAATGTCCTATGAAGAAAGATTAAGGGAAATCGGCCTGACGACACTGGAGGACAGGAGGGTCAGGGGAGATATGATAACGACATATAAAATACTGCGTGGAATAGACAAGGTGGACAACGACAGGATGTTCCAGGGAGGGGACACAGAAACAAGAGGATACAATTGGAAGTTGAAGACACAAATGAGTCAGAGAGATATTAGGAAGTATTTCTTCAGTCATAGAGTTGTCAGGCAGCGGAATAGCCTAGAAAATGACGTAGTGGAGGCAGGAACCATACACAGTTTTAAGACGAGGTTTGATAAAGCTCATGGAGCGGGGAGAGAGAGGGCCCAGTAGCAACCGGTGAAGAGGCGGGGCCAGGAGCTAAGATTCGACCCCTGCAACCACAAATAGGTGAGTGAGTACACACACACACACACACACACACACATATATATATATACACACACACACACATATATATATATATATATATATATATATATATATATATATATATATATATATATATATATATATATATATATATATAATATATATATATATATTATACATACACATTCTTATAAGCATGTATAGTCGTACTTCACATATTTCATTCTTCCTTGTTACTAGAATGAACTATTATCCTTCATTTCATCATCTCTACCTCCTTGATACCTTCACCAGCGCCACCCCCTACAACAGCACCTCCAACAACACCTTCACCACCGTCACCCTCTACACTACAACAGCACCTCCAACAACACCTTCACCACCACCAACACCTCCAACATCACCTTCTTCAGCACCTCCACCAGCACATTCACCTCCAGCAGCACCTCCACCAGCACCTCCAACAATACCTCCATCTTCGCCACCACCAGCACCTCCACCAGCACATTCACCTCCAGCAGCACCTCCACCTCTACAGCATCTTCACTCACCACACTCCACAAGCACATTCACCTCCAGCAGCACCTCCAGCAGCACCTCTAACAACACCTCCACCTTCACCACCACCAGCCCGTCCACCACTACATCTACAACCATCTCCACCACCACCTCTGCCATTACCAGCACCTGTACCACTCCGGCCTCATCAACCAGCACCTCCACAACTCCACCTCATGAACCAGCACCTCCACCACCCACCTCATCAGTCAGCACTTTCATCACCCCGCCTCATGAACCAGCACGTCCACCTCCTCACCTCATCAACCAGCACCTTCACCACCCCCATTTCATCAACCAGTACCTTCACCACCCCCACCTCACCAAACAGCACCTCCACCACCCACTCTCATCAACGAGCACCTCCAGTAACCCAACACATCAACCAGCACCTCCACCCCCACCTCATCAACCAGCACCTCCGCCACCCCTCATCAACCAGCGCCTCCAAAACCCCAACCTCATCAATTAGCGCCTACACCCCCACACCTCATATTCCAGCACCTACACCCCACACTCATCAACCAGCACCTCCACTACCCTCACCCTCATCAACCAGCACCTTCACAACCCTTACCTCATTAACCACACCTCCACCACCCCACCTCATCAACCACCTCCTCCACCCCCCACTCATCAACCAGCCCTCTCCACCGCCACCCCATCAACCAGCACTTCCACCACTACACCTCATCAACCAGCACCTCCACCACCCCCACCTCATCAACCAGCACCTACACCACCCCACCTCATCAACCACCACATCTTACCCCCCCCAAACCTCATAAATCACCACCTCCACCACCCCATCTAATCAACCAGCACCCCCACCACCCCACTTCTTTCAACCAGCACCTCCACAACTCCCACCTCATCAACCACCTCCTCCACCCCCACCTCATCAACCAGCACCTCCACCACCGCCACCCCATCAACCAGCACTTCCACCACCCCACCTCATCAACAAGAACCTCCACAACCCCCCCCTCATCAACCAGCACCTACACCACCCCCACCTCATCAATCACCACCTCTACCACCCCCACCTCATTAACCAGCACCTCCACCACCCCCACCTCATCAACCAGCACCTCCACACCCCACCAGTTCACCAACCAGCACCTCCACAACTCCCACCTAATCAACCACCTCCTCCACCACCCCACTCATCAACCAGCACCTCCACCACCCCCAGTTCACCAACCAGCACCTCCACAAACTCCCACCTAATCAACCACCTCCTCCACAACCCCCACCTCATCAACCAGCACCTACACCACCCCCACCTCATCAATCACCCCCCCTACCACCCCCACTTCATCAACCAGCACCTCCACCAAACCCACACTTCATCAACCAGCACCTCCA
>NC_069401.1:37863120-37904004 GCF_026875155.1 Cherax quadricarinatus | reverse complement strand
AAAAAAAAGGGGGATCACAGGGGCTTGGCATCTTCTTTTTAAAAAGTTCTTATGGGGGGTTATTTGTGAATTGCCCCAACCCACTGATTGAGACTTTATCCCTCTTGGTTTGTGTGTTGTTGGTATTCCCCAGTCACTCCCTCTTTTGTTTCCCCCGCTGCGAGAAAAACACATCGTCTCGGGGCATTCCCAGGTCTTTACCCACTCTTCCTTCTTGTTCACAGTTCTCCTTCCACTCCGTTGCTCCCCTTTGGGACACCTGGCGGTTTTCGTGACGTGCACAATTAATTCAATAAAAGGGGACAGGAAGCGGGTGCCCGGGGTTTTTCTCCGGGCTCCTCCCCCCATTTTTGAGGGGGACCTCCTCATTTCCCCTCAAAATTTCGCCCCATGGCTCGGTGAAGAGTCGAGTGTTATCCCTTTAACAGAAAATAAATTACTTTTCCCCCATTTCCCAATCAGCTATACATTATTCCGTCTATTTGTATGCATATATATAAAAAATTTATATATATATATATTATATATATATATATTTTTAATATATATATATTATATATTTATTTTGAGCTACATTTTCCCCTTTTGGAGGAGGGTTTTTATTCCTTAGGACTCTTCAGGAGCCTGGCTCGTCACCTCTTAAAGGTGGGGTAGAGGGGGCTGAGCTTATGGCTTTGGGCTCGCACTGCCCAAAAATAGTTTTTTCAAAGCCACTAAAATAAAAGAATATTTTCTAAAGGTTTTAAAAAAGAATTTATTTTAATTTACAGTTTTTTTTGTATTTTTTTTTTTACAGACAGAAAAAAAATTTATTTTAAAATTTGGGCAGAAAGACATTTATTTTTCACGTTTCCAAGAAAATACAATTATATAAAATTTTTTTTTGCATTTACTTTTCGGGGTTAAAAAAATTCTCACTATAACTTTGATAAAAAATTTTGGGTTTAAAAATTTAAAACTTTTTTTACACTTTAATTTTTTTTAACTTTCGTAACTTTTCTTTGACCTTTTCAGGTTATACTTGTTTTTGTTTGTTTTTTTGTTCTGGAATTTTTTGAATTTTTGTAACTGTTATCCCCGTGTTTACTGCGCTGCTGCTGTGCTGCTGCTGCGCTGTCGCGCTGCGCTGCTGCGCTGCGGGTTTGCTGCGCTTTTTGCTGCTGCTGTGCTATGCGCTGCCTGTGCTGCTGCTGTTTGGGGCCTGGCTGCTGCTGCTGTGTTGCTGCTGCTGCTGCTGCGTGCTACTGCTGCTGCGCTGCGTTTCTGGCTACTCTTGCTGCTGCTGCTTACTGCTGTGCTCTGCGTCTGTTGCTGCTGCTACGCTGCTGCTGCGCTGCTGCTGCTGCGCTGCTGTGCGCTGCTGCGCTGCTGCTGCTGTGCTGCGTTGTGCTGCCGGCTGTGCTGCTACTGCTGCTGCTGCGCTGCACTGCTGCTGCTGCTGCTGCTGCTGCGCAGTCTTGTCCACAGCTGCTTCTGCAGTTTTGTCTCACACTGTTGCTACGGGCATCTTGTCTCAAGCTCACTTTTGCAGTCTTGCCCTTACAGTTTGGCTGTTGCAGTCTTGTCTCAGAGCTCTGCGCTGCTCTCTTGTCTAAGGTACGCTGCTGCAGTCTTGTCCACAGCTGCTGCTGCGCCTTGTGTCACAGTGTTGCTACTGTACTCTTGTCTCAGAGCTACTGCGCTCGAAGCTTGTCCACAGCTGTGGCTGTTTCTGCTGCATCGTCCCAGCTGGCTCCTGCGTTTTTATCTAGCTTTTTGCTGCTGAAGTTTTGTCTCACAGCTGCTGCTGCTGCTGCACCCTTGTCTCAAAGTACTCGCGACTTGCTCAGAGACTCCAGTCCTCTCTGGTAGTTCCTAACAGTTGTCATGGGGTTTTCCAGAACCACATCCATCATTTTGGGCTCTCCATTTTCGGGACCCCCATGGGGTCCGGGTTTTCCCATCAATCTTTTTTGTGATTAAATACCCATAGCTATAAATTTGCTCCCCCCTTGATTTCTGGCCCACCTGGGGTAGCGTGTCGATCTTTGCCTTTCTCTCCTCGTATTCTTCCCTTTGGCCCCGCAGTTTGTGCGGATTGTACTTTACGAATTACCCCCTTATGGCCTCTACGGAATTATTCCTACTGAGTATCTCTTTCACCCAACCATCCTTTTTTCCATTTTTTTAAATTCCCCCCGGGTTTTTAATGGTAATGCATCCCCCCCCCTTCTCCTCCCTCTTCATTCCTGATGTTTTGATACCCGGGGGGAAAAGATTGTATCGTTACCCGGGTGAGTTTTTGTTTCTTTGGTTCTTTTATGCCACCCCACACTTTTTGTCATTCCATCCCCATTTGTATCCACCCCTTAAATTTCTTTCCTAAAATGTGGTCTGGGGCTAGGGGGGGTTGGGGAAGCAAAAACCCTGATAAGGAACTATGGGTGGTTTGCGTGGGGGTGGATTTGAATATGGGGGGGCTTTTGGATATGGCATTGTGTTTTGGGTTAAAATTTTTTGGTTTGCTTTGGGGGACTGTCCTGGTAGGGGGGCTTCGTGGGGGTTTGTGGGGAGCTTTTTTTTTGATTTTCCTCTTGAGTCGGTTTTCCCTTCCATCTCCCTTCACCTCTCTTTCCCCTTTCGTCCTTAAATTCTCTTGGGTTTTTTTTTCTGTCAAGTAAAGATACACCTTTGGTATGCCGGGCTGCCCCTTAGTTTGCTTCCCTGCAGGATCCGCCGGCGTTTGTGCCTTGAAAGTCACTTTCACGGGCCCGGGTTCTTTCTTGAAAACCCTTCTTTTTCCCCGAAAATTTGCCAGCTGGCTGTCATCTTCTCCTATTGCTTTTATATGCTTTTTATCGCTTTTTTCCCCCCCCTTGCCCTTCTTCTTTGAATTTCCCTTTCAATTTTCCTGGAGCCCAAAAACAAAGACTGACCTCCCCCTTTTTCTTTCCCCCCACCTACCCTTGTATCCCTGATTCGTTTTAGTTTCCTCCATTGCAGCTTTCCTTTCTTCAGATATTTGTTGTCCGGGGGCCCATGGCCTTCATTTTCCCTTTTATTTTCCCCCGGCCGCTGGGGTTTTTAGGTTCACACATGTTAGCTTTTTCATTTTCACAGTCCCCTCGTTTGCCCCTGTGTGATTCTCTCTTTTTCTCGGCTCTACAATGGTCTGATAGGACTTCTGCATGCTTTTTTTCACCCCTTCTTTCCCCCTACAGCCCCTCCTTGTTTGATGAGTAGCTCTTTTTCAGTTTTTTCGTTCCTCTTCTAATCCTTTATCCACCCTTCCCTGCGGGACTTGTCCTCCTTCTTGCTTTCTACATCTACCTCTTTTTCATTCTCACAAGTTCTTTTAGTGCTTCCCATTCAAAATTTGTTTCATGAGCTCTGCGGCCAACCCTTCCTTTGCAGATTCATCCCCGTCATTGGGTTTTCCTTTCCGCTTTTGGGAAACCCATTTTTTTTTGTTTTGGTTGCCACAGAATGAAAAACTTAGGTAATTCTGTGTGTTTTCTTGTGGTGTTTTTGCCCCAGTAAGGGGGGGAGGTAAAAAGGGGAAGTGTAGACAGTGGCTAAAGGGGGGGGGGGTGGGGGGGGGTTTGGGGGGGGAATAGGGGATGGGAGGAGGGGGAAGAAAAGGGGATAAGGGGAGAGGGAAAAGGGGGAAAGGGGGAGAGGCTGGGGAGAAGGTGAGAGAGAGGGTGGGAGTTTGGGCGGGGAAGGGTCAGGGGAGAGAGTGGTGGGAGTTTTGTATTTTGGGGGAAGTTGTGTGTGTGTTGTGTGTGTTTTGTGTGGGGTGTGTTGTTGTTTGGTGTGTGTGTGTGTGGTGTGTGTGTGTGGGTGTGTGTGTTTGGTGTGTTGGGTGTGGTGTGTGTGTGTGCTGTGGTGTGGAAACTATATTGGGTTATTAAAGTTATAAGTAGGGGAAATTGGGGTTGGGGTGTATGATGTTTTTGGGGGGTTTGTATGCTCCTTCCCGGCCCACACCCTCCTGGACCTGACCCACACTCCCCTGGACCGACCCACACCTACCTACTATTTTGTGTCCTCTGTCTTTTACTACCACCTAGTCTTAAAAAAAGTCTAGCCTTGTTTTATAAATTCCCAAATTCTTTTCCTTTATTGATATTGATAGCCTATTCTTTTTTGTACTGGGGAAGGGGGCCCCGTTCACAATCAGATGGCAGTTAACTGGAACCAAAAACCCACACCTAACAACCAAGCATAGTGAATACAGTATTTGGGCAAGCAGCTTAGCACCCTGTAGATTGTTCCGGGGTGATTCACCCCCGATTCTTCTCATATATAATTACCCTATTCACTGTATTTTTTTTCACTGGCCACACTTTGTTTCGCTTTACTTTCGGGTGACACGGGGCAACGCCCCCTGAGCCACTAGGCCTGCCCACCCTGAATGCGTCACCAGTATCACATTTTATTCACTTAAAAATTGTGGCTCCCCACATTATGGGGCTCGGGACAAATTTAAATTGCTTAAAGGGATTTTTCACTACCCTGACTCACTTAGAAACCCCTTGCAGTATACTTGGGTAACCCTCAAAAACACATATCGGGGGAGCAGGGAAGGGCGTGAACTGGGCAAGGGGTTTTCCCAACTGTGTGTACTCCCCTAGTTTACTCACCTATTGGGGTTTGCGGGGGTCGGCCCAACTCCTGGCCCCCCCCTCTTCACTGCGCTACTAGGTCATCCCCCTGAACCGTGAGCTTTATCATACCCCCTGCTTCCGAAAATATTTCCCCATCCTGACACTTGTGGCTGAAGAAATACTTCCTAATCCCCCGTTTCATCTGTCTTCAAATTCCAACGTGTCCCCCGTTGCTGTTCCCACTTGGAACTCCTGTCTTTTTTCACCCTTGTCATTTTCCCCTCAGATTTTTTATGTTGTTATCATTCCCCCCCATTTCCTGTCCTCCCGTTTGTCAGGTTGATTTTTCCCCAAAACCTCTCCTCGTAGGACAAAATCTTAGCTCTGGAACTAGTCTTGTTGCAAACCCTTTTCTCTTTCTCTAGTTTCTTTACGTGCTTGGCTAGGTGTGGGTTCCAACTGGGGCCCCATCCCAATATGGGCCTAACGTACACGGTGTACAGGGGTCCTAACGTTCCTATTAAGATGTCGGAAGCTGTTTTTGAGGGTTTGCGGGCGCCCCTGTGCTGCAGCAGTTTTTTGGCTGATGTCGCTTCAGGAGATGTTTTTGGTGTTTTAAAATCCCCCCAAATCTTTTTCTTGATGAGGTTTTGTGTCTCTGGCCCCCCGACCTGTGTTTGTGTGTGTTGTTGGTGTGTGTTGTGTGTTTTGGTGTGGGGTTGGTGTGTGGAAATCTTTCATTTCTTGATTTAGTTATCCCCACTTGTTTCCTTTCATAAACGCCTGCGAGAGTGGGGCCTGCCCAGCTCCTCTGGGTACCTGTCACTCTTGCCCCCCTCTAACCCAAAGCTGGGGAAATAAGTTTTTTTATTTCCCGGAGGTTTTTTTGTTGCCTTAAACCCCGCCCTTCTCTCTCTCGCTTGCCTGTCACACACACACCACACAACACACACACCACACACAACACACACACACACACACACACACCCCACACACAGTACACACCCACACACAACCACAACACAACACCACACACACACACACACCCAACACAGATCACACACCACACACACACACAAAAAACACACACAACACACATACACACACACAAACCCAAGGCCCCCGGGCCCGTGCTGTTTTGGGGATTTTTTGAACGACATGACGGAAGGAAAAGACTCCGAGTGTCCCTTTTTTGCAGATGACGTGAATTGTGAGAAAAAACACTCGATGAAGCCCCGGCAGAACTAAAAAGGGATTGGCAGGGGGAGACCTGGCCCCAAAATTTGGGTCTGGAGTTCAATCCACCAATGCAAAGTCATGAAATGGGGAAAAGGCAAAGAAGGCCGCAGCGGGGACAGTCTAGGGGGTCAGAGACTACAAACCTCATCAAGGGGAAAAAATCTTGGGGTGAGTAAAACCCGGCACATCTCCTGAAGCGCACTCAACCCAAAAAACTGCTGCAGCATTGGGCGCCTACAAACCTCAGAACAGCATTCCGAATCTTAATAAGGGAAACGTTCAGGACCCGTACCCGTTACGTTAGGCCCCTTTGGGGGTAGCGGCACCATTTGGAACCCACCTAGCCAAGCACGTAAAGAACTAGAGAAAGTGCTAAGGTTTTCAACAAGACAGTCCCCCGAGCTAAAGGTTTTCCTACGAGGGAGGTTAAGGGAAAACAACTACGACATGGAGGGCAGGAGAGATGGGGGACATGATAAGACATACAAAATACTGAGAGTAATTGACAAGGGGGGACAAAGACAGGGTTTCCCGAGATTTGGGCCAGTAAAAAGGGGACACAGTTTTGGGAAGCTGAAGACACAGATGAATCACAGGGTTTAGAAGTATTTCTTCAGCCCCAGGTAGTCAGTAAGTGGGAAAAGTTTGGGAACGATGTATGAGGCAGGACCATACATAGCTTAAACAGAGGGAATAAAACCACGGCTCAGGGGAGGTACCCAGTAGCGATCAGTGAAGAGGGGGCCCCAAAAACTCGGACAGGGGGCCCCGCAACCTCAACAGTATACAACAGGGAGTACACCACACAAAACACAGAAACAAACCACCCACACACACAACCCCACAACGATACACCAACCCACACACACACACCACAACACACCACAACACACACAACACACATACCAACACCACAACAGAAAAAAAAAACACAAAAACACACACTAAAACATAATACACCACCATACACACGCATGCAATACAACAGGCCCAGTGTCTAATCGAAATGTGCCCAGGACCAAAAAGGGAACTAACAAATTTTTAAAATTTAAATATATATTATATAATATATAAAAAAAAATATAATATATATATAATTATATATAATATATAAATATATATACAGATTTAAGAGATACACTATTGATATAGAGGTGGCATTTCGGTACTGTTTTACGTGTGTATCCCGATTATAAAGGGGAAAATCTCATCCAACCCTCAACTGGGGGGTGTGCCCCCAAAAAACAGCAGCATTACCCCTTTAACAGCCCCACTGAGCGCTGGGCGAAAACTAGCTGCCCTGGGACCCCCCCCACCCTGATGAGTCTTTTTCCCCGCTCCTTAAGGATTTAGAGAATCTTTTCCCTGAGCCAAGGGGCCTGACCTATGGGGGAAAAAACATATAAATGGGCAAGTTCTCCATATTTTCTAGACTTTTTGGGGCTCCCTGAACTGACAGCGCCCCCCCTTCCTCCCTGGTGTATTTGAGTATATCAGCCAAGGGAATGCACTGTATAGTCCCACACCCCCTGCTTCCCCTCTGTCCAGGGTTGGGGGATAATTGGGCCCTTCTGGGTGCCACGTCTGCATAGTTGGGTGGGCCCCTTACTGCTGGGGATCCGCTGTTGTGAGGGTCCCTTGATAAAGTTATTAACCCCCCATGTCTTGCAAACTTTCCCCCGGATTTACGGCACACAAGACCATGGGGACCCGAATCGGTCTGTGTTCCGCCCCAAATCACCCGGGTTTTTGGGAGAATAGGGGCGGCAACGAAGGGCAACACCGATGCGGATGGGCTGTGGGGCGAGACGTGTCCCAAGGGTGGAGTTGGGAACAGCCAACGAAAGTCCCCCGCATGAGGGGGCCCCACTGCCAGGAGGCGGGCTCTTCCTTTCCCCATACACTTGAAACCCTTGGAGGCAATATTTTCCACTATTGGACCATCCGTGGATTGTTTTAGTTGTTGGGGGGGGCAGGTCTGGCCCAAGCCCGTTAGAATTTATCCCAGTCATTGCCCCGTCAATGAATTTTTGGTCCTGGGCCCTACTTGTCCCTGATTTTAGGAGAATCGCTGCCCACAAGCTCCTGATGCAATACCGAGGACAGAAAAGCAGGTAAGCATCGTGAACTTGCGGACCCCAATGCCTCCCAGCTGACGGAAGTTTCTTGGGTTTCCCCTGCCCCTTTTGATAGGTTAAGTACTTTTGTAAAAATCTCCCCAAATACTGCATTTCTTTCAGTAAGGGTTACATAGAAGGTGCACATCTTAGGAAATATGTCAACCTGGGCAGCCAAGCACTTTGTGAGAAGGTACAAGGCACGTGGTGTCCAAAAAGCTATTCGTTTTTTCCCTTCTCCTTAACTTTCCAATTTCTTCTGAATTTTGCAAAGGGATTGGAGGTGCTCCAGCAAGACACTATTTTTGGGGGGAATACGCGCTCCTGGTTTTTTGATCTCACGCATTTAACTTGTGTGACTGAGATATTTCCATTTGGATGATTCAGGTGAGACCCCTTTTCCCGTCCCCGTTATTTCCTGTGAAGGTCATGTAGGAGGGACTTTTTGTCCTGTGTGTGCCATCATTAGGGCCAGATGTTTTCTCGCTGGTCAGTCGACTGGATTTTCCCCAACTGCTAACAGAAGAGAAATGGTGAAGAGGGTCTCCTTTTTGGACACCCCCCCGAGAGTAATTTATGCTCCCAAAGAGAACATTGATTTTCCCTTTCTATACCCAGCTGAAACAAAAGGGGGAAAAGACCCTGGAAATTTCTTTACTGCGCAATACCCCTTCCCTTTTTAGGGGATTGAACGATTTTTTAAAATTTTTTCCATTTCATTGCCTAGGCAGGTTTTTGATATACGCCCTTTTTGCATAACCGCGCTTCATTCCTTGAGAGACCCCAAAGTCAAGCTGGTTTGGTTTAAGCATTAAAAATTAATATATAAAAAATTTTTAAAAATATAATTATATATATATATTTATAAATTTATTAATTATATATTTAAATATAATATATATATTTAAAAAGGTAAAATTGGGCAATTTGCAAAACTCATTTTAAAGTTAAGTAGTCCTTTCTAAAATTTTTCTCTTATTCGTTGAAAGATACAATATAGATCTTTCATTTATGTAATGTAAAAATAATTAGTTTTGTAGACCAAAAGAACCTTAGAAAAAGTTACCTAACCTTATTATAGAACGCAATTTACTTTAGCCTATTCCAGTTAAATAATTTTAGACAAGTTTACGATAATTTAATAATAAACAAACGATCAAAGAAATATATTTTTTCTTAAAGTTTATAAAATGATTTTTGGCGAAATTATGTGCACACACAAATTTTGCTTGCCTTATTTCGGGAAAAGAGCGTTGCTAATAAGTCAAAATTCAATTTACATATTTTCCACAATGTAGTATAATATAAATATATATATATATATATATATATATATATATATATAATATATATAAAGATATATATATAAAAATATTATAATATATATATATATATATATATATATATACAGAGAGAATAGCAGAGAGACACACAATAAGAGCATGAGAGGTGCATTTCCTCTTAAATCGCTTGACCAAGAAAAGCTGTGGGTCCAGACCAAGTTGAGCCCTAGATTGGTTGTGAAGATGTTCAGACCAAAAGCACGACCTCTAACTCGCCTCTTTCAGCACTGCCTAGTACAGTGTAAATGGCCCCTCTCTATGGAAAGAGGCAAAGGCCATTCCTGTTCACAAAAAAAAACAGAGCAGACAGAAATCAGCAACATACAGACCAGTGTCACTCCTGTCAATCACTGTAAGATCCTTGAGACAATAATCACAAGACAAATGACAGAGACTTTTTGACACCACACACTACTTTGTGATCGACAATATTGCCTTCCGGAAAGGTTACTCTGCTGCTGACTGTTGTTACCCCGCTCCACAAGTGGCAACCAGTCCACAATGATATCCAAAGTTAGCTGAGTGGTAGCACTGGACATTGGCTGCGCTTTCGACCGGGTGTGAGCACCAGGCCTCTTAGCAAAAACTTCCAGCATGGAATTTGCAGGCTCCCTACTATGTCTCCTCAGAGATTACCTACAGGGTAGATCTCTAAGTGTAGTTCTCATGGAACAGAATCAGCAATACATCCTAATGGGGCAAGTGTTCCACAAGAAGAGCGTGCTGGGTCCATTGTTATGGAATGTCTTACTTCAACAACCTTCTTCATCTCATCCCAGAACTCACATGCATATGCAGACACTGTACGACTGACTGACATTCAACTTATCCAATAGAGAAGAAATGCCAGCCTGCTCTAAGCTACATCAATCACCAGCTGAGAGCTATATCAGCCTTGGGGATTATAGAATGGCAATAACAATTTGCACCTAGAAAAAAGCAATGATGACCGTCCCTCCTAGGCACCATGATGGTAAAGCTGGTGCAGGTAGTAAAGGATGAAATGGAGGATGTTGGCCTGGAGAAAGAAGTTGAATCTTGGGGTGTAATTTGACTTCCAAACATCACCATGAAGAACCATGCGTAATAATCTGCAAACAAGCACCAGGAAGCTAACAGCACTTCGCCGATCCGCATCTGCTTGACAGTAGGTGGTATGCAAGATCCTGTACGAGGCAAAAGTTACGCGCACAATTTTGAGTATCTCCTCTTTCTTGGTTTGCCTGCCCCCCCCCCTTCTCAATCTGCGACAGCTTTGACAGAGTAGAGAACAGCTTTTATGCCACAAGACGGGCAGAAAGCAGCAACTTCACTCGGCTGTCCCCTTTTCCAGAACATCACTTCCATCTGAGATCATACATACCCGGGATGCTCGAGTATGGAACTCATTGTACAGCATAAGGGATATCAACGAGATAAAGTCAGTTGATCAAATGAAAATGCGGCCCCACAGAGGGGCTCCAACTTCATCCTGTTCCCTACTTGTATGTCTCATAAAAATAAAAATGCTTTCAAATGAGTGATGTAGGTAACAGCTCTTAGCTTGCCAATAAAGTTAGGAATCCTTAACCTGTAAATAACTTGTCAATAAAGCTAGAGATCCTTAACCTTGTCAAACCCTGTGTAAAAAAGAGAGAGAGAGAGAGAGAGAGAGAGAGAGAGAGAGAGAGAGAGAGAGAGAGAGAGAGAGAGAGAGAGAGAGAGAGAGAGAGAGAGAGAGAGAGATTGGTAGGTAAGTTTGGGGTGCCAGGTGTATATGATAATGGGAGCCCTTTGATTGAACTTTGTATAGAAAGGGGTTTAGTTACAAGTAATACGTATTTTTAAAAAAAGAGGATAAATAAGTATACAAGATATGATGAAGGGCGTAATGACAGTAGTTTGTTGGACTATGTATTGATAGATAAAAGACTGTTGAGTAGACTTCAGGATGTACATGTTTATAGAGGGGCCAGAGATATACCAGATCACTTTCCAATTGTAGCTACAGTGAGAGTAAAAGGTAGATGGGATACAAGGAAAATGGAAGCAGCAAGTAATAGAGAGGTGAAAGTGTATAAACGAAGAGAGGAGGCAGTTAGAGTAAGGTATAAAACTGTTGAAGGATGGATGGGCTAGTGAGAGTATAGGCCCAATGGGGTCGAAGATGTATGGGGTAGGTTTAAGAATGTAGTGTTAGAGTGTTCAGCAGAAGTTTGTGGTTACAGGAAAGTGGGTGCGGGAGGGAAGAAGAGTAATTGGTGGAATGATGATGTAAAGAATGATGATTAGTAAGGAAGAAAAAATTTAGAATATGAGAAAGGTTTTACAAAGTAGAAGTGATACAAGGAGGGAAGAGTATATGGAGAAAAAAAGAGGTTAAGAGAGTGGTGAAGCAATGTAAAAAGAGAGTAAATGAGAGAGTGGGTGAAATGTTATCAACAAACTTTGTTGAAAATAAGAAAAAGTTTTGGAGTGAGATTAGAGAGAGATTAGAGAGAGAGAGAGGGGAGGATAGAGAGAGAGAAGAGAGAGAGAGAGAGAGAGAGAGAGAGAGAGAGGGGAGAGAGAGAGAGAGAGAGAGGGGAGAGAGGGAAAAAGAGGACGTGTCACTGTGCTCCACTAATTTTCTTAATATTACTTAACTACGAGGGTTGGTGAGGGCAAAAACTGTTCAGTGACCCACAACACATTATTTCAAGTAAGCCAACTCCTCCATAGAAGTTTAATATAAGCGAAATCAGTGACACTTAAGGTGTTTTGGGTAAAACGGGTGAAGTGGGGGAAGGGCGGGCCTGGGAGTGATGTCACTATTCCCCTTCGAGTGACATCTAAAAATTTTCCTATGTACTAGCTTGGGTACTTTATAACAACGCGACTTGTAAAAATGCAAAGGTGATTTTGTAACATCTTCCTATAGGAAAACGGGATAAATAAACAGGTTTTTTAAGTAAAGTGAGAAGGAAACCCTTTCCACTTGCTGCCCATCCCGCCCTCCCCCTCCCTCACACCCCCCCCCCGTTATAAACCCCCCCACGAAAACCACCCACCCCTCCTCTCCTCTCCCCTTCTCCTTAAAATTCGTTTAACCTACAACGCCTCCTCTGTGATGACTTCAAAACGAAAAGAAAGAAAATCTTCGCTATTGGCAATTGTCCCAGTGTTACGCATTGTTTGTGGTAACTACAAGGGAAAAATACTTTTTAAAAAAAAAAGGGGACCTATTATTCCAACTATGCCACACAGATTGCTTTCCCAAAGAAAAATTTCTGTTGCAGTGGGTTAAAAATTTCAAAAATTAAAGGGAAATCCATAATCCTGTGGTATATGGGCAACAAACCTGGTGCACAGAAAAGGTTCAGAATACTTCGGGGACTCTAGTCAAAGATCAAAACTGCCCTCATGGGCAGTGTTTGTAAATCGTAGCTAAAATCCATCACAGGGAAGCACTCAGGCGCTCAAATCATTAGATAACCTTCAAGTTTTTTGTAAAGTCAGTGCAAGCCTGATCAAGTGACGTAAGTGCTCAGTGATGTGCACAATGAAAAAGATGGAACCCACACTGAGCTAACTCGGGGTAAATAACGGGTGGAATTCTGTCACCAAGGCCCCACAGATTGCAGAGTTCAAAACATACCTTTGGGAACCAAACAAAATTTCCCTTGACCCCAAAAGGGGGAACGCCCTTTTCCGCAACAAAGTAAACCTTGGATCTGTTAATTTCCAAACACTGACATCTCGCTTCAGTTTTGCCAGCCCATTGCATGCCATCCATTTGATCCTACCCCTGCAGACCCCTCCCACATTATCCAACATCTGGCAGCAGTGCTTCCATGGGCAAGTACTGAGTCAGGATTTTTCCCCCCAAGTTGGGTACATTTAATAATCGGGGATATCACTGCACCTAAACCTACGCACCAAAGACGAACAGAGGGACAACGTCAGAACGCACAGGGGGGGGTAAGGCGTAGCAGAGGAGGGGGAAGAGGCGGGGAGGAGGAAACATCTACAGCCTCACACCTTCCCACAACACTCTCAGAGGAAACCTGCGGACAATAGAAAACCCCCAAAGGGGGTGAAAAACAAATCATATCCACCCTCCCAGGCACCTAGCAGTGCTCTCGCTGTCACCAAAGGGGCCCCCACCAACAACTCCCTGCAAGATACCGGGTGAAATTCTCCCACAAGAAAGGCATCAGGGGGCCCAGTGTCAAAAAAAAATTGAATTTAAAAGACGGGGCCCACCTGTTTAGAGCCCTTTTCCCGGGAAACAAACCAGCAGGACTCTGAAGTTGTGATGAAGGGTTTAAAAACCGCAAGTTGAAGATTGAGACATTATGCAGCAATTGGGAATCTTTATTCAAAAAATTTCCCCACACGGGGCTTCATCAGTCCAATAAAAAGGGAAGGGTAAGGAGGGGGAGTATGAGGTTTTTCAAACCATTCTCACAACTGTCAGGCCTGCAGCATCAGGGATCTTGTTACAAAGAATTCTTCAACACTTGTTAAACCCTTTGGACGAAGACCTACTTCGACTAGTGGATGGTACCACTAGACCCCGCCTCCGCCTGCTTCACCTCACCTCATACAGTATAAGCCATCTACGCCCTATGCTGTACTTTCTAAAAAGATTGATGGACTGAAAAACCGACTCCCAGGTGGGACGGATTACCCCCCTACTCCTCTCCCCCCTTTACGCCTTCCTCTTTGTATTAGTCTGAAACCACTTGTGGCAAACTTTTCCCTAATAAAGTTTCCCCATAGGGCCCGAAAGTGTCAAAATCTTCAACGTCGGTTTTTAAAAACCATTATCACAACTGCAGACACGCAGCATAGGGGGGTCTTTTTACAAAGAATTTTCAACATTGTTAAACCCTTTGGACGAAGACCTACTTCGATGGGGATGGTACCACAACCCCCCTCCGCCTGCTTCCCCTCATCATCATAATAAGCCACTCTCGGCCCTAGGTACATTCTACAAATTGAGGAGAACACATCGACTCCGGTGAGCCCTGATTACCTCATACCCCTTCCCCTTACCCTTCCTCTTTGTTTGGATGAGAAGCCACTGTGTGGGAAACGTTTCCTGAATAAAGTTCCCCATATGCTGCAAAGTGTCTCAAACTTCAGGGTTCTGATTGGGGGAACCAAATCACACGTCACCCACTAGCTACTCCTACTCAGCCCAGAGGTGGTACTGTGCCTAAACAAGACCACCCACCTACATCCGTGCAGCTGCCTCATGCCCTACTTCTCTCGAGGGCGGGGACCTTACATGCCCCATACACCCACCACCCAAGTGACCACACATGAGGACCGTCTATCAGATCCCGCGGCCAAATTAGAGGTTCATTTTAAGTTGCAGAGTTCACACCAGTTTTGTGAACACTGTCCCGACATGATAGCTTTTTTGTTGAAAAATTTTGGACGACAGGGGCTCCAAAAATTTTTCAAGAATTGCTGGTAACCTCATGGGGTGGGAAAAGACAGGCAAGGCAAGGAGGAGGTGTTGCTGTGTCTTCTCTAAAAGTGAAATGCCCCGC
This sequence comes from Cherax quadricarinatus, assembly GCF_026875155.1. NCBI lineage: Eukaryota > Metazoa > Arthropoda > Malacostraca > Decapoda > Parastacidae > Cherax > Cherax quadricarinatus. The sequence continues at coordinate 37,889,194 of NC_069401.1, read as the reverse complement.
AAATTTATGTTGCCATCCTATCATCTTGAAATGATTTCTTCAAGCTCTGCATAAAACTAGACCTTTTACGCATGTGCAATGTACAGCTCTGTCAACATGCAGACCCCAACAATTCCTAATGGAAAATTGGACTCCCTTTTGCTACAACACACTGCAACATTCAAATTCTTTGGGGACCTCATCAACACCTTTACAAGGGCTTTGATGACCTTCTTTTATTTTTTGACATGAAAACTTTGTTGATTTCCTACACACATCTCTGGCTCCCCCCCTTGACCCTTAGGAGTGATCTGGCAGAAGGTTATACTTGTCAACCCCTCGGCTGCGTTGGATCATCTACCAAAAGGGTGTTTAACGACACTTAAATCCCAAAAGAACGAGGTGAGGGTCCACATCCAAACCGGTATGGGAAAAAGGTAATTGGGCCCCCTTTGCTCTGAGCTCCTACCACCAATTGGAATGCTCTTCTCCAAGGGGATTTGACAATCAAGTGAAAGCCTTTACTGGACACATCTTTAAAAACTACAAGAACAATTCCTACCCGGGAATATGTGACAAAGCCCCACAGTCAGCCCTTTTTTGGCTTCGTTGTAAGAGGCGTACGTAAGTACAAGGGATGGCGAAAGTAAAGAGACTCCCCACCTATAACAGGATTTTTCACATGCAAGCACGTAAGCATAGGGGGTCTTCAAAAGAGGGCCATCGCTAAAGGGAGGAACAAGAAGAAAGCTGCATCAGGTAGAGTTGGGGTCCAAAACTGGTGGTCCCCTTTTCAAGGACAAGAATTTTCGCCTGATGAACTATTCCACTTTTAAACGACAGGGGGGGCCACCCTAAATTCAGTCAAGAAAAGCAGACCCTTTGCGAAACTTTTTTACCAAATGCAAGTTCCTCATCCAGCAAGGATCCTCCTTGGCAAGCTGTAAGAACTTGTCAAAAGCAGGGTGACAATTAGGCAGGAAAAGGTGCCTTCCTTTTTAAAACGCTTGACCAAGAAAAGCTTGGGCCCCGACAAGTTGGCCCAAAATTTTGGGAAGTTGCAGACCTGCAGCACCCCAACTCGCATCTTTCAGCTTGCCCCAGTAAAGGTTTTAAAAAGGCCCCTCTGTTCAAAAGGCAAATGTAGTCCCCCTTACAAAAAGAAAAGGGGAGAGCTGAAATCAACAACTACAGACCGTGCATCCTGTAATCGTGGCAAACTCTTTAACAATAATCTCAAGACAAAGAAGAGTTTTTTGACTACCACTCACACTTTTTGGGCGCAAAATGGCTTTAGGAAATTTACTTGCTGCTGATCTGTTTTTTAAACCCCTCTACTAAGTGGGCCCCGTCACTCGTGAATCCAAAGTCAACTGTGTGGTACACTGGGCATTGCTGGTGTTTTTTTGATCAGTGTGCCCCGGACCTTTGGCAAAACTGCAAATCGGGGAAATTTCAGGATCTATGCTATGTCTCCTCATGATTGCCCTTTTGGTAGATCTCTAAGGGAGTTCTCAAAGGGCAGAAAACCAAAACATCCTATCGGGGGAAGTGGTTTTCCCCAAGGAAAAGTTCGGGTCCATTGTTTGGAATGTTAAAAACCAAAAACCTTCTTCATCCATCCCAAACCCCTCTATCAGATGACTGTATACGACATTTACTTATCCAAGAGAAGAAATGCCAGCTGCTCTAAGCTACATCAATCACTAGCTCAGAGCTATATCAGCTTGGGGAAATAGATGGCAAGTAACATTTGCACCTGAGAAAACACAATGATGATGATCTCTAGGCACAAGATGGTAATGCCGGTGCAGTAATAAGGATGAATGGGAGGGTGTTGGCACCTGTAGAAGAAGTTGATATCCTTGGGGTGAAATTTGACTCCAAACTGACCATGAAAAACCACTTTGTAATTTTGCAACAAGGCAGCCAGGAAGCTTAAGCACTTCACTTTTATCGATCTGCTTGACAGCAGGGGTTGCAAGATTTTGTACAGGCACAAGTACGCTCACACCTTGAGTATGCTCCACTTTCTTGGTTCGCCTGCCCCCCTTCTCATCTACGACTACTTGACGGAGGAGAGAACAGAGCAAGCGTCTCATCTCTCCGCCTGGACCAATCCTGGATAGATGTCATTCAGCAAAGCCTTCAACACAGGAGGGATGTGGTGGCCTTACTGTTTATGTACAAGGACAATATTGTAAAAGTCCCACACTTGGATCCACCTCGAGGACAGCATGAAGCAAGTTTCTATACCACAAGAAGGGCAGAAAGCAGCAACTTCACTCTGGCTGTACCCTTCTCCAGAACATCATGAGATCATTTATTCCCAGGATGACTGAGTCTGGAACACATTCGTATAGCATTGTGATGTCAGTGAGATAAAGTCAGTTGATCAGATGAAAATGCTGGCCCACAGATGGCTCAACTTCATCCTGTCCCTACTGGTATGTTTCATAACAATAAAAATAGCTTTCAAAATGAGCTGATGTGGGTAACAGCTCTTAGCTTGTCAAATAAAGTTAGGAATCCTTAACCTGTAAATAGCTTTCAATAAAGCTAGGGATCCTTAACCTAACCTTGTCAAACTCTGTGTAAAAAAAAGAAAAGTTGAGGAAGCTAGGGAACAAATGGATTTCACAGTTAAAAATAGAGATGAGAGTTTATTAAATGGAGAGTTAGAGGTATCGGGAAGATAGAGGGAATATTTTGATGAATTGTTAAATGTGATGAAAGATAAGGAAGCTGTGATTTCGTGTATAGAGCAAGAAAGGAATAACATCTTGTAGGAGTGAGGAAGAGCCACTTGTGAGTGTGGGGGAATGGGGGGAAGTTCGTGAGGCAGTGGGTAGAATGAAAGGGGTAATAAGGCAGCTGGATTGATGGGATAAAGATAGATATGTTAAAAGCAGGAGGGGATATAGTTTTGGAGTGGCTGTACTATTATTTAATAAATGTATGGAAGAGGGTAAGGTACCTAGGGATTGGCAGAGAGCACGCATAGTTCCTTTGTATAAAGGCAAAGGGGATAAATGAAAGTGCAGAAACTATAGGGGAATAAGTCTGTTGAGTATACCTGGTAAAGTGTATGATAGAATATTATTGAAAGAATTAAGAGTAAGACGAAGAGTAGGATATCAGATAAACAAGGAGGCTTTAGGAAAGGTAGGGGGTGTGTGGACCAGGTGTTTACAGTGAAACATATAGTGAACAGTATTTAGATAAGGGTAAAGAGGTTTTTGTGGATTTATGGATTTGGAAAAGGAGTATGACAGGTGGATAGGGGTGCAATGTGGCAAATGTTGCAGGTGTATGGTATAGGAGATAGGTTACTGAAAGCAGTGAAGAATTTTTACGAAGATAGAGAGGCTCATGTTAGAGTATGTAGGAGAGAGGGAGATTTTTTTCCAGTAAAAAGAAGGCTTTAAACAAGGATGTGTGATGTCACCGTGTTTGTTCAAATTTTTTATAGATGGGGTTGTAAGAGAAGTGAATGCTAGGCTCTTGGCAAGAGGTGTGGAGTTAAAAGATTAAGAATCATAAACAAAGTGGGAGTTGTCACAGTTTCTCTTTGCTGATGACACTGTGCTTTTGGGAGATTCTGAAGAGAAAGTGCAGAGATTGGTGAATGAATTTGGTAGGGTATGTAAAAGAAGAAAATTAAAAGTGAATATAGGAAAGAGTAAGGTTATGGGATAGCAAAAAGATTAGGTGACGAAAGATTGGATATCAGATTGGAAGAGAGAGATTATGAGATGTTGCCAACCCCTGAATGGTTTCATTGATTATTTGTTATAGATCTAATAGTATCTTACCTTTTCAAATAATTTTATAATGCCTTATATTTGCGATAATAGGCCATGGTCACAGACCGGGCCGCGGGGGGGCGTGGACCCCCGGAACTCTCTCCAGGTATAACTCCAGATAGATAGCAAAATCGTAAATGTTATTTGCTTTATATTGTTATTAGACTATATGCTTTTGTTAGGAAGTAACTATTATATGTGCCTCAGTTCAAGTCTTGATTTTCAACTACTGTAATTATCGCTTTGTAGCTCGTTAGACTGCCGGCTTCTGAGCTGCAGTTGTCACGGTAGCTATCACGTGACGAGGGGGGGGTGTCCCTCGCCCTCGCCTAAAGTATAGAGAGCCCTGCTCTAGACATCCTCTTGGAGGTTGGACGAGAATTGTCTGTCTCATATATTCTTGTTATTCTGTAGAACTCTGTTCACAGAACCTTGTTAAAGACTTAGTGATTTTCGACGTTGTACTGAGGTTGTGTGCACATAGTGACACTTTGAACATCTCAGGGTCCTGAGCTGTAACTTCTCACTTAACTTGAACTGTATCTGTGTATTATCACAGTCGAGGATTTTCTTATGCTGAACTTAGATTCAGTAGTATGGGAGTTTTGTGACTTTTTTGTGGAATCTGCTGATGGTACCGCTCTTAGGACGTTCTATATTAATCTCCTGTTCCGGATTCTGTGTCGCAGTTGCTTGTTATATTGCTATTGGGCTTAGCATTCTTTATTAATTGTTCAAGCAGGACTGTTCTCGTTGCCAGTCGGTCAAGGAAGTTAGTTTATTTGAGGACTTTTGTCAAGTCACTTTTAAGTCTAAGTCGATTCGTGAGACATAGCGAACTAACTATAGAGCACTTACACACTTACTTGTACATATTTGTAATATCTTATTAAATGTTAATGTACCAGACGGTACTAAGAATTATAAATGAGATAGTGCTTTCAGCACAATCCTTTTGTATATAGAGAGATTAATATTATTTTGATTACTGTGATTAATTTAATTTAATTTAATTTAATTTGATCATAATACCTCTAGACTTAATAAATTTCTTAAATTTTAATTTCTCTAGTTAGTACCTGAAAAGTCACTAATTGAAATATACTGAATTCTAATGGAATAATTGACAAGGATACTGACTAATTGTTACGAAAACCCAGTAACAGGCTGCTATGCTAGTATTCACTGGAGATCTCTAATCTTTAGCGAATCGCGTTTTTTGTAACAGAGGATGGGTGAATGTATTCAGAAATTTAGGAGTGGACGTGTATCAGGAGATGTTCTATGAAGTAAGGAGGTAAATTCCATGGAATTGATGAGGGGCGAAAAGGGTGAGTGTGTGCACTTAGGAGTCTGTAGGAGACAAAGAACTTATGGAAGCATAAGAGGATAAACATTGAGTGTATAGTTGTAACAAACTCTTGTATAGAGGGTTATTTAAGGGTGGGGGTTGAAGCATGGGTGATGAATGTATGCACAAACGAGGAGAAGGCAGGGAGGCAGTGAAATGACGATGTCTGAAGACAATGTTGTGGAGTAATATAATGCAAGAATCGTAGTTTTGGAAATTAATGAGAAGGTGTGGGATTAACCAAAACTATATATCCAGGGGGCTGAGGAGGTTGTTTGAGGTGGAAGAAACGTAAAAGCGAACAAAACCAGATGACCTTGAGATTGTATAAATCTGTAGTGGAGAAGACAGGGTAACTCGGCCTAGGAAGGGATTGGAGAGGGTGTAAAAGGATGTTTTGTTGCCCGTGCGTAGCTATTTGACAGATGAAGGAGACAAATGGTTTATAAAATAAATTACTTGACATGCTGTTTGAGTGTAGCAAAGTAACATTAAATGAAGGAATCAGGAAACCGGCAATGCCGGAAACTTTGAGTCCTGGAGATGGGAAGTTTACAGTGGTCTACACTCTGAACGGAGGGTGTTAATGTTGCAGAGTTTATATCACTATAGTGCAAGGCACCCCACTAGGCAAGACAGTGAAGGAGTGAATGAGAAAAAAAGTTATCTTTTCGGGCCACTCTGCCTTGGTGGAAACGACCGATGTGTATAATAAACAAAATTATATATATATATTATATATATATATATATATATATATATATATATATATATATATAATATTTATATATATATATATATATATCTAATAAACACATTTTAGGTCGGCTTCCCCACCAAGATCAGGTGACCCGAAAAGAAGAAAGACTTTTCATTATCCATTCACTCCATCACTGTCTTGCAGAGGCGTACCTAGAGTACAGTATAAAGAAACTGCAACATAAAACCACCCTTCCTTCAGATCTGCAGGCACGGTAACTTGCCATCTGCAGGTCGGTCAATAACAAACCGGTTCCCATGAAATTACCCTTCATAAATGTACATGCCCCACAGGACTTACATTCTTTCACACTACTACTACCTTCCAGACTTACTCCCTTGTTTCACCCTTCACCACCTGGTTCTTTCACATCCATGTATAAAAGCATTGGTAACCACTATACTTTCATATATTCCTCCCCTCGTTTAGTTCCACAGACAACGTTACTCTTTGTCTTTCACAAACTCCTCAGATCTCTCACTTCACCTTATTTTTCCGCTCAATCAGTTCTATGATTCACCTCCGGTCTTTCATAGACCCATCTTCTGACAAATCACTCCAAATATGTGAAATTAACTTCCCTAAGTTACTCCCTCCCTCCATTCTGATGATCCTCTGCTGGTTATCCTATCACTTGCTTCTTTCCTACGTTCACTTTTATGAGGTACCACCTCTATAAATGAACTGGGGATCCTCGCCTCAAAAAATATGAATAAACATATTTCATGGGAAACTCAAGGATTCACCCAGTGCTTTTTTAACCAATAGGCTACAAACCTAGCTTCTTTAGGAATCCTATACTGTGGCAGCTTTCTCTGTAAATTTTCTCCCGCTTGTTTTTTTGCATGGTGCATTGATAAATTTTTCTTTTTGTATGTTACATATTTGCAGGAGAAAGGTTACTAGCCCAATGCTTCCGGCAAATTAAAGGTCGCCTCTTACAACATCATGGCTTACGGAGGAAAGAATCTTTCCTCTTATATATATATATATACTAAATATATATATAAATATATATATTAATTATATATATAATATATATATATATATATATATATATAATATATATATATAAAATATATATATTATACATATAATAAAATATATTATATATATAAATTATATATAATTTATATATATATATATATAATAATATATAATTATATATATATTATATATATATAATATATATAATATATAATAATTATATATAATATATATATATATATATATAATATATATATATATATATATATATATATATATAAAATACTATATATATATATATATATATATAAATATATATATATATAAATACAAATAAGATCACAAAAACAGGAGATTTTAAAATAATGCAAAACAACCACTGTGAAAAAGTAGTGAATTTTCAAGCGCTTTCGTGACTACTCACATTGCAAAGGAACTATGAAATAATACATCAAAGGAAGGGCAATTAATGGGCTTAGACCACTACCACCCAGTCAACTTCCACAACAAATGAAACACCCTGACGAGCGCGACAATACCGGACCCATAAGAAAAGAGGAACACTGCAGTAGGACCCACTAACAAAATATTCTACTACCCAAGAAAATAAGTTAACAGTTGTTCCACCAATGTATACAGTAAAAAAACTTTTGATAAAAGAATCCCCCCACAAGCTGACGGATGTGTCTATAAGATTGCCTTGTAAAATTAAATTTGCGATAAAGTCATATTCGGTCAAACAGGAAAAAATCTCGAACATGTTACATTAAAACAACATAAATATCGCATTAGAACTGGACAAGAGTCCAATGCTCTATTTGTTCACGTAAGAGATTTTAAACCATCCAATTGATTTTCAAAAAGTTGAGAAAGTTGTATCAAGCAATCCATGGTCGACAGGAATACAAATGCATCTTTGTTGTATAAAAATCATTTTGAAAATAAAATATGAATATTTCCCTTCCTTAGGTTTATAATAATGACTCATTTAAAAATAATAAAATAAATTTGCTTTAAAGTTTTAATTAATACATAGACAAATCATAAACCTTTTTTTCTGGTAGAATATATGTTAAGTGGGATGTCCGTGAGGACCTGTCTAGTTGGACAGCGGACCACTGCAGTGTTCTCTTTTCTTATGAGTCCCGGTATAGTACCGCGCGTCAGTTGTTATCTTTCTTCTTTGTTTGTGGGAGTTTGACTGTGAGGTGTAGTCTAAGCCTTTTAAAGCTTCCTATGAATGTATTACTTTCATAGTTCCTTGAAAATGTGATTAGTCCACTAATGCGCTTGGAATTTCATTTCACTCACTACTCTTACACTAGTGGTTTGTTTTTGTATATATATTATAATATATATATAAAATATATATAAGAATATATATATATATATATATATAAATATATATATATATATATATATAATATATTTTATAATATATATATATATATATATATATATAAATATATATATATATATAAAAATAAATATATAATATATATATATATATAATATATATAAAATATATATAATAAGAGGTCCCACCTTTGGTGTAAATTGTGGACCCATAGCCACGGAGAAGTGTATAAATGAAGGCTTCAAGGAAGGAAAATAATATATATTATATATATAAATATACATAAATATATATATATATATATAAATATATATATAATATATATATATATAATATATATAAGTAAATATGTATAATATTTATGTATATCTACATAAATGTATATAAATATGATAAATTATAATATATATATATATAAAAGATATATATAAATAAATCTATATATATATATATATAAATATATTATAAAAATATTATGAAATATAATATATATATAATCATCATTGTATGATTTAAATATATACAAGCACTTTTCTCATTCCTCATTCTTCTTGCTCTTCACTTACCTCAGCTCTTCCTCTCCCAGTCCGTGTCCGTGTCCCAGGAAGAGCCTTGAGGCATGGCTTAAGATGTGCATTAAAACCTTTAATTGGAATGAGTTGTAGCTGTTACATTGTTTAGGGCAAGTTGGTTTATCTTGTGTGATGGTAGTGGGTGAGGAAGTGGTGTGGAGAAGGAATGGTGTTATCGTGTAGTATATGTCGTAGAGAGAGATAAAGAGTGAGGGAAGCGGTTTTTTATGTAAATTGGATATGTTAATCATCTTGTCCATCACCATATAATGAATGAACAATGTTGTTTTCATCTTTTAAATAAAATCAAGATATTGTCCTGATTGTCCTACTCTAGCTTGCCAAGTGTAATAATGTAGTATATATATATATATATATATAATATATATATATATATAATATAAATATATATAATAGTATATATATTATAAATATATATATATATGTATATATATATATATGTGTGTGTGTGTGTGTGGGTGTGTGTGTGGGTGTGTGTGTGGGTGTGTTGTGGTGGTTGTGTGTGTGTGTGTGTGTGGTGTGTGGTGTGTGTGTAGTGTGTTTTTGTTTTTTGGTGTGAGAGTGTTGTGTGTGTACTCACCTATTTGTGGTTGCTGGGGTCGAGTCCATAGCTCCTGGCCCCGCCTCTTCGCTGATTGCTACAAGGTCCACTCTCTTCCCTGCCCCTGAGCTTTTATCATACCACGCCCTTAAAACTATGTATGGTTCCGCCACCACTACGTCACTTTCTAAGCTATTACACGGCCTGACCTACTCTATGACTGAAGAAATACTTCCTAACATTCCATATTGATTCATCTGATCTTCAACTTCCAATTGTGACCTGATCTTGTGTTCTGTGTCTCTTCTCCTGGAAACATCCCTTCTTTGTCCCCTTGGTCTATATACGTGCCGCGTCAATATTCTAAATGTCGTTATCATGTCACCCATGACCCTACTGTCCCCACCAGTGTCGTCAGCCGATTTCCCACAAACCTTTCTTCCGTAGGACACAAATCCCCGTAGCTCTGGGACTAGTCATTGATGCAAAACCTTGGCACACTTTCTCTAAATTTCTTGGACGTGCTTGACTAGGTATGGATTCCAAAACTGTGCTGCATACACCGCAGTATGGCATGACGTAAATGGTAACAGGGTCGTTGAACGAATCCTACTGAGGCATCGGAAAGCTATCCGTAGGATTAGCCAGGCGCCCCGTAAGTCTGCAGCATTATCTGATTTGATGTGCGCCTCAGGAGATTATGCTCGGTGTATACTCACGCCCCATATCTTTTTTCTTGAGTGAATTTTTGCAGTCTTTTGGCCATCTAAACTATATTGTGTCTGCGGTCTTCTGTGTCCCTTCTTCCCCAATCTTTAATGACTTTGAACTTGGCATGGTTAGAACTCAAGAAGCCAGTTGCTGGGACCACTTGTAGCCCTGTCCAGGTCCTTAGTAGTCTAGGCCATAACCTACGCTGATCCTGATAAGGCTACTACACATATAACAACACAACATACAGCAAACCACTACCCATCAGACTAGATCTCTAAACCCTTACCGAACAGTTACCAATCACATAAACCAATAACAGCACATGACCTAGGCCAGACCCCCAGTGTACCCCCGCTTATAATGACACAGGCGCCCACTCTTACTGACATCCTCGACACACATACCATGATTCGATTGTTGCCAGTTCCCAGACAGGGTATTGTCGCCATCTGATTCCATTGTAGTGCCAATCCTTCTTTTATGTGTGCTTGATCCTCTAGCTTTTGCATAACCCTCATGTGAGGATCAGTGTCGTAAGGCCTCTTTGCAGTCCCAAAAAAATGCAGATCGATCCACCCCTCTTCCACTCTCACACTTGCTTGTCTTACTTCCTACACCTGTACATAAAACTCTAGTAGTTTGAGGCCATGATTTTACATCCCTGAAACCCGTGCTGGTGTTCCAATTATACACTTCCAGCTTTCCCCAAGTGCTCCACCACTCCTCCTCTCCTGATGAACTTTCTCCATGACCTGCATACTAAACGACGTTAGTGATAACAGTTCTGTATTTTTAGTTGCTCATGTCTGTCTCTTATTTTTTAAAAACTGGGATACATTTGCCATCATTCCATACTAAGGAGGAGTTTTCCAATATTCAAATGATGTGTTGAATGATCTTTGTTAATGCACAACCACAAATATCACTGCTCTCTCGCTCACCTCTTAAGGACCCACGGTGAGACGTTTGTCTGGGTCTCCGCTACCGCCTTTGATTCGTCAAGTTCGCATAGCAGCTACGCTTCTTCACCTCCTCCTTGGTTAATATAAATGTACTTCCTCATCCAGCACTTTCTGGTGTAACCCCCGCTGATCTGATTTCCTGTAGTCCCTATACTGTTTTCCACTGTAAATACTTCTTTACATCTCGAGTTGAGGCAGGCTCCTGACATACCTCGTCTGCGGTTCTTTTTCTTGTGAAAATCCCTATCACCCTTCCTCTGTCCAGCCAGATTTACCTTGAGGTCCTTGACTGTTGTATTTCCCGTCCTTCCTGAATGTGGCTGTACACAGCTTCCGGTTCATTCCTTGACTTTTCGATGCTATGTCTTATTTCATGATATGCCTCCCAATCTTATCTTGCATATTCGTTTTCTGCTCTCCGCAATCTCTATATTTCCCTGAGTTCTCTGTTTTTCTCTGTACCTTTTTTCCCATTTCTATTATACCTAGTTTTTTTTCTGCCTCCCTTACACCTTTGGTAACCGAAGGACTCGTTCAGTCCTTCGCCCGATTCTTTTTCTGTTTTTCCCCATGGAACAAGCCTCTCTCTGCCTTTCTGCATTTTGATGCCAACATAGGTCCATTCATTTCTTGTACTGGTTTTCCCCTGTCAGTTCCCTCTCCCACAGAATGTCTTGAAGGAAGCTCCCATCGGCCTGAGTAGTTCCACCCCCTTTTGTGGTTTGGTTTTCCCCACACCCCTATTTCCTCTACTCTCATCCACTCACCTGGAGTCTCAACTATGTAGTCCGAAGCGCAGAGCCACGATGATCACTAGCTCCCAGGGCCTTTCAATGCATGATATCCACAATGTCCGAACTACTCAAGGTTGATATGCAAGGTCCAGGTCTTGCTGGTTTATCATCCACTCCTCTCTCTCTCTGGTATGTTCCTCTAACATGTTGATGCATGAGGTTTTCCAGTACCACTCCATCATCTTGGCTCACCATGTTTCTGAGACCACCCATGTGGTCTCCAGGTTTTCCCCAGTCAATTCTCCTTGTGATTGAAAATTTGAAAATCACCACAACAAAGTAATATTTTTGCTCCCTCCCATAATGTGCTCTCCGTCCTGGCCACCGTCGTGCCTAGTGTTGTCGAACATTGCTCTGTTGCTCTCATCGGTATCTTCTCTGGCCTCCTGCAGTTCTGTGGGGTTTTGTACATTACTGCAATTATCAATCCTTTATGTCCCTCAACATGGATTGGTTTCTACTAAGTTAGTTTGCCCTTTCGCCCGTTGCCATCCATTCCTTCCTTTTCTATAAACCCCACTGGTTTTTAATGAGGGCAGTGCAACTCCTCCTCTCCCATCTCCTCCCTCAGTCTTTCCTGAGGATTTAGAAATGCCTGATTGATAAGATTGAATCTGTCATTATTCTGGTGATTTGTTTCTGTGAGTGCATAATGTCTGGGATGTCTCCATGATTCTATCGTACCATTCCTCATGACTTATTTGTTATTCCATCTGCAATTTGTATACCACACCTTCAACTTCTCTCTAAGACATGTGGTCTGGGAGGTGTATTGGGGTTGGGGAAGTTGGAGACCTGATAAGGAACTAGGTTGGTTGCTGTGGGGGTGGAGTTTGTAATCAGGTGGGTGGGGGCATTGGATGAGGAATGGGTTTTTTGGTTTAGAGTGCTTGGTTGCACTGGGTTGACCTGATGGGAGCCTCTATATGAAGTTGTGAGGGAGCTGTATTTGATCTCTTCCTTTGTCTGGGATGCTCCAGTCCGTCCTTCTCCATCCCTCTCTTTCCTCCTATCGCCTTTGTACCATCGCACTCAGTTTCCTGCCTTTCTCTGTGTTCTGGTCGCGGTCGAAAACACTTCCTGTATGCCGGTCATGTCCCATTAATCGTGCTTTCTCCTGCAGGATCCTGTTCCGAGTCAATTCTGCCATGAAGTGGTGTCGTGTGTGAGGAATGCGCCGAATAGGTAAAACTTGCCACTATGGCTAAATCAGAACGCACCATTCTTGCCTGCATGAAGCAAACGAAAACACCTAAACGAGAAAACTGTAATCTCATTGTGGTTGTTTAATAATAATTTAACTCTAAATAAATGAAATATATATTTAGCTGGATTAGGCAAAATTAAAATTGTCGCTTGTTTATAATACGGTTATGTAAGTTTCTAAGATTCTTTTGGTACAAAATATCAATTTTTACATTAACATAAAAGAAAAAAAATTTATCTCAAAACATATAGAGTAAATTTTAGAAAGGACATATTTTAAATCAGTTTTTGCTAAATGACCAATTACCTATACGGAAGTCCATCATGTAGTCGTTGTACATTCATTATTTTTCCATAATGATTCTAGGTTAAAGGAGTGTTTTCCTTACAGTGCTCGAGCAAGAGCTTTGTGTATCTGCAGTCCCGTGAGTATTTAGACAATGAAATGTAACAGATATTAACATAGCCACAAAAGTGAAGCCATACACTCAGCTAAGAAGACTTTCTAGAATTGATGAACCTAATGAAACGCCTGCCAGGAAGAAATATATTGCGGTCTGGCCTAAAACAATGTAAACTTGGTCCTGACCAGTGGGAAGCACTAAAAAAAATATTCTGAAGTGAACCTTTACTTTTCAGAAAACGACTGGGACAGTTGAAATAGAGATTTGACTGAAAACACAAACAAGGTCCCATGCACCCTGTTCCCATTCTCAAACATTGGTCAGATAGTAAAACCTCTAGAAACCAATTATCCCAACACCATAATCAGTCAGTGGACAGGCCAAATGTCGAATGCAACCATTAACCATGCCAGCAAGAGCTGACATGGTAAAAGATTGAACCCAATGTCCAACTGCTTGTTGGACATTTGGTTAAGTATAACTATCTAGGTCTGCCTCCCAGAAAAATGAACCAAAAGTTTCCATTCATCGAAAGAAACAAATTGACCTCCTCTCTCTTCAAACATGACAGGGAGTGATGCCGTATATAACTCAAATTATGCTGTATGAACTTGATATCTGTTTAATGGAGGTCTAGTTTGTGCACAGTCTTAAACAACAATGATAAACAAAACGCAACATTGCTCCTTAAAGCCAAGGGTCTCGTGATGGATCTGGTTTTACGTTCGAATCCATAGTCAGCCAACTGAACATCATGGTTACGCGGGGGGCCCGTCAATAATATAAAACATCTTAGCTAAGTCTGTCGCGGACGACGTTATAACAACAGGTAAGGGTCTGGCCGTGACACCGGTCGACACAATGTATAACACCACTCACAACAACAGCACTACAGTTATAGTAAGGTTATAGGTACTCTAAGTGAAGTGGCTGCAATCACAAACTGCAACATAGAGTTATATAACAACTTATGAGGAAGTATGGTATAGGGTTCGTTTAGGAGTTATGTAGAATGAATGATACACAGAACCGACACATTGATAAATAAGACACAAGTGCACTCTTGGTATCTTTATTGAGGAAACGTATTCGCCACACAGTAGCTTCATCAGTCTGACAGGATATGTAGATGAAATGGTTCACATAACCGTCCTAAATTTATCAATGTGTATCGGGTTTCTGTTAACCAATCGTCTAAACAATCCTGTCAGACAACAGCAAACATCTTTGGATCTTAATACTTGGATTCCTCGCACTTACCTAACCCTTGGGCACGACCAACCTTCCACATTTGACAAATGTTGCACCACCTGCGACTACTGCACCTCTCCTGCTTACGGTTTATAGAGCTGCGTTCTCCGCTCATATACAGTATTCTATTCAAGATTGATGACCTGACCAAGACCACAAGTCACTCAAGGCTGAGGACGGATTACCTCATTACACCTCCTGTTCTTCAAGTTTCTCCTTTGTATGGACTGATAAGCCACTGTGTGGCGAAACGTTTCCTCTATAAAGATACCCAATAGTCGCACATGTGTCATATATATCTAGGTGTTGATGCGCATCTGGGTTTATCCTAGAATAGCCCCCAAAAAGGCAGAAGAAACCTATTGAATCCTATCCCGTTTCGTACTGTCGGCGACAAGGTACACATACTTAATTGCAACATGGTGATTACAAACTAGTTTAATGGTTTACTGAATTTGGTTGGATAGTAACATAATATAATGATAATAGTGTGCAAATAGAAACAAAAAATAAGATAATAGTGGCGTTTAAATTAATATAATGATAATAGTGGCGTAAAAAAGAAAAAATCATGAATGCCTAGTTATTATAAAAAGAAAAAGCCTGAATAGGAAATCCATACAGAATATTGACGCTGAAAGTATTTCTGAATATGTATACAAAGTTCTTGGACAATCGATATTACCTGCAGCAAAATGAGGGCATTTATTCCTTTTGTTTCGTTATTAGAAGACTTGTACACAATACCTTACATTCTTGTATGTGAATGAATCCACATATATTCTGATACTGATGTATTCTGTAATTGAATCACCTGTTCCATTGTGTCGGTAATTTTATAACATTTATTGCCATAGAACCTATGGCTGGCTTTTAACATCTCTTATGTTACTCTGTCAAATGTTGTCCTACAAACTGTGGGCCTACCCCACCGGACTAATTGGGGTGGCGTGTCTGGCGACAGTGGTGGATGGCATTCGTTGAGCCTTCCTCCCCTCACTCATAGAGTGACCCCTTGCATGTGCCATCCGCGTATACCATACTCTGAAAACTTCCTCTCATTTTCTCTCTTTTACTTGCCCTTGCAACATGGCAAACCTCGTGATGACGTACTGGAAAGTTTGAAGTACTGAGCTTAAGATTTCCATCCACGTGGCTTGTCTTTTACACAACTCACACACACACTCCACACACATACACACACACACACACACACACACAACAACAGCACACACACACACACCACACACACATAACACACACAAACACTCACACACACACACTACCAACGCAAAAGAACTGGATCTTGTGTTCACCCTGAGCAGTTCAGACATTGAGGAGATCACAAACGAGAGGCCCCATGGAGCTAGCGATCACTGTTTCTGAGTTTTGATTATATAGTAGAGTTACAAGTGGAGAATGTAACAGGAACTGAAGGGCACAGGCCAAACTATAAAAGGGTTGGACTACACAGGTATGAGTAAAACTTCCTGCAGGAGGTTCAGAGACAGATGAAATGGTGTAGGAAAATCAGTAAACGAGATGATGGAATATTGTGGCAACAAAGTTCCAAAGTAGGCAGAGGAAAGGTTTGTTCCCAAGGGAAACAGAAAAAAATAGGAAGACGCAAAACGAGACCTGGTTTACCCGCAGGTGTAGGGAGGCAAAAACTAAATTTGCAAACAGAGAATGGAAAAGGTACAGGAGGCATAGGACCCAGGAAAACAAGGGGGAAAAAAAGAAAATAAGTAGAAGAGCCAGAAACGATTATGCACAGATGGAGAAGTGAGGCCCAGCGACAGTAAGAAAAACTACATAGCAACGAAAGTCAAATCTGACCCCGAAACTGCTGTATATCAACAATTAGGAGGAAGACAACAATTAAGGACCAGGTGAATAAGGCTGAGAAAAGAAGGTGGAGAACTCACAAGAAACGAACAAGATGTATGTGAGGAACTCAACACGAGATTTAAGGAATATTTACAGTAGAGACAGGAAGACTTCTCTGGGTGACAGACCAATGGTGACACCAGCAAGGAAATACACCACAAGTGAAGAGGACGACATACATACAGATGAGGAGGAGGTGAAGAAACTGCTAAGGGACATCGATACCTCAAAGTTGCAATGGACGGACAACATCTCCCCGTGGTCCTTAAGAGGGAGCAGAATATGTTTGCGTGCCACTTACCACATATTTTCAACACGTCCCAGTAAACTGGGCAACAACATATGGTTTGGAAGACGGCAAATGTAGTTCCCATTTTTAAAAAAGAGACAGAAAAGAGGCACTAAACTATAGACCTGTGTCATAGACGTGTTAGTATGCAAAGTTATGGAGAAAATTATCAGGAGGGAGAGTCGGTGGAGTACCTGGAACGGAACAAGAATATAAATGGCCAACCAGCACGGATTCAATGATAAGGTCAAATTCCTGTGACACAAACCTTCCAGGAGTTTTAAATGATAAAATAACAGACAGTACGACACGAGAGAAAGGGTTGGGTTGGATTGCATCTTCTTGGGACTGCAGAGAAGGCCTTTGACACAGTTTCCTCACAAGAAGAATTAGTGCAGAAGCTAGATCATTAGCGCATATAACCAGGAAGGGCACTGCAATGGATCAAGAAATCTGACAGGGAGGCAACAACGATCATGGTAGCTAATGATGTATCACGAGTGGTCACCTTGACCGAGCGGGTGCCCACAGGGGTCGGTCCTAGGACCATGCTATTTTTTGGTATATAGTAAATACATGATGGAAGGGTTAGACTCAGAGTGTCCCCTGTTTTGCATATGATGTGAAGTTAATGAGGAATTAATCAGATTAAGACCAGCCGGACTTCAAAGAGACCTGGACATAACTGGACAACTTGGTCCAGCAAATGGCTTCTCGAATTTTAATCCTGCCAAATGCAAAGTCAATAAGATAGGGGAAGGGCACAGAAAACAACTGTGTGGTAGCACTGGACATTGCTGGTGTTTTTCGATCGAGTGTGGCAGCCTAGTACCTTAGCAAAACTGCAAACACTGTAATTGCAAGATCTATGCAATGTCCTCCTCAGTGATTACCTATCAAGTGTAGATCTCAAAGGGTAGTTCACATGGAACAGAATGCAGCAAGACACCTATCGGGGCAAGTGTTATCCACAAGGAAATGTCTGGTCAATGTGTTATGGAATGTCCTAATTCAAAACATCTTCATCTCATCCCGAAATCCCATGCATATCCAGATGACTGTATACTGACATTCACTTATCCAAGAAGAAGAAATGCCAGCTGCTCTAAGCTTAACAACAAAAAAAATACACTAGCTCAGAGCTATAATCTCTTGGGAAATTATAGGCAATAACAATTGCACCTGAGAAAACACAAATGATGATGATCTCTAGGCACCAAGAATGGTAATGCCGGTGCAGTAAAGAAGGATAATGGGAGGTGTTTGCACCTGGAGAAGAAGTTTATATCCTATGGTGTGTAAAATTTGACTCCAAACTGACCATGAAACCCCACTTTGTAAATTTTTGCAAACCAGGCAGCCAGGAGCTTACAGCACTATCACTGTGTATCGCATCTGCTTTAGACAGCAGGGTTGCACGATTTTGTACGAGGCACAAGTACGCTCACACTGAGTAAAATGCTCCACTTTCATTTGTTCGCCTGCCCCCCATCATCCAACTACGACTACTTACGGAGTAGAGAACAGAGCAAAAGTGCTCATCTCTCGCCTGGAACCAATCCGGGATAAGATCTGTCATTTCAGCAAAGCCTCAACACAGGAGGGATGTGGGTGGCCTTACTGTAAAGGGTGGACAAGGACAATATTTGTAAAAGTCCCACACTTGGATCCACCGCCGAGGACAGCATGAAGCAAGTTTCTTATAAACCACAAGAAGGGCAAAAAGCAGCAAACTTCACTCTGGCTGTAACCCTCTCCAGAACATTCACTGAGATCATTTATTCCCAGGAAACTCGATGTACTGGAACACATTCGTACAGCAATTGATGATGTCAGTGAGATAAAGTTCAGTTGATCAGATGAAAATGCTGGCCCACCGATGGCTCAAAACTTCATCCTGTTCCCATACTTGTATTTTTCATAACAATAAAAAAGCTTTCAAATGACTGATGTGGGTAACAGCTCTTAGCTTGTCAATAAAGTTAGGAACTTTAACCTGTAAATAGCTTGTCAATAATGCAAGGGATCCTTAACCTAACCTTGTCAAACTCTGTGTAAAAAAAAGAAAAATTGAGGAAGCCTAGGGAACAAATGGATTCACAAGTTAAAAATAGAGAATGAGAAGTTAATTAAATGGAGAGTTAGAGGTATCTGAAGATGAGGGAATATTTTGATGACTTAGATAAATGTTGATGAAGATAAGAGGGTGAGCTGTGATTTCGGGGGGGTGTATAAGCAAGAAGGAAATAACATCTTTAGGAGTGAGGAAGAAGCCACTTGTGAGTGTTGGGGGAATGGGGGGAATTTCGTGAGGCAGTGGGTAGAATGAAAGGGGGTAAGGCAGCTTGGGATTGATTGGATAAAGATAGATATGTTAAAAGCAGGAGGGGATATAGTTTTGGAGTGGCTGGTACTATTATTTAATAAATGTATGAAAGAGGGTAAGGTACCTAGGATTGGCAGAGAGCACGCATAGTTTCCTTTGTATAAAGGCAAAGGGATAAATGAAAGTGCAGAAACTATAGGGGAATAAGTCTGTTGAGTAAATACTGTAAAGTTGTATGATAGAATTATTATTGAAAGAATTTAAGAGTAGACGAAGAGTAGGAATCATTAAACAAGGAGGCCTTTAGTGAACAGGTAGGGGGTTTTGGACCAGGTGTTACAAGTGAAACATATAGGTGAACAGTATTTTAGATAAGGGGGGGGGGTAAAAGGTTTGTTGTGATTTATGGATTTTGGAAAAGGAGTATGACAGGTGATAGGGGTGCAATAGTGGCAAATGTTGCAGTGTGTATGTATAGAGATAGGTTACGGAAAGCAGTGAGAAGAATTTTTACGAAGAATAGAGAAGCTCATGTAGAGGTATGTTAGGAGAAGGGAGATTTTTTTTTCCCAGTAAAAAGAAGCTTAAACAAGGATGTGTGATGTCACCGTGTTTTGTTCAATATTTTTATAGATGGGGTTTAAGAAAGTGAATTCTAGGCTCTGCAAGAGGTGTGGAGTGTAAAAGATTAAGAATCATAAACAAAGTGGGAGTTGTCACAGTTTCTCTTGCTATGCACTGTGCTTTTGGGAGATTCTAAGAGAATTTGCAGAGCTTGGTGAATGAATATGGTAGGGTATGTAAAAGAGAAAATTAAAAGTGAATATAGGAAAGAGAAAGGTTATGGGATAGCAAAAAGATTAGGTGACGAAAGATTGGATATCAGATTGGAAGAGAGAGATTATGAGATGTTGCCAACCCCTGAATGGTTTCATTGATTATTTGTTATAGATCTAATAGTATCTTACCTTTTCAAATAATTTTATAATGCCTTATATTTGCGATAATAGGCCATGGTCACAGACCGGGCCGCGGGGGGGCGTGGACCCCCGGAACTCTCTCCAGGTATAACTCCAGATAGATAGCAAAATCGTAAATGTTATTTGCTTTATATTGTTATTAGACTATATGCTTTTGTTAGGAAGTAACTATTATATGTGCCTCAGTTCAAGTCTTGATTTTCAACTACTGTAATTATCGCTTTGTAGCTCGTTAGACTGCCGGCTTCTGAGCTGCAGTTGTCACGGTAGCTATCACGTGACGAGGGGGGGGTGTCCCTCGCCCTCGCCTAAAGTATAGAGAGCCCTGCTCTAGACATCCTCTTGGAGGTTGGACGAGAATTGTCTGTCTCATATATTCTTGTTATTCTGTAGAACTCTGTTCACAGAACCTTGTTAAAGACTTAGTGATTTTCGACGTTGTACTGAGGTTGTGTGCACATAGTGACACTTTGAACATCTCAGGGTCCTGAGCTGTAACTTCTCACTTAACTTGAACTGTATCTGTGTATTATCACAGTCGAGGATTTTCTTATGCTGAACTTAGATTCAGTAGTATGGGAGTTTTGTGACTTTTTTGTGGAATCTGCTGATGGTACCGCTCTTAGGACGTTCTATATTAATCTCCTGTTCCGGATTCTGTGTCGCAGTTGCTTGTTATATTGCTATTGGGCTTAGCATTCTTTATTAATTGTTCAAGCAGGACTGTTCTCGTTGCCAGTCGGTCAAGGAAGTTAGTTTATTTGAGGACTTTTGTCAAGTCACTTTTAAGTCTAAGTCGATTCGTGAGACATAGCGAACTAACTATAGAGCACTTACACACTTACTTGTACATATTTGTAATATCTTATTAAATGTTAATGTACCAGACGGTACTAAGAATTATAAATGAGATAGTGCTTTCAGCACAATCCTTTTGTATATAGAGAGATTAATATTATTTTGATTACTGTGATTAATTTAATTTAATTTAATTTAATTTGATCATAATACCTCTAGACTTAATAAATTTCTTAAATTTTAATTTCTCTCAACAGCACCTCCCCCACCCCCCCTTCACCCCAACCCACCTACCCCCCACATTATAACCACACCTCCACCCCCCTGTTCACAACCAGTACTTCACCACCCTGTCTCATCAACCAGCACCTTCACCCCCCCATGTCTCATCAACCAGCACCTTCACCACCCCTGTCTCATCAACGAGCACCTTCACCCCCCCTGTCTCATCAACCACCTCCTCCACCACCCCCTTCATCAACTAGCACCTCCCTCACCCCCACTTCACCCAAACCCGAAATCCACCACCCTCAACTCATCAATCAGCACCCCACCACCCGTCCTCATCAACCAGCACCCCCTCCACCCCACCTCTTCAACCAGCACCTCCACCGCCCCACCTCTTCAACCAGCACCTTTCCAACACCCCACTTCATCAACCAGCCCTCCACCACCTCCCTTCATCAACCCGCACCTCCACCCCCTGCAAAGTCATAACCAGCACCTCCACTACCCCCCATCTCATCAACCTGCACCTCCACCAGCTACCTCATCAACGAACACCTCCACCACCCCCATTCATCAACGAACACCTCCCCCACCCCACCTCATCAACCAGCACCTCCACCACCGCCACCTCATCAATCAGCACCTCCCCCACCCAGCTTCATCAACCAGCACCTCTGCCACCCTCTTCATCAACCAGCACCTCTCCACCGCCACCTCATCAACCAGCACCTCCAACACCCAAAGCATTAACCAGCGCCTCCACCACCCCAGCTTCATCAACCAACCCTCCATCAACCCTACTTCATCAACCAGGACCTCCACCACACCCATTTCATCAACCAACACCTCCACCACCCCTATTCATCAACCATACCTCCACCATCCCATTTTCACAACCCGCACCTCCACCAAACCCCCATTCCTCACCAGTACCTCCACCTCTCCGTACTTCATCAACCAGCACCTCCACTACCCCCACTTCATGAACCCGCAACCTCCACTACCCCATTTCATTTAACCAGCTCCTCCACTCCCCCCTTTTATCAACTTTGCACCTCCACCACCCCAATTTCATCAACCAGCACCTCACTACCCCCATTTCATCATCCAGCACCCCCACCACCCCATTCATCATCTAGCACCCTCCCACCCCCATTTCATCAACCAGCACCTCCACCACCCCCATTTTCACATTAGCACCTCCACCACCCCATTCATCATCCCAGCACCTCCCACTACCCCATTTCATCATCCAGCCCCCTCCACACCTCCATTTCATCATCCAGCAAACCTCCACCACCCCCATTTCATCATCCGCACCTCCACCATCCCCATTTCATCAACTAGCACCTCCACACCCCCATTTCATCATCTAGCACCTCCAACCACCCGCATTTCATCAACCAGCAACCTTCCACTACCCCCATTTCATCATTTCCCGACCTCCACACCCCCATTTCATCATCCAGCACCTCCACCACCCCCATTTCATCATCTAGCACCTCCACCACCCCCATTTCATCAACTAGCACCTCCACCACCCCAATTTCATCAACAGCACCTCCACTACCCATTTTCATCATCAGCACCTACACCACCCCCATTTCATCACCCAGCACCTCCACTACCCCATTTCATCAACCAGCACCTCCACTACCCCCATTTCATTCAACCCGCACCTCCCCTACCCCCATTTCATCATCCAGCACCTCCACCACTCCCTTTCATCATCTAACACCTCCACCACCCCCTTTCATCAACCAGCACCTCCACTACCCCCATTTCATCAACCAGCCCCCTCCCCTACCCCCATTTCATCATCCAGCACCTCCCACCCCCATTTTTATCAACCAGCACCTCCACCACCCCATTTCATCATCCAGCACCTCCACCACCCCCATTTCATCAACCAGCACCTCCACCACCCCCATTTCATCAACCAGCACCTCCACCACCCCATTTCATCATCCAGCACCTCCACCACCCCCATTTCATCAACGAGCACCTCCCCCACCCCCATTTCATCTCTAGCACCTCCACCACCCCTATTTCATCAACCAGCACCTCCACCACCCCCCTTTCATCAACCAGCACATCACACCACCCCCATTTCATCAACCAGCACCTCCACTACCCCCATTTCATTTATCCAGCACCTCCACCACCCCATTTCATCATCCAGCACCTCCACCACCCCTATTTCTCAACCAGCACCTCCACTACCCCCATTTCATCATCCAGGGACCTCCACCACCCCCATTTCATCAACCAGCACCTCCCCCACCCCCATTTCACAACCAGCACCTCCACTACCCCCATTTCATCATCCAGCACTCCCCACCCCCATTTCATCAACCAGCACCTCCCCCCACCCCTATTTCATCAACCAGCACCTCCACTACCCCATTTTATCATCCAGCACCTCCCCCCACGCCCCTTCATCATACAGCACCTCCACCACCCCTATTGCATCAACCAGCACCTCCACTACCCCTATTTCATCAACCAGCACCTCCACCCCCCCATTTCATCATCCAGCACCTCCACCACCTCTGTTTCATCAACCAGCCTTCCACTACCCCTATTTCATCAACCAGCACCTCCACTACCCCCATTTCATCAACCCGCACCTCCACTACCCCCATTTCATCATCCAGCACCTCCACCACCCTATTCATCAACCAGCAAACCCCCACTACCCCTATTTCATCAAACCCGCACCTCCACTACCCTATTTCATCAACCAGCACCTCCACTACCCCATTTTTATCAACCAGCACCTCACCACCCTATTTCATCAACCAGCACCTCCACCACCCTATATCATCAACCCAAACAAACCCCCATTACCCCTATTTCATCAACCAGCACCTCCGCTACCCCTATTTCATCAACCCGCACCTCCCCCCACCCCTATTCATCACCAGCACCCCCACTACCCCTATTTCATCAACCAGCACCTCCACTACCCCCATTTAATCATCCAGCACCTCCACTAAAACCCCCATTTCATCATCCAGCACCTCCACTACCCCCATTTCATCATCCCGCACTCCAATTCCCCCATTTCATCATCCAGACCTCCACCACCCCCCCTTTCATTTAACCTGCACCCCACCCCCCCCATTTCATCAACCAGCACCTCCACCCCCCCCATTTCATCATCCAGCACCCCACCAACCCCCCACTTCATCACCCCTTTTCCATTACTTATTTTTTCTCAAAGATTTTTATTCCATATTCCTCTCTCAATAAACCGATTTTCCTCTCTCAAGAAAATGTGCGAAACCAGGAACGACAA
Source organism: Cherax quadricarinatus (assembly GCF_026875155.1). NCBI lineage: Eukaryota > Metazoa > Arthropoda > Malacostraca > Decapoda > Parastacidae > Cherax > Cherax quadricarinatus. The sequence goes on along the minus strand of NC_069401.1, from coordinate 37,864,677 downwards.
GGGCAGCGACGCCCCCAGGACAATTTCTGGAGACAAAAACAACGGCTTTAGCGAGAAATATGTCTAGGGTCTCGAAGGAGTGGAAATAAAGTACGTCAGGGAAGACGCGAGACGGTGTTCCCACAACCCGTCTGGGAGAAACAAGCACAATATGTGTGTGATATATTATTATTATATAAAATATATATATATATTATATATATATAATATATATATATATATATATATATATATATGTATTATATTTAAAATTATATATATATATATATATATATATATAATATATATATATATATATATATTATATATAAATAATATATATATATATATATATATATATAATATATATTATATTATAATATATATATATAAAAATTTATATAATATATATATATTTTTATATATATAAAAATATATAATATATATATTAAAAATATATATATATATATATATATTATATATTTTTATATATATCAACAAGAAAATCCCAAAAAAGAAAAATACTTTCATCATCATTCAACACTTTCACCTCACTCACATATAATCATGTTTTTGCAGAGGTGCTCAGAATACAACAGTTAGAAGCCCCTCCAACATATACAATATATCCCTTTCCCAAAATGCCAATATCAAACCCCCTTTAGAGTGCAGGCATTGTACTTCCCATTTCCAGGATCAAGTCCGGCTATATAAAAAAAATCCGGTTTCCCTGAATCCCTTCACAAAAAATTACTTGCTCACACTCCAACAGCTCATCATGTCCCAAAAACCATTGTCTCCATTCACTCCTATCTGACACGCTACTGCATGCTTGCTGGAAGTCCAAGCCCCTTGCCCCCAAAACCTCCTTTATCCTTCCCTCCACCTTTTCGAGAACGACCCTATCTCTCTTTCCTTCTCCTACAGATTTATACGCTCTCCATGCATTTTACTTTTGTCCATTTTTTCGAAATGACCAAACCACCTCAGCAACCCTCTGGCTAATACTTTTACTAACTCCACACCTTCTCCTAATTTCCACACTCCGAATTCTCTGCATAATATTTACACCACACATTGCCCTTAGACAGGATATCACCACGGCCTCCAATCGCCTCCAATCGCCTCCTCGCTGCAGTTTTTACAACCCAAGTTTTCACACCCATATAAGAGTGTTGGTACTACTAAACTTTCATACATTCCATTCATTGCCTCTATAGATAATGTTTTTTGTCTCCACATATACCTCAACGCACCACTCACCATTTTTCCTTCATCAATTCTATGGTTAACCTCATCCTTCATAAATCCATCCGCTGACACATCAACTCCCAAATATCTGAAAACATTCATTTCTTCCACGATCCTAATCTCCAATTTTATATCCAATTTTTCTTTATCTAAATCATTTGATTCCCTCATCACTTTACTTTTTTCTATGTTCACTTTCAACTTTACACACTCTCCCAATCAGGTCCCCTAACCTTTGCAGCTTTTCTTTAGAATCTCCCATAAGCACCGTATCATCAGCAAAAAGTAACTGTGTCAATTCCCATTTTGAATTTGATTCCCCATAAT
>NC_069401.1:37820620-37860620 GCF_026875155.1 Cherax quadricarinatus | reverse complement strand
ATCTCTGGCTCCTCCCTTGACCCAGTAGTGAGTGATCTGGCAGAAGACATAGTCACTTGTCAACCCCTCGGCTATGTTGGATCGTCTGACCACAAGGCTGTTTTTACGACACTTAAGATCCCAACAGAACGAGGTGAGGAGTCCACACGCACAACCTGGCTATGGGAAAGAGGTAATTGGCCAGCCCTTTGCTCTGAGCTCGCCACCACCGACTGGAATGCTCTTCTCCAAGGGGATGTTGACAACCAAGTGAAAGCCTTCACTGGTCACATCCTTAATCTACAACAAGAACACATTCCTCACCGGCAATATGTGACGAAGCCTACAGATCAGCCTTGGTTTGGCTTTCGTTGTAGAGAGGCTGCTACTGCTAAGTACAAAGCATGGCGAAGGTATAAGAGACATCCTACCACCTATAACAGAAACTTGCACATGCAAGCCTGTAGGCATATGGGTGATGTTCGAAAGTGGGCCATTGCTAAATGGGAGGTGGACACTAAAAGAAAGTTAGCATCAGGTAGGGTAGGCTCCAAAACCTGGTGGTCCCTGGTCAAGGACAGACAAGGTTATCGCCTGATGAACTTATTCCACCTCTAAATCGACAGGATGGGACCACCTCTACTAGTAGTCAAGAGAAGGCGGACCTCTTTGCTGAACACTTTGCTACCAAAATGCAAGTTCCTGATCCAGCAAGGGACCCTCCTTGGCTAGCTGCAAGAACGGTTTTCAAAAAATGTCAGTGGTGACAATAAGGCAGGAGGAGGTGCATTTCCTACTTAAATCGCTTGACCAAGAAAAGGCTGTGGGCCCAGACAAGTTGAGCCCAAGATTGTTGAGAAGATGTGCAGACCAGCTAGCAGCACCTCTAACTCGCATCTTCAGCACTGCCTAGTACAGTGTAAATGGCCCTCTCTATGGAAAGAGGCGAATGTAGTCCCTGTTCACAAAAAAAAGAGCAGAGCAGAAATCAGTAACTACAGACCAGTGTCACTCCTGTCAATCACTGGTAAGATCCTTGAGACAATAATCTCAAGACAAATGACAGAGTTTTTTGACTACCACTCACTACTTTGTGATCGTCAATATGGCTTCAGGAAAGGTTTACTCTGCTGCTGATCTGTTGTTAAACCTCTCCACTAAGTGCACCAGTCAATGGATGAATCCAAGTCAGCTGTGTGGTAGCACTGGACATTGCTGGCGCTTTCGACCGGGTGTGGCACCAGGGCCTCTTAGCAAAACTTCAAGCACTGGGAATTGCAGGCTCTACGCTATGTCTCCTCAGTGGATTACCTTCAAAGGTAGATCTCTAAGTGTAGTTCTCAATGGAACGGAATCAACAAGACATCCTATTGGGGGAAGTGTTCCACAAGGAAGCGTGCTGGGTCCATGTTATGGAATGTCTACTTCAACGACCTTCTTCATCTCATCCCAAATTTACATGCATATGCAGACGACTGTACACTGACATTCACTTATCCAAGAGAAGAAATGCCAGCTGCTCTAAGCTACATCAATCACCAGCTGAGAGCTATATCAGCTTGGGGAAATAGATGGCAAGTAACATTTGCACCTGAGAAAACGCAAAAGATGATCGTCTGTAGGCACCATGATGGTAATGCTGGTGCAGTAGTAAGGATGAATGGGAGGATGTTGGCACCTGGAGAAGAAGTTGATATCCTTGGGGTGAAATTTGACTCCAAGCTAACCATGAAGAACCATGTTGTAAATCTTGCAAACAAGGCAGCCAGGAAGCTTACAGCACTTCGCCGTATCTCGCATCTGCTTGACAGTAGGGGTTGCAAGAATCCTGTACGAGGCACAAGTACGCTCACACCCTTGAGCATGCTCCACTTTCTTGGTTTGCCTGCCCCCCCCCTCTCATCTGCGACTGCTTGACAGAGTAGAGAAAAAGAGCAAGACGTCTCATCTCTCGCCTGGACCCATCCTGGATAGATCTGTCATTTCAGCAGAGCCTTCAACATAGGAGGGATGTGGGTGGCCTTACTGTTATGTACAAGGCCAATATTGTCAAAATACCACACTTGGATCCACTTCGAGGACAGCGTGAAACAAGCTTTTATGCCACAAGACGGGCAGAAAGCAGCAACTTCACTCTGGCTGTACCCTTCTCCAGAACATCACTCCATCTGAGATCATATATACCCAGGATGACTAGAGTATGGAACACATTCGTACAGCATAATGATGTCATCGAGGTAAAGTCAGTTGATCAAATGAAAATGCTGGCCCACAGATGGCTCCAACTTCATCCTGTTTCCTACTTGTATGTCTCATAACAATAAAAATGCTTTCAAATGAGCTGATGTAGGTAACAGCTATTAGCTTGCCAATAAAGTTAGGAATCCTTAACCTATAAATAGCTGTCAATAAAGCTAGGGATCCTTAACCTTGTCAAACCCTGTGTAAAAAAAAAAAAAAAAAAAAAAAAAAAGGAGAAGAGAGAGAGAGAGAGAGAGAGAGAGAGAGAGAGAGAGAGAGAGAGAGAGAGAGAGAGAGAGAGAGAGAGAGAGAGAGAGAGAGAGAGAGAGAGAGAGAGAGAGAGAGAGAGAGAGAGAGAAGATGGAGAAGCTTTTGGTGGAAGGAAATCAATCATGATTTGACGAAAGAAGAACAAAGTAGATGAGAAGAACAGATTTCTATTGGTTTTATTAAAGAATTTTGACAGAGTAGTAACTTCTTGTTGTGCTAGAGCAGTAGATGATAGAAGGCAGTGTTAGAGCAGTAGATGATAGAAGGCAGCGTTAGAGCAGTAGATGATAGAAGACAGTGTTAGAGCAGTAGATGATAGAAGGCAGTGTTAGAGCAGTAGATGATAGAAGGCAGTGTTAGAGCAGTAGATGATAGAAGGCAGTGTTAGAGCAGTAGATGATAGAAGGCAGTGTTAGAGCAGTAGATGATAGAAGGCAGTGTTAGAGCAGTAGATGATAGAAGGCAGTGTTAGAGCAGTAGATGATAGAAGGCAGTGTTAGAGCAGTAGATGATAGAAGGCAGAGTTAGAGCAGTAGATGATAGAAGGCAGAGTTAGAGCAGTAGATGATAGAAGGCAGTGTTAGAGCAGTAGATGATAGAAGGCAGTGTTAGAGCAGTAGATGATAGAAGGCAGTGTTAGAGCAGTAGATGATAGAAGGCAGTGTTAGAGCAGTAGATGATAGAAGGCAGTGTTAGAGCAGTAGATGATAGAAGGCAGAGTTAGAGCAGTAGATGATAGAAGGCAGAGTTAGAGCAGTAGATGATAGAAGGCAGTGTTTAGAGCAGTAGTGATAGAAGGCAGTGTTAGAGCAGTAGATGATAGAAGGCAGTGTTAGAGCAGTAGATGATAGAAGGCAGTGTTAGAGCAGTAGATGATAGAAGGCAGTGTTAGAGCAGTAGATGATAGAAGGCAGTGTTAGAGCAGTAGATGATAGAAGGCAGAGTTAGAGCAGTAGATGATAGAAGGCAGAGTTAGAGCAGTAGATGATAGAGAGGCAGTGTTAGAGCAGTAGATGATAGAAGGCAGTGTTAGAGCAGTAGATGATAGAAGGCAGTGTTAGAGCAGAAGATGATAGAAGGCAGTGTTAGAGCAGTAGATGATAGAAGGCAGCGTTAGAGCAGTAGATGATAGAAGGCAGTGTTAGAGCAGTAGATGATAGAAGGCAGTGTTAGAGCAGTAGATGATAGAAGGCAGTGTTAGAGCAGTAGATGATAGAAGGCAGTGTTAGAGCAGTAGATGATAGAAGGCAGTGTTAGAGCAGTAGATGATAGAAGGCAGTGTTAGAGCAGTAGATGATAGAAGGCAGTGTTAGAGCAGTAGATGATAGAAGGCAATGTTAGAGCAGTAGATGATAGAAGGCAGAGTTTAGAGCAGTAGATGAAGAAGGCAGAGTTAGAGCAGTAGATGATAGAAGGCAGTGTTAGAGCAGTAGATGATAGAAGGCAGTGTTAGAGCAGTAGATGATAGAAGGCAGTGTTAGAGCAGTAGATGATAGAAGGCAGTGTTAGAGCAGTAGATGATAGAAGGCAGCGTTAGAGCAGTAGATGATAGAAGCAGTGTTAGAGTAGTAGATGATAGAAGGCAGTGTTAGAGCAGTAGATGATAGAAGGCAGTGTTAGAGCAGTAGATGATAGAAGGCAGTGTTAGAGCAGTAGATGATAGAAGGCAGTGTTAGAGCAGTAGATGATAGAAGGCAGCGTTAGAGCAGTAGATGATAGAAGACGATGTTAGAGCAGTAGATGATAGAAGACGATGTCAGAGCAGTAGATGATAGAAGGCAGAGTTAGAGCAGTAGATGATAGAAGACAGTGTTAGAGCAGTAGATGATAGAAGACGATGTTAGAGCAGTAGATGATAGAAGACGATGTTAGAGCAGTAGATGATAGAAGGCAGAGTTAGAGCAGTAGATGATAGAAGACAGTGTTAGAGCAGTAGATGATAGAAGACAGTGTTAGAGCAGTAGATGATAGAAGACTGTGTTAGAGCAGTAGATGATAGAAGGCAGTGTTAGAGCAGTAGATGACAGAAGACAGTGTTAGAGCAGTAGATGATAGAAGGCAGTGTTAGAGCAGTAGATGATAGAAGGCAGTGTTAGAGCAGTAGATGATAGAAGGCAGTGTTAGAGCAGTAGATGAGAGAAGACAGTGTTAGAGCAATAGATGATAAAAGGCAGTGTTAGAGCAGTAGATGATAGAAGGCAGTGTTAGAGCAGTAGATGATAGAAGACAGTGTTAGAGCAGTAGATGAGAGAAGACAGTGTTAGAGCAGTAGATGATAGAAGGCAGTGTTAGAGCAGTAGATGACAGAAGACAGTGTTAGAGCAGTAGATGAGAGAAGACAGTGTTAGAGCAATAGATGATAAAAGGCAGTCTTAGAGCAGTAGATGATAGAAGGCAGTGTTAGAGCAGTAGATGATAGAAGGCAGTGTTAGAGCAGTAGATGATAGAAGGCAGTGTTAGAGCAGTAGATGATAGAAGGCAGTGTTAGAGCAGTAGATGATAGAAGGCAGAGTTAGAGCAGTAGATGATAGAAGGCAGTGTTAGAGCAGTAGATGATAGAAGGCAGTGTTAGAGCAGTAGATGATAGAAGGCAGTGTTAGAGCAGTAGATGATAGAAGGCAGTGTTAGAGCAGTAGATGATAGAAGGCAGTGTTAGAGCAGTAGATGATAGAAGGCAGTGTTAGAGCAGTAGATGATAGAAGACGATGTTAGAGCAGTAGATGATAGAAGACGATGTCAGAGCAGTAGATGATAGAAGACAGTGTTAGAGCAGTAGATGATAGAAGAAAGTGTTAGAGCAGTAGATGATAGAAGGCAGTGTTATAGAGCAGTAGATGATAGAAGGCAGTGTTAGAGCAGTAGATGATAGAAGGCAGTGTTAGAGCAGTAGATGATAGAAGGCAGTGTTAGAGCAGTAGATGATAGAAGGCAGCGTTAGAGCAGTAGATGATAGAGGCAGTGTTAGAGTAGTAGATGATAGAAGGCAGTGTTAGAGCAGTAGATGATAGAAGGCAGTGTTAGAGCAGTAGATGATAGAAGGCAGTGTTAGAGCAGTAGATGATAGAAGGCAGCGTTAGAGCAGTAGATGATAGAAGGCAGTGTTAGAGCAGTAGATGATAGAAGGCAGTGTTAGAGTAGTAGATGATAGAAGGCAGTGTTTAGAGCAGTAGATGATAGAAGCAGTGTTAGAGCAGTAGATGATAGAAGGCAGTGTTAGAGCAGTAGATGATAGAAGGCAGTGTTTAGAGTAGAAGATAGATAGAAGGCAGTGTTAGAGCAGTAGATGATAGAAGGCAGTGTTAGAGCAGTAGATGATAGAAGGCAGTGTTAAGCAGTAGATGATAGAAGGCAGTGTTAGAGCAGTAGATGATAGAAGGCAGTGTTAGAGCAGTAGATGATAGAAGGCAGTGTTAGAGCAGTAGATGATAGAAGGCAGTGTTAGAGCAGTAGATGATAGAAGGCAGCGTTAGAGCAGTAGATGATAGAAGGCAGTGTTAGAGTAGTAGATGATAGAAGGCAGTGTTAGAGCAGTAGATGATAGAAGGCAGTGTTAGAGCAGTAGATGATAGAAGGCAGTGTTAGAGCAGTAGATGATAGAAGGCAGCGTTTAGAGCAGTAGATGATAGAGGCAGTGTTAGAGCAGTAGATGATAGAAGGCAGTGTTAGAGTAGTAGATGATAGAAGGCAGTGTTAGAGCAGTAGATGATAGAAGGCAGTGTTAGAGCAGTAGATGATAGAAGGCAGTGTTAGAGCAGTAGATGATAGAAGGCAGTGTTAGAGCAGTAGATGATAGAAGGCAGAGTTAGAGCAGTAGATGATAGAAGGCAGTGTTAGAGCAGTAGATGATAGAAGGCAGTGTTAGAGCAGTAGATGATAGAAGGCAGAGTTAGAGCAGTAGATGATAGAAGGCAGAGTTAGAGCAGTAGATGATAGAAGGCAGTGTTAGAGCAGTAGATGATAGAAGGCAGTGTTAGAGCAGTAGATGATAGAAGGCAGTGTTAGAGCAGTAGATGATAGAAGGCAGTGTTAAAGCAGTAGATGATAGAAGGCAGTGTTAGAGCAGTAGATGATAGAAGACGATGTTAGAGCAGTAGATGATAGAAGACGATGTCATAGCAGTAGATGATAGAAGACAGTGTTAGAGCAGTAGATGATAGAAGGCAGTGTTAGAGCAGTAGATGATAGAAGGCAGTGTTAGAGCAGTAGATGATAGAAGGCAGTGTTAGAGCAGTAGATGATAGAAGGCAGTGTTAGAGCAGTAGATGATAGAAGGCAGTGTTAGAGCAGTAGATGATAGAAGGCAGTGTTAGAGCAGTAGATGATAGAAGGCAGTGTTAGAGCAGTAGATGATAGAAGGCAGGTTAGAGCAGTAGATGATAGAAGGCAGTGTTAGAGCAGTAGATGTAGAAGGCAGTGTTAGAGCAGTAGATGATAAAAGACAGTGTTAGAGCAGTAGATGGTAGAAGGCAGTGTTAGAGCAGTAGATGATAGAAGCAGTGTTAGAGCAGTAGATGTAGAAGGCAGTGTTAGAGCAGTAGATGATAAAAGACAGTGTTAGAGCAGTAGATGGTAGAAGGCAGTGTTAGAGCAGTAGATGATAGAAGACGATGTTAGAGCAGTAGATGATAGAAGACGATGTCTAGCAGTAGATGTAGAAGGACAGTGTTAGAGCAGTAGATGATAGAAGGCAGTGTTAGAGCAGTAGATGATAGAAGGCAGTGTTAGAGCAGTAGATGATAGAAGGCAGTGTTAGAGCAGTAGATGATAGAAGGCAGTGTTAGAGCAGTAGATGATAGAAGGCAGTGTTTAGAGCAGTAGATGATAGAAGGCAGTGTTAGAGCAGTAGATGATAGAAGGCAGTGTTAGAGCAGTAGATGATAGAAGCAGTGTTAGAGCAGTAGATGATAGAAGACAGTGTTAGAGCAGTAGATGATGGAAGCAGTGTTAGAGCAGTAGATGATAGAAGGCAGTGTTAGAGCAGTAGATGATAGAAGGCAGTGTTAGAGCAGTAGATGATAGAAGACAGTGTTAGAGCAATAGATGATAGAAGACAGTGTTAGAGCAGTAGTTGATAGAAGGCAGCGTTAGAGCAGTAGATGATAGAAGACAGTGTTAGAGCAGTAGATGATAGAAGACAGTGTTAGAGCAGTAGTTGATAGAAGGCAGTGTTAGAGCAGTAGATGATAAAGACAGTGTTAGAGCAGTAGATGTAGAAGGCAGTGTTAGAGCAGTAGTTGATAGAAGACAGTGTTAGAGCAATAGATGATAGAAGACAGTGTTAGAGCAGTAGTATGATAGAAGGCAGCGTTAGAGCAGTAGATGATAGAAGACAGTGTTAGAGCATAGAATGATAGAAGACAGTGTTAGAGCAGTAGTTGATAGAAGGCAGCGTTAGAGCAGTAGATGATAGAAGACAGTGTTAGAGCAGTAGATGATAGAAGACAGTGTTAGAGCAGTAGTTGATAGAAGGCAGTGTTAGAGGCAGTAGATGATAGAAGGCAGTGTTAGAGCAGTAGTTGATAGAAGGCAGGTTAGAGCAGTAGATGATAGAAGCAGTGTTAGAGCAGTAGATGATAGAAGACAGTGTTAGAGCAGTAGTTGATAGAAGGCAGTGTTAGAGCAGTAGATGATAAAAGACAGTGTTAGAGCAGTAGATGGTAGAAGGCAGTGTAGAGCAGTAGATGATAAAAGACAGTGTTAGAGCAGTAGATGGTAGAAGGCAGTGTTAGAGCAGTAGATGGTAGAAGGCAGTGTTAGAGCAGTAGATGGTAGAAGGCAGTGTTAGAGCAGTAGATGATAAAAGACAGTGTTAGAGCAGTAGATGGTAGAAGGCAGTGTTAGAGCAGTAGATGATAAAAGACAGTGTTAGAGCAGTAGATGATAAAAGACAGTGTTAGAGCAGTAGATGATAAAAGACAGTGTTAGAGCAGTAGATGGTAGAAGGCAGTGTTAGAGCAGTAGATGATAAAAGACAGTGTTAGAGCAGTAGATGATAAAAGACAGTGTTAGAGCAGTAGATGATAAAAGACAGTGTTAGAGCAGTAGATGATAAAAGACAGTGTTAGAGCAGTAGATGATAAAAGACAGTGTTAGAGCAGTAGATGATAAAAGACAGTGTTAGAGCAGTAGATGGTAGAAGACGATCTTCTTGTGTCGCTACAGTAACACTCACAACATTCTAAGTATTCTCAACATTCTCAGCAGTATCAGGACTCTCAACATTCTCAGCAGTATCAGGACTCTCAACATTTCACCTCTCTCATCTCCATTCCCATGATCCGTAATATCTTCCCCATCATTCACCACCATCTTCTAACATTCCCCACCATCTCTTAACATTCCCCACCACTTAGGAACATTCTCCAGCACCTCCTAACATTCCCCACTACCTCCTAACATCCTTCACCACCTCCTAATGTTCCCCACTACCCCCTAACATTCCCCACATCTTCCATCACCTTCTAACATTCCCCACCACCTCCTAACATCCCCTATTCCTAACATTCTCCACTATTCCTAACATCCTTCACTCACCTTCCTAACTATTCCCACTACCTCCTAACATTCCCACCACTCCTAACATTCTCACTACCTCCTAACATTCTCCACTACCCTCCTAACACCCTCCATTTCCTCCTAACATTCCCCAACACCTAGCATTTCCAACACCTCCTAACATTCCCACTACCTCTAACATTCCCCACTACCTCCTAACATTCCCCACACCTCCTAACATCCTCCATTTCCTCCTAACATTCCCCAACACCTACTCTCCACCACCTCCTACCCTTCCCACTACCTCCTAACATTCCCCACACCTCCTAACATTCCCACTACCTCCTAACATTCCCACTACCTCCTAACATCCCCCACCACCTCCTAACATTCCCACTACCTCCTAACATTTCAACATTAACATTTTCCCACTACCTCCTAACATTCCCCACCACTCTAAAATTCCCACTACCCCCTAACATTCCCTACTACCTCCTAACATTCCCCACCACCTCCTAACATTCCCACCATCTCCAAACATTCCCCACCACCTCCTAACATTCCCACCACCTCCAAACATTCCCCACTACCTCCTAACTTTTCCCAACACTTAACATTCCCCACTACCTCCTAACATTCCCCATCACCTCTTAACATTCCCCACTACCTCCTAACATTCCTCACCACCTCCTAACATTCCCCACCACCTCCAAACATTCCCCACTACCTCCTAACATGCCCCTCCACCTCCTAACATTCGCCAAGATCTGCAAATAAGCCTCACTTCCCCAACACTTTCCTAGCAAAATACCTTCTAAACACTTACTCTGGTAACTACTGACTCCTCTTTGCTAGTTGGTCGTTAAGGCCAACAGCGGTCGTTTGGCCAGCGTAGGGTCGTTAGCTGGTGGATGAGCACCCGGCTCTAGCCAGCTTAACTACCGTATGATGGTTAAGGCGCTTTTAACGAGGTGAGGGAGGCCTGGGCAGGATGCTTGCTCCCTGGCTGTTTTAAGCGGAGTAGTTTCTGGTTGTATTAAACCATCTGGGCTGGTAATGTATTCTTGTTCGGACTCGTGGTGGTGGTGGTGGTGGTGGTGGTGGTGGTGGTGGTGGTGGTGGTGGTGGCGGTGGCGGTGGCGGTGGTGGTGTGGTGGTGGAGGTGGTGGTGGCGGTGGTGGCGGTGGCGGTGGCAGTGGTGGTGGTGGGTGGTGGTGGTGGTGGTGGTGGCGGTGGCGGTGGTGTGTGGTGGTGGTGGTGGCGGTGGTGGCGGTGCGGCGGTGGCGGTGGTGGCGATGGCGGCGGTGGCGGTGGTGGCGGTGGCGGTGGTGGCGGTGGCGGCGGTGGCGGTGGTGGCGGTGGTGGCGGTGGCGGTGGTGGCGGTGGTGGTGATGGTGGTGGTGGTGCTAGTGGTGGTATAGTGGTGGTGCTAGTGGTGGTGGAAGTGGTGGAAGTGGTGGTGGTTGTTAGTTGAGACAGGATGGTTCAAGGTGTGATGTTAATGTAGTGACAGAGGTGGTGGTGATTTGGAGGGGTTAGTTGACGGTGGGTGAAGATGATGTTGATGTTTGTGATAGTAAGAGTGGTAGTGATGGTGATGGTTTGTGTGTCTGTGAGTGTGTAATGAGCATCATTATGTACATACGTGGATATCTTTCACCAAGCAATACTTGAATACTTCAGTCAGCTACTGGAAATTCTTACCCAAATTAAGTCCAGCAGAACTAACGCATTCTAACATATTTTTCACTCTGGATCTGCCCCACAACAATCGACTAACACACAGTTACCCATTTTCACTGTTAAGTGGGCAGAGACAGTAGAAGTGTAAGGAAACTTTCCCACTTTCCGTGACAGGGAGTTGAACCCCGAACCTGGTTACTGTGAGTCGGATGTTCTCACCAGATGGGTGGTGGATTCCTGGGACGAGGATTCCACCAGCCCCCACACAGTTAGTGACGTATCCTCCGAAGGCGTTTAGGACTGGAAGCGCCGGTGTGTTGTTTCAGTGTAGGAGTGAATGGTGCTATAACCTTCTCTTATTCTTCTTCCTGCTGAATGGGGCGACAACCCTGTCTTATTCTCTCTCCTGCTGAATGGGACGATAACTCTGTCTTATTCTCCCTCCTGCTGCCTCTATGATCCTCCCTTGGTATAACCTACATTTTTTGTTGCAGTGGGCATAAACGTAAGTGGTAACATAGACACGACTGCAGTGAAGAACTCCATTTATTCAACGTTTCACCCAGTGTTGGGTGAAAAGTTGTCTTTATTACCAACTCTCCCTAGTTTCCCATTGTCTTCACCATAAACACGAGTGTGTTTGTCTCTGCCCTTCATATAACATCCCCTCTCTTTGTTGTAGTGGAACATAAACACGAGTGTGCCAGCTGATAGGGTATCATTTTTATTGAAATTAATTTGTAATAAACAGAATGAATGAACTTATTTTCCTCTCTGTGTGCATAAGTATCACAGCAAAGTGTGTATGTGCACAAGTATCACAGCAACGTGCGTGTGCACATGTATCACAGCAACGTGCGTGTGCACAAGTATTACAGCAATATATGCATGTGCACATGTAGTGCAGCAACGTGCACATGCGCACAAGTATAGGATATGTGAGGTGTGAGGTTGAGTGAGATCACTGATGCTTACCCACCATCTACTCAACCTACCATCCACTCAACCCACCACCCACTCAACCCACCACCCACTCAACTCGCCACCCACTCAACCCGCCTTTCCTTCAACCTACCTTCTCTCTAAACCCTGGACTCATACAGATCGGCATATAAAAAAGCATGAATCATAGGATTAAAATGGCTAGAAGAAAGATCTGTGGTTCATGTGGGGGTAATCTAGGAAGAAACTTAACGGGTATTGATTGTGGAATACGTGGTACAAAATTTTATGTTTCGTGTACAAAATACAGCCACGACAAAGTGTTTCTGGAAAGGTATTTCTGGATTTGCCCCAGAGAGATGAAATACTTGACAGGTATAAGAGAAGTATAGAAAAATCGAAATCCTGGATAATATAAGGGAGCTCCCGAGGAGCCTGACAGAAATATTACACGAGTGGGGAGAGGAAGTTAGGAAACAGAGCTTAAATAGGGATGGAGACATTCTCAGATCAGGAAAGAAGAGACGGAAAGAAGGATGTAAGACAGGGAGAAAAATACAAAGGAGGAAGAGATGGCAGTAGCCGGAAAACAAGAAGCATAACCTGGAAAAATATACACAGAGGAAGGTAAACAAGAGAATCCAGATCATTTCTCAAAAAGCAAGAATGAGTCAACTACACCAAATGATGGCAATAAGGGCGTCTGCAAATACTACGCTAAAGGGATGTGCATATACGGGAGAAAATGCTGATATCAACATACCACAAAAATGTTCAGATTTGTTATGGAAGGGAAAGTGTCGCTTTGAAAAAGGAAAGAAGGTACTTCCATTCAGAGATGTACAAAGCCTCAGTGCAGCTCACAGAATGTTATAAACTAAGCTGCCCAAACTACCATGGGGAAGGAACGCGGCGCTACAGAGAAAGCGGGGATATGAAAAATGAATAGCATTCTCTTTTTTAGGCGAAAAGAGAAACGAGCAGACCCCAAAAAAGAGGACAAACAGGGAAGTGCATGTATGACTGGCTTGGTTTGCCCCAGCCAGTCATACACTCAGCAGGGCCGAACGTACAGCAAACAAGTGTACAATCAACACCGTAGGAAGCAGAGATATGTACACCAGGTGCTAACAAGCAACGCACCTAACCAGAACATCTCAAATGGCAAATCCTGTTTCTTTTTTGCAAACATTCACGATCTGAAGTCAAATCAAAGTGACAAAATTAGTTATATTAGTGAGCTGCTCACAGAAGCGAATGCCACGTTTAGAGCGTTTACAGAAATACATACAAGAGATGTTTGAATGGTGAGATAACGATTAAAAAAATTATGATGTGGATAGATGTGGCAAAGTTCATAGGCCACAGGGAGGAGTAGGTCTTTATGTCAAAGACACTTTTTTTGCTGCACAGAACTGATGAATTCATTGAAAGATGCAGTAGCAGTATTAAAGTGGAAAATAGGAATCTGGTAATAATCCTCGTAAATTCGTATATAAACCACCGTTAGCAATGACAGAAGAATTCACAGATCACTAAAATTTATAGATAACTGTGTTTTATAAGGCGGGAAAACTCTACTTTAAATATTATTCCTTTTCAACCTCCCATATGAAAAATGGAAGATGGCTCATCATAACATTGTACCATAGTTCCTGGAAGCATCCTGACTCAACGGGTAAATACCAGAAGACCAATGAAACTGTGAAAAGACTGCATTGAACCAACATATAACTGATCCCAATTGAAATGAGACAAAAACAATATACTCCGATCACAACATTGCTGAACTACACACGAGTATAAACTCGGGTGGGGAGCTCCGGCAATAATGTACGAGAAGGAATGTTACTAAATTTAACTTCAACAAACCATTGAATTGACTCGGACAGAATTAACGAATAACTGTCAGACATATCCTGGGAAACAGAAATGAGAGCCCTAAATCCTCACCAGTGCCTGGAAAAGCTGAACACAGAAGCCACACATAAGTCTCTCAGGTGCTTCATACCCACCAGTCATCGTCAGCGTCTCCCTGGACCACACATAGGTCTCCCAAGTGCATCATACGCACCTCTTTTCACTTCTCATTGCCACACAATAGGCGTTATTTGTGTCGTACTTCCTGAGACTATCAGCCCTGTAATTGCTTTTATTAGGTTATTACAGCGTCTATAATGTAAGAGTAAACTAGATCATATAGCTAATTGTTATTGATAGCAGGTTAAGTTAGTTGTAATTTGGTAATTATGGAAGCGAGTTAATGATGGTAGCAAATATTTGGGTGTTGGTAGTGTTGATGTTGATGGTGGTGGTGGTGATGGTGGTGGCGATGGTGTGTTGATGTTGGTGGTGGAGGTGATGGTGGTAGTGGTGGTGATGGTGGTGTTGTTGTTGTTGGTGGTGATCATGGTTGTGGTGATGATGGTGTTGATGTTGGTGGTGGTGGTGATGGTGGTGGTGATGGTGGTGATGGTGGTGATGGTGATGGTGGCAGTGGTGGTGATGGTGATGTTGGTGGTGGTGGTGATGTGGTGGTGATGTTGGTGATGATGGTGGTGTTTATGTTGGTGGTGGTGGTGATGTGGTGGTGATGGTGGTGATGGTGGTGTTTATGTTGGTGGTGGTGGTGATGATGGTAGTCATGGTGGTGTTGATGTTGGTGGTGGTGGTGATGGAGGTGGTGGTGATGATGGCGTTGATGGTGGTGGTGGTTGTGATGGAGGTAGTGGTGGTGATGGTGGTGTTGTTGTTGGTGGTGGTGATCATGGTGGTGGGGATCATGGTGTTGATGTTTGTAGTGGTGGTGATGATGGTGGTCGTGATGGTGGTGTTGATGTTGGTGATGATGGTGGTGGTGGTGGTGATGTTGGTGGTGATGGTGCTGGTGTGTTGTTGGTGGTGGTGTTGGTGGTGTTGGTGGTGGTGTTGATGCTGGTGGTAGTGGTGATGGTGGTGGAGGTGGTGTTGATATTGGTGGTAGTGGTGATGTTGGTGGTGGTGGTCGTGGTGATGTTGGTGGTGTGGTGGTGGTGGTGGTGGTGGTGGTGGTGGTGATGGTGGTGGAGGAGATGATGGTGTTGGTGGTGTTGGTGGTGGTGGTGATAGTGTTGGTGGTGTTGGTGGTGATGATGATGGTGTGGTGCTGTTGTTGTTGTTAGTGTGTTGGTGGTGTGTTGGTGTTGCTGTCTTTGCTGGTGGTGGTGATGGTGGTGGTGATGTTGGTGATGGTGGTGGTGGTAGTGGTGGTGGTGACGTAAATCGCGGTATTGGTGTGGTGGTGGTGTTGTTGATGGCGGTACTGGTGGAGTTGGTGACGGTGTTGTTGGTGTATGTTGGCAGTTGTGGTGGTATTGGTGTTATCGGTGGTACTAGTGGTGGTAGGGGTGGCGGTGGTGATGTTGGTCGTCGTTTTGGAGGTGTTGGGGGTACGGGAGGTCTTAGTGTTGGAGGTAAGGGTAGGTATTACGTTGGAGGTTGTAGTGTTGGAGGCAGCAGTGTTTGAGGTAGCAGTGCTGGACGTAGCAGTGTTGGAGGTAGTAGTGCTGTAGGTAGCAGTGTTTGAGGTAGCAGTGTTGGACGTAGCAGTGTTGGAGGTAGTAGTGCTGTAGGTAACAGTCCTGGAGGTAACAGTCCTGGAGGTAGCAGTCCCGGAGGAAGCAGTGTTGGAGGTAGCAGTGTTAGAGGTAGCACTGTTGGAGGTAGTAGTGCTGGAGGTAGCAGTTTTGGAGGTAGCAGTCCTGGAGGTAGCAGTGCTGGAGGTAACCGTGTTGGAGGTAACAGTCTTGGAGGTAGTAGTGCTGGAGGTAGCAGTCTCGGAGGTAGCAGTGTTGGAGGTAGCAGTGTTGGAGGTAACAGTGTTGGAGGTAGCAGTGTTGGAGGTAGTAGTGTTGGAGGTAGCAGTCTTGGAGGTAGCAGTCCTGGAGGTAGCAGTGCTGGAGGTAGCAGTGTTGGAGGTAGCAGTGTTGGAGGTAGCAGTGCTAGAGGTAGCAGTGCTGGAGGAAGCAGTGCTGGAGGTAGCAGTGTTGGAGGTAGTAGTCCTGGAGGTAGCAGTGCTGGAGGTAGCAGTGCTGGAGGAAGCAGTGCTGGAGGTAGCAGTGCTGAAGGCAGCAGTCATGGAGGTAGCAGTGCTGGAGGTAGCAGTGTTGGAGGTAGCAGTGCTGAAGGCAGCAGTCCTGGAGGTAGCAGTGCTGGAGATAGCAATGCCGAAGGCAGCAACCCTGGAGGTAGCAGTGCTGGAGGTAGCAGTGCTAGAGGTAGCAATGCTGGATGTAGCAGTGCTGGAGGTAGCAGTGCTGGAGGTAGAAGTGCTGGAGGCTGCAGTCCTGGAGTCAGCAGTGCTGGAGGTAGCAGTGTTGGAGGTAGCAGTGTTGGAGGCAACAGTGTTGGAGGTAGTACTGCTTGAGGTAGCAGTCTTGGAGGTAGAAGTCCTGGAGGTAGCAGTGTTGGAGGTAGCAGTGTTGGAGGTAGCAGTGCTGGAGGTAGCAGTGTTGGAGGTAGCAGTGATGGAGGTAGCAGTGCTGGAGGTAGCAGTGCTGGGGGTAGCAGTGCTGGAGGTAGCAGTGCTGGAGGTAGCAGTGCTGGAGGTAGCAGTGCTGGAGGTAGCAGTGTTGGAGGTAGCAGTGCTGGAGGTAGCAGTGCTGGAGGTAGCAGTGCAGGAGGTAGCAGTGCTGGAGGTAGCAATGCTGGAGGTAGTGCTGGAGGTAGCAGTCCTGGAGGTAGCAGTGCTGGAGGTAGCAGTCCTGCAGGTAGCAGTCCTGCAGGTAGCAGTGCTGGAGGTAGCAGTGCTGGAGGTAGCAGTGCTGGAGGTAGTAGTGCTGGAGGAAGCAGAGTTGGAGGTAGCAGTGCTTGAGGTAGCAGTGTTGGATGTAGCAGTTCTGGAGGTAGCAGTGCTGGAGGTAGCAGTTCTGGAGGTAGAAGTGCTGGAGGTAGCAGTGCTGGAGGTAGCAGTACTGGAGGTAGCAGGACTGGAGGTAGCAGTGCTGGAGGTAGTAGTGCTGGAGGTAGCAGTACTGGAGATAGCAGTGCTGGAGGTAGCAGTGCTGGAGGTAGCAGTGCTGGACTTAGCAGTGCTGGCGGTAGCAGTGCTGGAGGTAGCAGTGTTGGAGGTAGCAATGCTGGGGGTAGCAGCGCTGGAGGTAGCAGTGCTGGAGGTAGCAGTGCTGGAGGTAGCAGTGTTGGAGGTAGCATTGCTGGAGGTAGCAGTATTGGAGGTAGCAGTGCTGGAGGTAGCAGTGCTGGAGGTAGCAGTGCTGGAGGTAGCAGTGTTGGAGGTAGCAGTGTTGGAGGTAGCAGTGCTGGAGGTAGCAGTGCTGGAGGTAGCAGTGTTGGAGGTAGCAGTGTTGGAGGTAGCAGTGCTGGAGGTAGCAGTGCTGGAGGTAAAAGTGTTGGAGGTAGCAGTGCTGGAGGTAGCAGTGTTGGAGGTGGCAGTGTTGGAGGTAGCAGTGCTGGAGGTAGCAGTGCTGGAGGTAGCAGTGCTGGAGGTAGCAGTGCTGGAGGTAGCAGTGCTGGAGGTAGCAGTGCTGGAGGTAGCAGTGCTGGAGGTAGCAGTGCTGGAGGTAGCAGTCCTGGAGGTAGCAGTGTTGGAGGTAGCAGTGTTGCAGGTAGCAGTGCTGGAGGTAGCAGTGCTGGAGGTAGCAGTGCTGGAGGTAGCAGTGCTGGAGGTAGCAGTGTTGGAGGTAGCAGTGCTGGACGTAGCAGTGCTGGAGGTAGCAGTGCTGGAAGTAGCAGTACTGGACGTAGCAGTGCTGGAGGTAGCAGTGCTGGAGGTAGCAGTGTTGGAGGTAGCAGTGCTGGAGGTAGCAGTGTTTGAGGTAGCAGTGTTGGAGGTAGGAGTGTTGGAGGTAGCAGTGCTGGAGGTAGCAGTGCTGGAGGTAGCAGTGCTGGAGGTAAAAGTGTTGGAGGTAGTAGTGCTGGAGGTAGCAGTGTTGGAGGTGGCAGTGTTGGAGGTAGCAGTGCTGGAGGTAGCAGTGTTGGAGGTAACAGTGCTGGAGGCAGCAGTGTTGGAGGTAGCAGTGTTGGAGGTAGCAGTGCTGGAGGTAGCAGTGCTGGAGGTAGCAGTGTTGGAGATAGCAGTGCTGGAGGTAACAGTGCTGGAGGTAGCAGTCCTGGAGGTAGCAGTGCTGGAGGTAGCAGTGTTGGAGGTAGGAGTGTTGCAGGTAGCAGTGCTGGAGGTAGCAGTGTTGGAGGTAGCAGTGCTGGAGGTAGCAGTGTTGGAGGTAGCAGTGCTGGACGTAGCAGTGCTGGAGGTAGCAGTGCTGGAAGTAGCAGTACTGGACGTAGCAGTGCTGGAGGTAGCAGTGCTGGAGGTAGCAGTGTTGGAGGTAGCAGTGCTGGAGGTAGCAGTGTTGGAGGTAGCAGTGTTGGAGGTAGTAGTGTTGGAGGCAGCAGTGCTGGAGATAGCAGTGCTGGAGGTAGCAGTGCTGGAGGTAGCAGTGCTGGAGGTAGCAGTGTTGGAGGTAGCAATGCTGGAGGTAGCAGTGCTAGAGGTAGCAGTGATGGAGAAAGCAGTGCTGGAGGTAGCAGTGTTGGAGGTAGCAGTGCTGGAGGTAGCAGTGTTGGAGGCAGCAATGCTGGAGGTAGCAGTGCTGGAGATAGCAGTGCTGGAGGTAGCAGTGTTGGAGGTAGCAGTGCTGGAGGTAGCAATGCTGGAGGTAGTAGTGCTGGAGGTAGCAGTGTTGGAGGTAGCAGTGCTGGAGGTAGCAATGCTGGAGGTAGTAGTGCTGGAGGTAGCAGTGTTGGAGGTAGCAATGCTGGAGGTAGCAGTGCTGGATGTAGCAGTGCTGGAGGTAGCAGTGCTGGAGGTAGCAGTGCTGGAGGTAGCAGCGTTGGAGGTAGCAATGCTGGAGATAGCAGTGCTAGAGGTAGCAGTGCTGGAGGTAGCAGTGCTGGAGGTAGCAGTGTTGGAGGTAGCAGTGTTGGAGGTAGCAGTGTTGGAGGTAGCAGTGTTGGAGGTAGCACTGCTGGAGGTAGCAGTGTTGGAGGTAGCACTGCTGGAGGTAGCAGTGTTGGAGGTAGCAGTGCTGGAGGTAGCAATGCTATAGGTAGTAGTGCTGGAGGTAGCAGTGTTGGAGGTAGCAGTGCTGGAGGTAGCAATGATGGAGGTAGTAGTGCTGGAGGTAGCAGTGTTGGAGGTAGCAGTGCTGGAGGTAGCAGTGCTGGAGGTAGCAGCGTTGGAGGTAGCAGTGCTGGAGGTAGCAGTGTTGGAGGTAGCAGTGCTGGAGGTAGCAGTGCTGGAGGTAGCAGTGCTGGAGGTAGCAGTGTTGGAGGTAGCAGTGCTGGACGTAGCAGTGTTGGAGGTAGCAGTGTTGGAGGTAGCAGTGCTGGAGGTAGCAGTGTTGGAGGTAGCAGTGCTGGAGGTAGGAGTGCTGGAGGTAGCAGTGCTGGAGGTAGCAATGCTGGAGGTAGCAGTGCTGGAGGTAGCAGTGTTGGAGGTAGCAGTGCTGGAGGTAGCAGTGTTGGAGGTAGCAGTGCTGGAGGTAGCAGTGTTGGAGGTAGCAGTGTTGGAGGTAGCAGTGTTGGAGGTAGCAGTGCTGGAGGTAGCAGTGCTGGAGGTAGCAGTGTTGGAGGTAGCAGTGTTGGAGGTAGCAGTGCTGGAGGTAGCAGTGCTGGAGGTAGCAGTGCTGGAGGTAGCAGTGCTGGAGGTAGCAGTGCTGGAGGTAGCAGTGCTGGAGGTAGCAGTGTTGGAGGTAGCAGTGCTGGAGGTAGCAGTGCTGGAGGTAGCAGTGCTGGAGGTAGCAGTGTTGGAGGTAGCAGTGCTGGAGGTAGCCCGTGCTGGAGGTAGCAGTGTTGGAGGTAGCAGTGCTGGAGGTAGCAGTGTTGGAGGTAGCAGTGTTGGAGGTAGCAGTGCTGGAGGTAGCAGTGTTGGAGGTAGCAGTGCTGGTGGTAGCAGTGTTGGAGGTAGCAGTGCTGGAGGTAGCAGTGCTGGAGGTAGCAGTGTTGGAGGTAGCAGTGTTGGAGGTAGCAGTGCTGGAGGTAGCAGTGCTGGAGGTAGCAGTGTTGGAGGTAGCAGTGCTGGAGGTAGCAGTGCTGGAGGTAGCTGTGCTGGAGGTGTGAGGTCCAACATGAACAAGTGATGTTCAGCTCTGTTACTTCCTCTTTATTTGGAGTTCTCGTTTTACTACTCTATACGAGGACACCTTTGTACCCACAGTGCATTTGCACTTACAGCGACTGCGTACTTACAGTGCCCCTGTACTCACAGTTCGTTTGTACTCACAGTTCCCCTGTACTCACAGAGCTTTTGTACTCACGTTGCCCTTGTACTCACATTTCCTTTGTATTCATAGTTCCTTTGTACTCACAGTTCCTTTGCATTTACAGTGCCTCTGCACTCATGGTGCCTTTGTTCTCACAGTAATTTTGTACTCTCTCTCTCACCGTACGTTTGTTCTCACTCACAGTACCTTTGTAATCTTTCACAGTATTTGTGTTCTCACTCATTGAAGCCTTGTAATATTTCACAGTACCTTTGTTCTCACTCACAGTACCTTTGTAATCTTTCTCAGTACCTTCGTTTTGACTGGTAGTGCCCTTGTAACCTTTCACAGTTTCACTGTAACTTTTCAGAGTACCTTTGTTCCCACTCAGAGAACCTCTATAATGTTTCACAGTAGCTTTGTTCTATAATGTTTCACAGTACCTTAGTTTTCACTCATTATACCTTTGTACTCTCACAGTACTTTTATTCTCACACTACCTTCATACTTTCTTACACTAACTTTGCCCTTACTGTGATCGTCTTTCCATTCATTTACAGTAACTCACAGTAACTCTATACGCATGGAGAGTAGCTAGTCATCTCTCACACTGCACTCACTCACAGTACGCTGTTCACAGTGCTCTAAAGATCATCTGCCATGTACGCACGAGTGAATATACGCAAGAGGAGAGAGAGTAATAGACATTCCAATTACGGAAAAATCTGACACAAACTGACTTAGGTTATTAGACGGCCAACATTCACTACTGATTATCAAGAGTTTTGTAATAATGTTGGTAGAATTACCGACAATATGTTAGGTTAAAGGACACAGGTGCAGCTAATGTCACATTTTATTGTGGCAATGTTTCATTCTTCAATAGCTTTGTCAAGCTGATGGAGACCTTGATTTATTTAGTTTGAGTCTGTAAGCACTGGTGTGTTACGTGCCACGGAAGGTGCGTATTGTTGCTGGACTGAGTATGTCACAATTTACCAATTTGAATTAAGGTATTGGTGTCACTACCTCCACCGAGTACCAGATCCACCACATCCACTAGATCAACCTACGTGGGCCAGCGGGCCCTTAAGCGGGCCCTTAACATAAAATCAAATTAAATTTATTTCTATAAAGAATGGCTTACAATTGGTACAGAAAAGGTAATATTATTGACATAATTATGGAAGGTCCATGGCAACTGAAGGGCGTTACAGGCTGCCTTAAAATACCTTGTAACTGTTAATGACGTATAACTTGCTGTCTGGTTACACAGCGTAGTTACAAAGCCTGGTTACACAACCTGGCTACACAGACTGGTTATACAGATTGGTTGACCATTAAAATGGTATAAAATACCGACAGGTTGTACTATAACAATGGTTATAAATAACCATAATTTTTAAAGGGGTGGACCGGTAAGCCAGCGGAAGGCCTCGGTCAGATGACCAAAAGCTCCAAAGGCGGGTCATCATCTGACTAAGACCCTCGTCAGGAAACATTTGTCCTGTTTCCTGACGAACCTTACCTAACCTAACCTAACCGACAGGTTGTTAGGTAAGACACATATGCAACAGTTAGGTATCTTTATTTCGATACGTTTCGCCTACACAGTAGGCGGAACAATGCTCTTCTCCAGACTGAGGGACTGACCACCTCAAAACTTTAAGGGTGATGGACTGATTACATCGTCTTCAAGTATCTTCTGCTTCTATCAACTTTTCTGTACTCGACTGAAGAAGCCTACTGTGTAGGCGAAAAGTTTCGAAATAAAGATACCTAACTGTTGCATATGTGTCTTACCTAACATACAGACTGGTTACACAGCCTGGCTACAAAGCCTGGTTACACAACCTGGCTACACAGTTTGGTTGCACATCCTGGTTATACAGCCTGGTTACACAGCCTGGTCACGCAACCTTGTAACACAACCTGATTTCACAGCCAGGTTACACAGCCTGGTCACGCAACCTGGTCACACAACCTGGTCACACACACAGTCAAGAAGGAACCTTGACCACAGACAGACCTGACTGGGGAGACAAAACCCGGAAACCCGTCACAAGTGTTACAAAAACTTAATAGTTATCACGTGATGACTGTTGAAAGTATGTCCTTATTGCCCTCAAGCTTCCAACTTTGGATTTTCTTAAAAAAAAATAATGATGGATTTTGAAAAGCCTGGTTTCCGATATTTTTTTTTTTTCATTTTATTTATCCCCGAGTGAGGCTACGTCTACCTACCTTTGACAGTTTGCAAATGCCTTTTCCGGTCGGTTTGAAACCTTTTTCACTTGTGTATTCTACTTTGAGGAAGATTTGGATTGTTATTGGATTGTGTTGATGTTAATTTTCACTCCTAAATCTGCACACTGCAATAACAACATAATGGAGTGAGCAATATTTGAGAAGGTGTGAATTTAACCCAATGAAAAACAGGGAAGCAGTAGGCACAGTAAGAGAACACTATATCAACATCAGTGATCCCAGACTTTTTAACACTCTACTACAAGATATCATAAACACTGCCGGTTTACAAGAGAAAATTAAATATGTACTTCCACCAAGTGCCAGATCAACCAGGCTGTGATGGATATGTGGGCCAGCAGACCGCCGGCAGTAACAACCTGATTGATCAGGCAAGAGTAAACAAACCAGTATTTCCAATATATGTATTCTTTTCTTCATACCTTTTTTCATTATATTAATGAATTTCAAGTATTTGTAAAACTTCTATTTAATACTGATGCGTTTCTGTGTTTGTTGGTCCGTGACACACGGACACATGTGCTATGTACAGTACTTTGTACTGTGCATGTGCATGCACAGTACAACGTACATTCATTGTACTTTGTTAGTGCATAAATATTTTCAGTTTCAGTCTGAGTTAAGTTCCATTTCCTAGCCCTCTTAAGGACGTTGGTGTACAGCTCTTGGGTCTTTTAAGGGTATTAAGCTGCAGGTGTTAGAGATTTACAGTGTGTTGAGCTAACGTTCCCGGGCGTCTTGAAGGTGTTGCTTACTAGCTCCTGGACCTCTGTTAAGGGATGAACTACAACATTTAGTGATTTTTATTTTTGTCTTAGGCCTCTGTGACGCACTCTGTACTATTCCTTTTTTGCGTGGGTTGAGGTACCGTGGGATGGGGTTATAGGAGACGGGGATACCTTTTTGGGATCACTGAGGTATAGGAGGCTGGGTTTATGGGATACAAGAGTATGGAATACGTGTAAGGCTGCTTAAACCAGTTTAGATTTCTTATTAGGACAGAGAGGATCAGGTCGAGTCTGTTGACGTCCTCACTCTGTGTACTGCCACCCAAGATGTTTCTTGGGTTATCCTGAGTGATCCAGAGCTTAGAGGAAAACCAGCTTGCTGTCACTTCGAGTCTCATCCCTTCATGTGGGTAAGGCGGTGACCAGCCTGCTTGTTCCCTCACTCCCCCCACCACCCCCAAACCTCATCCTTTCCTACCCCTCCCCACCCATTACCCAATCTATTACACTGGCCTATCCACAGAACACTCTCCTCACATTGCTATCCTCCTAACTTTCCTGTCTTCTTATTTTTCGGCAACTTCGCCTTTGGCGACTTAAAACAAGGCATTTTGACCATCCAGTAGCCCGTGTGGTTTTTTAAAATCCGGCCGATCTTTGCCTTGGGCCCCGTCTCCCCTCACTCCCTCGAGGGCTAGGGTATCTTAGGGGCTGACTTTCATAAGTCAGCCGAAATAGGTATTAGGATGCAAGCACACACAGGCAACTGATTTCTTTTCAGCATATTATCTGAGTCAGCTTCAAATTAACTGGGCAAAATGCCCAATATAAGAGTGAGACTTCGAGTCTCTGGTGACCCAAAACCCAAAAGGGAAATTTTAGACTGCATTCGTAGCAAGGCTACCATCGCACCTGTGGACATATTCACCACCCACTCTGGTGCAGTACTACTGCTCTCCTCGGAATAGGAGCTACTCCACCTACTAAAAAGAGACGTTCTAGACCAACTCGCTGATGAGGGCATTTCCCCCATCCCAACTGACAACTTCCAGGCTCAGCGCTCAGTGTTTGTTGCACGTATCAACAGCATCATGCGCGAATACTCTGATGTTGAACTCGTGGAAGGAATCAACCAAGACAACTCCGAATTTAAGGTTCTCAAGGCTTACAAGTTTGGCAAGAACTCTGCCAACCAGCAATCGCTGAAACTTATCCTTGAGACCATGGCCTGAAATGTTTTGGCACCAAATGCACACCAGACCAAGTCAGGCTGGAGAGATTCGTCTCCATCACCCAATGCTTCAAATGTTATCACTTCGGTCATAACACAAACAAATTCACCAACGAGAAACCTGTATGCAGCATCTGTTCACGTGACCACGCATACAGGGACTGCTCTAACAGAAACAAGTCCAAGTGTACCCTCTATGGTGGGTCACACCATGCTGTCTCGCCCAGCTGCCCTGTCAGGAAGACAGAAGTCCGAAAAGTCCTTGAAAACAGAAAACTGGCCAATGCCAAACAAAAGGCTGCTCAATCCCCTCCCTCTAACGCATGAATCTTTCCCCAACCTACCGAACTCTAGCAATGCTCCTACTGCCACTGCTTCACAACATAATGCTTGGAACGAACCCCACCCCCCCCCCACCAAACCCCCCCCAACAACTGGCCCCCCCCAAACCCCAAAGGGTTTTCCCTCCTCCCCCCTCCTTCCTGTCTCACCCAAAGAAGGTAAATAAAGAAACTGCATACTTCATGCTGGCCAAGAATGGCCCAAAGGGGCGATGACCCCTCGCGCACCATCCTAAATGGTTGTTCATTGCAAATGCATTTCACCATAATCACCCCCGACTCATGCGCCCATACATGAGGCCCCTCAACTCATACCCCTGTCCTTTAAACCAACCACCAACAAGGAATAACAATCCCTGAAACTGCCCCATAACGATGCAAAACCCCACCGCCGCTGAGGTGACCCAAGGGCCACCGGGGTCCCCCCGCCACCCTGCGAGACATCCACTGAGAAAAAAGCCCAATATGGGACATGTATTTCCCTTTACACAACCCCATTCCCCCCTTTGGGGACAACGACAGCTGACGACTCAACCTCCCCAAAAAAATTTTGAATCTGACGCCCCCCCTTGGTTTCAGACATGAATCAGACTCGTCATCAGATTCCCATCGCAAAAGCATGGACGACGACCATTCTCCACTAGAATCAAAAACCCAAAACTAAACCCCCCTCCCTCCAATTCCCAACAGAAAGCGCACCAACGCCACGTGCTGCGCTACCAAAACACCCCTCCTCTGTTCACAGCAACTCCACCAAACAGTAAAATAAAAAGGGGGTCACAAATTTTGCAAATTAACATCCAACACTTCTTCAAAAAACCGTTACCCTTGAACTAAACTCTGCAACCACAACCCGGGCATTATCCCCTTTAAAAGAAATATCAGCCCGACCTGACAAGACATAAAGATACGTGGGTGAGACTCTCGAGAAATTCTGGGGGCCCAACTGCGGGGTTGCCTCCTAGTGAAGCAGGGGGGATGAATTTCGCAAAATACTGTGAGAGGACAAATGTCCAGCGGTCGAAAAGCCAACATCACACGGGGGACTCCTAGAGGTACAGGGGACTTCCCCCCAGAAACCCTTAGAATCCATTCCCCTTACACCGACTACTCAATAGAAAAATCCCTACTGTCCCCAACAGGGGACTTCAATGCCCACCCCCCACTTCTTCAATTGTGGTGCCCCCCACCCCCCAAAGGGAACCACAAGGGAAACAATTATTTTCCCCATAATGGGGCCCCGGAAAAACCTTACATTCCCAAAGGGCCATTTTTCAGTCGTTTGTGGGCCTCCACCAATATACCCTAACATACTCACCAACAGAGACGCGACTTGTTCCACTGCAAGTCCCCCCGGGCGGGAACGTCGGGTCAGATCATAACCCGTGGTAATCAAGCTACATTCCACCCGTTCCAAACACCCGCCCCCCCAAACCCAACCTGAAGACGCTAGGTTTTGCCCCCTTTAGAGCCTTCTTAGGAAATGCCAAAACCCTACTCCGAAACCACCCCTCCAAGAAATAGAGGGGGCATTAACTCCCTCCATTCAGAATAAATGAGGCCACAAAAGTTTTGCTGACACTAACATCGTCCAAATCTCCCAACAATAAAAAACCAACCGGGGAAATCAAAAACAGTATGAACATTACCAGTAAAGTGCAGCAGACACTTCCTCACAGAGAACCCTCCGGGAAGTAAAATAAAGATTAGAAGAGAGCTAATCGTCAAATAACCCAACATAAAAGAGATCTTTGAATTTTTTGGTGCGCCAAGAAAACCCGTATAAACGCCACCCGCCCAATTTCGGGAACAAAAATCTGTAGACTCCTGGGGCCAATACACCCCCATTTAACACCTCACTCACCCCTTTCACGACGAAGACGTATAGGAAGTGACTCCCTACTTGAGACCCACGGACCAACCCAAAGTGTGGGCGAAGTAGGGGAGAACATTCTCTCACACAACGACAGCAGAAAGATTTAACAATATTCATTCCAGGGGGCACCAAGGGAGTGACGAAAACCTGGAAGACTTTCATCCTTACCATAAATTTGACACATCGTCTAGGTAAACGAACACACTCTTACGAGCCCAATTTACGCTCAGGGAAGTGCCCCAAAGTCATGGGGCGCTGAGAAACACAGCCCCCGGGCCCATCGGGCAAAACACAAAACAACTAAATACTTTCCCGTAACTGCAAGATGTCACGGGGTGAATATCTACAATGCCACCCTGGCATTTTGTCATTTCCCCCCAGTGGTTTTCAGACAGCTGGATAATCGTCATCCCCAAAACCCCCAAAAAGGGGAAAACCGAAAACCCGAAATACAGGCCCATCTCCTACTCGAGGTCAGGGGCAAAGTCCTTCGAAAAAATAATCTCTAAAGACTAAACTCTACAGGGAAATTAAACCACCTTTCTCTGAAAGGCAGTTCGGCGCAGGCCCCCACAGCACACGCATGGGCCCCAATATCTTTTTGCCGTCCAACCCAGGGGAAGCAGGGGAACCCGGCCCCGACGCCACCAGGGACCTACACAAGGCCTTCGACAGCCCATGGCACTTGATCTCATTTACAAACTCGTAACCTCCCTGATCACAACTGGGCCTTTTCAGGGGTCATCTACAACTTCTTTAAAAGGAAGAAGAATCATCCCCCCCCTTCCCAGAGCAAATCAACTTCTTCACACCCTCAGCAGGAGTACCCCAAGGGTCTTGGGGTCAGCCTTATTCTCTTCAAAATATATGTCAAAAGACCCCCACCAACCTGAACAAACGACACCCTCATCACAAAAAAATTTCAGACGAGTTATCCAGTGTTTCCTCTACCCCCCCAGCTGGTGCAAATCGCAAAAAAAAGCAATAAAAAAATGAATAGAACTAAATAGAACAGCCAAAGGGGGGAGAAGAAAATGGAGAATCACAACCAACCCAGACAAGTCCTCATCAGCACCATCGGATCTTGCCATCAACCACAGAAAACAAGGGGGGATTTCCATGAGGCACCCAATTTCTATTAGGGAAACCAAACAAGATCCTAGGATCAAACGACAGATTACTCAAAATTACATCCCACATAACCAAAAAAAAACCTCGCCCAAAACCCGTTTGGCCCAAATTTATCGATTCAAACAGCTCCTCCCCCCCATCAAAATACACCTTACAAGATATGATCAGAAAATCTGTTGGGAAAACCCCTGTGTACCCTGTCGCTCAAAACCAAAACCAATAGCTAAAAATCCAAAGAGTCCAAAACAGAGCCCTCCGCTTCATCACTGGCACCAACTCAGACAGAATCGGGGACCGAGGACCTACACATACAACAGAGAATCACAGCAATCAATGTCCGGCTAGAAAAACTAATGAAGAGACAACTATATGACATGCAGGAACTCTATGTACCTGACAGAGAGAAACCCCCCCCCCCCCCCACAACCAGTGAACACGACCGACTGTACCATTAGCACCCCTCCTCACAGATCCCAAAGTATGACCCTCCAGCAAAGAGTTCGACGCTTCATCCACAAGGAGAGCTTCCCTCGACCGAAAATCTTAAGTGACCTCCCCCCAGAAGAAGAATGGATACCACCAGAACCATTCTACGTCAAGTAACATGGACTAACGCTCCCCATTTCTGGGTGACCCACTTCTATCAACCAGCACCTCACAACTAACCTTGTAACACCTACAACTATCCTCCAGCAGGACACCACCTCAGCCACCGCTTAGCCAGCCAACTCCAGGTGAGCAACCAACCTCCATCAAATGACTTGCAACTACCACCTGCAGCTGCGGCCTTCTGACCAACCTCTTGCGATAAAAAAAAAGCAATTGCAAGCAGTATGCATCCTTCCAATTCAATGACGCACTGGTATACAGACAATATAGCAGTGTGCAATTGATGGGCAGGAGGTATACCTCTCTCATAAAACCAACCTCTTTATAAATTACTCAATATGCACACACGCGTATTCAAATTACACCAAAGTGAAAAGGCCACTAACCTTTTAAAACCCCACCTACCCCACCACCCTCCCCAACCTTTCCTACATTCCATCCTTACCCATCCTTCTTCCTTCCCCCATCTTACCAAAGCTCTGGTCAGAACCTCGTTAACCTCGAGTATCAGGTTAGGTTAGGTTGGGTACAAGAGAGGGATGCGTGATGTCAAGGTTCTTTAACATATTTAGAGATGGCGTTGTATATGAAGTGAATTCTTGAATGTTGGGGACAAGTGTAGGACTAAAAGATAAGGAATCTTATACAATGTGGGACTTGTCACAGTTGCTTTCTGTTGATGACACAGTACTTATGGAAGACTCTGAACACATGTTCCTAATGTTGAACGAATTTTTGAAGAGTATGTAAGCGAAGGAAATTAAAGTGAACATAGGAAAGAGCAAGGTGATAAAAGTAAGAAAAGATTAGGAAATTAAAAATAGAAAATCGTAGTGGAGGAAGTTAATGTGTTCGGATATTTACGAGGAATTGTTGGTGAACGGGTCAGTGAAAGATAAGATGAAGCAGAGAACTGTCGATGAGGAAAAAGGATGGGTTATGCATTGAGACATCTGTGGCAACAAAGAACGTTAATGATGTAGGCAAAAAATGGAATCTATGAGAGTACTGTGGTGCCAACAATTTTTTATATGGATGTTAATCATGAGCTGCGAATGTTACAGAGAGGAGGAGGCAGGAGGCAGGAGGCAGGAGGCAGGAGGCATGAGGCAGGAGGCAGGAGGCAGGAGGCAGGAGGCAGGAGGCAGGAGGTAGGAGGCCGGGGCAGGAGGCCGGGGCAGGAGGCAGGAGGCAGGAGCAGGAGGCAGGAGGCAGGAGGTAGGAGGCCGGGGGCAGGAGGCCGGGGGCAGGAGCAGGAGGCAGGAGGCAGGAGGCAGGAGGCAGGAGGCCGGGGCAGGAGGCCGGGGGCAGAGAGCAGGAGGCCGGGGGCAGGAGGCCGGGGGCAGGAGGCGGGGAGGCAGGAGGCCGGGGGCAGGGGGCAGGAGGCCGGGGGCAGGAGGCCGGGGGCAGGAGGCCGGGGGCAGGAGGTAGGAGGCAGGAGGCAGGAGGCAGGAGCAGGAGGCAGGAGGCAGGAGGCAGGAGGCCGGGGGCAGGAGGCCGGGGCAGGAGGCAGGAGGCAGGAGGCCGGGGGCAGGAGGCCGGGGGCAGGAGGCAGGAGGCCGGGGGCAGGAGGCCGGGGGCAGGAGGCAGAGCCAGGAGGCCGGGGGCAGGAGGCAGGAGGCCGGGGCAGGAGGCAGGAGGCTGGGCAGGAGGCAGGAGGCCGGGGCAGGAGGCAGGAGGCCGGAGGCAGGAGGCAGGAGGCCGGGGCAGGAGGCAGGAGGGGCCGGGGCAGGAGGCAGGAGCCAGGAGGCCGGGGCAGGAGGCAGGAGGTTGGGGGCAGGAGGCAGGAGGCCGAGGGCAGGAGGCAGGAGGCCGGGGGCAGGAGGCCTGGGGCAGGAGGCAGGAGGCCGGGGGCAGGGGAGATGTCGTGTCTGAGGGCAATGTGTGGTGTGAATATGATGCAGAGAATTCGTAGTGTGGAGATCAGAAGGAGGTGCGGAGTTACTAAAAATATTATCTTCGGGAATGGGAAGCTTTTAAAGTGGTTTGGGCATTTAGAAAGGAAGGAGCGAGAGGCTTGTATATTCAACAGGCGTGTGTAAGCGTGTTAGAGAGACGTGTAAGCAAGTAGATTTTATGACTTGACGTGCTGTTGGAGTGTATGTGAGCAAGGTAACATTTATGAAGGGATTCAGTGGAAACCGGTTAGCCGGACTTGAGTCCTGTAGGTGGAAAGTGCAGTGCCTGCACTCTAAAGGAAGACGTAAGGATATTGCAGTCTGGAGGGCCATTTGAGCTGTAATGTCGGAGCTTCTCAGGTAAAACTGTGACGGAGTGAGTGATGGTGAAATTGTTTCTTTTTTTCCGATCAACCTACCTCGTTTGGAGACGACCGGTGTGTTAATACTCACTACTACTACTACTACTACTACTACAACTACTACTACTACTACTACTACTACTACTACTACTACTAATAATAATAATAATAAATAATAAAATAATAATAATATAATAATAATAATAAAATTGTTAATTTTATATTATTATTATTATTATTATTATTATTATTATTATTATTATAATTACTATTACTATTTTATTCATTTGCATGAGGATGTGTAAGTAATTACACCCAATTATTCCAGTCGCATTAGTATCACCCACAATATCATTACCCACACCTAGACACACTAGCATCACCCACATCTTCTAGACACACTAGCATCACCCACATCTTCAAGACATCAGCATCACCCACATCTTCAAGACATCAGCATCACCCACTCTTCAAGAAACATTAGCATCACCAACATCTTCAAGACATCAGCATCACCCACATCTTCAAGACATCAGCATCACCCACATCTTCAAGACATCAGCATCACCCACATCTTCAAGACACACTAGCATCACCCACATCTTCAAGACATCAGCATCACCCACATCT
This sequence comes from Cherax quadricarinatus, assembly GCF_026875155.1. NCBI lineage: Eukaryota > Metazoa > Arthropoda > Malacostraca > Decapoda > Parastacidae > Cherax > Cherax quadricarinatus. Next base: position 37,829,738 of record NC_069401.1, on the reverse strand, counting down.
TCAAGACACACTAGCATCACCCACATCTTCAAGATATCAGCATCACCCACATCTTCTAGACACACTAGCATCACCCACATCTTCAAGACATCAGCATCACCCACATCTTCTAGACACACTAGCATCACCCACATCTTCAAGATATCAGCATCACCCACATCTTCAAGACATCAGCATCACCCACATCTTCAAGACACACTAGCATCACCCACATCTTCAAGACATCAGCATCACCCACATCTTCAAGACATCAGCATCACCCACATCTTCAAGACACACTAGCATCACCCACATCTTCAAGACATCAGCATCACCCACATCTTCTAGACACACTAGCATCACCCACATCTTCAAGATATCAGCATCACCGACATCTTCAAGACATCAGCATCACCCACATCTTCAAGACACATTAGCATCACCCACATCTTCTAGACACACTAGCATCACCCACATCTTCAAGATATCAGCATCACCCACATCTTCAAGACATCAGCATCACCCACATCTTCAAGACACATTAGCATCACCCACATCTTCTAGACACACTAGCATCACCCACATCTTCAAGACATCAGCATCACACACATCTTCAAGACATCAGCATCACACACATCTTCAAGACATCAGCATCACACACATCTAGATATCAGCATAACGCACATCTAGACACACTAGCATCACCCACATCTTCAAGACATCAGCATCACCCACATCTTCAAGACATCAGCATCACACACATCTTCAAGACATCAGCATCACCCACATCTTCAAGACATTAGCATCACCCACATCTAGACACACTAACATCACCCACATCTTCTAGTCACCAGCATCACCTACATCTCGCTCTTTAAGTCACCAATCACTGGAATCGACAGGAGAGTGACAACTTTAAATGCGGAATTCGGTGTTTCTGGTTATGCCTTCACTATCTTTCGTTAAGGTTGAAAATCCTCACCAGCCATAAGAGAACGACAACCGAACGCACAGTGAGCTAACGATGTCTTGTGTTTGTGATATACGTGTTCGAAATTCCAGGATATCAGTAATGGAAGGGACGGAGGGAGGGAAGGACGGAGAGGGCCGGTGGGAGAGGGTGGGACAGTGGGAGGGAAGCAGTGAGGAATGGGGAGAGGAGGTAGTGAGGTAAGAATGAATTGAGAGAGGGAAGGATGAGGTTTAGGAGGAAGGGAGTGATGAAGTTAAGGGAAATGGGAGGTAGAGAGTGAAGGAGGAAGGGAGGGATGGGAGTGGAGAGAATGGGAGGGAGGGAGGAAAGAAACGAAGGAAGAGAAGGGAGAGAGGAAGGAAGTAGGAAGGGAAGGGAGAAAAGGAAGGAAGGAGGAAGGGAGGGAGGGAGGAAGGAAGGAAGGAAGGAAGGTATGAGGGGAGAGAGGAAGGGAGGAAGGGAGGGAGGAAGGGAGGGAGGGAGGAGGCGAAGGGGAGGGAGGAAGCAAGGGAAGGTATGAGGGGAGAGAGGAAGGGAGGAAGGGAGGAAAGGAGGGAGGAAGGGAGGGAGGGAGGAGGCGAAGGGGAAGGAGGAAGCTAGAGCAGATTTAAAGGTTGGTCGAAATCATTGGAGGTGAGCGGAGGAAAGCGACCTTGAGGAATAATTGTTATTTTAATATCTCCCTTGAGGGCGAGGATGGTACACACACACACACACACACACACACACACACACACACACACACACACACACACACACACACACACACACACAACAACACACACACACACATACACACACACATACACACACATACACCACACAAACACACGCACACACAGACATACACACGCAAACACACACACACACACGCACACACACACACACACACACACGCACACACACGCACACACACACACACACACACACACACACACACACACACACACACACACACACACACACACGCACATACAGGTAAGATTAGATGATGTAAGAAAAAGATCTATGTCAAGCAAAAGAAGAGAAACACAGAGTCGGAGGCTAAAGCAACGACCACAACAATGTGGAAGATATAAAAACATAACAGAGAACAAGAGAAAACGAGGAAGCAGGAGAGGCACAGACATCGCTGCAGCTGTGCGAAGGGAGGACCAGAGAAGGATAAAAGATGTAACTGCTTCGTTGCCACTTTTCTCGTTTATACAGAACAATTTTACAAGGTAAGAGCTGTTATCTTATCTCAGTTCATTTCACAGCTCAGCCCTGTGATAAAGCTGAAGAAGGGAGGACTACTGGACAACTACTGACTACTGACCCGTACGTTTCGATCCGACTTGACCTTTTACAAGTCACAGTATGACTGTCAATGGTCCAAGTCGGACCGAAATTCGTCATAAGCCTTTTTCTCTCACCTACGTGCAGGTTATTTATGAATTGTTCCATTCACAGTATTGTGCCTTGTTGTTCTTTAAGAAGTAATGACAGTGGACGGCAGAGAAGTAATCGACGATCTAAAAAAAACATTTGACGTACTCATAACGAGAACAAAAATGTTGTCAGGCAACATAACAGCAACAAATGATGGAACTACAAGAAAACATAAGGACAACTAGCATCTACAGAACATGCGATGGGATCTGACAACTTATTTCCTTTGGTACTGAGGAAGGGAAAAGATCATTACCATGGGCTCACTGAGTGAGCCCATGGTAATGATCTTTAACAAGTGGTTTGAGAGAGGGTTACCTACCAGACAGCTGGCAGCTGGCTAATGATATTTTAGTATTTAACAAAGTCGGTATAAATAAAGTCCAGACTTTTCAAAATAATGGAGAAGACTGTCAAGAGGAGGAAAATGCAGCACCTGAAGAGGAAGAGTAACATAGTGAAAAACAAACGTGGATTTAGAGATGGCAGATCCTCTGAAAAACTCGTTGGAATTCTGTGACAAAAGTCATAAAGTAAATCAAAGAATATTTAAAAGACAGAAGATAAAGAGTGACGGTAGAGGAGTAAGTGTCATCTCATACAAGAGGACAAAGTGGTATTCCCCGAGAATACGAATAAAGGTCACTGTTTTTCCTGGTACATTTAAATGACTTCCTGAATGGAACTGAATCATGTGTGTCTCTGTCTGCAGATGAAATGAAGCTGTATGCAGGAATACGAACACGAGAGAATAGTAAGGCTCTTTAGGAAGATTTAGACGTGTTGCAGGGGTAGTCGAACACGTGGATGCTAAAGTTCAATCTAAACTGGTTCAAAGTCATGAATTTTGTGAAGAGAAGAGGAGACTGGAGATGTAATGTTTACTGGGTAGTGAAAAACTACAGGTATCGACAAAAAAAGAAAAATCAAAGAGAAAACATCACAATGAACATAACTCCGGAACCATAGGAGTTCGGTAGCGTTTGCAAGGTTGCCAAACTAAACAAAGAATCCTTCATGTTAAGGAACATTTTGGATTTTCGAACACACAAGAATAATTATGAAGGTAATATTCTGCAATAACACACGTATTCATTGCGTGCATGACTAAAGCTGGTAAACAACGCAATGCATAACTGAATACCTAAGAAGTGCTGGGAGACTCAAAGAGAGAGTGAGATTCATCGCTGCCTGAAAGGTAAACAATGGAACGCAAAGAGCAGCTCAGGATTTAACCAGAGATATAAGGAAGCCAAAACTAACCCCTTTCTTGAGGCTAATAAATGGAAAAAAAGAAACTGTTCCAAACAATGGGTAATGAAGCACTGAGACGCGCAGGGCGCAAGTGACGACTGAGAACTCAGAAATAAACAGAAGACCCGAGAATAAATACATGTATGCATGAGGAAGGCAAATCGTAAAATGGCAATTCGAGAACAACAGCACAAAAACAAGGGATGCACTTTAGCTACGCTACAGCCACAAAGAAGAAAATCGTAAAGACCGATTATGTGCCTGAGGAAAGAAGGTGAAACACGCACAGAAAACGAGTCAAGGGAGGACAATAATAATAATAATAATAATAATAATAATAATAATAATAATAATAATAATAATAATAATAATAATAATATCTTCATTTTTACAAGTACATGTACAAGGTATACAGGTCTAGCTGACATCAATGACATACTGCTATATAGAAAGCAGCTTGTTATGCAGAGAATTTCGGACAAATTAGTTCAATTTCTTCCCAGGATGTGATCCACACCAGTCGACTAACACTCAGGTACCCATTTTACTGATGGATTAAATTAATATGGACAACTGGTGTAAGGAAACACGCCCAATATTTGCACCCCTGCCGGGAATCGAAACTGGACCCTCAGCGTTGGAAGCGAGAGCTTTGCCTACCAGGACATGGGCCACGGAATTAGAATAAAAGTTCCCAACAGATCTTCACAAAGTAAAATGGAACACTACTAGACTGATTAGGTTATTACATTACTTAAATCTGGATAAAATCGTGAAAATAATTATGGAAAAAATACTGGACCACCTGAACGATCTGGACACATGAATGGTTATGGGCCCATAGACAGTAACGTCAGGAATAATGATATAAAAGATGAAGGTCAGCGAGAACCAGTAAAAATGATCAAAATCTCACTAAAGAACCACCAACTACCGGGCAGCAGAAAAGAACAGCAAATTTGGAAGCAATGTATAAACAATTAGACAGAGAGGAGATAGGCAACTAGAGGTCATATTCACTCATACACGTACTTTCCTAAGTGTTTAAAAATAAAATAAATAACAAAACTGGATGACCACCACGGTGCCCCGTGGCTTGGTGGCTAAAGCTCTCGCATCACATGATGAAGCGTCCAGGTTCGATTCCCGGAGAGGATAATAACATTAGGCGTGTTTCTATACACCGGTTGTCTGTGTTCCCCATCAGTGAAATGGGTACCTGTGTGTTAGTCGACTGGTGTGGGTCGCATCATGGGACAAAACTGACCTAATTTTCCCGAAATGCTCAGCATAACAAGCGACTTTCTATGTAGTAGGATGTCACTGATGTCAACTAGACCTGTATACCTTGTACATAGGTTAGGTTAGGTCAGGTTCGTCAGGAAACAGGACAAATGTTTCCTGACGCGGGTCTTAGTCAGATGATGACACCTTGTACATATACTGGAAGAAATATAGATATTATTGAATATAACTTTAACCTTACATCTACATTTCATAACAGTCTTGCTAATTAAGTCTTGAATAACAAGATAAATAGTTTTTCAATGAATATAGAGGGTTAACTTAGAAAAAAACTAAAGCAAAGGAAAAAATTTGGTGGTATGTCATGAAAACAAAACTGAGATAAGTGTACAGTGAATTGGCAGCCTCGGGTGGTGACAAGTGTGCACTCCCAGAGGCAGTGACAATATCAGAAGTGTAGCAAGCCAGAGCTGGAAGAACTTGATATATTGCAACTATAAATGAGTATAGGAGAGTAAACTCTCTGCCAGAATGGAAAAATACAGCAACAGATCAAAAAAGTCCGGAGAGGTAAAATAAAAAAAAATCCTTGAACCACACACGCACACACACACACACACACTCACACACACTCACACACACACACACAAACACACACCCACACACGCACACACATACACACATACACACACATACACACACACACACACACACACACACACACACACACACACACACACACACACACACACACACACACACACACACACACACACACACACTGTTACAAAAAACACGATTCTAAAAGCTTAGAGATCTCCAGTGAATACTAGAAAGGACTGCCCTTCTAGCATCCAGCCTGTTACTGGGTTTTCGTAACAATTAGTCAGTATCCTTGTCCAATTATCCATTAGAATTCAGTATGATTCAATAGTGCTTCAGGATTACGACTGGTAGGCTACTAACTAGAGAAATTAAAATTTAATATATTTATTAAGTAAGTCTAGAGGTATATTATCAAATTAAATTAAATTAAATTAATCACAATAATCAAAATAATATTAATCACTTCTCTCGTGTACAGTATTATTGTGCTGATAGCACATATCACATTTATATGTCTTAAGTACCGTCTGGTACATTAACATTTAATAATACAATATACAAATAAGTTTGTGTGTGTGTGTGTGTGTGTGTAAGTGCTCTAAGTAGTTCACTATGTCTCACGACTCGACTAGACTTAAACAAGTGACTGACAAAGTCCTCTCATAAACTAAGTTCTTGACTAACTGGCAATCACAACAGTCTGCTTGAACAATAAAAATAATGCTAAGCCTAATAGCAATATAACAAGCAACTGCGACACAATCAGGATCAAGGAGATAAAATAACGACACTAAGTAGAGACCATCTGCAGATCCTCCACAAAAGTCACAAAACTCCCATACTACTGAATCTAAGTTCAGCATAAGAAAATCACCGACTGTGACAGTGCACAGATACCAGTACAAGTTAGGTCAGAAGCTATACCTCAGGACCTGAGTTGCTCAGAGTGTCTATGAGACACACAACCTCAGTACAACGTCGAAAATCACTAAGTCTATGCAATGTTCTGTGAACAGTCTCCAGAACTAACAAGACAGCTACAGAGACGATCTTCCAACAAGGGCCAATAAGGAAGATTTAGGCACTTTGTCTGGAATACGTCCAACCACCAAGCGAGTCTAGACCAGACTGAATACTTCAGGCGAGGTGAGGACACCCCCCTCGATCACGTGATAGCTCCGTGGACAGCTGCAGCACAGCAACAAGCCGGCAGGGAAACGAGCCACAAGCGATAATTACAGTAGTTAGACAATCAAGACTTGAACTTTGAGCACATAATATATGTTACATTCTACCTAACAACATAACTAAGTCAAATAATAATATAAAGTCATATATTTACGATTTAGCTATTATCGCAAATATAAGCAATATAAAATTATATGAAAAGGTAATAATTATATACATACATATTAATCATTGCAACCCACACACACACAGGGGTTGCAACACACACACACACATGCACACACATACATACACACACACACACACACACACACACACACACATAACATATATATAAAATTATATATATATATATATATATATATATATATATATATATATATATATATATATATATATATATATATATATATACATATATGTGTGTGTGTGTGTGTGTGTACTCACCTAGTTTTCACCTACTTGTGGTTGCAGGGGTCGAGTCGTAGCTCCTGACTCCGCCTCTTCACTGGCCGCTCCTGGGTTACTCTCCCTGCTCCATGAGCTTTATCATACCTCTGCTTAAAGCTATGTATGGATCCTGCCTCCACTACATCGCCTCTCAAACTATTGCATTTCCTGACTACTCTGTGACTGAAGATATACTTCCTAACATCCCTGTGATTCATCTGTGTCTTTAACTTCCAACTGTGTCCTCTCGTTACTGTGTCCCATCTCTGGAGCATTCTGTGTTTGTCCACCTTGTCAATTCCTCTCAGTATTTTATATGTTGTTATCATGCCCCCTTTATATCTCCTGTCCTCCAGTGTCGTCAGGTCGATTCCCTTAACCTCTCCTCGTAGGACAGACCCTTAACTCTGGGACTAGTCTTGTTGCAAACCTTTGCACTTTCTCTAGTTTCTTTATGTGCTTTCCATGCTCGAATATGGGCCTAACGTACACAGTGTACAGGGTCCTGAAAGATTCCTTATTGAGATGGCGGAATGCTGTTCTTAGGTTTGCTAGGCACCCTAGCAAACTGCAGCAGTTATTTGGTTGATGTGAGCCTCAGGAGATGTGCCTGGTGTTGTACTCACCCCAAGTTCTTTTTCCTTGAGTGAGGTTTGTAGTCTCTGGCCCCCTAGACTGTACTCCATCTGCGGTCTTCTTTGCCCTTCCCTAATCTTCATGACTTTGCACTTGGTGGGGTTGAACTCCAGGAGCCAATTGCTGGACCAGGCCTGCAGCCTGTCCAGATCCCTTTGTAGTTCTGCCTGGTCCTCGTTCGATTGAATTCTTCTCATCAACTTCACATTATCCGCAAACAGGGGCACTTCAGAGTCTATTCCTTCCGTCATGTCGTTCACAAATACCAGAAACAGCACCGGTCCTAGGACTGACCCCTGTGGAACCCCACTCGTCACTCGCTCCAATTCTGATACCCCGCCTCGTACCATGACTTGCTGCTGTCTTCCTGACTGGTATTCCCAGATCCACTTTAGTGCCTTCCCTGTTATCCCTACTTGGTCCTCCAGTTTTTGCACTAATCTCTTATGTGGAACTGTGTCAAACGCCTTCTTACAGTCCAAGAAAATGCAATCTACCATCCCTCTCTCTCTTGTCTTATTGCTGTCACCCTGTCATAGAACTCCAGTAGGTTTGTGACACAGGATTTCCCGTGCCGTGTGTGTGTGTGTGTGTGGTGTGTGTGTGTGTGTGTGTGTGTGTGTGTGTGTGGAGGGAAGTCCTCGAAAAGTAAATGAAATAATCAGTGGCATAGAAATAAGAAAGAAATAAGAAAGCTCTACCTTTGATATACCTTTGAAGAGTATCGAGAGTTTATCTAGACTTTGAGCCCAGCCATGGGACAGGCTCGTCTGGTGCTTGCCTGGTCAACCAGGCTGTTACTGCTGGAGGCCCGCTGCCCCACATATCCATCACAGCCTGGTTGATCTGGCATCTGGTGAAAGATGCTTGTCCAGTCTCCTCCTGAAGGCTTCTACATTTGTTCCAGCCATGTTTCTGATATTTTCTGGTAAGATGTTGAGTAGTCTGGGACCCCGGATGTTGATACAGTGTTCCCTTATTGTCCCCACCGCACCCCTGCTCCTCACTGGGTTTATTTTGCACTTTCTCCCATATCTCTCACTCCAGTATGTTGTTATGGTAGTGTGCAAATTTGGGACAAGGCCCTCGAGTACCTTCCAGGTATATATTATCATGTACCTCTCTCTCCTCCGCTCCAATGAGTACATGTTGAAGACTTGCAGGCGTTCCCAGTAGTTAAGGTGCTACACTGGCTCTATGGGAGCTGTAAACGATCTGTCTCTCTATTTGTTCCAGCTCTGATATTTCTCCTGCTTTGAACGGGGCCGTCAGCTAAGTGAGGGAGCACTAGTGATTTGAAGAGTGTCACCATCGGCATTATTTTCCTTGTTTTGAAAGTTCCCAATATCCACCCCG
>NC_069401.1:37813120-37815620 GCF_026875155.1 Cherax quadricarinatus | reverse complement strand
GTAAAAGAGATGATTCCTTGCTCTCTATTCATGACTGAATGAATGAGTTGATGTGAATGTAATATGTCTATCAGTTTAATTCCTCATATTATCGGTGCTTCACACCTCAATACTATTTGTAATGAAAAATATAAATTCTGTACTTTTACTCCTTTAAGAATGAGGCAGAGGAAAATATTAAAGTTTCCCTTCTTTTATTTGTTTGAAGAGATTACCATCAGTTTTTCTTGCTTTTAGAATATGCTCAGTGGTGATTTCAGAGTGCTTCTTTAAGTGTAGTAAATGAGTATGGCCTGCAACCAATCAGAGTATCTGATTGCATCAAGAACTTCTGGCATCAGAACGCTTATTGCTGTGAGTCAACACTGAGGAGCCAACAGTTACGAAGAGCTACAAAAACATTTAGATGAATAGGGAACCATTTCCTTCAAATGCCAGAAAAGTTGAGACTCTTTATGTTCATCAAAATATATATACGCCAGACATGAAGAGTACACCGAAAGTCCAAAAACTTACTCTTTCCTGTTAAAAAAAACAGGTACCGTGTTGAAGTTAAATTATTTAACTTTATATTAGTGTTTTACACGTAAGAAAATGTACTCACTCGAATATGACCCACGTTATCCTTTTAGGCGGCAAACTGCGAATCTTTTTAGAAAGGCTCCATTGTGTTAAAATTGTCTCTGAGATGGTAGAGATCAATAGAAGAAAATGCCTTGAATTTGCTCCCATTCATATCACAGACACCATCACCCAGAACTAGGGAAGTTTCCAGTTGGAGAGACTCCTGCCTCACAAGCTCTTCAGCACACACACTCTCCTCACCTGGCAGTCAGAGGTCAAACCTCACGACTCCTCGTCACCTTCTCTTTTAACTAAATATCCCCATGCTTATTATGTACCATCTAAAGCAAAACCTTGTGACAATGAAAGTTGATATTCTGTTATTGTGTCATCTGATCACACCTCTGATCGACCTGACCCCTTCTGACCCTTCCACAATGAAAACAGCTGCGCTGGAAGGCCACGAGAATGACAGACAAGCCTCGCCTTTATCTGCAGAAATTCTACAATTGTATCGAGTGGCCTCAATGAAGCTTTTTCACTGAGAACTTCAACCTTAGCCTTGAAGGAATACTTTACTGGTGCTGTAAAGATTCTAATATCTGGCAGTGGAGTGGAAGAAGTAATGAAGCCGCTTTTACTGGTTTGCCGAAGATGATAGTTAGGAAGAGCTTTTCTCAGAACACAAGAGCACTAGTGTAGAAGATTCTACGCGAGAATCTCAGTGAGTTCAACACTCTGGGAGAACTTATGCAAAAACTAAAAGACAGATCACAAAGAAGCAGGACAGAAAAACTCTGGGTAAAATAAATTGTAAAAGCAGTATTACTGATGATGATGTTCGTTATAGGCGAAGTGAAAGGAGAGTCAACGAAATGATGTCATGAGTCTTTGCTGCGGGTCACATTCATTATAGTCTCTCATTTATCTCAGATCAATGCATACGCTGCGCGGAGCAACCTTGGAGAGGAGCATGTAAAGTGTCACAAGCAAGGACTACGGAATGGTACATAGACGAACATGGTTACCGAGACGACCTTATGTGCTATGGACTTCATTCATGTGTACTCATTAAAACAATACACTCATTGAAATAACACTGAAGAAGAAAGTTCTCCAACGTTGGACTTTGAACTTACACATTTGTAGCAGATTGTTGAAGGCCTTGCAAGATTTGAAGGACACATCTTCTGATAATGCAACCACTCGGAAGGAAGTGATGGCTTCACGGATCACCTATAATGAAAATGACAGACAGTGAATGTTGAAGATCATCCACCAGTGAACATAGTGAACATAGTTTCAGGACGTACATGCTCAGAAGGGTAAATGCAGAAGATGCTGCTGATGTGGGCAAAAAACATGAACATCAGTATGAGACACTGGCTTGAGGGATTCCATCAACCCCTGAAGAGAGATGCTCTTACGATGTGAGAGGACAAAAACACAGCAAGGACAGGTCGTGCTGAACAGTCTGAATTTAAACTGATATTTTCAGGGAAATGGTAATCATCACTCGTAATGTTAATGTAAAGAAAATGATGAGCTATGAACTAGCAGTAGTAACTGTGTGCTGTCACAGGCAGACGTTATTAGGCACGAATGATTGATAGTGTACTGTTACACACACTGCACAGTTTACAAATGAGTAATAACTATTATTGATCACTTTGCATTATCCATTTCAGTAACATCTGCCGGTTCAGGGTTAAATGTTTCATTACTATTCTATGAATCTGACCCAATATATATATATATATATATATATATATATATATATTATATATATATATATATATATATATATATATATATATATATATATTATATATATATATATATATATATAATATATATTACCTGGAGAGAGTTTCGGGGGTCAATGCCCCCGCGGCCCGGTCTGTGACCAGGCCTCCTGGTGGATCAGCGCCTGATC
>NC_069401.1:37763120-37803120 GCF_026875155.1 Cherax quadricarinatus | reverse complement strand
TAGTGTGCCAAATTGCGAGAGTTTTTTCTAAATGGAACAATAAGTGTATAACAATTAGCAAAAGTTAGTCAGTGATGTGCATCTTTAGCGAACACACAAGGTCAATCCCTCAGCCCCCCATCCCTGATCCCCTCCCCTCATCCCAGCCTAGGCCCACTGACTTCCTGACCAAGAGTGTTGCAGTTTAGTGTCCCACCAATTACAAGTTCTGCCGCTCGCTACTCCCCCACCCTCATTCCCCATGCATCCCTGCTGTCCTTCACCTGTCATCCCACAGCAGGCGCCATCCCACCCCCACGATGTCAGCAATGTCACAAGTAGTCGCGGGTTCACAGGAATCTTCACGACAGAGCCAAAGCCGTCGTTCACGAGGCATTTGCCGGGTGTGCTACAGGGAATGTGCACTCAATCCCTCAACTGGCAACATCCGTGCACACAATGGATGTCTAGGCTCCAGGAGAGCTCCAAATGAGAACAACCAACAGCCCCTCCCAGAGGACCTCAAATCTGCAATAAAATTAACATCCATCAGGACTCTGACACACATCCCCAAAGCAGCCCGCCCTCAAGCTGCTAGCAAATTCACTGACCTTCTGAAGACAGTCAATGATGCTCCTTCAAACAACAGATCCTGGCACAACCTGCTGCTTTTTGGCAATGCCTGTTGGGCTGTCCCACCAAGGAGGGACAAGTCACTAGCAACACATGTTATTAGGGCAATAAATGCATTCCCAAGGGATGACAACCTCATCCGTCTCCCTCCTAGGGAGTCAAACGCCCGCTGGGCAAATGCCAACAACAGGACACCCAACACCTCAAAAATCAGAGCCCAAATTAGCAAAAAAATAGAGGGTAATACTATTGGAGCTCTGAGGCTTATAACCAGTGAGGATACCATCGCTCCCAAGGAAGACAGCACGGCGCAAGCTCTGAAGGACAAACATCCACCCAGGGCTCATAGTACCAACATTGATCTCCCTGGCATTGCAGCAGGCGAAGAACATATAACTTTACAGAATGCTGGTGTGTATAAAGCTGCTATGTCATTTCCACAGCGCTCAGCAGGAGGTTTCACCGGTTTAAGGCCTCAACACTTAAAACAAATACCTAATCTAGCACTTGGTGAGGTTTCAGAGAGGCTGCTGTCTGAACTCACCAAATTTTCCAACCTGTGCCTGGCTGGCAGTGTCCCAGAGGCCATCAGACCCCTTTTCTTTGATGCCTCATTGTGTGCCCTCCGGAAAAAGGATGGTGGAATCAGGCCCATTGCAGTGGGCAACACCCTTCGGCGCCTAGTCGCCAAGGCTGCAGTAAGAAGGGTGAAACCAACTCACCTCGGTTTCGGCATTCAACAGGGCTGTGAAGCAGCTACCCATGCAGCACAAGTATATATTAAAAACATGTCCGATGATAAAGCCTTGGTCAAATTGGACTTTGCCAACGCTTTCAACTCAGTCAGAAGGGATGCTGCTCTCCTAGCAGTTTATAGAAACTTCCCTTCCCTTTATCCCTTTATAGAATCGTGTTATAGTGTGACTTCCAAACTGTTGTTTGGGGACCATGAAATTGACTCATGTGTGGGTTACTGTGGGTTTCTGTGGGGGTAGGGTTTGTGCTGAGGGGGATGGGGGCAGAGGGTACAGTGAGTGAGTTTTGGGTTAGGTTGTTTGATTGCTTTGGGACTGCCGTGGTTGTGTTCCTTCTGTGGGTGGTACTGGAGGGGGTTGTGTTTGTTCTTCCACCTGGGCCTGATTTCCCCTGCTCCCCACCTTCCTTGCCTCCCATTCCTCCTTGCGACGTTGCACCCTCTCTTTCAGTATCATCATTTCTTCTTGTGTTCTGTCTCGGTCGAGGTACACACTCATGAACTCCAGTTTGTCCCTTAGGTGCACTCTCTCCTGCAGGATCCAGTCTTGAGCTGACTCTGCCTTGAAAATCACTTTGACTGGATGTTTTTCTTCCTCTCGCAAACCGCCCAATTCTCTGAAAATTTGTCAGCTGGGTCATGTCGTCTTCTCCTATTGTTTTCCTTCTGTTTCCTTGCCTCATAAGTTTCCCCATCTACTTCTTGGAGCCCATAGACAAAAACTGCCCTCTCCCTTTCGTCCTCCCACTGTATTTCCCTGAGCATCCTCTGATACTAATTAATTCCTGCCATTGATGTGTTGCTTCCTACTGTCTCTTCCCTATCTGGTATCCCTGTGCTTATCTGTTCCTGGACATGGCAGTTGTCCATTAGAGCTTCTGTGTATAGCCTAGCTACTTCGTTGTCTTTGGTCCCCTCATTAGTTCTTGCTGTTCTCCCTGCCTTTTTCCAGGCCTCACTTGGGTCCGATAGAGTCATCGTATACAGTATATCTCCTTTGTTCCCTACTGTCCCCTCATCAGTGACTGATGTAGCAGTTTTTGGTGTCATGGCTGTACTGTCCTCTGGTTCTTTAGGCTGCTTCAGATTTTTTAGTTCTTATACTAAGCTCTGTATCTTAGCTTCAGCTGCTGTGATTTGTAATTCCCATTTCCTGCTCTCCTCAGCTATTTTCTCTTCCATTTTCTTGCTGAGCTCTTCCAGCCTCCTCCCCCACTCCTCTCTTTTCGTGAGCTCTGCCTCCCAGTCTTCTCTCCCAGGTCCACCCCTCACTTCATCCACCAGTCCTCTGGTTCTCCGTCCTGGTTTTAGCTGTTCCATGTTTTTTTTCCACAGAAGGAAGAGCTTATGCCAAGAGTGTGTGTGTGTGTATGTGAATCTCTCAATGAATATGCGCTGAGGGGTTTGTATGACCATGTATATACACCGAGAGGTGTATTCTCTCTCAGTGTATACATACACAATAAGGTGTGCTTACAGTGTATATACCCAAGGAGGTGTTTTATGTCTCTCTATCCATGTATATACACCGAGGTGTATGTATCTTTGTGTGCATACTCAGAAAATTTATTTAACAAGTGACATGCAGCTTTATGGTCGATGACTTTAAACCTGGAAAACCCCATCTTCGTGTTTTTGATAGTTTTCCTAGTAAAAAAAACCCTCGTTTCAACCCACCAAACCAAACCCATCTGTGGCCAATGTTTTAAGAAATAAGAAATAAGGACCACCCCCGCAGGGGGTTTATGGCCAATGCGGGGCAGGCCATGGAAAACCCAGCTTAGAAAAAATGCCCCACAAAGTCAGGGAAACCTCCACTTAAAAAAGGGCAAACATCTGACCCAGAAGCACCGCTGTCGGTCCCAACTCCACTCCCCCACCCCCCACAAAAGTTTTTACCCCAACCTATTTATAAAACACACAACGTCTTAGCTTCCAAAGGTACTCAGGAGTTTTCAATACCCCAAAACTCTATACCAAAAAAGTGCTTTCCTATATCCTTCCTGAATCTGAATTTTTCCTGCTTAAAACCATTACTGCGAGTCTTGTCTATGTTGGATATTTTTAGCACGTTATTGACATCCCCTTTATTCATTCCTGTTTTCCATTTATACACCTCAATCATATTCCCCCTAATTCTATGCCTTTCTAGAGAGTGTAGATTTAGGGCCCTCAGTCTACCCTCATAGGGAAGATTTCTGATAAATGGGATCAACTTTGTCATCCTCCTCTGAACGTTTTCCAGTGCATTTATATCCATTTGTAATATGGTGACCAGAACTGTGCAGCATAATCTAAATGGGGACTAACCAAGAATATATAGAGTTGAAGAACAACCTGAGGATTTCTATTATTTATGCTTCTTGCTATGAAGCCAAAGATTCTGTTAGCTTTATTTTGAATGCTTATGCACTGTTGTCTTGGTTTCAGGTTACTGCTAACCAGAACCCCTAAATCCTTTTAGCAATCCGTAATATTAAGATCTACTTTATTTAATTTTTATGTGGCATGGTCATTATCCTTTCCAACATTTAGAACTTTGCATTTGTCAATATTAAATTGCATCTGCCACTTCTCCGACCATTGCATCAGTCTATTCAAATCATCCTGGAGTGCTCTAATGTCCTCATTAGAATGAATTGGATCGGCCTATTTTGGTGTCATCAGCAAATTTGCTTATGTCGCTATTTATTCCATCATCTATGTCGTTTATGTAAATTGTGAACAACAAGGGTCCCAACACTGACCCCTGTGGAACACCACTTGTGACGTGTCCCCAATCTGATTTCTCCCCATTTATGCAAACTCTCCGCTGCCTATTTGTTAACCATGCCTCTACCCAAGAAATAATTTCTTCTCCTATTCTGTGTGCCTTAAGTTTCCTCAATAGCCTCTGATGTGGAACTCTATCGAAAGCCTTACTAAAGTCCATATACACAATGTCATATTCAATATCATGATCTACCTTTGTGAAAAAAGTTAGTAAATTCGTAAGACAGGAATGCCCCTTAGCGAAACTGTGTTGAGATTCATTTATCAATTTATGCCTTTCAAGATGGCTATGAATTGCCTCGGCTATTATTGATTCCATAAATTTTCCCACTATTGAGGTAAGGCTTATTGGTCTATAGTTCGAAGCTAAGGACCTGTCACCTGCCTTGTAAATAGGTATTACATTTACCATTTTCCACTTATCAGGCATTATGCCAGTTTGTAGTGATATGTTGAAACGAGGTTAACGAGGTTCTGACAACAGCTTTGTTAAGATGGGGGGAGGAAGAAGGATGGGTAAGGATGGATGATATTTATGGCACGCTGTGTGCTGCGGCGGGACCTGAAGCCGAACTGCTTTTCAGAGAATAGGTGGTTGGGGAGAGAGGACGGGGAGGTGGGGTTTTAAAAGGTTAGTGGCCTATTCACTTTGGTGTAATTTGAATACGCGTATGTGCATATTGAGTAATTCGTCAAGAAGTTGGTTTTATGAGAGAGGTATACCTGCTGCCCATCAACTGCACACTGCTATATTGTATGTATACCAGTGTGTCATAGAATTTGAAGGATGTATACTGCTTGCAATTGCTTTTTTTTCCGCAAGAGGTTGGTCAGAAGGCGGCAGATGCAGGTGGTAGTTGCAGGTCATTTGATGGAGGTTGGTTGCTCACCTGGAGTTGGCTGGCTAAGCGGTGACTGAGGTGGTATCCTGCTGGAGGATAGTTGTAGGTGTTACAAGGTTAGTTGTGAGGTGTTGGTTGATAGAAGTGGGTCACCCGGAAATGGGGAGCGTTAGTCCATGTTACTGGACATAGAATGGTTCCGGTGGTATCCATTCTTCTTCTGGGGGGAGGTCATTTAAGATTTTCGGTCGAGGGAAGTTCTCCTTGTGGATGAAGCAACGAACTCTTTGCTGGAGGGTCAGTCTTTGGGATCTGTGAGGAGGGGTGCTAATGGTACAGTCGGTCGTGTTCACTGGTTGTGGGGGTTGTCTCTGTCAGGCACATAGAGTTCCTGCATGTCATATAGTTGTCTCTTCATTAGCTTGTCTAGCCGGACATTGATTGCTGTGATTCTCTGTTGTATGTGTAGGTCCTCGGTCCTGATTCTGTCTGAGTCTGGTGCCAGTGATGAAGCGGAGGGCTCTGTTTTGGACTCTTTGGAGTTTTAGCATATTGGTTTTGGTTTTGAGCGACATGGGTACACAGGGGATATTCCAGCAGAGGTCTGATCATCATCTTGTACAGGTGAAGTTTGATGTGGGGAGGAGCTGCTTTGAATCGATAAAGTTAGCCAAGGCGGGCTTTTGTTAGGTTTACTTTTTTGGTTATGTGGGTTGTAGAGTTGAGTAATCTGTCGATCTTGTATCCTAGGATCTTGTTTGGATTCCTAATAGCAATTCGGGTGCCTCTGAGGAAATGCCCCCTTTTTTCCTTCTATGGTTTTGATGGCAAGCATCCGATGGTGCTGATGAGGACTTTGTCTGGGTTGGTTGTGATTCTCCATTTCTTCTCCCACCTGGCTGTTCTATTTAGTTCTTCATTCATTTTCTTTATTGCTCTCCTATGCTGATTTGCACCAGGTGTGGGGGTAGAGGAGACAACATGGATAACATCGTCTGCAAATTTTGTGATGATGGTGTCGTTATGTTCAGGTTGGGGGAGGTCGTTGACATATATGTTGAAGAGAATAAGGCTGACGCAAGAGCCTTGGGATACTCCTGCTGATGGTGTGAAAAGAGTTGATTCTGCTCTGTGGAAGGTGGGGATGATTCTTCTTCCTGTTAAGAAGTTGTAGATAAGCCTGAGAAAGGTCCAGTTGTGATCAGGGAGGTCTACGAGTTTGTAAATGAGACCATCGTACCAAAGGCTGTCGAGGGCCTTGTGTAGGTCCCTGGTGGCGATCAGGGCCAGGTTCCCTTGCTTCTTCAGGCTTGCCACGGCGTCAAAGATGATATTTATGGCATGCTGTGTGCTGCGGCAGGACCTGAAGCCGAACTGCTTTTCAGAGAATAGTTGGTTGTACTCCATGTAGTAGTTTAGTCTGTTAGAGATTATTCTTTCGAAGACTTTGCCCGTGACTTCGAGTAGGGAGATGGGCCTGTAGTTCTCGGGGTTACGGTTGTCCTTGTTGGTTTTGGCGATGATCATCCTAGCTGTCTTGAAAGCCACTGGGAAGTGACCAGATGCCAAGATGGCATTGTAGATATTCACCAGTGACATCTTGCAGTTACGGGGAAGATACTTTAGTTGTTTAGCTGTTATGCCTGATGGGCCAGGAGCTGTGTTTCTCAGTCGCCCTATGACTTGGGACACTTCCCTGAGCGTAATTGGTCTGGTAAGGGGGTGTTCGTTTTCGAGAGATGTGTCAATTGATGGTATAGGATGAAAGTCTTCCAGGTTCTCGTCATGCCATTGGTTGACCCACTGGTAGTGAATATTGTTAAATCTTCTGCTGTCGTTGAGTGAAAGAATGTTCTCCCATACTTCGCCCATCAGCTTGGCTTGGTCCTGTAGGTCATCAAGTAGGGTAGTCATTTCCTCGCCATCTTCGTCGGTGAAGGAGTGAGTGAGGTGTTGAGTGGGAGTGTGATTGGCCCCTAGGAGTCTACGGATCTTGTTCCAGAATTAGTCTGGGTGGCGTTTATACTGGTTTGCTTGGCATGCCAGATAATCCCAAAGATCTCTTTTATGTTGGGTTATTAGAGCGATAAGCTCTCTTCTCAATCTTTGTAGGACTTCCCGAGAGGGTTGCCCTGTCCGGAAGTGTCTGCTGCACTCTGACTGGTACATGCTCATTTTGGCCTTGATTTCCCTGGTTGGTTTGTATTGTTGGTAGATCTTGCACGATGTTAGTGTGCAGCAAGCTTGTGTGGCCTCATTGATTCTAGCAAGGAGGGAGTTAATTGCCCCGTCTATTGCATTGGAGGGCTGGTCTTCGAGAGCAATGGTTTGGTCATTTCCTAAGAAGGCTCTAAAGCGTCTTCAGGTTGGGTTTGGGGAGGGCGGGTGTTAGGAAAGGAGTGAACTGTAGCTTGATTATCACGGGGATGTGATCTGACCCGACGTTGCCGCCCGGGGAGACTCTGCAGTGGAACAAGTCGCAGTCTCTGTTGGTGAGTACTACGTCTGGGGTACCTTGGTGGAGGCCCACGAACGACTTGAAGAATGGGCCTTGGAATATAAGGTCTTTTGCGGCCATTATGTGGAATAATTATTTCCCTTTGTGGTCGCCTTGGGGGTGGGCGGCACCACAACTGAAGAGAGCGGTGTGGTGGGCATTGAAGTCCCCTGCTAGGACAGTAGGGATGTTTCTATTGAGTAGTCGGTGTAAGGGAATGGATTCGATATACGGTTGTCTGGGAGGGAAGCACCCTGTACCTACTAGGAGTCGCCTGTGTGATGTTGGCACTTCGACCGCTAGGACATTGTCCTCGTCGACATATACATTGCTGAATTCATGCCCCTGCTTCACTAGGATGGCAACCCCGCTGTTGGGCCCTCTAGATTTCTCGAGAGTTGTGTACCCACGTATCTTTATGTATCTTATATGTATCTTATATGGCTGATATTTCATTTAAGAGGATAATGTCCGGGTTGTGGTTGCAGAGTTCTAGTTCAAGGAGGTAATGGTTGTTGAAGAAGTGTTGGATGTTAATTTGTAGAATTGTGATACCCATTATTTTACGTGTTTTGCGGAGTTGCTGTGAACAGAGGATGGGTGTTTGGTAGCGCAGTCACGTGGTGGTTGTGTGCGCTTTCTGTTGGGAATGCGGGAGCGAGTGGGGTTATAGTCTTGGGTGGACTTCTGAGTGGAGAATTGGTCGTCGTCCATGCTGTTGGTGATGGTGACATCTGATGACGAGTCTGATTCATCGTCTGACGCCAAGGGCATGTCAGATTCAAAGTTATTTTGGGGGGTTGAGTCGTCAAACTCGTCGGTTGTCGACAAGAGGGATAATGGAGGTTGTGTAAGGAAGTGCATGTCCTGATATTGGGCTTGTTGCTCAGTGGATGTCTCGCATGGGGTGGCGGTGGGACCAGGTTGGTCCCTTGGGTCAGCCTCAGTAGCGGTGGGTTGTGCATCGCTCAGTGGTGCAGTTGCAGGGATTGTTGATTCCTTTCTGGTGGTTGGTTGGTCGTATGCAGGGGTATGAATTGAGGGGCTTATATATGGGCGCACTGAGTCGGGGATGATTATGGCTGAAGTGCCATTTGCAATAAACAAGTCGTTGAGGATGGTGCAGCAGAGGTGGTCATCGCCCTTGGACCATTCTTTGGCCAGCATGAAGTATGCAGTGCTCTTCATTATCCCTTCTTGGATGAGACTGGGAGGGATGTGGTAGGAGGGAAACCCTTGGTGTTGGTGGGGGCCAGGAGTGGGGAGGGGGTTGGGGGTGCTGGCAGGATGTTCCAAGCATTATGTTGTGAAGCAGTGGCAGTAGGAGCATTGCTAGAGTTCGGTAGGTTGGGGAAAGATTCATGCGACATAGAGGGAGGGGATTGAGCAGCCTTTTGTTTGGCATTGGCCAGTTTTCTGTTTTCTAGGACTTTTCGGACTTCGGTCTTCCTGACAGGGCAGCTGGGCGAGACAGCATGGTGTGACCCACCACAGAGGGTACATTTGGACTTGTTTCTGTTAGAGCAGTCCCTGTTTGCGTGGTCACGTGCACAGATGCTGCATACAGGTTTCTCGTTGGTGCATTTGTTTGTGTTATGACCGAAGTGATAACATTTGAAGCATTGGGTGATGGAGACGAATCTCTCCAGCCTGACTTGGTCTGGTGTGCATTTGGTGCCAAAACATTTCAGGCCATGGTCTCAAGGATAAGTTTCAGCGATTGCTGGTTGGCAGAGTTCTTGGCAAACTTGTAAGCCTTGAGAACCTTGAATTCGAAGTTGTCTTGGTTGATTCCTTCCACGAGTTCAACGTCAGAGTATTTGCGCATGATGCTGTTGATACGTGCAACAAACACTGAGCGCTGAGCCTGGAAGTTGTCAGTTGGGATGGGGGAAATGCCCTCATAGGCGAGTTTGTCTAGAACGTCTCTTTTTAGTAGGTGGAGTAGCTCCTATTCCGAGGAGAGCAGTAGTACTGCACTAGAGTGGGTGGTGAATATGTCCACAGGTGCGATGGTAGCCTTGCTACGAATGCAGTCTAAAATTTCCCTTTTGGGTGACCCGAAGTCTCACTCTTATATTGGGCATTTTTCCCAGCTAATTTGAAGCTGACTCAGATAATATGCTGAAAAGAAATCAGTTGCCTGTGTGTGCTTGCATCCTAATACCTATTTCGGCTGACTTATGAAAGTCAGCCCCTAAGATACCCTAGCCCTCGAGGGAGTGAGGGGAGACGGGGCCCAAGGCAAAGATCGGCCGGATTTTAAAAAACCGCACGGGCTACTGGATGGTCAAAATGCCTTGTTTTAAGTCACCAAAGGCGAAGTTGCCGAAAAATAAGAAGACAGGAAAGTTAGGAGGATAGCAGTGTGAGGAGAGTGTTCTGTGGATAGGCAAGTGTAATGGATTGGGTAAAGGACTTGGGGGTTATGGTAAGCAGCAACCTTAAACCAAGACAGCAATGCCTAAGCGTACGTAATAATGCAAATTGATTACTGGGATTTATATCAAGAAGTGTAAGCAACAGTAGTCCAGAAGTCATACTGCAGCTTTATACATCATTAGTAAGGCCTCACCTAGAATATGCAGCTCAATTCTGGTCTCCATATTACAGAATGGACATAAATTCGTTAGAAAACATTCAGCGTAGGATGACTAAATTAATACATAGCATTAGAAATCTTCCTTATGAAGAAAGATTGAAGACTCTTAAGTTACATTCACTTGTTAGACGAAGAATGAGGGGAGACCTGATCGAAGTGTATAAGTGGAAGATAGGTATTAATAAACGGGATATTAACAAGGTCTTGAGGATATCTCTCCAAGAGAGAACCCGCAGTAATGGATTTAAATTAGATAAGTTTAGATTTAGAAAGGACATAGGAAAGTATTGGTTTGGAAATAGGGTAGTTGATGAGTGGAACGGTCTACTTAGTTGGGTTATTGAGGCTAGGACTTTGGGTAGTTCAAATTTAGGTTGGATAAGTAATAAAGTTGGTAGAATTACCGACAATATGTAAAGTAAAAGGACACAAGTGCAACTAATGTGACATTTATTGTGGCAACGTTTCGCTCTCCAGGAGCTTTATCAAGCCATTACAAACAATACATGGACACAGAGGGTATATAAAGGCACAGAGTGAGGTGAATACTAGTGAGATACCATTCCGATGTTCACTAGTGGTAGTAGTAGTAGTAGTAGTGGTAGTGACAAAAGCAATTAATTCGTACATGAGTAAAAGGATATAAAAGCTATTACTTGGGTAACATAAAAATAGGTTGGACAAATATAAACTGGAATGAGGCAGGTTGTTTCAGTGTTCACTCTCTGTGCTTTGTGTAGTATAACAGGAGAGACTATGTGATGGCAGGGTTTACTGTTTTCAGGAGGATTCTTGCTAAGACTTCAGAGATGGTGAAGCTGCCGTTGTTTTGTTTAATTGTATTCGAAACAGCGATCAGTGCTGATTCAAGGCACTTGCGTGTGCGGAAATTAGTTTCTTTTATCACTAATTGGGCGTCTCTGAATTTCATAAGATGATTGGTGGAATTTCGGTGTTGTACACAGGCGTTGTTTAAGTTGTCGTTCCTACATGCGTATATGTGTTCATTGAGGCGGGTGTCGAGGTTTCTTGCTGTTTCACCTACGTAGATCTTGTCACAGCCTCCACAGGGTATAGTGTAAACTCCTGCATTGACTGGTTCGTGGTGCTTGGGTTTTGTCCTGGTTAGATCCTTTATTAAAGTGGTAGAAGCGATGGCGACTCTGGTGTTAGCTTGTGAAAGTACTTTTGAGACGTTCAGTGCAACCTGGCTGTTGGGAAGAATTATAACTTTGTTGGGAGCGGTGTTGATGCGTGGAGAATTGATGATCTGAAGAGCTCTTTTCTTGCAGTCTTTGATGAAAAAAGAAGGAAATTGTAACTCAGTGAATGTTTGGTGAATGTAAGTACATTCCTCGTCAAGAAACTCAGGACTACAAATTCGGTATGCTCTTAGGAAAAACCCGATGATGATGCCTCTTTTGGTCTTGGTATCTTGACTGGAATAGAAGTGTGTGAGATCATTTTTATTGGTGGGGTCCGATAAACTTGAAATCTTAGGTTGTTGTCTACTTTGTGAATGAGGACGTCGAGGAAAGGTAGCTTGTCATTGGACTCTTCTTCTAGTGTAAACTGAATCGCTGGTTCAACTGCGTTGAGCCTTGCCTGAAGATCCCGTACATCAAAACGTTTTGGAGTTATTACGAGGACATCGTCCACGTAACGTAACCAAGTGACGCTTGAAGGGATGATGTTGGCGAAGTGTTCGGACTCTAGGTGTTCCATGTATAAGTTGGCTAGGACGGCACTTATTGGGGACCCCATTCCCATGCCGTAGGTTTGTTTGTAGAGCTTGTTATTGAAGGAAAAACAGTTGAAGTTAACACAGAGTTCAATCAAGTCAACAAAATCTCCGGGAGGTAAAGGTCCTGGTTGACTTTACGTCGTAGAACCTCGATGGCTTTTTTGGTAGGTACTTTTGTGAAGAGGGAAGTCACATCCAAACTGCATAGTTTCTTGTTACGGATGGAGAGGTTACGGATGCGGTTGAGAAGGTCGCCTGAGTGTTTAAGATGAGCGGGGCTGATGGTCCCCAGAAGGCAGGAAAGATGTTTGGCAAGAACTCCGGCTAGTTTGTGTGGAGCACTGCCTATTCCTGACGTGATTGGTCTGAGAGGATATTGTGTTTATGGGTCTTGGGTAAACCATACATGTGTGCTGGTTTAGGGTTGCTTGGTAACAAGTACAGAAGTTTCTTCCCTTCTCTAGTGCGTTTGAGTATTTGTCTGCTTTTGTATAGAAAGTCTTTGGTGAGCGTCTCCCACTGTTGAGTGCTGATGGGTTTTCGTATGTAGATTGATCATTCAAAAGGTCCATCATTTTAGTGTTGTAGTCACTGGTGTGAGTATGACGACTCCACCTCCTTTGTCGGCGGTGGTGACGATAATGTTGGGGTCGTTGGCGAGGTCCTTAAGGGCAGTGATGTATCTTCTAGGAAGATTAGAAGAAGAAGGTTCACATAAAGCTGCAGTGAGAAGGCCTGTATATAACCCTTCTGGAAGTTGCTGTCACTGTGTCTATGGTTCCTGGTAACAAGATTGAGTTGATAGTTAGGTTTGCGTATGTTGGTGGTAAATTTGAGTCCCAGACTCAGTGCTTGTTTCTCGTAGTCGGTTAAGGTGCGTGACGATAAGTTGTTTACAGGATTCGCGTCCATTTCCTTCCACCGACTGTTAGTGCAGAGGTACTGAAGTTTGCGATTGAGTTTGATCTTCTGTTGGAGGTTAGCTGTGGTGACTGTGCTGAGAATATGCTCAGCAGTGTGTTGGTCAATCTGAAGATTGGCCCTCATTCCTTGCAGTTTCAAAGGTTTCCTTAGCAATGTTAGAAAGTTCTTCGGCACATTCAGTTAAGTAAGCTTGGGTAGCTGGAGAGAAGGGGTGCTTGGAGTTGGAGAGTTGTGCAGGAGTAGACTTAGGGATCACCTTCTCTGCCAGGCAATCTTGTAGGAAGTTGTGTCTGTTGCGATAGCTGTGAGCACGAAGAAGGGTGTCCAAATAACGTCTGCATGAAATGTCCATTATGTTGCGGTGTCCGACAGATTGTAATAAAGTTGGTAGAATTACCGACAATATGTAAAGTAAAAGGACACAAGTGCAACTAATGTGACATTTATTGTGGCAACGCTTCGCTCTCCAGGAGCTTTATCAAGCCATTACAAACAATACATGGACACAGAGGGTATATAAAGGCACAGAGTGAGGTGAATACTAGTGAGGTACCATTCCGGAGTTCTTGCCAAACATCTTTCCTGCCTTCTGGGGACCATCAGCCCCGCTCATCTTAAACACTCAGGCGACCTTCTCAACCGCATCCGTAACCTCTCCATCCGTAACAAGAAACTAAGCAGTTTGGATGTGACTTCCCTCTTCACAAAAGTACCTACCAAAAAAGCCATCGAGGTTCTACGACGTAAAGTCAACCAGGACCTTAATCTTCCTTTACCTCCCGGAGATTTTGTTGACTTGATTGAACTCTGTGTTAACTTCAACTGTTTTTCCTTCAATAACAAGCTCTACAAACAAACCTACGGCATGGGAATGGGGTCCCCAATAAGTGCCGTCCTAGCCAACTTATACATGGAACACCTAGAGTCCGAACACTTCGCCAACATCATCCTTCAAGCGTCACTTGGTTACGTTACGTGGACGATGTCCTCGTAATAACTCCAAAACGTTTTGATGTACGGGATCTTCAGGCAAGGCTCAACGCAGTTGAACCAGCGATTCAGTTTACACTAGAAGAAGAGTCCAATGACAAGCTACTTTCCTCGACGTCCTCATTCACAAAGTAGACAACAACCTAAGATTTCAAGTTTATCGGAAACCCACCAATAAAAATGATCTCACACACTTCTATTCCAGTCAAGATACCAAGACCAAAAGAGGCATCATCATCGGGTTTTTTCCTAAGAGCATACCGAATTTGTAGTCCTGAGTTTCTTGACGAGGAATGTACTTACATTCACCAAACATTCACTGAGTTACAATTTCCTTCTTTTTTCATCAAAGACTGCAAGAAAAGAGCTCTTCAGATCATCAATTCTCCACGCATCAACACCGCTCCCAACAAAGTTATAATTCTTCCCAACAGCCAGGTTGCACTAAACGTCTCAAAAGTACTTTCACAGCTAACACCAGAGTCGCCATCGCTTCTACCACTTCAATAAAGGATCTAACCAGGACAAAACCCAAGCACCACGAACCAGTCAATGCAGGAGTTTACACTATACCCTGTGGAGGCTGTGACAAGATCTACGTAGGTGAAACAGCAAGAAACCCCGACACCCGCCTCAATGAACACATATACGCATGTAGGAACGACAACTTAAACAACGCCTGTGTACAACACCGAAATTCCACCAATCATCTTATGAAATTCAGAGACGCCCAATTAGTGATAAAAGAAACTAATTTCCGCACCGCAAGTGCCTTGAATCAGCACTGATCGCTGTTTCGAATACAATTAAACAAAACAACGGCAGCTTCACCATCTCTGAAGTCTTAGCAAGAATCCTCCTGAAAACAGTAACCCTGCCATCACATAGTCTCTCTGTTATACTACACAAAGCACAGAGAGTGAACACTGAAACAACCTGCCTCATTCCAGTTTATATTTGTCCAACCTATTTTTATGTTACCCAAGTAATAGCTTTTATATCCTTTTACTCATGTACGAATTAATTGCTTTTGTCACTACCACTACTACTACTACTACTACCACTAGTGAACATCGGAATGGTACCTCACTAGTATTCACCTCACTCTGTGCCTTTATATACCCTCTGTGTCCATGTATTGTTTGTAATGGCTTGATAAAGCTCCTGGAGAGCGAAACGTTGCCACAATAAATGTCACATTAGTTGCACTTGTGTCCTTTTACTTTACATGTTGGATAAGTACATGAGTGGGAGGGGTTGGATTTGAGAGGGACTTGCACATCGGAGCTTGTTTCTTGGGTGGCATTGAAAATTGGGTTGGTCAAATGTTTGTTAGTGGGATGAATTGTAAAGGACCTGCCTAGTATGGGCCAACAGGCCTGCTGCAGTGTTCCTCCTTTCTTATGTTCTTATGTTCTTATGTTCCTCTAAGCTCTGGATCACTCAGGATAACCCAAGAAACATCTTGGGTGGCAGTACACAGAGTGGGTGAGAAATCTGAGAAATCTGAAAAGATTAGCCAAAGGTTTGCTAAGTTCCTCTTTATATTCCTTTAACGCCCTTGCAAACAGTTCATCAGGACCTGGGGATTTGTTAGGTTTTAATTTCTCCATTTGTCTGAGGACCATGTCACTAGTTACTTATTAGTTTATTATCGTCCTGTTTTACATAATTTATTATTTCTGGAATTTAGCTAGTTTCTCCTTGGGTAAAAACTGAGAGGAAGTAAGAATTGAAAATTTCTCACATATCCTTATCACTGTCAGTGATCTGACCTGAGTTACTCTTAAGTGGGCCAATCTTGTTTCTTATCTTACTTCTGTATACCTGAAAGAACCCTTTTGGGTTAGTCTTCGAACCCTTTGCGACCTTAGCCTAATAATCACTTTTTGTTTTTCTTATTCCTTTTTTTTATTTCTCTCTTTAATTGAATACATTAATTTCTTTACTGCCATCCCCTTTTTTGATACTCCTATATATGCCTCTCTTTTGACCAATGAGATGTTTTAATCTATTGTTCATCCATTTGGGATCATTTTTGTTAGATCTAATTTCCTTACTCAGGACAAAAGTTGTCTGAGCAGCAAGAACTATGCTCTGAAAAACTCCATATTGGTAACCAACTTCAACTACCTGACCCATAGTCAGGTCATCCCAATTTAGCCCACCCAGGTGTTTTTTCAGTCCCACAAAATCGGCCAAGCAGAAGGCTGGGACAGAGACTTGATTGCAGTTTACTGGGTAATTCCATAATATATTGAAATCAAGTGATTTGTGATTGCTTTCCCCAAGCTCATCATTAACCTTAAGATTATTATTTAGTGATTCTTTGTTGGCAAGCAGGTTGATTCGTCTAGTTGGTTCTGTCACACACTTTTAATAAGCAATCCTGAACCGTATCAAGAAAGTCACTAGACTCAAGATTTCCTGTCATATTGTTCCAATCAATTTGTCCAAAGGTAAAATCTTCCATTAACACAAGATTTTCATATCTAGATGCCATATGAATTTCGTCCCACAGCAGCTTACTGCACTCTCTATCAAGGTTTGGGGGCCTATAAATCACACAAAAAATGAACTTTTCACGACACTCAAGAAACTGTAGCCAAACAGATCCTGTGTCCGATGTTTCTAATCTTATATCATGTCTAAAACAAAAACTTAAATTATCTCTGACATACATCGCCACTCCACCACCCTTACTGTTGATCCTATCAGTGTGGAATAGTTTGTAACCCTATATGTTGCATTCAGAAGGCATTTCTCTATCTTTTAAGTTGAACCAGGTCTCTGTTATAGCAATAATATCTATATTACCTGCACTTGCAAGTAATCTTAGCTCATCTATCTTATTTCTTAGATTCTTACTATTTGTATAGTAAACCTTAAGGGAGCTAGTCACTCGTTGCTCTCTACTATCTCTCTTTGTTGATCAATTGCTTTGCCTTTACTAGCAACTTAAACATATCCCTGAGGTATCCTGTTTATATCTACTTAGGTTAGGTTAGGTAAGGTTCGTCAGGAAACAGGACAAGTGTTTCCTGATGCGGGTCTTGGCCAGATGATGACCCACCTTTGGAGCTTTGGTCATCTGACCGAGGCCTTCCGCTGGCTTACCAGTCCACCCCTTTAAAAATTATGGTCATTTATAACCATGTCTAATTGTAGTATATATTGTTTATATCTACTGTTTTCAACCCTAGTACTGCAGCCTGATTATGTCCCAAAGACACTCATACCTCTATAATGTATCAGTTTAAAGTCCTAGACATGTCACCAATAACCCCCTCAATCAAATTGGCTAATGTAACCACTCCAGCCCCAGAGAGATGAACCCCATCCCTTGCATACATATCACGTTTGAGATAGAATATGTCCCAGTTATCAATGAATGGGACTGCATGTTCCTTGCAGTACCTTTTTAGCCAGCAATTTATACCAATTGCCCTAGACATCCATTCATTGCCCACTCCCCTTCCAGGCAAGACACTACATATGATTGGGATCCCTCCCTTAGACCTGACTACATATATGGCTGACCTGTACTTATCCAGCAGCTCCTGTCTTCTGCCCTTCCTTATGACATTTCCATCAGCAATAAGACAGATAATGGGCTTGTTCCCACTGCCTGACATAATATTATCCAACCTGCTGACTATGTCACGAACACCAGTTCCTGGGAGGCACACCCTCTATCTGACCTTTCTATCTCTATTACAGAAAGCACCTGAGAATCTCCCACAATTAGAATATTCTTACCTTGATAAGCAGGGGAGTCAGTGGTACCTTTAACCTTACTAACCACTGAAGTACATTCATCCTGGAGAACAGAGAATCTATTTCCTACCTTCAAATCTTCTCTATTAACCTTCCTTACCATCCTTCTTCCTGAATTGTGAACCACTTACCACTTAAAGCCACTGCCACTCTCCAAATCACTGCTGGTAATTTTTTCCTCCTTACCAGCAACAACCATCTCACACTCACTCCCAAACCCATCTAGATGAAGCTTCAGTCTCCTATTTTCCTCCTGAAGAAGTAGAACCTCGTTCTTCAACACTTTAACATGAGATTCTAAAACACTACAACAATCCATGGTGCTAGGTAACACCCCACACTAAATCTCAGATGGCTTAGGACAGGTATGACCACAAGTGACTATAGACCTCAGTGTACTTCAAACCACACAAACTAGCCATCATGTGCCTATTGCGACCCCTGAATGGGTCACAATGTATATAATGTATATTACCTGTTCATATAATTTTATATTGCTTATATTTGCGATATTAGCTAAATCGTAAATATATTGCTTTATATTATTATTTGACGTAGTTATATTATTAGGTAGGATGTAACATTAATATATTATTCAGTGCTCATAGTTTGAGTGTTAAGTAGCTGACAACATTTTCTAACTACTGTAATTATCGCTCTGCTCGTTTTTCTGCCGGCTTCTCTGTAGTTGCTGGGCAGCAGCAGTCCATAGAGACTCACGTGATCAGGGTGGGGTGATCACACCTCACCTGGAATGAGAGTCTGCCTGGCCTGCGCTTGTTCTCTTGTCTGTTTGACGTTGCTTCCAACAAGACGTGCCTCTCCAGCTCTCCATTGCTGGCCCTTGTTGGAAGATCATCTCTGTTGCTTTCTTGTTGTCGGTTCTGTGTAACTCTGTTCATAGAACATAGCCTAGACTTAGTGATTTTCGACATTGTACTGAGGTTGTGTGTCACATAGACACTCTGAGAAACTCAGGTCCTGAGCTGTAGCTTCTGATCTAATTTGTATTGGTATCTGTGTACTGTCACAGTCGGGGATTTTCTAATGCTGAACTTAGATTCAGTAGTATGGGAGTTTTGTGACTTTTGTGACGGATCTGCAGATGGTCCCTACTTAGTGCCGTTACATTATCTCCTTGTTCCTGATTCTGTGTCGCTGTTGCTTGTTATACTGATGTTCGGCTTAACAGTAGCTTTATTGTTCAAGCAAGCTGTTCTGATTGCCAGGTTGGTCAAGAAGTTAGTTTATGTGAGGACTTTAGTCAGTCACTGGTTAAATCTAGTCGAGTCTTGAGACATAGCGAACTACTTAGAGCACTTACACACACACACACAAACTTACTTGTATATATATTAGTATTATGTTATTAAATGCTAACAATGTACCAGACGGTACTTAAAAGCCATAAAGATGTGATACGTGCCTTCAGCACAATACTACTGTACACCAGAGAAGTGTACCAACTTGTATCCTATATTATATTCAATTTATTACTTTAATTTATTTTGATATTATACGCTTAGACAACTTTATTGTTATTAATAAACTTATTAAATTTTACTTTCTTTAGTTAGTAGCCTACCAGTTGTAATCCTGAAGCACTATTGAATCTTACTAAATTCTAATGGATAATTGGACAAGGATACTAACTACTTGTTACGAAAACCCAGTAACAGGCTGGATGCTAGAAGGGCAGTCCTTTCTAGTATTCACTGGAGATCTCTATCATTATCAGACATCGCGTTTTTTGTAACAGTTCCCGACAACCTTCAAACTTAAATGTCGTCTTAAAACTATGTATGGTTCCTTCCTCCACTACATCACTTGCCAGACTATTCCACTTCCTAACAACTCTGTGGCTGAAGAAATACTTCCTAACATCCCTTTGATTCATCTGAGTCTTCAACTTCCAATTGTGACCCCTTGTTTATTTGTTTGTTTGTTTGTTTGTTTGTTTGTGTGTGTGTGTGTGTGTGTGTGTGTGTGTGTGTGTGTGTGTGTGTGTGTGTGTTTTGTGTGTGGTGTGTGTGTGTGTGTTTTGGTGTGCGTGTTGTGTGTGTGTTGTGTGTGTGTGGGCCCTGAGAACAGACAAAATCAATATCGTCAGAATGTTTATATTTGTCGCGTAAATACTGACGCAGCTACACACGCTCGCACACACAGCCGCACACACACGCAATAATACGTACACGTGTGCACATGCATAATTATACACTCACACATACACAAAAATTATACACACTGACCAGTGACGAGGCTCCATATTGGCGCTGCTGACTCTGACGTATATTCTGTTCACATGACATTTCTACCAGATGCTCGTATATATACCAGACAGATGCTTGTGTATATGTACCAACCAGATTCTAGTGTATATACCTGACACATGCTAGTGTATATACCTAGCAGATGCTGCTGTATATAACTAACAGTTGCTAGTGTATATACCCACTAGATGCTCGTGTATATACCTAGCAGATGCTAGTGTATATACCTACGAGATGCTCATACATATACGTAACAGATGCTAGTGTATATACCTGGCAGATGCTAGTGTATATACCTATGAGATGCTGGTATATATATACCTAACAGATGCTAATGTATATACCTGGCAGATGCTAGTGTATATACCTACGAGATGCTCGTATATATACCTAACAAATGCTAATGTATATACCTGGCAGATGCTAGTGTATATACCTACCAGATGCTAGTGTATATACCTGACAAATGATAGTGTATATACCTAAAAGATGTTAGCATATATACCTAACAGATGCTTGTGTACATGCCTATCAGATGCTCGTGTATATGCCTAACAGACGCTAGTGTATATACCTGATAGATGCTAGTGTATATGTCTGACAGATGCTAGTGTATATACCTAACAGATGTTAGTGTATATACCTAACAGATGTTAGTGTATATACCTGGCAGATGGTAGTGTATATACCTAACAGATCCTAGCGTATACATCTGTTCTAGTTTATATGCCTGACAGATGCTAGTGTTTATACCTAACAGATGTTAGTGTATATACCTAACAGATGCTAGTGTATATACCTAACAGATGTTAGTGTATATACCTAACAGACGCTAGTGTATATACCTGACAGATACTAGTGTATATACCTAACAGATGCTAGTGTATATACGTAACAGATGCTAGTGTATATACTTAACAAATGCTGGTATATATATACCTACCTGATGCTAGTATATATACTTGACAGATTCTCGTGTATATACCTGGTTGTCTTGCAGCTAGTGGACGGAGTATCGAGCCTTCCACCGCTCTCTTTTTCCCCTTCGTCCTTTTCTCCTCCCTCTCTCTTTTCTGTCTCTCCCTCCTAGCTTTCTCCTGTCTTCTCATTTTCATTCTCGGCCGTTTCTCCCTTCTCTCTCTCTCCTTCCTCTCCATTCTCTTCATTTCTCTCCTCCCTTTTCACTCTATTCTTCCTCTTTCCATCCCTCTTAGTTCCCTCTATTCGCCAGCCACCATCTCTTTCTCCTCCTCATTTCCTTTCATCTTCTTTTATTCCATCGTCTCGTCTTTGCTTCATTCTCTCTTTTTTTCCCAGCTCGTCCTCCTACCTTCTTACTTCTGTCTTCCCTGCCAGGGGTTTCCTTCCCACAACCCAGTTCACTTACTTCCACTATGTAATTGAAAGTGTGTGTGTGTGTGTGTGTGTGTGTGTGTGTGTGTGTGTGTGTGGTTTTGTGTGTGTGTGTGTGTGTGTGTGTGTGTGTGTGTGTGTATGTGTGTGTGTGTGTGTGAGTGGTGTGTGTGTGAGTGGTGTGTGTGTATGTGTGTGTGTGTTTGTGTGTGTATGTGTGTGTGTATGTTTGTGTGTGTGTTTGTGTGTGTGTATGTGTGTGTGTGTGTTATATGTGTGTGTGTATGTGTGTGTGTGTGAGTGTGTGTGAGTGTGTGTGTGTGTGTGTGTGTGTGTTGTGTGTGGTGTGTAGTGTGTGTGTGTGTGTGTTTTGTATAGTGAACGTGTTTCTGTGTGTTCACAAACAGAAAATATTTTAAATGTAGAGGATTGTTATGCAAAACTGTCAGTTTATATGGTTGACACTAAAATAAACGGACAGGAAGTAAGGAAAATACTACCAGGCACTGATAGGATAGAGGCAACAAAGCCAAACGGGAGAGCACCCTGGAGTCTGAAAGTATGTGCAGAAGAACGTTGCTCTAAGAATTATCTTTTTTTAATATTTCACAACACAGAGGTAAAGCAGCAGACCAACGAAAGATAGTGTACATTGTGCCAATATTAAAAAAAGAAAAGCGTCTGGGAAGCTTTTGTAAAATGTAGACCAGGTTCCTTGACGAGTGTTAGGAAAATATTGGAAAAAGATCCATTAGACATGAGCGGACTCAACACTTACAGAATATAAGCAAACCAAATTGTACACAATTTTTCTTTTCGGTTTGCAAATTCATGTGTATTAAACATTTTATTAATATTTTATGGCAGAGTTACGGAAATTGTTGTAGAAATACCTGGTGTATTTGTCTAGACTTTTTTAAGAAAGCTTACAAAAGGATGGTGCATGAAATACTAATTTGGAATATGCAAAGTAGAGGTACATTACAACGGATGACCGACATTTTCGTTCAGAAAAAAACGTAAAGAGTAATACATGGAAAAATTAAACTCGGGTGGAGGTGTGACAAGCGGAGTGCACAAGGGTCTGTACTTGCCCCAGTAAAGTTTTAGGTTTAAATGAATGATTTACCAGAAGGAATAAAAGCTAAATGAATAATATTCTTGCAGATGATGAAAAATCCTATGCAAAATAACTATAAAAAATAGTAAATCCTTACAAAACGATTTAGATAAATTGAGTGCGTGGAAGATAGATGTGTATTTAATATTGATAACATTGCCGAAGCAATTCGTAGCTATCTTGAAAGGCATAAATTGATTAGTGAATCTCAGCACGGTTTTACAAAGGGGCGTTCCTGTCTTACGAATTTACTAACTTTCTTCACTAAGGTGTTTGAGGAGGTAGATCATGGTATTGAGTATGATATTGTGTATATGAACTTCAGTAAAGCTTTCGATAGAGTTCCACATCAGAGACTATTGAGGAAACTTAAGGCACATGGAATAGGAGGAGAATTTTTTCCTGGGTAGAGGCATGGTTGACAAATAGGCAGCAGAAAGTTTGCATAAATGGGGAGAAATCCGAGTGGGGGCACGTCACAAGCGGTGTTCCACAGGGGCCAGTGTTGGGCCCCTTGTTGCTCACAATCTACATAAACGACATAAATGAGGGAATAAATAGCGACATAAGCAAATTTGCTGATGACACCAAAATACGCCGTCCAGTTCATTCTAATGAGGACATTAGAGCACTCCAGGATGATTTGAATAGACAGATGCAGTGACTTAAGAAATCGTAATGACACGATTGCAAATAAACCATACCCCCGGCCGGGATTGAACCCGCGGTCATAGAGTCTCAAAACTCAGATGCAGTAGTCGGAGAAGTGGCAGATGCAGTTTAATATAGACAAATACAAAGTTCTGTATGTTGGACAGGAAAATAACCACGCCACATATAAACTAAATAATGTAAATCTTAATATTACGGATTGCAAAAAGAATTTAGGAGTTCTGGTTAGCAGTAACCTGAAACCAAGACAACAGTGCATTAGCGGAGAGAAAAGATTAGATAAGATGACGCTCATCATTGTCAAAGGAGGTGAAAGGTCCTTAGCTTCGAACTATAGGCCAATAAGCCTAACCTCCATAGTGGGAAAATTTATGGAATCAATAATTGCCAAGGCAGTTCGTAGCCACCTTGAAAAACATAAATTAATCAACGAATCTCAGAATGGTTTTACAAAGGGACGTTTCTGCCTTACGAATTTATTAACTTTTTTCACTAAGGTATTTGAGGAGGTAATGAATATGATATTGTGTATATGAAAGGATATAGGATACTTGGTAATAGAGTTGTGGATGAGTGGAACAAACTCCCGAGTACCGTCATAGAGGCTAAAACGTTGTGTAGTTTTAAAAATAGGTTAGATAAATACATGAGTGGGTGTGGGTGGGTGCGAGTTGGACCTGATTAGGTTGTGCTACTAGGTCAGTTGCTGTGTTCCTTCCTTAAGTGAATGTGGCCTGACCTGACTAGGCTGGGGAATTGGCTTAAGCCGGTAGGAGACTTGGACCTGCCTCGCATGGGCCAGTAGGCCTGCTGCAGTGTTCCTTCTTTCTTGTGTTCTTATGTTCTTAAGCCGGTAGGAGAACTAAACCTGCCTCGTACAAGTCAGTAGGCTTGTTGCAGTGTTCCTTCTTTCATATGTTCTTACCATATGGCGGTACTGGGAGAAAGGGAGATTATGCCACACGGTGAATAAAGAATTAGTGAAAAATGCTTAAAATGTGAGATAAAGAGACCCAGAAAATATTATTAAAAATAAAATTCGTACCAGGTCAAATAATTAAATTTGTCAGAA
The DNA here is from genome assembly GCF_026875155.1 of Cherax quadricarinatus. Lineage (NCBI taxonomy): Eukaryota > Metazoa > Arthropoda > Malacostraca > Decapoda > Parastacidae > Cherax > Cherax quadricarinatus. The sequence goes on along the minus strand of NC_069401.1, from coordinate 37,779,119 downwards.
ACTTGTATGTTACCCTAGGAAATTATGAAATAACTTTCAAACATGTGGACAAACAAATGCTAAAAAAAAACTTTCAGAGCGTATATTAGGCTAACAGTAGAATATGCATACATAACACTGAGATATAACAAAAAAAAAAAGGTTTAAATAAAGGTTAGGAAATGGCTACCAGAGTTCAAGTAAAATGGCTTGTGAGGAATGGCTGGAGAAAAGAGGCACTATAACTGCATATTAAGTCATAAAGGAATAATTAAAGCTTTCTCTTTATCTTCAAGAGGAACAATAAGAGGCTACGGTTGTACGTTGAGAAGAGAACTGGAGTGGAAGGATCAAGAGAAAAAATGTTCTTTGCAAACTGATTAGTTAGCTAATGGAATGATTTTAAAAGAAAGTAAGTGTTGTAAGCGCTGAAAAATTAAAAGTGTAAATATTATTGACAAATTGTTAAAGACGGAGCAAACTGAGCTTAAAACACACACACACACACACACACCACACACACACACACACACACACACACACACACACACACACACACACACACACACACACACACACACACACACACACACACACGCACACAGAATAATGTCCCCAGGTACATGTCTACAGAATAATGACCCCAGGCACACGTCTTCAGAATATTGTTCCTAAGTACACGTCTTCAAGATGTCTTAACCTGCTTGCTTGCCTACTCTCAGAGGCTTCTGAGGAAGCCTTCCTAACTGGGTTTCATACGTCTGACACTGGGAGACGGATTCACAATTGCATTATATATTTTGAGGGGCGTGTGTGAGCCTGGCTGCTAGTACATGCGAGCGTGACTGCTGCATCAGTACATAAGGGCGTGCCTATTGTATGAGTACATATCGGAGTGGGTGCAGTTTATGTATTACTCTCGATGTAGGACATGCACGCGTATTGTGCCCTTTTACAACTGTTATCTTGATTACACTCCAACAACACGTCAAATCCCTAAAACCATTGACTCCACTCACTCATATTTAACAGTCACGCACACCTGCTGGATGCTCAAGCCTCTAACACTTAAAACTTACAAATTAAATAAATAATGCAGCAATAAATGCCATGAAAGTAGTTATATGTTAAGAGAAATAGTGATAATAATTATTAAACTTTTATTGCATATAAATTGATAAAATATGGGCGAACGATAAAGGAGGGATGAAAGTACACTAGAAGTACACTAGGAGTTAGATACAGAACGTACAGAGAATACAGTCTCCAGGAATTATAGAAGAGGGAAATATGTGGACAGAAATCCGTCATATTCGAGTGATGGGTCTCAGGTGAGAGAAGAGGAAGCTGCGCCTATGAAATAATGATCGAATCGAGTGAAAACAAATGTTTACTGGTGTGAGAACAATAAAAAGCAATAAAAACATAAGATGAAAGGATATTTTAACTTGGTGCTGGGAGAGTCACTTGGTTATAGACGACAAACAAGTAACTCCTGTCTAACAGTGGAAAAATGGACACAAATACTAGAATACTGACGACGTTTCGCCCACACAGTGAGCTTTATCAAGTCACGGACACATCTACTTGGGGGAAGAGTACATGAGCATATATAGGGCGGAGAGTCAGGAGGAGAATGTTGGGTAGGTTGTATTTGAGTCTGACCGTGCAGGTGTGGGCGAAATGTCGCCCACACCTGCACGGTCATTAGGGACACCGCGTGCGCGAGTCAACTTTAGTGCTCCGCAAATATAAGTGTTTTTGAGGGCTACCCAAGGGTACTGCAGGGGTCATTAAGTGTGTCAGGGTAAAGAACATTCCTTGAAGCGATTTACAAGTTGCCCTGAGCCACATAAGTGTGGGGAGAGCCACAATTTTATAAGTGAACCAGAAAGTGATATTTTATGGCGCCAGTGGGCAGGTCTAGTGTGGAACGAGCAGTGTCGTTGCCAGTGCCACCCGAGAAAGATAATGAAGTGAAATAAATGTGTGACCAGTGTGTGTGACCAGTGAGAAAAATACAGTGAATAGGTCATATTATATATCGACAAGAAACGGAAGTGGATATGCGCAGGACATCACAACGAGTTGGATAATCTACAGGCTGCTACAGGCTGCTACAGGCTGCTACAGGCTGCTATAGGCTGCTACAGGCTGCTACAGGCTGCTACAGGCTGCATCGCAAGTATCTCACCTATGTGAGGTTTTCGGGAGTTGGGTCTGAGTTCCAGTTAACCGCCAAGCTGTTTGTGAATAGTCCAACTCTCCTAGCACGATAAATAATTGGATATCAAGTACTCAATAACGAATAGCAATTGGTAATTTATAGTAAACAGAGCGAGCAGACAGGTGAAGCATAGAAGACTAATCTAGTAGGAAGGTGTTGGTCAGGTCAAGTGGGTGTGGGTCATGTCAAGTAGAGCACTGTAGACTACGTGTTACACACAAACTCCACATACACACTCATACACCACAACACACAACTTCCTGCAAGACGTTCAGTGGGAGAGAGAGAACTGACAGGAAAACCAGTAAAAGAAGTGATGGCCTATGTGACAACAAAATGCGAGGAGGCAGAGGAGAGGTTTGTTACCAAGGAAACAGAAATAATGGGAAGACCAGAACGAGTCCCTGGTTCACCCAAAGGTGTAGGGAGGCAAAAACTAGGTGTACTAGAGAATGGAAAAGGTACAGAAAACAAAGGGCCCAGGAAAATAAAGAGATCAGCCGAAGAGCCAGAAACAAATATGCACAGATAAGAAGGGAGGCTCAGCGACATTACGAAAATGATATAGCATCGAAAGACAAGTCTAACCCGAAGCAGTTGTATAGCCACATCAGGAGGAAAACAACAGTCAAGGACCAGGTAATCAGACTGAGGAGGGATGATGGGGAGCTCACAAGAAACGACCAAGAGGTATGTGAGGAGCTCAACACGAGATTTAAAGAAGTATTTACAGTGGAAACCGGTACGACTCCAGGAAATCAGAACAGGGAGGTACACCAACAAATGCTGGATGAGGTACACATAACAGAGGAGGAGGTGAAGAAGCTGCTATGCGAACTTGACACCTTAAAGGCGGTGGGACCAGACAACATCTGTCCGTGAGTCCTTAGAGAGGGAGCAGAGATGCTGTGTGTGCCACTAACAAAGATCTTCAACACATCCATTGAAACTGGGTAACTCCCTGAGGTATGGAAGATGGCAAATATAGTCTCAATTTTTAAGAAATGAGGCAACACGAGGCATTCAACTGCAGACCTTTGTTACTGACATGCATAGTATGCAAAGTCATGGAGAAGGTCATCAGGAAGAGAGTGGTGGAGCACCTAGAAAGACACTGGCTTATAAACGACAACCAGCACGGTTTCAGGGTTGGGAAATCCTGTGTTATAAACCTACTGGAGTTTTATGATAAGGTAACAGAAGTAAGACACGAGAGAAAGGGGTGGATATACTGCATTTTCTTGGACTGCAAGAAGGCCTTCGACACAGTTCCTCACAAGATGTTTATTCAAAAATTAGAGGATCAGGCACTTATAACAGGAACGGCACTGCAATGGATCAGAGAATATCTGACAGGGAGGCAATATCGAGTTATTGTATATGACGAGGTGTCAGAGTGGGCTCTGTGACGAGCGGGGTTCCACAGGAGTCAGTCCTAGGACCTGTGCTGTTTTTAGATTATGTCAATGACATAACGGAAGGGATAGAATCAGAAGTGTCCCTGTTTGCAGATGATGTGAAGTTGATGAGAAGAATTAAATCGGTCGAGGATCAGGCAGGACTGCAAAGAGACCTGGACAGGCTACAAGCCTGGTCTAGCAACTGACTCCTTGTATTTAACCCCAGCAAATGCAAAGTCATGAAGATCGGGGTAGCGCAAAGAAGACCACAGACAGAGTATGGTCTAGGTGGCCAAAAACGGTAAACCTTACTTAAGGAAAAAGATCTTGTGGTGAATATAATACCGAGCACATCTCCTGAGGTGCACATCAATCAGATAACTGCTGCAGCATATGGACACCTGGCAAACCTGAGAATAGCGTTCCGATACGTCAGTAGAGAATCGTTCAAGACTCTCTACACCATGCACGTCAGGCCCATATTGGAGTATGAAGCACCAGTTTGGAATCCACACCTGGTCAAGCACGTCAAGAAATTAGAGAAAGTGTAAAGGTTTGCATTAGGACTAGTCCCAGAGCTAAGGGGATTGTCCCATGAAGAAAGGTTAAGGGACAAAAGGGTCAGGGGAGACATGATAACGACATATAAAATACTGCGAGGAATTGACAAGGTTGGCAAAGCCAGGATGTTCCAGAAAGAAGACATAAAAACAACGGGCCACAACTGGAAGCTGAAGACTCAGATGAGTCAAAGGGATGTTAGGAAGTATTTCTTCAGTCATAGAGTTGTCAGGAAGTGGAATAGCCTAGAAAGTGACTTAGTGGAGGCAGGAACCATACATAGTTTTAAGACGAGGTTTGATAAAGCTCTTGGAGCAGGGAGAGAGAGGACCTAGTAGCAATCAGTGAAGAGGCGAGGCCAGGAGCTATGACTCGATCCCTGTAGCCACAAATGAGTGAGTACACAAACACTTACACGTTTCTCTACTGCCTGCAACCAGCACTCCTCTCACTCACATCCATCACCCACTATCACTCACATCTAACACTATCTTTCACATCAATCACCCCTTTCCTCACTTGCAACCACTCAGTCGCTGTCTAACGCTCTCTTTCTCTAACTTCTAACACCCCTTCATTACCTCTGACATCCTCTTCTTAATCTTCAGCACTTCCCTCATCTGCAACACTCTCTCCCCTCACTTCTAATGTTCTTTCCCCTCACCCCTCACCCCCCTCCCTCATCGCAAACTTTTCAGGCCTTCACAGATCTTCTTTCACCTTTCCCGGTATTCATAACTTACTGGGATTGAATTCCAGTAGCCACTTTCCTGACTAACCCTTCGGCATGTGTGTACTCTCGCAGTCTTTCAGTATTTCTCCAGTTTTTATCCCATATTAAACAAAGAAATGCAGGACCTTAACTCCTCTATGACGTGTATGAAGAACCGTACTGGAAAAAAGCATTGATTTATTTGTGTCCCCACTTGTCCCCAATTCCGTTCATCCTGCTGCCTCCCGTTCACTTTCTCTCTCTCTCTCTCTCTCTCTCTCTCTCTCTCTCTCTCTCTCTCTCTCTCTCTCTCTCTCTCTCTCTCTCTCTCTCTCTCTCTCTCTCTCTCTCTCTCTCCATCGTATGTCTTCTCGTTATCCAGACCATAGAATAAATGCTGCAGTGGTTCAGTGTCAAAAACTTCTTTACAGTCCAGAAATTTGCAGCCTGTCTAGGCTTCTCTTTTTATTTTTACCTGAGCGTTGTCACCCGTCATAGAAATCAAGAGCTCACCTGAGAAGACTTTTATCCCATAAATTCCGTTCCGACAGATTGTAATAATGCTGGTAGAATTACCGACAATATGTAAAGTAAAAGGACACAAGTGTAACTAACGTCACATTAGTTGCACTTGCGTCCTTTTACTTTACACAAATTCCGTTCCAGTGATCTACTAATATCCGTATTGCTATTGTCCTTATTGCTATTCTTCTTATTGTTTTTATTCTTATTGCTTTGCTCCTTATTGCTATGTTCTGGTCAACTAGGACAGCATGTTTGTGAGAGACACATCTACCGATCAGCACTTTGTGTGTGTGTGTGTGTGTGTGTGTGTGTGTGTGTGTGTGTGTGTGTGTGTGTGTGTGTGTGTGTGTTTGAACTCACCAAACTGTGGCTGTAAGGGTCGAGTCACAGTTCCTGGCCTCCTGAGTGTATGTGTATGGTTAGATGGGTGTATAAACGTGTGTGTTTTTATTTATACGTGAAAATATGCTTGTGCATATTCTGTGTGTATATCTACCAGCTTATATTCGTCAGAGGCACCCAGATGCTGCATCCAGCAGCGTGTACGCCGTCAGAGGCACCCAGATGCTGCATCCAGCAGCGTGTACGCCGTCAGAAGCACCCAGATGCTGCATCTAGCAGCGTGTACGCCGTCAGAGGCACCCAGATGCTGCATCTAGCAGCGTGTACGCCGTCAGAAGCACCCAGATGCTGCATCCAGCAGCGTGTACGCCGTCAGAAGCACCCAGATGCTGCATCAGCAGCGTGTACGCCGTCAGAGCACCCAGATGCTGCATCTAGCAGCATGTACGCCGTCAGAAGCACCTAGGTGCTACATCTAGCAGCGTGTACGCCGTCAGAAGCACCCAGATGCTGCATCTAGCAGCGTGTACGCCGTCAGAAGCACCCAGATGCTGCATCTAGCAGCATGTACGCCGTCAGAAGCACCTAGGTGCTACATCTAGCAGCGTGTACGCCGTCAGAAGCACCCAGATGCTACATCTAGCAGCGTGTACGCCGTCAGAAGCACCAGGTGCTCATCTAGCAGCGTGTACGCCGTCAGAAGCAACCCAGATGCTGCATCTAGCAGCATGTACGCCGTCAGAAGCACCTAGGTGCTACATCTAGCAGCGTGTACGCCGTCAGAAGCACCCAGATGCTGCATCTAGCAGCGTGTACGCCGTCAGAGGGACACCCAATGGTCTGCATTAGCAGGTGGTACGCCGTCAGAAGCATTCCCAGATGTGCAATTTTTAGCAGCATTGTACGGGCCGTCGAACACCTAGTGTGCTACATCTAGCAGCGTGTACGCCGTCAGAAGCACCATGCTGCATCTAGCAGTGTAGTACGGTCAGAAGGCACCCAATGCTGCATCTAGCGGTGTACGGGGCCCTCAGAGGCCCCAGATGCTGCATCTAGCAGCGTTACGGCCGTCCGAGGGACCCAGATGCTGCATCAGCAGCATGGTAGCCTCAAAGCACCTAGGTGCTACATGAAACCCCCAGGCTCCCCCAAAAGCCCTTATGGGGTGATGGATGTCGGTATAAATAAAATTTTCATTTTCAAGCTTTAATTGGTTTTTGGTTTGGGAATTTTTTTTTAGACAAGCAGTTTAGTGCTGTGTGTGGATATTTCAGATATGAAAAGAAGTTTTTGTAGTATGTATGTATGTAAATTTTGTTTTGATGTATGTATGTATTATGTTTTTATGATTATGTATGTTGTATGTATGTATTTCGTAGTATTATGTATGTATGTATGTACTCACCCCATTTTTTTCTACCTATTTGTGGGTTTCAGGGGGCGAGTCACAGCTCCGGGCCCCCCGCCTCTTCGCTGATTGCTTTAGGTCCTCTCTCTTGCCCCATGACCCTTCTATAAACCCTGGGCCTTTAAAAAAATTTTTTTTTTTTGGGGCCTCCCCCACATAACTTTCTAGGCTTTTCCCGGGCCCTGACAAACTTATGACTAAGAAATACTTCCTAACCCCTTTGATTATCTGAGTCTTCAATTTCCCAAAATTGTAAACCTCTTGGGTTGGGGTCCCCATCTCTGGAACATCCCGTCTTTGTAAACCCCCGCCCTTTTCCGCGCAGTTTTTTATATGTCGTTTTATCAGTCTCCCCTGCCCCCTCCGGGCCCCCATGCCCGTCGGGCCGATTTCCCTCAACCTCTCTTCATGGGGAAAATTTCCCCCGTAGCTCGGGGGACTAGCCCTTGTTGAAAACCCTTTGCAATTTTCTTAATTTCTTGACGTGCTTGACTAGGTGTGGTTTCCAAGGGTGCTGCTTTAATCCATTTGGGCCTAAACGTAGATGGTGAAACAGAGTTTTAAAACGAACCCTTTCGAGGTATCGGAACGCTACCCCGTGGGTTTTTTTGCCGGGCGCCCGAATGCTGCAGCGGGTTTATTGATTGATGTGCCCCTGGGGAAAATATGCTCGGTTTTTTCTCCCCCCCAGATCTTTTTTTTGGGAGTGGGGTTTTTGCAGTTTTTGGCCATCAAAAATTTTATTGTGTCTGGGGTTTTTTTGCCCTTCCCAATCTTCAGACTTTGTTTTTGGCGGGTTTTAAATTAAAGGGCCTTTTTGCTGGAACCGGGCTTGTACCTGTCCAGATTTTGGGTTTGTCCTGTGTTTCCTCTTTCCAAAACCCGATTCTTCTTAATTAACTTCACATCATCTGCAAAAAAGGGACACTTCTGATCTATCCCTTCCGTTATGCCCGTTCCCCGTATACCAAGAACGCACAGGTCCTGGGACTGACCCCTGGGGAAACCCCGCTTGTAACGGGCCCGGCCCACTCTGACCCCTCTTTTCGCGTACCTTTGACTCGTTGTTGCCTCCCTGTAAAATATTCTCGATCCATTGAGTCCCTTTCCTGTTATGTGTCCCCGGGGTCCTTACTTTTGCAGTAACCTCTTGTAAAGGAACTGTGTCAAAAGCCTTTTGCAGTCCAAAAATACGCAGTGATCCACCCCTCTTTCTCTGTTTTTACTTGTACCTTGTAAAAAAACTCAAATTTGGTTTGTGACACGGATTTTCCCCCCTGAAACCGGGGTTGGTTGTTTTTTTTATACTTGTTTTTTTTCCGGTGCCCCCCCAAAACTCTCCCCCCTGATGATTTCCCTCCATGACCTTGCATCTAAACACGTTAGTGATAAAGGTCTGTATTTTAGTCCTCAGGGTCTGTCCCCCTTTTTTTAAAAATTTGGGGGACTACTTTTGGCCTTTTTCCAAAACCTCGGGGAGTTCCCCATTTTTCAAATGATGTTTTTAAAGGGACTTTTTTAATGGCTCCACAATACTCTGCTCCCTCTTTAAGGCCCCATGGAAGTTGTTTTTGGGCCCCCCACCGTTTTTAGGTTTTCAATTTCCCGCTTGCAGCTTCTTCACCTCCCCCCTTGGGTTTTATATGTCCCTAAACCAGCATTTTTGTGTGTCCCCCCCCCTGTTCTGATTTTTGGGAGTTTTCGGGTTTTTCCACGAAAAACCCTTTTTTAAATTTGTGTTGAGCTCCAAAATTTAACTCTCGGTCGTTTCTTGTGAATTCCCCACCCCCCCCTTCCCCTTCAGTCTGTTTACCTGGCCCCTTTTCTTTTGGGTTTTCCTCCTGAGGGTGGTTAAAACACTTCGGGTCAGTCTTTACTTTTGATGCTATGTCTTTTAAATTTTTGTCTCTGAGCTCCCTTCTTATCTGTGTTTTTCGTTTTTTGGCTCTTGGGCTTTTTCCCTTTATTTTCCTAGTTCTCTGTCTTCTGTACCTTTTCCATTCCTAGTAAAACCTTTTTTGCCTCCCTACCCCTTTTGGGGTTAAAACCAAGGACTTTTTTTCTGTTCTTCCCAATTTTTTTTTTCCCTTTGGGGAAAAAACCCTTCCCCTCGGGCCTCCTTCATTTTGTTGCTAAAATTCCTCTTTTTGACTGGTTTTCCTTTTAGTTCCCTCCCACTGAATGTTTTTGAAGGAATTTCCCTGGGCCTGATTGCCCCCCCCCTTTTGTATTTTGGGGTTTTTCCCACCCTTTTTTTCCTGCAAACTCTCTCCACTTGGGCTCAACTATTTTAGTCGAAGCACAAAACCACTTGATCCAGCTCCCAGGGGCCTTTCTTAATGATACCCTCGATGCCCCCGAACAAATTTCATGGGGGAAATTACAAGGCCCAAAACCTTGCTGGTTCCCTCCCCTCCTCTCTCCCCGGTAGTGCCCCTCTAAAAAGGTTGATGCTTGGGGGTTTCCATTTCCACCCCATATCTTGGCTCCCCATTTTTCGGGGACCCCAGGGGGCTCCGGGTTTTTCCCCCAAGTCAATTTTCCTTGTGATTGAAATCACCCATAATAGTATCTTTGCCCCCCCCTGGTGCCTCCTGGCCCCCTGGGCTAGGGGTTTTGGTAAATTGCTCTGTTCCTCATGATTCTTTCTTGGCCTCCTGCAGTTCTGTGGGGGGGTTGTAAAATTACTCCCAATTTATAACCTTTTTGTCCCTCAGACTAATTTTTTCCTACAAAAAGTTTCCCTTTCCCCCATGCCACCCCATTCCTTCCTTTTTTCCCTAAAAACCCCACTTTTTTTTAAATGGCGGGCAACCCTCCTCCCCTCTCCTCCCCTCGTTTTTCCCTGAAGATTTGTTATCCATGGAAAGATTGAATTGTTATTATTCGGGTGGTTTTTTTTCTGTGGTGCAAATTATGTCGGGGGATTTTTCCCCTTTGTTTTTTCGTGAAACCCCTAAAAATTTTTGTTTTTCCCTTCTGAAAATTTGTATACAAACCCCCCAAATTTCTTTTTTTAAGACTGTGGTTTTGGGAAGTATTTTGGGGGTTTGGGGGAAGTGGGGAAAACCCTGGAAAGGAACTTGGGGTTGGGTTGTTTTTGGGGGGGTTTGAAGTTTTTTAATGTAGTGGGGGGGGGGCCATTGGATGGGGCAGGGTGGTCTTGGATTTGAGTTTTGGTTGCACTGGGTTGACCGGGTTTGGGGGGTTTCTTTAAAAAGTTGTGAGGGAGGTGTTTTTGGATCTTCTTCCTGGGTCGGGGATTCCTGCCCTGTCTTCTCCATCCCTCTTTTCCCCCTTTTTTCCCTTTTTTGAAACCATCTCTTCGGGTTTTTTCCCTTTTCTTCTTGTTTTCGTCGGGGTTTCGAGAAAACCCCCCCTGTATGCCGTCAGGGGTCCCTTAATCGTGCTTTTCTCCTGCATTTTTCCTGGCCCGGGGTCGCTTCCCCCTTGGGGCACTCTCACGGGCCCGGGGTTCTTTTTTTTTCCCAAACCCCCCCTATTCCCCAAAAATTTTCCAGCGGGGTCATATCTTTCTTTCCTATTGTTTTTCATGATGTTTAAATTTTTTTTTTTTTTCCCCCTTTTTGTTTTCTTTTCATATTTTCCCCCCTTCAAATTTCCTGGACCCCTTCACAAAGACTGACCTAAACCCTTTAAATTCTCCACTGCATATCCCTTGACCCCCTCATTTAATTTGGTTTCCCCCACTGCAGTTTTCCCTTTCATCAGTTTCACGGCTAATGTACTTGGGCTCAGTGGTTTTCCCTTTTTCCCCCTTTTCTCGGTTTTCCTTGGGTCTTTGTTGTTGTTAGGGCCCCCCACAAAAGCTTAGCTCTTTCATTTTGCTACAGTTCCTTGATAGAGATCTCCTTTCCCAGTTGGCCCTTCTTCCCCCCCTTTAAAAGTCCCCTTTTTGTGGTTTAAAGGTGGGCATCTTGTTTTTCCAATCCCAAAAGTTTTTTAGTTCTTTAGGCTGTTTAAGATTTTTCAATTCCTTTCAAAACTCTGTACCAAGCTTCTCTGCTTTGACATGCCCCCCCCCCCTTTTTTTTTTTTTTTCCCCCTTTTTTCCCAAAAAATTCCAAAATTTCTTTTTCCCTTTTCCCCCCTTTTTGGCCCCCCCCTCTTCCTTTGCAATTTTTTCCCCCCTTTTTTTTTTTTTTTTTAAGGAACCCTTTTTTTTTTCCTTTCCCGGGGGGGAAAAAAATTTTTTTTTTTTTTTTTTTTTGGGGGGGGGGGGGGGGGGGGGGGGTTTTTTGGGGGGGGGGGGGGGGGGAGGGGGGGTTTGGGGGGGGGGGGGGGGGAGGGGGAGGGGGGGGGGGGGTTAGGGGGGGGGGGGGTGGGGGGGGGGGGTTTTTTTGGTTTGTGTGTTTTTTTTGTTTTTTTTGGGGGGGGGGTTGGGGGGGTTTGGGTTTTTTTTTTTAATTTTTTTTTTTCCCCCCTTTTTTTTTTTTTCCCCCGGGTTTTTTTTCCCCACCCCCTTTTTTTTTTCCCCCCCTTTTTTTTTTTACGGGGTTTTTTTTTTTTTTTTGGGTTTTTTTTTTTTTTTTTGTTGGGGTTTTTTTTTTTTTTGTTTTTAAAGGGGTTTTTTTTTTTTTTTCCCCCCCCCTTTTTTTGGGGGGGGCCCCCACCCCCCCTTTTCCCCATGGGGGGGTTTTTTTTTTTTTTTGGGGTTTTTTTTTTTTTGGGGTTTTTTGGGGGGGTTTTTGGGTTTTTTTTTGGGGGTTAATTTGGGGGGGGTTTTGGGGGGGTTTGGTTTTGGGGGGTTTTTTTTTTTGGGGGGTTTGGGGGGTTTTTGGTTTTGTGGGTTTGGGGGGTTTTTTTTTTTTTTTTTTTAAAAAAATTTTTTTAAAAAAGGGGGGGGTTTTTTTTAAAAACTTTTGGGCCCCGGGTTTTTTTTCCCCAAACCCCCCCTTTTTTTGGGGGTTTAAAAAAGGGGGGGGTTTTTTTTCCTTTTAAATTTGGGGTTTTTTTTTTCCCCCTTTTTTTCCCTTTTTTTGGGAAAAGGGCCCCCCCAAAACCCCCCCTTTTTTTTTTTCCCCCCCCCCGGGTTTTGGGCCCTTTCCCGGGGTTTTCCCCCCGTTCCGGGTGTTTCCCCCTTTTTTTTTTTAAAAATTTTTTTTTTTTTTTGCCCCTTTTTTTTTTCCCCCCCTTTGGGGTTTTAAACCCCCTTTCAAAAAATAGGGGGGAAAACCCCCCCCTTTTTTTTTTTTTTTTTCCCCAAAAATTTTGGGTTTGGAAAAAAAAACCCCCCAAAATTTTTTTTAAAAAAAGCCCTTTTAAAAAAAACCCCCCCCCAAAAAATTTTTTTTGGGGTTCCCCAAAATTTTTTTTGGGGGGGGTTTTTTTTTTTTGTTTTTTTATAAATTTTTAAAAAATTTTTTTTTTAAAAAATTTAAAAAAAAAAATTATAAAATTTTTTTTTTTTTAAAAAAAATTTTTTTTAAAAAATGGGAAAAAAAAATTTTTTTTTTTTTTAAAAAAACCAAAAAAAAATTTTTTTTTTTTATTAAATAAAGGGGTTTTTTGGGGGTTTTTTTTTTTTGGGGGGTTTTTGGGGGTTTTTTTTTTTTTTTTTGGGTTTGGTTTTTTGGGGTTTTTTGGTTTTTTTTTTTTGGTTTTGGGTTTTTTTTTTTTTTTGTTTGTTGGGGGGTTTTTTTTTTTTGGGGTTTTTTTTGGGTTTTTTAATTTTTTTTGTTTGGGTTTTTTTTTTTTTTTTTTTGGGGTTTTTTTTTTCCCCCTTTTTTTTGGGGGGTTTTTTTTAAAAATTTTTTCCCCCCTTCACCTTTTTAAAAGGGTTTTTTTTTAATTTTTTTTTCCCCAAAAAAACCCCCCCTTCATTTTTCCCAAATATTTCCCCCCTTTTTTGGGGGGCCCGGCCCCCCCAAATTTTTTTAAAATTTTTGGTTTTTTTTTTGTTTTGGGGGGTTTTTTAAAAATTTTTTTTTTTTGGGGGGTTTTTTTTTTTTTTTCCCCCCCCCCCAACCGGGGCCCCCCCCCCCTATTTTCCCCCCCTTTTTTTTTCCCCCCCCCCCCTTTTTTTTTCCCCCCCTCTCTCCCTTTTTTTTTTTTTTTTTTAAATTTTCCCTTTTTTTTCCTTTTCCCCCCCCCTTTTTTCCCCCCCCCCTTTTTTTTTTTTTTTCCCCCCCCTTTTTTTTCCCCCCCCTTTTTTTTTCCCCCCTTTTCCCCCCCCCCCCCCCTCCCCCTTTTTTTTTTTTCTCTTTCCCCTTTTTTTCTTTTTCCTTTTTTTTTCTTTTTTTACCTTTTTTCCTTTTCCCCCTTTCTAAAATTTTTTTTTCCTTTTCCCCCCCCCCCCCTTCCCTTTTTAAAAACCCCTTTTTTTTTTCCCCCCCCCCCCCCCCCTTTTTTTTTTTAAAAAAAAAATTAATTTTTAATTTTTTTTTTTTAAAAAATTTTTTTTTTTTTTTAAAAAATTTTTTTGGGGGGGGGGTTTTTTTTTTTTTTTTTTTTTTTATTTCCAAAATTTTTACCCAAATTAAAAAAATTTTTTTTTAAAAAATTTTTTTAAAAAATTTTTAAAATGGTTTGGGGAAACCCCCTTTTTTGGGGGGGTTGGGTTTTTGGGGGGGGGGGGGGAAAAAGGGGGAAAAGGGGGGGGGAAAGGGGGAAAAAAGGGGGGGGGGGGGGGGGGGGGTTTTTTTTATTCCCCCTGGGAAAACCCCCTTTTTTTTTTTTAAATTTTTTTTTTTTTTCTTTTTTTCCTTTTCTTTTGGGTTTTCCGGGGGTTTTTTTTTTTGGGTTTTTTCCCCCTTTTTTCCAAAAACCCCAAAAACCCCGGCCGGGGGGTTTTTTTTTCCCCCCCCCCAAAAATTTTAAACCCCCCCCCCCCCCCTTTTTTAAGAAAATTTTTTTTTCCCCTTTTTTTTCCCCGTTTTTAAAAAAACCCCCCCAAATTTTTTTTTTTTTTTTTTCCCCCTTTAAAAAATTTTTTTTTTTTCCCCCCCTTTCCCTTTTTAATTTTTCCCCCTTTTCTTTCCCCCTTTTTTTTTTTTTTCCCCCCTTTTTTTTTTTTTTTTTTTTTTTTTTAAAATTTTTTTTTATTTATTTTTCCCCTTTTAAATTTTCCTTTTTTTCCCCTTTTTTAAAATTTTTTTTTTTTTTTGGGGGTTGGAAAAAAAAAAAAAAAATTTTTTTTTTTAAATTTTTTTTTTTAAAATTTTTTTAATTTTTTTTTAATAGCTTTAAGAAGAGGTATGATAATGCCCTTGAAGACAGGAGAGAGAGAGAGAGAGAGAGAGAGACTGGACCTAGTAGCGGAGAGGCAGGGTCAGGAGCTGTGACTCGACCCCTGCAACCACACACATGTGATATACAGCATAAAGTTTACCTTCGTGTTGTTGTTGCTTCGTAAGGGCTTAGACGGCTCGTGTTGCATGAGTCCTGTTGCCAGAAGTCTGCTGAATATATTGGCCAATTTTTTCGGGTAATGCAGAGAAAACAAGTTTCTTCCAATAAAAACAAATGGGAACAAAATTATTTCAATTAGGTCATGGGACCCCATGCCTCAGCTCCGGCAGATTCAAACGCCTACAATATTCCACCCTACCAACCAGCCTGAGTCAAGAATGACAGGCTTTCTCGAAGCCTATGAGAGTTGAGGTATGCCGTCTGAGGGATGCAAAATGGAAAAACGCGACATTCATCGATGTCCAAATCATTATTCTTTCTTTTCTCCCCTCTCCCCTACGACCTTCTCCAATTTCCTTATTCTGTTCTCTCTCCCTCTCCTGTTTATCTCTTCTACTTCTTAGTCATATTCCTCTCTCTTCTCCAATACTATCTTTCTCCTCCCTTCTCTCTTTCATTTCTTGACCTATACTTTATCTGTTTCCACCTATTTTTCACTCTTCTGTTTCCACCTATTTTCAATCTTCTCTTTCCTCCCTACTCCTTCTACCTTAACTTCTATCCCCTCTTTTCTCTGTTACGAATATGAGCACATTATATATATATATATATATAAATATATATATATATATATATATATATATATATATATTATATATATATATTATATATATATATATATATATATATATATATATATATATATATATATGCAATAAGATCACAGTAAACAGGTGATTTCAGAATATGCGAAACAACCACTCTGAAAGAATAGAGAAATTCCAAGCGCTTTCGTGACTACTCACATTATCAAGGAACTATGAAAGTAAAGCATCCAAGGAACCTATATAAGGGGTCTGGCCAACACCTCACTATCAGATCCCACAACGGTTAAACACCTGACGTGCGCCGGCCCAACTGGATAGGTCCTTTGCACAACTCACGAACGAACTATTCTACCCAAGAAAATTTAAAAAATTATTATTTGTCCAGTGTATTATTAAATTCTTCCCAAATTCTATTAATTATAAATGGATCTAATTTATATAAACCAAAGGAAATACTCATATTATTGTCAAAACTGCTTTTTATGAAACAAGATTCAATTATATTCCTGTCGACCATGGACTTGCTTGATACTACTTTCTCAACTTTTTGAAAATCAATTGGATGGTTAAAATCTCTTACATGAATAAATAGAGCATTGAATCTTGTTCAGTTCTAATGCTATATTTATGTTGTTTTAATCTTAGTTCGAGATTTTTACCAGTTTGACCGTAATAAACTTTATCGCAAATTTTACAAGGAATCTTATAGACACATCCATCAGCATTTTGGGGGGAATTCTTTATCAAAAGTTTTTTTACTGTATCAAGATTTTTGAATACAACTTTAATATTAAAAGTCTTAAGAAGAGAAGGCATATCAACCAAGTTTTCATGGTAAGGGAGAACCAACATATTTTTAGTTGAAT
>NC_069401.1:37740620-37760620 GCF_026875155.1 Cherax quadricarinatus | reverse complement strand
ATTATGTCGTGCCGAATATGTAAAACTGGTCAATTAGCAAGAACTCATTTAAAATTAAGTCCTTTCTAAAATTTTCTCTTATACGTTTAAAGATATATTTTTTTCATTAATGTTAATGTAAAAATTTTTAATTTTGCACCAAAAGAATTTTAGAAAACTTACCTAACCTTATTATAACAAGAGCAATTTATTTTAGCCTAACCCAACTAAATATATTTTAGATTTGTTTACAGTAATTTAATACTAACCAAACACAGTGAAATATATTTTTTTCGTTAGGTTCAGAATGATTTTGGCGAAATTATTGCATACACAAATTTTCACTTGTCCTATATGGCAAAATGAGCGTTGCTATTTAAGCCAAGATCGCAAGTTCTGCCTATTCGGCACGACATATATATATATATATGTGTGTGTGTGTGTGTGTGTGTGTGTGCTCTCACCTATTTGTGGATGCAGGGGTCGAGTCATAGCTCCTGGCTCCGCCTCTTCACTGATCGCTACTAGGTCCCCTCTCTGTTCCATGAGCTTTGTTTAACCTCGTCTTAAATCTATGTATGATTCCTGCCTCCACTACGTCACTTTCCAGACTATTCCACTTCCTGACAACTCTGAGGCTGAAGAAATACTTCCTAACATCCCTCTGACTCATCTGAGTCTTCAGTTTCCAATTGTGACTCCTTCTTTTTGTGACCCATTTTGGGAACATCCTGTCTCTGTCCATCTTGTCAATTCCTCGCAGTATTTTATATGTCGTTATCATGTCTCCCCTAACTATCCTGTCCTCCAATGTCGTCAGGCCGATTTTCCTTAATCTTTCTTCGTAGGACAATACCCTTAGCTCCGGGACTATTCTTGTTGCAAACTTTTGCACTTTCTCTAATTTCTTGATCTGCTTGACCAGGTGTGGTCTCCAAACTGGCGCTGCGTACTCCAGTATTGGCCTGAACGATTCCTTACTGAGGTATCGGACCGCTATTCTTAGGTTTGCCTGGCGCCCATATGCTGCAACAGTTTATCTGGTTGATGTGCGCCTCAGGAGATATGTTCGGTATTATACTCACACCAAGATCCTTTTCCTTGAGTGACGTTTGCAGTCGTTGGCCACCTAGCCTATACTCTATCAGCGGTCTTCTTTGCCCTTCCCGATCTTCATTACTGTGTATTTACCGGGGTTAAAGTGGAGGAGCCAGTTGCTGGATCAGGAATGCAGCTTGTCCAGGTCTCTTTGTAGGCCTGTGTGCTTGTGTGTGTGTTTGCGCGCGCGCACAAACACAGGAAGGCACGTCGTCACGTTTGGTCTCCACGTGAGAGACGTGTAGACACTTGTTTAGCCCATAGACACATATGGGGTCAGAGGCTAACTCGCCCACCCACACACCTGTTCTGACACCGTACTTTCTGTTAAATTTGTAGAGGATGTTTATAATTATTCTCTACGGCTATTCTCTTGTGGTTAATTTGCAGTGGTGGTCTGCTGTTCCTACTATGCGACCTGAATATTGGCCTTGAAGTTGATTCTTGTGTGGAGGTGTTAAGATCTTTCTTAAGGCTTCTGATATACGGTCTTGATTATATGTACATGACAGTCCTTGAGTCTGGTAGTAAGCTGGTACCCAACATACTAAACACTGCTGTGAGCAAGCTAGTGCCAAAGTTTTCCCTTGACATTTTGCCGCTCGCTATATACTGTAAGCTAGTCCCTGAATAGGAGTACCGATGTATGATCCTTGGCATACTAACCTATACTGCAGACTGTGCCAACCAGTCTAGAGAAAGAGTACCTGCGTGCCGGTTTCTGACATTCTGGCCCCTGCTCCAGTTGTCCTTGCAGTTCACTGTCCAGGATACTGTAGTAAGCCGGTCCTGTTATTCTATCTTCCGAACAGCACCGTTCCTAATCCCGCCTTGTTCATTAGTACCTGCTATATGTCAGTCATCGTTCCGGGTTAGAACTGGTAACTGTTTCTTTTATATTTATTAAATCTATATATATATATATATATATTATATTATATATATATATATAACTATATTTTATATATATATATATATATATATATATATATATATATATATATATATATATATATATATATATATATATATATATATGTTTTTCTTCTTCTCTTTTTTAGTAATTGTATACAGGAGAAGGGGTTACTAGCCCATTGCTCCCGGCATTTTAGTCGCCTCATACGACACGCATGGCTTACGGAGGAAAGATTCTTTTCCACTTCCCCATGGACAATAGAAGAAATAAAAAAGAACAAGAGCTATTTAGAAAAAGGAGAAAAACCTAGATGTATGTATATATATATATGCATGTGCGTGTCTGTGAAGTGTGACCAAAGTGTAAGTAGGAGTAGCAAGATATCCCTGTTATCTTAGCGTGTTTATGAGACAGAAAAAGAAACCAGCAATCCTACCATCATGCAAAACAGTTACAGGTTTTTGTTTCACAGTCATCTGGCAGGACGGTAGTACTTCCCTGGGTGGTTGCAGTTTAAAATCTGTAGTGTAAAGCACCCTTCTGGCAAGACAGTGATGGAGTGAATGATGGTGAAAGTTTTTCTTTTTCGGGCCACCCTGCCTTGGTGGGAATCGGCCGGTGTGATAATAAAAAAAAAATATATATATATATATATATATATATTTATATATATATATATATATTATATATATATTTTATATATATTTTATATATAATATATATGTCGTGCGAATATGTAAAACTGGTCAATTAGCAAGAACTCATTTAAAATGAAGTCCTTTCAAAATTTTCTCTTATACGTTTAAAGATATATTTTTTTCATTAATGTTAATGTAAAAATTTTTAATTTTGCACCAAAAGAATCTTAGAAAACTTACCTAACCTTTTTTTTAACAAGAGCAATTTATTTTAGCCTAACACCAACTAAATATATTTTAGATTTGTTTTACAGTAATTTAATACCAAGCAAACACAGTGAAAATATATTTTTTTCGTTAGGTTCAGAATGATTTTGGCGAAATAATTGCATACACAAATTTTCACTCGTCTTATATGGCAAGATGAGCGTTGCTATTTTAAGCCAAGATCGCAAGTTCTGCCTATTCGGCACGACATATATATATATATAATATATTATATATATATATATATATATATATATATATATATATATATATATATATATTTATATATATATATATATATATATATATAATATATATATATATATATATATATATATATATATATATATATATATTATATGCGTGTGTGTGTGTGTGTACTCACCTATTTGTGGTTGCAGGGGTCGAGTCTTAGCTCCTGGCCCCGCCTCTTCACCGGTTGCTACTGGGCCCTCTCTCTCCCCGCTCCATGAGCTTTATCAAACCTCGTCTTAAAACTGTGTATGGTTCCTGCCTCCACTACGTCATTTTCTAGGCTATTCCACTGCCTTACAACTCTATGACTGAAGAAATACTTCCTACTATCTCTCTGACTCATTTGTGTCTTCACCTTCCAATTGTGGCCTCTTGTTTCTGTGTCCCCTCCCTGGAACATCCTGTCTTTGTCCACCTTGTCTATTCCACGCAGTATTTTATATGTCGTTATCATGTCTCCCCTGACCCTCCTGTCCTCCAGTGTCGTCAGGCCGATTTCCCTTAATCTTTCTTCATAGGACATTCCCCTTAGCTCTGGAACTAACCTTGTCGCAAACCTTTGTACTTTCTCTAGTTTCTTGACGTGCTTTATCAAGTGCGGGTTCCAAACAGGTGCTGTGTGTGTGTGTGTGTGTGTGTGTGTGTGTGTGTGTGTGTGTGTGTGTGTGTGTGTATGTGTGTGTGTGTGTGTGTGTGTGTGTGTGTGTGTGTGTGTGTGTGTTTCAGACTATCATTAACTGTTACCTGGAAGGAAGTGTCTACTACACTTTAAACAGTTTCTTAGGCCTGCATTATGTCAATTCTTTCTTATCGCTGTCTTAAGTAACTTTCAAGTTACCTAGACATTCATACCTAGACTTTTATGAATGCACAAGATGTCTCTAGATTATCATTTTGCTCATTACTCACTGCAGGATCTTACTAAAGTTTTATGTTAGTTAACATTTGTTATTGATGAATGCTAATGTTTTTGAAATGAATGACTAAAGAAAACATTCTCACTTTATTGTTACACTCGCCGTAACACATCCCTGCCAGGTTGGAAGATGACCTTCTGACCTGACAGGATGTTATTTGGTAAGGCTTCACCACTCTCACACAGGTCCATTCTCCTGAAGTGAAATCCTGATTGAAACCTGTTGGCAACCGTGGGAGGTGATAGCGTTGTGTTCATGGCCGCTCCCCTCATCTCACCCCTCACACAACACATCACCCCACATCCGCCCGCACACCACTTCATCCATTGCCCCTTACCTCACTCCTCCATTTTCACTATATCCTTCTGACTTATTTGTTTTCACATTACAATTGCCTCTTTATGTCACACCTACTTCCTTCTCACCTACTTCCTTCCTCACCCCTCGCCTCTTATTAAACAATTTATTTAAGAAATTGGCAGATTAAACTTAACAGAGCTCAAAGTGAACGCCGAGCTTACTTTTAACAAAGCACATCAACATTGAAAGTTTGAAACCGATCAGGAAAAAAAACTTCACTTATCAAATATTCTAAATAAATATCACTATTTACGCAATAAAATTTGCAAATTGAGAATTATGGCAGCAAGTGGCAGCGTGAACCTACGTTCACTAAACCCCACAAATGGTGGAAATTTGAAACCGATCTGATGGATCATTCTTCAGTTATGGCAGGGATTCCAGGGACTCCAAGATTTTGTAATTATTTTACAGTATTGGCATGTATGCCGCTAGCAAACATCAAGTACTGAAACCGCTCAAAAGATGTAAACTGAAATTAATTTGACACGATTTAAAGGGAATAACAAATTCACAGCATTTTTCCACACAAAAAAAGTGGTCAGATCTGCTCTTGTGCTCCTGAATTTTGAAGGAATTTTGAAGGTCTGAAGCTACGTTACTGATTATTTTGAAGGTTATCTTAGTGGGCTGGGAATAGGTTCAGCAACTTTGGTCATGGGACACCTGTACATGTCAATTTTTCCCAGAACTTACCCACCAAACTCAAGTTTTAAAAATTTGAATCCGATCGGATGAAGTTTTCTCAAATTATGAGCGAAATAAAAGCAAGAAGGAATGATTATCAAATGGTATACAATACCGACAGGTTGGTTAGATAAGACACATAGGCAACATTTAGGCAACTTTATTTCGAAACGTTTCGCCTACACAGTAGGCTTCTTCAGTCGAGTACAGAAAGTAGGCGGGAGCAGTAGGGATGTGAAGACGATGTAATCAGTCCATCACCTTGAAGTCGTAGATTTGAGGTTGTCAGTCCCTCAGCCTGGAGAAGTTCTGTTCCAACGTTTCGAAATAAAGTTGCCTAAATGTTGCCTATGTGTCTTATCTACCAACCAAGATGAAGGAAGAGAAAATAGTAAAAAATAAAAAACAAGCGATCAATTGAAGGTTTCCTTTGTATACTAAACCAGAAGACAGTCGGGGACTCAAACATTCCAGCGATAGCAGCTCCGAAACTGTTCACTGAACTTTGAGGCTTATGTAGGAAGGATCAGGGCACACATCTGTGATATATCTGTGTCAGTGACCCAGCTGACATCTACGCAACCCCACAGCCATATAGCCATAACTCTAGTAAGTCGTAAAATGACTATCAAAAATAAGAGAAAAACGAACAAGGATGCAGCTATGGTCTTATTACTAAGTAGTTCAACGCTGTATCGGAACTACGAGGCTTTAGGAGATTTCACAGAGCATGAAAACAGATGATTATGAAGTTTCTTGGCCTATGTAAAAGCGAACTGGACTTTGAAATCACTTGTCACAGTACCCTTGCCCGTGAATTTATCTGAAAGCCTCATAGCTCACGACAACGGTGACCTGCTACATGCCAGACCCGTCGTCCGAGTCCATTCTAGTCCTATATTCATTCACTGTCTGCATTATAAATTATCTTGAGTTTATTTATTTACTAAATGCTTTGAGGCTTTGGGAAAAACAAGAGTGTAAAGAAAAAAAGTCACAGTGGTGGCCTTGACGGGAGTTGCACAAAAGTGCTGTTATGAAATGTTTTTTTTAAAACTTATAACGAGGTAAGGCTGCTGCAACGCTGTATGCTAGGCTTGGTTATCCCCCTTAAATAAATAATATAAACCTAAAATGTATGATTTTTAATTTTAATATATTATATATATATATATAATAATTTTAATATTTTATTTATATTTATTATATTTATATATAATTTTTGGATGCACGATTTCGTAAAGAAACTTCATGGTTAATTTTGGAGTTTCCAGAGAATTTGATATGTTGGCATTGTGATGGTCGGGCGGGGAAGTTGAGTTTATTAATAAATGTGAAAGTAATCATTTTGCATCTTTCAAAAAATTTTGGGCTTTACTCTGTCATCACGTGAGAGATTAACCTAAATACATAGTTCACTTCTAACCCCCACGAAAATAAATACGGAGAGAGGGGAAGAGGGTGTTTTAAAAAATGAAACCCGAGCCGTACCAACCTTTGAAGACAAACCACGGAAGATCGCTAGGATTTTTAATTTTTCTCTCACCCAAAAAAACAGAGATTGCGGCGAGGACTCATTCAAAATTTAATTCCCAAAACTGATGACTCAAACACGTTTAAAACAATTAAAAAAATGCTAAGGATTCAGTGACTAAAAATTTGTCGAGAATCAGAGGCAAAAAATATTACAATTTTTCTTTTGTGACGCGAAAAATAGAACACTGGAACACATTGCTCATTTAAAAGTATCGCGTAATTAAACAAACAGCTTGAAGAACACCGTGAAAACGCTTTGAAATTTTATTGACTGGATACCATGCGATAACGAATGAGGGAAACCCCCAAGCAGTTCATGGAACCCAGATGCTAGTTCAGGGGAACCCGATGCTATTCATAAACCCCGATGCTAGTTCAGGGAACCCGATCTATTCAGGAACCCGATGCTATTCATGGGACCCAGATGCAGTTCAGGGAACCCAGTGCTAGTTCATGGAACCAGTGTGTTAGGGAAAACCGATGCTAGTTCATGGAACCCAGATGCTAGTTCATGGAACCCAGATGCTAGTTCATGGAACCCAGATGCTAGTTCATGGAACCCAGATGCTAGTTCATGGAACCCAGATGCTAGTTCATGGAACCAGTGCTAGTTAGGAAACCCCGGGAAATGCTAGTTAAAAACCCAGATCTAGTTCAGGGAAACCCCAGTGTAGTTCGGGGGACCCAGATGCTAGTTCAGGGAAACCCAGATGCTAGTTCATGGAACCAGATGCATTCAGGTACCAATGAGTTCTGGAACCCAGTTGGTTCATGGAACCCAGTGCGTTAGGGAACCCAGATGCTGTTCAGGGAACCAGATGCTAGTTCAGGAACCCCAATGTTTGTTCAGGGAAATTTTAAAACAATAGCATATGCACTTTATAGAATAGAAGTAGCAGCAGATTATTATAATAGTGTAGCAGCATTTGTAAATTAGTAGCACAGTGTAGTAATAGTAGTAGCAGCAGTAGAGTAATAGTAGTAGCAGCATGAGTAATGTAGTAAAGCAGTAGTAGTAATAGTACGCATATAGTATAGCATAGCAGCATATGGTATGTTATAGCAGCAGTAGTATAAATAGTAGGCACAGTAGTAGTAATTTAGTGCACTAGTAGTAATAGTATAGCGCAGTAGAGTAATAGTAGTGCGCAGTAGTAGTAATAGTATAGCAGAGTGTAGGGGTTTAGAGAAAAAGAGTAGCAGCAGTAGAGAGAGTGTAGTGCAAAAAGTAGAAATTTAAAAGTAACAGTATTAGTAGCAGCGCAAAAGTAGTAGGTAATCATAGTGATTAGCAGTAGTGTATTAGAGCAGCATTAGTCTGTAGAGTATTTGCAGTGTATTAGAAGAAGTAGTGGATAGTAGTATTCAAAGTGTATAAAAAGTAGAGTAGTAGTATAGTAGAATATGTTTTTAGTAGTCGATAGTAAAAGTGGCAGTAGCAGTGTGTATGTAGTAGTGTAGAGTAATAGTAGTAGTAGTATAGTTTAGTAGTTGTGGGGGACCTGGCTTGGTGGGGGGCCCGGCTTTTTTGGACCTGGCTTTGTGTGGCCCGGGGCTAATGTTGGGTGGCTTTTTGGGAAAACCCTTTTTATGGTGGGTTTGGGCTAATGTGTGGGGGGCCCTGCTTGTGTGGGGACCGGGCTTTGTGGGGGCCTGGCTTGTGTGGGGGACCTGGTTGTGTGGGGGCCCGGGCTTGTGGGGGGATGGCTTGGTGGGGATTGGTTATTGTGGGACCTGGCTTGTGGGGGGGAACTGGCTTGTGTTGGGACCGGGCTTTTGGGGCCCTGGCTTGGTGTGGGACCGGTTGTGGGGGGACCTGGCTTTTTGTGGGCCCCTGGTTGTGTGTGGGACCGGGTTATGTGTGGGCCCCTGGCTTGGGGTGGGCCCGGCTTGTGTTGGGCCCTGGCTATGTTTTGGGACCTGGCTTGTTGTGGACTGGCTTGTGGGGTGGGGCCGGGCTTATGTGTGGGCCCTGGTTTGTGTGTGGCCTGGCTTGTATTGGGCCCGGGTTGTTTTTGTGGGCCCTGTCTTGTGTGTGTGGGACCTGGCTTTTTTTGGTGGAACCGGGTTTATTGGGGGGCCCTGGTTGTGTGGGGATCTGGCTTTGTGTGGGACCGGCTTATTGGGGAAACCCGGGCTTATTGTAGGACCGGGCTTGTGGTGGGCCTGGCTTTGTGTGGGCCCTGGTTTTTTGAGGGACTTGTCTTGTGTGGGGGGACCTGGTTGGGTGTAGGACCTGGCTTAAGTGTTGGACCTGTTTGTGTGGGGCCTTGTTTGTGTGTGGGCCGGGCTTATGTGGGGGGACCTGACATATTTTGGGGACCGGGCTTGTGTGGTTGGGATCGGGGCTTGTGTGGGGGACGGCTCTGTTGGGCCCGGGTTTTGGGTTGGGGAACTTGCTTGGTGTGGGACCTGGTTTATGGTTGGCCCTGTTGTGGTGCGACCGGGTTGTGTGTGGGACCGGCTTATGTGTGGGACCTGGCTTATGTGGGGGACCTGGCTTATGTGTGGGACCTGGCTTATATTGGAACTGGCTTATGTGGGGACCTTGCTGGTGTATGAGGCCTGGCGTGAATGGGCCCTGGTGGTGGGTTGGCCCTAATTTGTGTGTGTGGTGTGTGTGTGTGTGTGTGTGTGTGTGTTGTGGGCGCTTGTGTGTAGGACCTGGCTTCTTTGTGCGCCCTGGGGGTTTTGGTACCTTATTTGTGTGTGGGACCGGCGAGGGGGGGGGACGGGGCTGGGTTTGGGCCGGCTTGGTGGGGCCTGGCTGGTGGGGGCCCCGGCTGATGTTGGAACAGGGCGGTGGTAAGAGGGTTTAGTGACCCGGCAAAGGGTGTGGGAAACCTGGCGGTGTAGAAGACACGGTTTCAAAAAATACTGGTTAGGAGCCTGTTTCGGGAAAAACCTGTCAGGAGCACTGTTCAGACCCCAGGGTGCAGAAGACCGGTGTCTGAAAACCCCGGTGTCAAAATTTCACGTTGTCAAAGACACAGTGTCAGAAGACATATGCCAGAAACACTACCCCAATAACCGGGCAAAAGCACGCTGTCAAAGATAGGCATCGGAGACACTCTTTTGGGACATGTGCAAAAGAAACTTGCTAGAAGAACCGTGTAGAAGAACGGTGTCATAGGCGCTGTGTAAAAACACGGTAGCAGGAAAACGGGTCAGAAGACCGGTGCCCCGGAGACAGGGTGCAAAAGGGACATTTCCCCAAAAGACTGGTGTCAGAAGACACGGTGTCGAAACACGGTGTCAAAGGCACGGCGTCCGGAGACACGGGTCCGGGCACGGTGTCAAAAGACCGGTGTCGGAGACACGGGGTCAGAAGACACGGGTCCGGAGAAAACCGTGTCACAAGACAGTGTCCGGAGCCGGTGCAGAAGCACGGTGTCGGAGACAGGGTGCCAGAAGAACGGTGTCCGGAGACACGGTTTTTCAGAAGACAGGTGCCGGAACCCGGGTGTCAAAAGACACGGTGCCGGAGACCGGTGAAAAAGAACGGTGTCCGGAGACCCGGTGTCAGAAGACACTATGCTTTTGATAGAGTTCCAATCGAGATACTGGGGAAAATTAAGGCACACTAAATGGAGGAGAAATTTTTTCGGGGTAGGCATGGCTGAAAACGGGCAGCGAGAGTTTTCATAAATTTGGGAAAAAAATTTGAGGGGGGGCGTCAAAGGGGTTTTTCCAAGGGGTTAGTGTTGGGCCCCCTTTGTTGTCACGATCTACTTCCCCGACTGTGAGGAAAAAAAATAGCGACATAAGCAAATTTGCCGATGAACCAAAATAGGCAGGCCAATTTCATTGACGGACATTAGAGCACCCCGGAAAGATTAAATGATGATGCAGTGATCGGAGAAGTGCAGATCATTTTAATAAGCCCAATAAAAATTCTAAAATTTGGACAGGAAAATAATTATCGCAGGGAAAAAATAATGTAGATCTTAATTTACTGATTGCGAAAGGGTTTTGGGGTTTCTATTGCAGTAATCAAAACCAAAACAACATGTTAGTTTTTCGCAAAAAACCCAAAAGGGGAACCCTTTGGGTTCATTTAAAAAAAAGTAATATAATAGGGTCCTCGGGTTTGTTCTTCAATTTTATATCCAGGGTTTAGGCCTCTTTAGTTATGCTGCACAGTTTTTGACACCGTTTAAAAAATGATATAAAGGTTGGGGAAAAGTAAAAAGGGGGGAAAGAAAGTTGAGGGATGTATCAGAAATTTCCCTTTGAGGATAGATGAGGGCCCAAATCGCACTCTCTAGAAAGGTGTAGAATTGGGGGGGAAAATTATTGAGGTGTATAAAGGGAATACAGGAAAATTAAAGGGAATGAAAAGCGAAGCTAAAATTTTTAGCAAGACAGGACTCGAGCAATGATTTTTAAAGCTGGAAAAAATATCAGTTCGGAAAAGGAATAGGAAAGCCGGGGTAATAGAGTGAGGATGATGGAATCCCGGTAGTCATGAAGCTAAAACGTTGGTATTTTTAAAAAATAGGTAGTAAATACATGGTGGGTGGGTTGGACCTGACTATCTATCTATAGATTGAGCTGTGCCCCCTCCTTAAGTGGATGTCACCGCCCTGATAAGTTAAGGCGGGGAAGACTTGGCCCGCCTCGCAGGGGCCATTGGCCTGCTGCAGTGTTCTTTCTAATGTTCTTAAGCAGGGTTTTTGAAGATAGGGTTCAAAAAGAACACTGTCGGTACACGGTGTCAGAAGAAGGTGAAAAAGAAAAGGTGTAAAAAGCAGGGTTTCAGAAGAACCTTCAGGAGACACGCGTCAATGACACGGTGTCAGAAAAAGGTGTCAGAAGTACGGTGTCAGAAAGACACGTGTTGGGAACCGCTGTCGAAGCCGGTGTCAGGAGACACGGTGTCAGAAGGTGGGTGTCAAAAAAACACGGGTCTTATCATACTATTATCTTTTGTTTTCCCCTTCTCACCACTTTTCGTTTTTCCCGGCTTTATATTCTTTTCCTTTCCTCTTATAATTTTTCACTCCCCCCTTTCCCCTTCCCTCTTGAACTAACATTTTTTTCCTTTGCTCTGTTTACAGTGTGCGTGTTCCCCCCTTTATCGTCCTCTTCCCTCTCCCCCCTTTCTTTTTTTTTCCCTTTTTTCCCTTCCCAATCTCACTTTACCCCTTCTCCTCTTTTTTTCCTCCGTCTCTCTTTTCCTCCCTTGCCTCTCCTTCCCTCCCCCCTTTACACTTCTCTCCCCCCCCTTCCTTCGTTCTCTGTTCCCCATTAGAGAAATAACGTGACTTGTACGCAAGCAGGGTTTTCCCTCACCCCCTTTTTCTCTCTCTCTCTTCTCTTCTCTCTCCTTCTCTCTTTCTCTCCCCTCCTTCTCTCTTCTTCTCTTCTCTCTCTCTCCTCTCTCTTCTCTCTCTCTCTCTTTTCTCTCTCTCTCTCCTCTCTTTCTCTCTCCCTCTTCTCTCTGTTCTCTCGCTCTCTATTCTTTCTCCCCCCCCTTCCGCTCCTCTCTCCAACACAAAACCCTTTTGGGGTAATAAAAATTTTTGCTGGAGTCCCGAAAATTTTACAGGCAGAAAAGTGTGCTGTGTCCCCGGGTTTATTGTGGTGGTGGGGTGGTGGTGGTTGGGTGGTGGTGGTGGTGTTGGTGGTGGGGGGTGGTAGTGTGATGGTGGTGGTTTTGGTGGTGTTGGCATTGGGGTGGTTGGTGGTGGTGGTGGTGGGGGTGGGGGTGTTTGGGGGGTGGGGGGTGGTGGGGTGGTGGTGTTTTGGGAGTGGTGGGGGTGGTGTGATGGTGGTGGGTTGGTGGTGTTTGGGATGGTGGTGGTGGTGGGGTGGTGGTGGGGGTGGTGGTGGTGGTGGGGGTGGTTGGGGGTGGTGGTGGGGGGTGGTGGTGGGTGTTGTTGGTGGGGGTAGTATAGTGATGGTGGTGGTTGTGGGGGAGGTTTGGCAAAAGTGGTGGTGGGGGGTGGGGGGTGGTGGATGGGGGTGGTGGTGGTGGTGGTGGTGGTGGTGGTGGTGGGGGTGGGGTGGTAGTAGTGATGGTGGTGGTTGTGGTGGTTTTTTGGGGATGGTGGTGGTGGTGGGGGAGGTGGGGGTGGTGGTGGTGGTGGTGGGGTTGTTGGTGGTGGTGTAGTATGATGGGTGGTTTTGGGGGAGGTGTTGGGAATGGTGTGGTGGTGGTGGGGGGTGGGGTGGTGGTGGTGGGGTGGTGGTGGTGGGGGTGGTGGGGTGGTGGGGGGGTGGTGGTGGTGGTGGTGGTGTTGTAGTGGGGGAGGGTAGTGATGGTGGTGGTGTTGGTGTTGGCGATGGGGGTTTTTGGGGTTTTGGTTGGGGGGTTTGGGGGTTGGTGGTGGTGTTGGGGTGGTGTAGTATGATGGTGGGGGTTGTGGGGAGTGTTGGCAAGGTGGTGGTGGTGGTGGACGTGGGGGGTGGTGGTGGTGGTGGTGGAGGTGGTGGTGGTGGTGGTGGTGGGGGTGGTGGGGGTGGTGGGGGGGGACGTGGTGGGGGGTGGGGGTGGTGGGGGTGGTGGTGGTGGTGGTGGTGGTGGTGGTGGTGGTGGTGGTGGGGGGTGGGGGTGGTGGTTTTGGGGGTGGTGGGGGGTTGGGTGGTCGGTTTTGGGGGTGGTGGTAGTGGAGTGATGGTGGTGGTTTCGGTGGAGGTGTTGGCGATTTTTGGTGGTGGTGGTGGTGGTGATGGTTTTATATTTAACACAGTAGTAAAGTAAAGGTAACAATTAGGGTGGAGAAATTTTTAAAATAACATTTACTACTTTTACTATTTCAAAATATATATACTATTACTTTTTCTAATACTCTATATACTATGTTATAATTTCTACTATACTACACTATTACTACTCTTTCATCTACTATTTCTATATACTGTTATCTACTATAATACTGAAATACGTTGCTATATACACCACTACTATTATACTACTACTAGTCATTTTTCTACTACTACTTTACTACTACTATAAGACTAACTCTGCTAAACTTGTTATTATTATTATTCTATACTATGTATTATCGTTATTTCTTATTTTGTATTACTACTACTATTTTGCTAACTATTATTTTAATATATCTATTATTATAATACTATTACTACACTTCAATTACGCTGTAGCTACTAGTAACTACTTCTATATACTAAAAAATTACTAGTTCTATTTCTACTATTAATGCTACTCTACTAATTACTGCTGTACTAATATTATACTGACAATGTTAGTATATACACTATTATTACTACTTTTATACTATATTACTGTACTATATACTACTATTTACTACCCTACTACTACTATACTACTATATTACTACACCCATACTACTATTTCTATACTATTCTATAGATACACTAGTACTCTCTTTACTACAAAATACTACTTTGCACTCTTTATACACTACTACACTACTATTACTACACCTACTTACTATTGTACCTTTACTATACTATACTACTTCGATACCTACTATACTACTAACTAAAATAATCTTTACACTACACTATACTTCCTCTATAATTTCTACTTCTAAACTACTACTGCATATTATTTTATACTATTGCTGTTATACTACTATATACTACTACTATTTCTATCTACTATAAATACTATGTTTAAAAAAAAAGCGTTCTAAAAGCTTAGAGATCTCCCGTAATAGTAGAAAAGGGGTGCCCCTTTAGCATCCAGCCCGTTACTGGTTTTTAAAAAGTAGTCAGTATCCTTGTCCAATTTTCCCTTAAAATTCAGTATGGTTCAAGCTTTTTAGGGTTACAATGGGAGGTCTAACTAGGAAATTAAAATTTTTTAAATTTTTTAAAATCTATAAGTTGTCTAGAGGTATATTATCAAGTAAATTTTAAAAACAGCAATCAAAAAAAAATCAATCTTCGAGTTAATCTTTTGGCTGAAAACAATATACTTTAAATTCTTAAGTCGTCAGGTACTTAACATTTAATAAAATATTACAAATATGTAAAGTAAGTGTGTTTGCGTTAAGTTCTTTAAGTATTATATGTCCAAGACTCAATAAAACTTTAAAAAAAATGACTGAAAAATCTCAAAAAACAACTTTTGACCGACTGGCAACCCAAAATGTCTGCTTGAACAAAAAAAGAAAAGCTAAGCCCAATAGCAATGCCAATACAAAGGCGCGGACACAGAATCGGAATGGGAAATAATATAACAACCAAGTAGGGGGCATCGCAGATCCACAAAATTATAAAACTCCCATAATTTTGAATCTTGTTAGCATGGAAAAACTGTACGTGACAATACACAGGAACCAGAAAATTAGGTAAAGCTAAAGAAGGACCGAGTGTTTTTAGAGGTTAAGCGACACCACCCAGTTTAAAAAAATCGAAAATCACTAAGTCTATACAATGTTTGAAAACAGAGTTCTCAGAATAACAGAATAAGAACAGACAATCTGTCAACCCCCCAAACGAGTCTCGAGCAATGGGAATACTTACGAGAGGGAGGGCACGAGATAGTCGTGGAAACTGAGCTCAGAAGCCGGCAGTATAACGAGCGACAACGATAAAACGTAGTTTTTTAATCAAGACTTAATGAGCACTTTTAATACCCCTAACAACATAAGTCAAAAAACAAAAAAAGTCAAATAAAAATTAAAGTCATACATTTCGATTTAGATTACGCAAATATAAGCAATTAAAAAATTTAAAGAAAAAAAATTACATTATATATAATAAAATATTGAACCCTTCAGGGGTTGCAACTACTACTACTTTATAATACTTCAACTACTATTTTTTTCTACTATATAACGCTACTACTACTTTTTACTTCTACTAACTACTACTGTACTACTACTACTCTTATACACACTACTGCTACTATAACACTCTTTTACTCTACTCCCACTTTACTACTACTACTATAATACTGGTTTTCTACTCTACTTACTATTACTCTACACTGCTACCTTCTACACTCTATTTCTACTATATACTTCCCACTAATTTACTACTATACTACTTCTATATTACTACTACTTTCACTTCTATACTACTACTTTTACTTTTACTACACTACTTTCTACTTTTTCACTACTACTACTTTAACCTTTATCTTTTCTATATACTACTATATTTTAAATCTACTTTACTTATATAACTACTTCTTTTCTTATACTACTCTATACACTCTACTTTTTTACTACTACTACTACCTATAACTACTACTACTACACTCTTTTACTACTACTACTATTTTTTTTACTACTTATCTTTTTTTTTTTCTACTACTACTACTCTTCTTCTATACTAAAAACTTATACTAATTTAATTTTCTATAATACTACTGCTACTTTTTACTACTTACTACTACTTCTTCTACTACTACTAATTTACTACTACTACTACAATTTTTCACACTATAACCCCAAAAACTACTACAATGTACTTTTACTACTATACTTTTATACTACTATTTTTTTGCTACTATTTTCTATACACTACTTTAATACTCTACTACAATACTATACTTCTATACTTCTACTACAATACTACTTTCGTCTCTCACTATTTCTATACCTATTCTCTTTAAATAAATACTACAAAATATAAAACTTCTACTACTACTATATACTTTTTTACTTTACTATATTATTCTACATTATTTCTATACTACCTAAACCCAAAAACTACTCTAATATAAATATACTTCTACTACTACTATATACTTCCTCTACTACCCCTTTACTTTTCTACTCTAATTTTTTTTTAAACTTTTATTTTTTAAACTATTACTACTCTACCCCACAACTACATACTACTTTTCTTACTAAATTAAACTATACTACATTTTACTACTTTATATTCTACTCTACTACTACTAAAATTCCTTGTTTTCTTTTTTACTATTAAAACTTCTCTTTTTTCTACTACTATTACAAACTACTCTACGCTACTCTACAAAACTACTACTTCTACTCTACTACTACTACTAAATACAACTACTTTCTACTATAAAATATACCACCTAAATACTACTAATTTTCTAATTACAACTACTACTTTTTTAAAAAGTATACTACCCTTCTCTACTACACTACTAAATTAATTAAAAAATAAAACTTTACTATAATACTTACTTCCTCATCTACTTTTCTTTACTACTATCTACTTCTACTAATACTACTCTATATACCCATTTTACTACTTCTACTATACTACTACTATACTTCTACTATACTACTACTTTTTACTTAACTACTACTTTCTACTCTACTACTACATAACTACTATACTACACACTATATATAATTTTACTACTACTTCTTTACTAATTTTTTATTTCTCTATACTATAATAAAAATTTACTCTACTACCTACATCCTTCTTATACTACTTTGGCACTACTTTTTACTTTCCCACTACACTTTATTCTATACTACTACTACTACTACTTCTCTCTTTATTCTCCTACTTCTACTATATTCTATACTTCTACTATACTACTATACTATGTTTCTACTCTTAAAATTCTACTACACACTAATACTGCTTTAAAATTCTACTACTATACTACTATACTACTATTCTCTTTTCTATTTTCACAAAACCCCCTACTTTTTTACTCTATATACTACTATACTACTACTACAACATCCTAACTATCACTACTACTTCTCTAATACTACTACTTGTCTTCCTACTCTATACTTTATACTATTTCTCTCTCTACTACTACTTACCTATATACTCTAACTACTACTTTACTATACTCTTTTACTATCTACTGCAAATATGTTTTACTTACTACTATACTAGCTACTTTACTACTACACTATATCTTCACTACTTTCTACTCTACTACTATTTTCCCCACAACTTCTTTCCCACTACTATTTTCTGCTACTATTAAATTTTCTAAATACTGAAACCCACTATACTTTATATATACGTATACTATACATACTTATTACTACTCTTTAAAATTTTACTATACTACTACCCACTACTACTACTGCTCTAATCTAACCCACTTTCTATACTATTACTACTACTACTCTACTTCTAACTACTATACTTCTGCTACTACTACTACCTTTTTTACTACATTTTTCTTACTACCCCCAAAAACTACTATTTCTAATACTTTTATATACTACTACTATTTGCTACTTACTACTACTATTTTGTATACTATACTTATATACTACTACCTTTACTACTCTCTACTACACTATATCTAAAAATACTATAATTTTCTAATTTCTATCTCTTTTCTATTACTTTATACTACTTTCAAATTTTATTTTACTAACTTTTTTACATAACTGTACTATACCCACATTACTATACTCTAATTCTACTACCACTTTACTCTATTCTAATACTAAATTACTCTACTACTACTACTACTATACTTTGCTATATCTCTACACTACTCTATACTACTATACTACTACTACTTCTCTTAAAATTTCACTACTTCTTACTACACACTTCTACTACCCCATGTACACTATACTACTCCTACTACTTGCTACTACTACTATACTCTTTTCACACTACTTTCTATTACTTTTCTACTATACTACTGCTACATACTCTCTATACTATACTCTTACTACTACTACTATACTACTAAACTCTACTCTGCTACTATAACTATACTTATACTACTTTCTACCACAACTTCTTCTTTTACCACTGCCCTTAAAAATTTAACCTTTCTACTACCATAATGCATTAAAACCAAACGTCTTCATAATTTCTCTCTAATTGCTTTTTTAAATTTTTTTATTTTGTATAATAACACTTCAAAAACTCTTTCAAAAATTTTCCCCCCTTTTACTAACTAAATCAAATAATTAAAAAAAAATTTCTTATTTTACAAGGCAAAATTATACCCCTCTCTACCTCTAAACCAATCTTTGTTTATATATAATTATCTTGGGGCTTCTTAAAAACTGCTGGTTCCCCTTTACTCATATTCCCTAAAAACTGGCTTTTTCAAATCCCCTATGGGGATTTTTATGTGAACTACTTAAAAACCCTTCCATTTCCCTTTTTATCAACTTATTTTTTTCTTTTTTACCACAAAACACAAACCCAAAACCCCACACCACACCCCCCCAAAAACCCCCTTTTTTCTGTAAAATTCCTTTTCAACCCCCCAAAATTGGGGCAAAAAGGGGAACCGAGGGGCGGGGGGTAAAAGGTCTTTAAGGGGTGCGGGTTTGGGGAGGGGAAAAGTTTATAAGGGGGTGAGGGATCAAAGTCCAGAACTTTTTGGTATTTTTCACATACAAATAACTCTATTTCCCGGAAAGTAATTAAAAAAAATTTATTTATTTAAAACCCGAGTCAAACCCGGCATCAAAAGGGCCTTTCCCGGAGTCTCCACCAAGTCGTTGAAGATTGGGGAGGGAAAAAGACCGCGGGAAATTGGGGGCCGGAAATCAAAATTAAAAAAATTTTTGGGGAGTTCCAAGAAACCCCGAAAAATAACCCTAAATGCTGCTATGGGGTAGGAAATAAAAACTTGTTTTTAAAAAAGGGTGAAACCTTGCCAGTTTCCTTGTAGTGGGATCGAGCCTGTTGATTCGGTCTTTTTCTGTACACATCACACACACACACACACCACACACACACACACACACACACACACACACATTTTCTTGGACTGTAAGAAGGCGTTTGACACAGTTACACACAAGAGATTGGTGCAAAAACTGGAGGACCAAGCAGGGATAACAGGGAAGGCACTACAATGGATCAGGGAATACTTATCAGGAAGACAGCAGCGAGTCATGGTACGTGGCGAGGTGTCAGAGTGGGCACCTGTGACCAGCGGGGTCCCGCAGGGGTCAGTCCTAGGACCAGTGCTGTTTCTGGTATTTGTGAACGACATGACGGAAGGAATAGACTCTGAGGTGTCCCTGTTTGCAGATGACGTGAAGTTGATGAGAAGAATTCATTTGATCGAAGACCAGGCAGAACTACAAAGCGATCTGGACAGGCTGCAGACCTGGTCCAGCAATTGGCTCCTGGAGTTCAATCCCACCAAGTGCAAAGTCATGAAGATTGGGGAAGGGCAAAGAAGACCGCAGACGGAGTACAGTCTAGGGGGCCAGAGACTACAAACCTCACTCAAGGAAAAAGATCTTGTGGTGAGTATAACACCAGGCACATCTCCTGAAGCGCACATCAACCAAATAACTGCTGCAGCATATGGGCGCCTAGCAAACCTCAGAACAGCATTCCGACATCTTAATAAGGAATCATTCAGGACCCTGTACACCGTGTACGTTAGGCCCATATTGGAGTATGCGGCACCAGTTTGGAACCCACACCTAGCCAAGCACGTGAAGAAACTAGAGAAAGTGC